>CM039523.1:8465318-8537179 GCA_022433055.1 Begonia peltatifolia
AGAGAACGTCGTACGTAGATTAACTCTACAATAGTTAAGAACAAAACACAAAATCAATTTATTGTCTGATCAAAAGCATCTATAATTCGGTCCATCCTACCGAAACAAAGAGGTAAAGAATGAAGAAAGCATGGGTAGCGATAAAGAGAACCTGGTCAAGGGAGGAAAAGTTGTCAGGGATGTAGCCGTACTTCTTCGCCACAGAAAGCTTCTCGTCTGAGAAGGAGGTGTGCCCATGACTGGTTGTAATTCGATTCGTATCCGATGGCCCCCTAGATATAGCTATGTCTCTACTGCACGGGGCTGTTTTTGCAGCTCTTGTGGCAGTGCTACCAACCGTATTGCTTCTTCCTCCTCCGGTCGTTCCCGTCCATCGTCGAGTGGATAGAAAGTTACCCATTTCATATTCTGTCGAACACCGCCCAGTCGAAAAAGCGGCTTCCCACTGCAAGATGTCGCAGAATATCTACGCACTTTTATCATGGAAGCTGATTCGGATAACTGGGGTAGTGGGGTCGAAGGAAAGGAAAGAAGATATGCCCTCGGCTCTAATGGTTTTCGATAAGATTATTATTGTCCTCGCAATCTTGCTTTTAATCTATTGTTCCATTTTTTTAAATTACTACTTAACTTATCGTATAATAATCGATATAATTATACTATATTCAATATAATTAATTATTTAATTAATTTATTACATTAATTATGTTAATAATTAATTGACACATCAACAAATATTTTAAAATAATAAAATAAAATATTAAATGTAACATTACTCATAACTCGGCACAAATAATATAATTAATTAAGATCAATAATTTAATGACTCAACAAGTTCAAGCCGTCGAATTAAAAATTATAAATTAACGTAATGCTTCGCCATCAATATTAACTTAATAATTTTCTAGTATAAATTATAAATAATTATTTTTTATATTACCTTATTGATTATTATTTTATATATTAGTAAATATTTTAACAGAATAAATATAATATTATTTTTATTATCCCGTCACACTTAGGATCAATAATTTAATGAGTCAACAGGCCGTCAAATTAGAAATTATAGATCAACATAATGTACCATTATTAATATTGACTTAATAGCTTCCTTATAAAACTATGTCATGTATCCACCCAAGTTAGATTTTTTTCATCTCCAAGAAATAACCACACAAATTAAGATTAAGTAGAGAAATCACTTTACAATAACAGTCATCGTCAAATCTGGTGTAATCATTGATTAAAAGTTATCATATATCAAAATACGTAATTTAATTTATTAAATACCGAAAAAAATCATATAGTTCAAAGATCTTTATATTCATTTATTGAATTACGTATTGTCCGTATTATAAAAACAAAACCAATTTACATGCAGTATCAAAACCATAATTGAGAACTTACATATTCTCTAATAAAATTTGTTGTTTTAACTGTATTGATATAGAGGGTAGAACTAAATTGGAATCGTGAGTAAAATCAATGGGTGTGATTTGGGCCGGTTCTACTCTACGGTGAAACCATAAATGGTTTGAAGCTTGGGGCTAGGTCAAGTCAAATAAAAAGACCCAGCCCCTTTACCGAGAGATGACTCAGTACCCAGCCCCCACCTAATCAAGTGTAGACGGCCCACTTAGTCTCTTTCAGAAAATACTAGTAACGGGGAATTTTAGGATCGGTGCAAAGAGAAATACCAGAAATGAGCTCAAGACAGAGGTTGAAAATGAATGGTTTCAATTTGTGTTCTTCTCTTTCTAAGATCTCTTTCAGTTGGATAGGTTTTTCTGAGCACAATAGAAACCTTTGTGGAAGGAGAGAGAAAATGAGAAACACTAATAGAGAGAGAGAGAGAGAGAGAACCAACGCATCGAAGACCGATCAAAGACAAAAAAGGATGAGAGGGATGAAGATGAAAAAATAGGTCTTCAAGTGAACTCCTTTATGTGTTTATTTGCTTGAAAAAGAAATTGATCCTGAGTAATATTTTCGTTCATCAATACCTCAAACAATCCTCCACGTTCTTTGATACTCCATGCCTATTTTCCAAGCACCCTTTGCTCTTCTCCCACGACCAAATCATTTTTGGAAGGCATCATCTCTCTTTCGTCTCTACCTCTTTCTCTCAATTTATTTAATTTTTATTTTTCTTAATTATTGGGTTGTGTACTATATTTAAAGATGACGAATTAGCATTGTCACAAATCAGAGGCAGGCCTAGAAAGAAATGTCAAGTCAAACAACTCGATTGTTGGAGAAGAATTGATCGTCCAATCCAAGTTTCGGTTTCCAGTGGAAAAGTTGAAATTACATTGACCTCTGTCCACAAGAAATGATCGAAGTCCACATAACAATCACATGAGAAATAAGATTGCGCATTCTACAATTAAATCCAAAAAATATTATGCAAAGAATAAAATATCATATCACCAATAATTTATACGGATCAGAATAAAAAAATATAATTAATAAGTTCTCACTAAGGAAATAAGTGAACACTAAAGGAGGGAGCAAGACTAAGGGTTTGCTGCGCCACAATCTCTACTCCTACTCTCCTCGTTTCTTACATGAGAGAAAGGAGGTCGTATGGAATGAGTGACTAACTTAATAAAAAACTTATATTAAACACAATGTATGTAAATTTTGTTTTACTTTTCATCTTCAACCAAGATCAAAATGTTGTTTATGAGTTTTCATATATATTTTCAAAAAATATATATATTTCCATCCTTTTTAAAATCATGTTGCACGAGTCATTGATGAGACAATATTTAAGTATTGTTGTATACGTAGACAACTATATCAAAATAGGTCAGCATTATTCTTTTCATTTAAAAATCATCTCCATTGAAAAAGAGATCTCTCAAGGACCCTCTGGCATACTATCAAACAAAAGTGGTGATCGGAAGACAAAACAACATCTCATTATTAGAAAGAAATAAATGTGACGGCAATCCAAATATCCAGCAACGTCATAAGGTGGCTATTAAGCTATGAGCCTGTGAATGGGAGAAGGAAACGCATGTGGAAGGCTTAAAATGAAAACAACAATCGGTGCCCAAAGACACCCCCAAACAGACAAGACATTCAAACAAAAAAACAGAGAACATAAAGAAACAGGGGAGGTGAAGGGAAGAATTGGATACCGAGAAGTGGGCACGTCTACTACCTCAAAGAAGTACCAACTTGATCTTCAATGCATTCTTTTGTTGGATCTATCCTAACCTTCTTAATAACTATTACAAACATCTAAACTAAAAAAAATAATGGCTAAAGTGTGCAAATAAAAAAGGTTTAAATGCAACTAAAGTTTCCTAAACAATAAATAAAATACAAAGCTTGGTTACAATATTTGAGAAAGGAAAACAAATTCCTTCTTTTTCTTGATTCCACTCCAAGCCTTAAAAACCATTTATACACAAGATTCCTCAAGCCCAATAGAAGATAAAAGAGATAAATAATTACCTTGGCTCGTGCTTGATGGATTGTGATTGTAGGCACATCATGGCAGGTGATGCAAACCTCAACAAACTTGTTGTGAGACCCAACGTCAATAGATGGAATCAACTTCAGGATCGCCCAATAACAGTTTCATAGTTTAGTGACTGTTGACCCCGTGGTTATAGAACAACCAGAAACCAATAGCATCAAGAAAGGAATATTGACCCCGTTTCTATTGAAGAGCAAGAAACCAATATTACTAGGGTTGGAAATCAAGTGGTAGCACTTAAAATTTCCGCAAGCTCTACAGAAGAACAGTTTGGAGAAATTTCTCACAAGATAATTCTCATTTTTTTGTCCCTTACAATGAAAAACTCCCTTGTATTTATAAGCTTACAAGAATAGTCTAGAATAGGCATTAAATAGCCTTGAAAACATGAGAAAGAACTTTGCTGCTAATATGGTCTAGGTTCAGCCTTCTTTGAAAACCATCAAAACACCATTTGGGCTTCTATATGCTAATATTGAATGCCAAGTGGATGTCACTTCGAAATTGCATTTTCTAGAGTCTTCTTTACTTAATTTGTGCTCCTTTGGACTTAATCAAACTCCATTTGTATCTATAACACATTAATAACTTTAAAGCCCATTTCTTCTAGTGGGTTAGGTCATTGAAATAAGTTGTTTTGGACTTCTTCTTGAAGCTTCTTGGCCCGATCTCTAGTGATAGATCCATTTGGTATTTTCAATTCCATTAAGTATTCTTCTTGGCCCAATTCTTCAATGCCACCTTTGCCCACATCATTCCCCCTCTTTTGAAAAGGATTCGTCCTCGAATCTAGACCTACATAGAAAAGGAAAGAGGTCAGATACATTAAAAGTAGCGCTCACTTGATAATCATCTGGTAGATCAATGATATAAGCATTATCATTAATCTTTTCCAAGACTTAGAATGCTCCATCTCCTTGTTGGAAAGTGACGTGCTTTCTTCCTATGTTTGCATGAGCAGCAGCTTGCTTATTTCGTTTGAGGATATGTTGACGTACTTCTTCATGAAGTTTCTTTACCAGTTCTGCCTTTTTCTTCTCATCTAGGCTAATGGTCTCATTAATAGGCAATGGAAGTAAATCCAAGGGAGTTAACGGATTAAAACCATAAACAATTTTAAAAGGTGAATAAGATGTAGAAGAATGCATTGTTTTATTGTAAGCAAACTCAATAAAAGGAATACAATCTTCACATGATTTTAAATGGTTCTTTATTACAGCTCGTAAAAGAGTTCCCAGGGTCTTGTTTACAACCTCGGTTTGTCCATCGGTTTGTGGTTGACAAGTAGTAGAAAATAGTAAAGTTGTCCCTAATTCACCCCATAAAACTCGCCAAAAATGGCTAAGAAACTTAACATCTCTGTCACTAACTACTGTTTTTAGAACACCATGAAGACGAACTACTTCCTTAAAGAATAACTGAGCTATATGAGTGGCATCATCTGTTTTATTACATGGGATAAAATGTGTCATCTTTGAAAATCTATCCACCACAACAAAAATTGAATCTTTTCCATTTTTAGTTCTTGGTAACCCTAACACAAAATTCATAGAAACATCAGTCCAAGGATGAAAAGGAACAGGTAAAGCCTGGTACAATCCATGAGGTTTTACTCTAGATTTGACTTTTCTACAAGTTATACATCTATTACAAATTCTCTCTACATCCCTCTTTATATGTGGCCAAAAGAAATGTTCTTTCAAAATTTCTAAGGTCTTAAGAATACCAAAATGTCTCATAAGACCCCCCCCCCCAATGTGATTCTCTAACAAGCAATTCGCGCAAAGAACATTTTGGAATGCAAAGTCTATTTTCCCGAAACAAATATCCTTCTTGTTGGTAAAATTTTTCAAAAAATTTTATTTTTGTGGCTTCAAACCAAGTTGAAAAATCAGGATCTTTTGGATATAATTCTTTGATGTGCTCAAAACGTAAAAATTTAGTGGAAATGGTAGAAAGAAGAACAAACCTTCGAGATAAAGCATCAGCTACAATATTGTCTATATCTTGTTTGTATTGAATTGTATACGGAAACATTTCAATAAATTCAATCCAGTGAGCATGTCTTCGATTCAACTTACCTTGACCTTTTAAGTGCTTCAATGATTCATGGTCGGTATGAATGACAAATTCCTTAGACCATAAGTAATGTTGCCAAGTTTCTAGAGCTCTCACAAATGCATAAAGTTCTTTGTCATAGGTGGAGTAATTCAAAGCAGCTCCATTAAGTTTCTCACTGAAATAGGCAATGGGTCTCTTGTCTTGCATGAGTACGACACCTAAACCAATACCAGAAGCATCACATTCGATTTCAAAGGTTTTGGAAAAATCTGGTAAGAGCAATAAAGGGGCAGTACTTAACTTTTCTTTTAAAGTGTTGAAAGCCTTCTCTTGTGAATCACCCCATTTGAACCCAACACTTTTCTTGATAATTTCCGTTAATGGAGCAGCAATGGTGCTAAAGTTTGGAACGAACCTTTGATAGAATCCAGCCAAACCATGGAAACTTCTAACTTCAGTGATGTTAATGGGTGTAGGCCAATTTTTAATAGCCTTAACGTTATCTTCATCTACTTCTACACCTTTGGAACTTACAACAAAACCAAGAAACTCAACCTTGTTTTTGCAAAAGCTGCACTTTTTAAAGTTAGCAAACAACTTTTCATGTTTCAAAACATTAAGCACACATCTCAGGTGTTCAATATGTTCATTCAAGTGCTGGCTGTAAACTAGAATATCATCAAAATAAATAACAACAAATTTTCCAATGTAAGCACGCAAAACATGGTTCATCAAACGCATAAAGGTACTTGGTGCATTAGTCAACCCGAAAGGCATTACTAGCCACTCATACAAGCCATGTTTTGTTTTGAAAGTAGTTTTTCATTCATCACCTTCTTGCATACGAATTTGATGATATCCACTTTTTAAATCAATCTTTGAAAAGATAATGGAACCATTCAATTCATCTAACATGTCATCTAATCAAGGTATGAGATGTCGATACTTTACCGTGATTTTATTGATTGCTCTACAATCGACGCACATTCTCCAAGTTCTATCTTTCTTGGGGACCAACAAGACAGGAACCGCACATGGACTCATGCTTTCTCGAACATGTCCTTTGGCTAGCAGCTCTTCAACTTGCCTTTGAAGTTCCTTTGTTTCTTCTGGATTACTTCGATAAGCGGGTCGGTTAGGAATGGTAGCTCCTGCAATGAAATCAATTCTATGCTCAATGCCTCTTATTGGTGGCAGTCCTGGTGGCGTTTCCTCAGGAAAGACATCTTCAAATTCGTACAAGAGAGCAACTACTACAGTAGGTAAAGAATCATCAACATTATTTGTTAAGAAATAAGTCTCTTTGTACAAGATCAACATCATTGTTTTTTTTTGTTTAAAGGCACTCTTAATCTCTCTCTCTTTTGCAAGGAAATTCATTGTCTTTTTTTCTTTTTCAAGTGGCACCTGACTCGTTTCCCTCTTCTTTTCACATTTTCTCTCTTCTTTCTCACTTTCTTTTGAACTCTCATGTTCAGCCGTGACAGATTTTTTTAATTGGCATTGCTCTTCGAAAACTTGATGGGGTGGTAGCGGAGCTAGAGTAATACTTCGTCCATCCTTGGTAAAGCTGTACCGATTCTTGTATCCATCATGGGTGGTGCGTCTGTCAAATTGCCATGATCTTTCAAGCAATATGTGACTTGCTTGCATAGGAACAACATCACAAAGAACTTCATCTGAATATTTGCCAATTGAAAATGAGACAATAACCTGTTTTGTTACTCACATTTCTCCACTTTCATTGAGCCATTGGAGACGATATGGTCGAGGGTGTTTTAGAGTCTTTAATCCAAGTCTGTCAATCATCATCTTACTTGCAACATTCACACAACTTCTCTCATTTATGATTAAGCCACAAACCTTTTCTTTAACATGGCAGCGCGTATAGAAAATGTTTTCATGTTATTGACGGTCATCATCTTCTATAGTTTGAACATGGAGGGTTCGAAGAACTATTAAGGCTTAGCCAACAACTGCATGTTCGGTATCACTAGCTTCTTCAAGTGGTGGCATAATTTCATTGTCACTTTCTTTTTTAGAAACAATATCCCCATTATTTAACAAGATCATAGTTCTTTTATTTGGCCATTGTGAAGAAATATGACTAATTCCATGACATTTAAAACACTTTATATCTCGATTTCTCTGGGCTGGGGTATAACCAGTACCTTTTTCAACTTGCTTGGCCATCACTTTTTCATCTTTTGGCTTGGAAGTCGTTTGCTTTTTTTGCCTTGGAGTAGAGTTCCATTTTGACTTCCCACTCAAAGAAGTAAAAGTTTCGTGCTTGGAGGTTGATCTTCCTCCTCTTCTGAACTGCCTTTCAACCTTCATGGCCATGTGGACAACCTCTTCAAATTCCACGTAGTGGTGCAATTCTACAATATTTGCAATTTCACGATTGAGGCCATAATGAATCGAGCCATGGTTGCTTTTCGATCTTCCTCAACATTGGCACGAATCATGGATATTTCTATCTCCTTATGGTACTCTTCAACAGATTTTGAACCCTATTTAAGGCCTTGCAATTTTAAGTGTAAATCTCTATAATAATGTGAAGGAACAAACCTTCGTCTCATGACAGCTTTCATGTCTTCCCAATTGTCGATGAGAATTTCTCTATTTCTTCGTTTGGTTAGAAGCACTTGATCCTACCAAACAATTGCGTAATCAGTGAAAGAAACAGTTGCAAGTTTAACTTTTTTTTCGTCCGAATAGTTATGACAATCAAAAACAAGTTCAACCTTTCGTTCCCATTCAATGTAAACATCCGGGTCATTTTTACCTTGAAATGATAGGATAAAGAGTTTGATCGCACCTGTGTTGTTGTTGGCAAAATTCCTTTCTCGGTATGGATGTCTTTGTCTTGGCCTATGATTTCTTTCTCTTCTTATGGAGGCTACCTCGTCCAAATCCTCATACTCCTCAGCATAATGCCCATGGAATTAGTTGCCGTAAAGAAGGGTCGTCTATTTGGTTGTCTTTCTTGGGGCATGGTACCTTGTTGAATTTGATTAATTTGGTCATCACTACGATTCAATCAATCTCGAATCTCTTCAAATTGGACGTTCATCCTTTGGAATTGTTGTTGCATGACTTGGATAACCAAATTGCTATCTATTGGCGTTGCTTCACCTTTCTTTTCAGACATGCTGTATAATCTGTGTAAAAGTGTAAAAAAAAAAATAGACTTCACCTCTCCCTCACGTGTATACACTATAATATGGTTCTCGAGCACTCGTGTTTACTCACATGGATTTCGGCTTTTACCCTCTAATAAGCTCACCAACTCTTGCCTTTTACCACTCACTTTCCTCCTCAAAGTTCTTGAGAAAACTAAACAAGGTAAATATCAAAGCAAAACAAATGAAAACCAGCACACTTAAAATATAGATTTCGCAGTGAAGATGAAAGCAATGGAGTGCAAAATAAAAGAAAGAATGGAAGAAACAAGGTTACAATAAGATTGATACCACGGAATTTTTTTTTTGTTTTTTTTATGATAGCAGGATAAATAAACTTTTTTTTTGTTCCTTTTTTTTTCACTTTTTTTTTATAAACTATCAATGGGAGCGAGAACAAGGATATGATATTATGGGTCGCGACAAAGAGGAAATTGAAATAAAAGAATAGAAGCACTAGAGGATAAACATAACCTCCATTGGATGTCTAGGCTCTGATACCAACTGATGCAAAGCTCAACAAACTTGTTGTGAGACCCAACGTGAATAGATGGAATCAACTTCGGGATCGTCCAATAACAGTTTCATAGTTTAGTGACTGTTGACCCCGTGGTTATACAACAACCAGAAACTAATAGTATTAAGAAAGGAATATTGACCCCGTTGCTATTGAAGAGCAAGAAACCAATATTATAAGGGTTGGAAATCAAGTGGTTGCACTTAAAATTTCCGCAAGTTCTACAGAAGAACAGTTTGGAGAAATTTCTCACAAGATAATTCTCATTTTTTTGTCTCTTACAATGAAAAACTCTCAAGTATTTATAAGCTTACAAGAATAGTATAGAATATGCATTAAATGGCGTTGAAAACATGAGAAAAAACTTTGCTGCTAATATGGTCTAGGTTCAGTTTTCTTTGGAAACCATCAAAACACCATTTGGCCTTCTCTATACCAATATTGAATGCCAAGTGGATGTCACTTCGAAATTGCATTTTCTAGAGTCTTCCTTGCTGAATTTGTGCTCCTTTGGATTTAATTAAACTTCATTTGTATCTGTAACATATTAATAACTTTAAAGCCCATTTCTTCTAATGGGTTAGGTCATTGAAATAAGTTGTTTTGGACTTCTTCTTGAAGATTCTTGGCCCGAGCTCTAGTGATAAGTCTATTTGGTATTTTCAATTCCATTAAGTATTCTTCTTGACCCAATTCTTCTTCAATGCCACCCTTACCCACATCAGCAGGTCTTTGGAACCCAGGGCATTTCAGTGGCCGACGATCAATGGTCAGTGACAACACTACCTGTAAAATCATAATCAACAAATATACTTTGATCAGGTTTAGAAATTCGAAACTTGAGAAATGTATCATCACGACCCTATTACCCATTTTTTCAATGTGCAAATAAAACATTTTCATGCAGCAAAAGATGTGTTGGGATATCCTTATGATACTTTGATACCAAAAATGTCCAAAGCATCATGAGGATTCATCCTCTAGTATTCAACATAGCAAGAAATGAAATACTATGCGTCAATGCTAAACGTCTAAAACATACATATATATATGTAAAGATGATGTGTTGGCGACTAAGCCTGTTAGATTTTTCATAAGGAAAAACTCACCAAAATAAGGTTTCAAAGACTATGTTATGCAATGCAAAAAGTATAAAACTTTTGACGACGACAACTTTATCGAACAACTAGAACACTATGGAGCTCAGTCATAAAAAAATGAAAGCATCGTCGAAACTTAAACAAATCAACATCAAACTCCCAATCAATATATTAGGATAACAAGTGGATCCTAAATCAAGACTAGGAATCCAAATTAGAAGAAAATGACA
Organism: Begonia peltatifolia; assembly: GCA_022433055.1. Taxonomy (NCBI): domain Eukaryota; kingdom Viridiplantae; phylum Streptophyta; class Magnoliopsida; order Cucurbitales; family Begoniaceae; genus Begonia; species Begonia peltatifolia. The sequence goes on from CM039523.1 coordinate 8,475,902, forward strand.
ATTTGATGATGAAATTCTTCACTTAAAATACATTGTTTGGTATCCTAGATTGCACTTGTGGGAATCCTCTACAGGAGCTCATAATGTCACGATCCAAAGGGTACCCGAGACAAAACGAGGAATGACCCGGTCTGAAATGGACCAAATCGTACCCTTACTTTAAGTTTTATTAAATAGCAGTGGAAAGTCTAGAAGAATTTATTAGATAGCTAGGGTCCAATTACCAATGGGTCGTAATAAGGCTCATCAATGATGACATAATAACATATGTATAATAAACTGTGCAAATTTAATTAAAACCGATAATATATTTTTTCAAAAAATAAAATGAACTAAAATAGAAATAAGTCCTCACCAAGAAATATTTAGAGAAATAAAATAAGAACTAAAATATCGTTGAGCTCAATTCTACGTCGATCAATTCAAATCTTTCTCAATAAGTCTTGAAGGGGGAGAGTCGACTAAAATCAATTGAAAAATAATTTTATATTAGTAATTAATAAGAAAGAAATGAGTGAGCATACTATAATTAAAACACTTCGTAAGATTAAATAGAATGAAAAGCGTACAAAAAAACAATTTAACAAAACAATCTACTATAATGTGGTACGTACTAAAAGCAAGCTCTTAGTGTACATAGATAATATCAGTGTAAATTGAAGCCTTTAAAAGACTCAGAGTACACGATGTCATAGACACAACAAAAAGTAAAAAGTGGTGATACTCAGACGATCGCAACAGCCACAATGACTCTGGTTAAGTTTAAGAATTTGAAACTTAAGGAAATGACCTTTCTTGTCCTATTATCTATTTTCACAAAATAACAACATGATTGAATTATAATTAAATGAGTATGCTCAATTCAAAATTCTCAATAAAAATATCATGTAATTTTAAGTTTAGGAAACTGTATAATACTATACATAAAATTAAATCTCTAATTCAATTGGGCATACCAATATCCAAAGCCCAAGCAACACAAAATCCAAAAACAAGTTAAGGTCACAATTTAAATATTAGTACCTAAACAAAGTATTTTTTTCAAAATAAGAATAAATTCCATACTTTAGAAATTGAAATATAGGCTTACAAATGACTCAAAAACGTTTGAGTTGAATGTCCAAATCGAATTTGAAACAACCCTTGAAATGACCAAAGAATAATCGAGTCAAAATCCATTTTCGGCCTTAAAATTGGGCTGAGGCAACTTGTTAGATTTCTCCATGATTTCAAGTCAGACTCGCCACGCAAACAAAGATGGATTCACAGTTTAACAATACAAAGTAGCATTCATTTAGAAGTATAAACTTATTGTACAAAAGTCTTATTCTTTACTCAGAACAATCAACAACTTCTCTAACATTCAGGCAAAAACTTGAGTTCGATTCTTACCTCTGAAAATTCCGAACTCCACCTTTTCAACAATGCAGACCAATGACCTTCTCCTTGAAGTCCAATTATTATCCTTTTAAACCAATAATAAATTCTCGTATATAAAAAAAAATCTTAAATTTCTTAAACGTCGTAAAAAGAAAATATTAAATTTTCTTGACTTGAAAGTTTGGATTCTCTCTCTTCTACTCTCTCTATTTTTTGATGATCTTGTCGGTCAAAAATAGAGGTTTGACTCCGTGATAGTAATTGTCAACTCCAAGTCCTGAGTACAGTAGTTATACTCTTGGGTCTTCAACGGGATAAGTTGTATAAGCAATAACCTTATCATGTTGCGTAAGCAATAACATTAACACGATGATTCAGTACACATCCCAGACAAACTTCTGCCACATCAGTGTTAATAGTATATGGCAGCTCACTCTTAGGCATCGCCAATACCGGTGTAGTACTCAACCTATGCTTCAATTCTTCAGTAGTTAACTGACATTTTTAATTGCAAATGAGCTTCAAATCTAAAGGAGAAATTCTCAGTAAACCAACTATAATACTTAGCTAAATTAAACAAACTATCAACTTCAGGGACGATAATAATGAAAACCCTTAAATATTCATTCTATATTCCATAATTGTAAAAAAAAGAAGAATAAATGGGGTTATTGTACGACGTACGTGTGTTTCACGAGGTCATAATTGAAGATACAAATTGGAGAATTTGAGACAATTTTATGTGCTTGAGGTGGACGTGACTGCATCAAGATTTCGCCAAAATTAGATACACTCCAATAAAGGTTGATAAGATGACGAATTCAATAACTCAATCTTAAAGATTACCCAGAACAATTTTTTTAATAAAAAAAAAAAACATTTAAGATATTTTAGTTACATTAGAACTTATTTTAGTCCTTTATTTCTAGTGTAAGACATGATTTGACACTTAAATACATCACCTTAATCACTAAAAACTTGTAAAGTATTAAAATATCATTAAAATTTTTAGATAAGGTGGGACCTAAATTTTAATTGGGACAGATGGTTTCAACCCGCGTTAATAATCTCAGTATGAATAAAGTTTTAGTTTATCTATAAATATATTATTGAGTTGTAAAATTATACTGATTTTAATTAGTCATTATTTTTTTACTAGTAATTTTTTTCTGTCTAAAGTTTTCACATAAATCTTGATGCCCATTATTTTCCTACTCAGTTTCTAGTTCAGTTTTTCACATTTGATATGAAAGCAGAGTTGAAAGTTTTCTAAAAGTTACGTTTTTCAATTAATTCAACCTAGGAATGTGTAGCGCCTCGAGAACCCAAACGTTCCGGGTACGCTTTCTACGTATACACACCATGACACACTAAAACTTGACACAACTCATTCAGTTTAATAGTACTTTCGTTTTCAAATCATCTTCAAAATAACATTTGTGAGTATGAAAAATTTTCGATTCGATTCGAAAACAACCCGCGCCTCGAAGAGGGAGCACGAAATCCTCAATATAAAAATACGCAGCGGAAAAGAAAACAATTTAAAATAGTTTTAAGATAAAACGGTAAGACTCGAAATCTTAGGAAGGAGTTAAACATACCTCTCGAACTACCCAAAATCGGTGCCGCACACTCACGTCCCCACTTTGATGCCCTGCGCGCACCTTCGCGGTGCCGCGCGTGCCAACTCAACATCACCGCGTCACGTGCACGCTCACAGCGCCGCGTGCCCCACGCACCCTGCCTCCGTACAACATGTTCGCACGTACGCCCTCACCCAGCGCCGCACGACCCGTGAGCACCCGCAGGGCCGCGTGCCCCGCGCACTTGCGATCACGCTGCACTCCCACGCTTATCTACACTTCTCTAGCATTCACTGTACTCATCCCGACCTATTCCATATCCTTTCTACTCCCTACCTCTCTCCTGAAATTTCGACAGAGTAACGCTTAAAACTTGGATATCCCAAAATTTAAACCTTGCACACAGTTCACCAAAAACTAACAGTATTTATCGATCAACCATCCAGTGAATTTCCATAACAACAATCAGAGTTTAAAGACAACGAAATTCCATCAAATACAAATGAAGAAAGTCCACAGTATAAAGCAATATCATACTCTAACATATAAAAATACGTACGCGTCCCTAAAACACCACAACCGCTCTATACAATCCTATACAACCGACGTCTATACGAACTCCTCTATCCGCATAAAAACCCGACACAAAATAACAACCCACGAATCTCACCATCACCTACCACCACCACGGGTCGAGTTGCCCTAATAAAATCCGCCATCCGGTGCCTCGGTCGCACGCCGCCAACCGTCCTATGCCTCAAGACTAGGCTCTCGAGGCTCACCAGCAAAATCGTCAGCACCTACACCATAGAACACACATCATAAGCTTAACGCTCAGTAAGTAATATGAAAGTAAAAGCTGTCAATGTAATCTTATCACATACAGTCTCTACACTCACACTCATGTTATCACATCTGTGACACGTAGTGTAGCTGCACTACGGTGAGGAGGAACCTATCGCCACCCTACACCCTGACACGTCGTCACTGTCCCGGACTCCCCAGCAACGAAGCCCACAAGCTACACACGCACATAACCACACAACAACCACATCAGGGTGAGGGTGTACCTCGTGCCACACTACACCCTGACACGTCGCCCCCGTCCCAGCCTCCCCAGCACGGGGCCACAGTTGCCATACACACTCGTTTTGCGACAGCCCAGTAGGCTCACTCCTCGAGCGAAATCTGAGACTGGTGTTGCACCGGCCCACATGCTAGTAGGATCCGCGGTACCACTGCCTATCACCGTCAACACATTCATGCCGCGTGACGGTCCAACCGGCCTACTCCTCGAGCGAAATCTGCGACTGGTGAAGCACCGGCCCGCACAGTAGCAGGATTCGCGGTACCACTGCCACGCGTCTCGTCACCTACTCAAAATATGCTCAAAACCATTTTCGTTCTCGTTTTAAAAAAATGATGCATGTCAAACAATACGCACGCACACCGCAATCAACAACATAAAATCCTAAAGTTCTACGGTGTAGGCCCACTTGGGCAAAACACATGCATGCACTACTTACCTGGCGTCCTAAGCTCACTCGACGCGCAGATTCGCCAAAAAAATGCCTTAACCTAAAACACAAACAATTCACTCATCAATCTTTACTTCAAAACTCACCAAATAATTTAAAATGACATTCCTTAACCAAATCCATGAAATTCCAGTTAAAACTAGTCGCTAATTTGGTTCGGCTGAAAATTAGGCTAAACTTTGGACGCGCACAACTTTTGCGTCCGTCAATAGAATCGAACGATTCAAGTGGCTAAACATCCCCTTAGGAACCTAGTTTAACATACTAAGACGGATTTTAAAACAGTAAGCCGCAGCCGAAACCGAATCTGCCCCTTTTTATCCAACTTCACATTTTTGTTTTCTTCAACCAAAACTCACTCAAAACTAGTTTTACGCATAAAAAATGGCCATGCTACTATCACACGTCACAATTATACGAAAAACGATCACTAATTTGATTCGGACAAAAATCCGACATAAACTTCCGACGCGTATAACGTTTACGTCGGATATCGGAATCGAACGATTTCAGCGGCCTTACGTCCCTCTAACAACCTAATTTAACCCATAAAAACAGAATTTAAAACAATTTACCATAGCACAATCAAAATCCCCAAAAACAGAATAGTTTTTATACGAAAAAAATCTGAAATCTCAACTTCGATCCAATTTCGCCAAATCTCTTCACCGAACATCCCCACATTCCCACCAATTAAGCCTAATTTGAACAAAATCAAGTAGAACAAACTCAAAAACCCAAACCCCACAGTCAACAAGTCTCGGGTTTTCTCTCCCAGCCCGAGGGCTCACTGTCTGCTCATTACACTCGCATTCACAGCCTATAATCGACCCCTATATCGACCCAAATCTTCAGAGAACAGGAAAAACCCGAGCCCTCACGCTCGGTCGACAAGAGCAGAAACAAGGGAGGAGTTACCTGCGGTTTTCAACTCGGGAAGAATCCACTCACGCCGACTTTCTGCCTCGTTGGAACCGCCTAGCCCGTCACGTCTCTTCCCCAGTGGTTGATCGTCGGCGGTTCGCCCCCGATTACTCTCTCACTTGCCTCTCTCTTCTTGGGTGTTCAGCTCGCAGAACACCCGAAGTGGAATGGCTTCTTCGTGAAGCCATTCCATTTAACACAATTATAATTAATTAAATTACCAAAATGCCCTCACGTATTTATATCGTTCGTAACTTCATTAAGTTCTCGTCCTCCCGACTTTAAAATTTCAAAACCCATCACAAAAGTAGGCTCCGAGTTTTATAATTTAATTTATCCCTCAAAATATTTTCCAAAACTCCAACAGAAATTAAATTAAAAATTTCGAAAATTAGCTTTAAAATATGAAATTTTCTGGTTTATTACAGAATGATTAAGTGATTTTCTGATTTGAAAAAAGGAAAAAAAAAGTTTCTTTTTCGCTGTCATGCTCTTCTCACTGAGAAGAATAAAGGAGCCTTAAGAGAGGGATGCCAGCCGTGAAGAAAAGAAAGAGAGGAGTCCTATAGTAAGGGCTGGCCATGAAGAACAAAGAGGAATATAGCAACCCTAAAAGAGGGAAGCGCCACTGCAAAGAGGAGAAGTTGCCTCTACGAATAGGAGGAACGTCATTGGATCTCTATCGTTGTTTTATTCTCTGTGCGCAGAACTCTACGATTCTGCCATCTCGACTCAAAAGCCCGCACCAACAAATGTCTCTCTGTCCATTACTGTTCCGTTGTCCTTCATTTGAGTGAAGAAGAATGAGATCTTCTGATAGTCTCTGATGGAAACTTAAGGTTATGTAAGGAATGAACCCTCGATTCAGTCTGAGTTTCATATGTGTCACAATCGAGACTGGTTTTCAATATATGAACATGTGTTAAAGGGTGTCGTGTTGATGGAAAAAGTGCATTGTGCAAGATAGTTGGGCTATGTTCAGTTAGAATCAAAATATATGATGGAGTTGTCAGAACACTTGTTGATGTGTTACATGTTCCCGATCAGAAAGAAATCTCATCTCGTTGAGTACTTTTGATTTGAAAGAATACTGTAATAACCTGAAAAATTTTTGAATCTTAGATTAATTTTCGAAAATTTTAAATTTAATCTCGGTTGAAATTTCGAGGATTATTTTAACGGGTAAATTAAATTATGAAACTTAGGATTTAGATTGGTGTTGAGTTCGGAAACTTTTAGGTTGAAATGGACGCGAGTTAACGAAAGTTCAGAGAAACTAAAGCACGTAAGGGTATATTGGTAATTTGGATTTTCTTTTATTATTTATTATTTAAATTTTTAAATATAAATCAGAATGGCTTCACGAGGAAGCCATTTTTCTTGTGCTTCGACTGAGCACCCGAGAGCGAGACCCGAGTATGTGAGGGCGAAGCAGAGCAACGAGCGACGCTCTTCCTCGATGACGAGCCCTCCTCTGGTGTTTGCCTTGTCCCTTGTCGTTTCCTGTGTGCTGAAGCGAGACTCGTCGCTTACCTCTTTCTCTAGTAAGCCCCCTCCCTGTGCGGTAGAACTTTTCGACCGACGCTTTCCTTTCCTTCCCCGACATTTTTCTTCTCCATTTCCGGTTCTCTTCTAGCAACAACACCTCTTCTCAACGCTATCTTTCTTGTCCTTGTGCAGAGACCGGACTTTCACCCTTGGTAAGCCTCTCCTCTCTTTTTTGTTTTGATGCCCGATCAAATAGAGTCGATTCTGATTAAAGTTTCTGAGATGCTGGGGCAAAATTTGGATGTTTTGAAGTGCAATTTGTGGGGTTTAGTCACTTAGTTGAAGAATACAAAATTTGTGCTGTGAATTTGGATTTTCTAAATTGAAAAATTGTTGTTGGTTTATACATAATTGATTGGAATGTGGCTGTTTGGTGAAGAAATTGGTGGGATTGGGTTGAAGTTGAAGTTTCGGGTGTTTTGGTGCAAAAACCCGGTTCTATTTTGGCCACTTTGAGCTAGCTGCGGTTATTCGTTTTGAATTCTGTTTTGGTGTGTTAAATTAGATTTTTGGAGGAACGTTTGACCACTGAAATCGTTTGATTCTGATAACCGACGCAAAAGTTATGAGTGTCGGAAGGCTAAGTTGAGTTTTGAACCGAGTCGGGTTAGTAAGCATTTTTGGTAAAAATTGTGACACATGATGTTAGTGCTGATGATTTTAGTGAATAAGACTAGTTTTGAGTGAGTTTTGTTGAAGGATTGAAGGTGCGGAATTTTTAGGTGAAGGGCAGATTTGGTTTTTGGTGTTTTTCACCTATCTGCAGCTTATCGTTTTAAAATTCATTTTAACATGTTAAACTAGGTTCCTAGAGGAGCGTTTAGCCTCTTGACTCGTTCGATTCCGATAATGGATGCAAAAGTTATGTGAGTCCAAAGTTTAGTACGGTTTTCGGCCGACATGAATTAGTGATCCGTTTTAGTTGAAATTTCATGGGTTTAGTTGGGCGATGTGATTTTTAGCATGTTTAGAGAATTTTGATGCGAATGTTGATGAGTGATTGTTTATGTTTATGTGAACCAGATTTTTGGTGAAGTCGTGCACCGGAAAAGCTTAGGACGCCAGGTAAGTAGTGTATGCAAGTGTGTTGTCCAGGTGGGCCTACATCGTGGAAATTTAAGATCTATGTTGTTTGATTGTGATGTGTGTACATATTATTTGACATGCCTTATGTTTTAAAAAGAGAACGAAAATAGTTTTGGGAATGTTTTGATTAGATGGTTGTGAGACACATGGCGGTGGTACCACGGATCCTGCTCGGGAAGTGGGCCGGTGCTTAACCAACCCCGTATTCTGCTCGGAGAGTGGGCTAGTTAGGCCGTCACGTGGTGTATATGTGTTGACGGTGAGGATGTTGGACAGTGGCGCCGTGGATCTCGCTTGGGGAGTGAACCAGTGCATCACGAGTCGTGAATTCTGCTCGGGGAGTGGCCGGCTGGGCTGTCGCGAAATATGTGTGTGTGTGGCAACTGTGGCTCCGTTGTTGGGGAGTTTCGGACGGTGGCGACGCACTAGGGTGTAGCTGGCGCGAGGTTCACCTTTACCATGGTGTGGTTGCTGTGAGGTGGCGCGTGTGTGTGGCTTGTGGGCCTTGTTGCTAGGGAGTCCTAGATGGTGGCAATGTGTTAGGGTGTAGCGTGGTGCAAGGTTCACCCTCACCCTAGCACGGTTGCACTACGTGTGACAGATGGTGACAACATGAGTGTGAGCATAGAGACTACGTTTGATAGGATTGCATTGTCGGTTTTTACTTTTATATCACACTACTTACTGAGCGTTAGGTTTATGATATGTGTTCTATGGTGTAGGTGTAGACATTGTTGGTGGTGAGCCCTGAGAGCCTAGTCCTTAAATGTAGAACGGTTGGTGGCGTGCGACCGAGATACCAGAAAGCAGATTGTTAGGGCGACCTAACCCGTGAAGATGGTAGGTGGTGGTGAGATTTGCTCAGATTATTTGCTTTGTGTCGGGATATTTATGTGGTCAGATAAATTCGTATAGGCGTCGGTTGTATAGGATTGTATATGGTGGTGTTTTGGAGGTGTGTGTGTACTTTTATATGTTGGAGTATGACATTGCTCTATACTGTGGACTTTCTTCATTTGTAGTTGATGGATTTCGTTCTCTTTAAAATTCAATTTTGTTATGGGGATCTCTAGATAGTTTGATGGATGAATATTTTTGGGATTTTTTGGTGAACTATGTGTAAGGTTAGACTTTTGGGATAGCCAGTTTTTAGGCGTTACTCTACCGAATTTTCGGGAGAAAATTTGGGGAGTCGAGAGAGTACGGAGTAGGTCAGAGTGCGTGCGATGAGACACGAAGGGAGTGTTACTCTCCCTAGCAAAATAATATGGCATAGTGAATGAATAGAATTTTAATGAAGAAGGTTTAGTGTATGCTCTCAAATTCGGGTTTACGTAAGTTGTTTTGGCTGAAGCTACCAATATTGCTTGTTACATTGTGAATTGTTTTTCGTTGACTATTCTTGATAAGCAAACTTCTGAAGAGGTATAGTTCTGTACTCATGCTGATTATACCATTTTGAAGGTATTTAGTTGCACTGCATATTCTCCTGTGGATAGTAGAAAGTTAGAACCAAAATCAAGGAAATGTATATTCCTTTTATTGGGTACAAGTCTGGTGTCAAGAAATAAAAGTTAAGGTGTTCATAATCTAAAAAAACGATAATAAGCAAAAATGTAGTATTTGATGAGGCTACTATGATTGCTAATTCACCTCATAAAGCCTTGTCTTAGAAGAACAAGAATATATCTAGTATTGAGGTTGAAGTTAAGATTGAATCAGAGTTTTCGGAACATATCAGCTTGTCATGACCCCGACTTAATGCCCTAAAAAACAGAGATAGCGATCTGGATTCTCCATCCATAGAATGGTAAATAAACCACCAATGCAACAGATTAACATAATTACACATGATTGGACCACAATAAAATTTTAAAACAAACCCACAGTTATACATAAACTTATTGTCTACAAGACCTTATCCAGATTTATTTATACAGACATGAATCAACTAAAAGAAAAGATAAAACAAAACCCAAAACTCTACTGAGCCTAAACTTTGCTGAACTTCTCAATCTATTATGTCTTCACCTTTATCCCGTAAGCTGTCACCACCTATTCCTAAAATATTAGAGGAAATAATGGAGTGAGTTTTATTAAACTCAGTAAAATTCTAATCCAAGGATTCACCAAACTAAACTAAAAGCACATCTAATCACATACTAGTTGTTATATATAATTAGTCCTCACAATTATCGCTTCCACTTACAACTTTGCGTGATCACACATCCCGTGTTCTATTTTTTATAATTAAAGCTCTAATTATTTCTTATTAACGTTCAACTATGTGTCACACTTCTTTTTATGTAAGAAGTGCATTGTGCATTTATGTGAATTCTTAGATATATGATTTAGATAATTATAGTTTAACTAAATCTTTCTTCATTCCCTATGTAACTAATCTTTATTCACAACTTAACTTCATGTGTAACCTTTATTTTGCATATTAATTCCAATTCACAATAGTAATCTATTTCATGTGTAATTGATTCTCGATACTCATTTCTTCATAGGCTAACTCCCTTGTATGCACTTTATTCTCTACATCTTCACAGTCATAAGTAATAAGAATTTCATTTACTATTTACTCTATGAATTCTATGATTTATATTTAACCAAGATTATTTGAACATATTTTATTAATGTCTAATTCCATTATTTACATTCAACTGGTGATTACGATTTATAGAACTATTTAGACATATTTTATTATGTCTAAACTCATTTTAAAGTTCTAAAGTTCACTAGACATTTCTATCTAAACTTATACTCTTTATAGAACTATTTAGATATTATGACTGATGTATAAATCTCATTATTCTTTACCTAACTCGCAAGACATTTATTATTAATATCTAATTTAATATATGTTTATCACATTCCTCTATGTGTAGAAATTATTTAATGTGCCTAGACACATGCTATATAGATTGTAACATCCAAAATTTTTATACATTTTGTCCCAATAATATTTGATGAATTATTTTAAAACGATAGATGGAAACAACAAAGGAAGAAATGAGAATTAGTAAAAGAGAAAATGAAAATAAATAAGTGAAGAGAAGAAATGAAAAGAGTAAAAAATGTTGGAAATAAGAAATAAGGTCAATTTTTATGAAATTAAAAGTTATGAGTAAATCAAGTAAATAAGATAAAGTTAAATTTTATTAAATAAAATTTATAAAAAAAGAAACCCACATTCTTCTCTTCATTTCCACGGTTAGCTCCAGCCACCAGTTCTCTTTTCTTCCAACTTTTCTTCAGCCAAGACTCTCTTCATTTCAAAGGATTAAGGTAAGACTTATAATAGAATTAACTTTTCATGTAAAAATACATGTTTTAGTAGTTTTGTGAAGAGTTTTTAAGCATGGGTTTTGAAGCTCCAAAAATTCAGAGTTAGCGTTAGTCTTTCTTCTTCTTTTAGATGTTCTAACTTAATTTTAGAGATTCTAAAGGTCTTGGATGGAGTAAAATGGAAGATTATGCATAATAGAAGTGAAAATTAGTAGTGAGTTTGAGTTTTATGAAAAACAGAACATATTCTGTTTTTGTGATGTCCGGCCTAGTTATTGGTTCTCTTTTGATAAGTGGTTTACACCATTAGAAAGTAGACTCTCAGAGGAGTCCATAGCACTTGGAATTACTCGATTCCGAGTTACATCGAAAAAGTTATGAGCGTTTGAAATTAGACGAAAAACTATTAGAAGAAAATATAAAAGTTTCTTGTGTGTATGTTATGTGTTTCAATTTGATGTTTTGTTAGTTTGTTTGATTTCCACAGTTAAAAAAAAACAGACTCCAAATTAAATTGCAAAGGACCCGAGGTAAGTCTTTGTGATTTGCTTGGCCGATTTGGCCTACACCACAAGAATTTCTGTTTTCGATAATTTGATGATTTAGATTTTTTTAGTGTAAATTATACGGGTAGTTAGGTTGTTTAAGTTATAGAATGTCTTTTATGTTTCTATTGACTGTTTTGTATGTTTTTTATAAGTTTAAGCATTATGAACTGTTCATGCATCACGTTCTTTCAAAAATGGCATGAAATCGAATTTCTGCACGTCTTTTGGAAAGAAATGAATTAATGAAAAGAGATGAATGGATGTAATCCCGGTCATGTTGGGGTAGGGTTCAGACATGGCTGTCCCGTAGATGGAGCATGTTTTCCCCTCAGTAGATGGAGAAAGCTGTCTAACCGCTTGATGTGCCTTCTCTATCTGGTGAGAGTAAACTCCTGGTGACATCCTGCTATGTAATGAATTGACTTGAATTGACTGCATGTTTTATAAACTACATATGTACAGCATGCATTTACATTCACGTTGACTTGCTGAGCCTTTAGCTCATAGGTGTCTCTGTGATATAGGTGATTTAGAAGAAGGTGAGGACGTTTTACCTAAACCTGACGAGTGACATTGTTGAAGAAGGATGACCGTGGGAGGGCGCTTACGGCTGTCGGAGCGTGATTGACCCGTGGGCTATGTGAATATGTTTTGGAGTAATGTATAGAGGTTTGCGAAATATGGTTAAGAATTTGAATTGTTTTAGATGTGTTGATAGGAGAAATTTAAGAGCTTGAATAAACGATTTTGTGTTTAAATGTATATATTGGATGTTTCGGATAGGTGGACCCAGTTTAATGGTAAATGAAGGGGCATGCTGCCCGTTTATATAAAGAAAACGTGGATTGGGAGTTAGGTATGCTGTAGGTGTCCGTTAGAAGGTTTACGATGGTTACAATCGTTTTTAGCAAATTTCAGTTAAGTTTTCTGGTGTTGAAGTATCGACCTGCGCAAGCAGGTGTCGACCGGTTAGTGTAAATGAGTACGGAGTGTTGACCTGTGCAAACAGGTGTCGATCAAGCTCTTTAGGTATCGACCACAAGGATCGACTGTGACGGACAGAGAGGAATGATGTGTCGACCGGCTTATACAAGTGTCGACCGGTTGATGTAAAATAGATGGAAGTGCCGACTTGTGTCCATAAGTGTCGACCGCTTAGTAGAAAATATTACCAGAGTGTCGACTTATATGCTTGGGGGTCAACCAAACTCTAAAAGTGTCAACTACGAAGGTCGACTTGTAACACCCAAAATTTTCCGTTAAAACTAATTTCAGATTTACGTAATTATAATTAGTAGAATTTTGGTAAGAATTGAGAGTAGAGAATTTTTACCCTTAAGTAAAATATTATTTTGAGGCTAATAGAGAAGAGAAAAATTTAAGAATACAACTGTAATCGGATCGTATGACAGATTTATTAAACGGTTAAGTGTTAAGGGCGAAATAGTAATTAGGATTATTATTATTATAAAAAAAATAATATCAAAACACCTCAACAGTGTTTTCTTCCCCAGCAGCGAAACCCCTCTATTCTCTTTCCTTCTTTCCTTCCTTCGACAATCTTTCTTCCAGTCTATGGTTTTTCTCCGATCTTCCATCAATCTTCAAATCTACGGTAAGTTTTAGTTAGTTCTTAGTAGATAGTTAGTACTCTAGTTGTTTTGAGTGTTATAAATGAAGTTAGAGAAAATATTGTGTGGTTTTGGCAAAACCTAGGAGGGTGATACGAGAATTTGAAGTTAGAGTAATTTCTATCAATATCCTGGTGTTTAAGCTAGAAGTAGGAGTAGGTTACAAGATTTTATGGGGAAAATTGAGCGTTTGGATAGCCGAGTGCTCGAATTGTGCAAGGGTTTCCACTCAGTCACATTCGGCTAAGCTGTAGGTGTTGAATTAGAAAATGGATGATGCCGTTAGGAACTAGACGTCTTGTGGAGCCTGTAGCACTTTGGATCGTCCAATTCGGACGAGTATTGGAGAAGTTATGAATTCTCGAAGATTAGTCAGAAATTAAGTTAGAATTTCGGTTTAGGCCGAGTGGAGGTTTAGTTGTTATTTCCTTTAGAGTTTTACGAATCGAAAGGAAAGTAGAGCTAATAGATGAGTAATTTTATAGGTCCTCCAGTTTAGCGAGCAGTCTACGAAATACGAGTTGCTGAGGACACTAAGTAAGTAATGTAGTAGAAGTTTTGCTTTCGGGCCTACATCACAGTTCAGTAAGATGCATTGCACGTTTACTTTATGTTATGCTTTCATAGTTGTGCATCATTGTTTTAAATTAGGAGAACGAGACGAAAATGAATTTTTATGTTTTTACGAAGTGAAACAGTAGGATGTGATGAGACGAACGAAATGAGAAGATACGTAAGAAGATAAGAGTGGTCTTGTCCCCAGAGGTGGACCGCGAGGTGTATCACTCTTCCTCCACCTTACGTGGTGGCCTTGTCCCCAGAGGTGCACTGCGAGATGCGTCATCTTGATCTAGCATGTAAAAAAGAACCCAGTAGTAAGAAGATAAAGAAAATATAAGAAAAAGACGAAAACAAAAGTAGAGATGAAACTGTAGAAACTGAATATGTTGGGAAGTATTTGTTTTTAGTGTTTAAGTTTTATGCATTACTTACTTAGCATTAGGCTAATAATTGAGTTCTGTGATGTAGGTGACGATGACATAGCTGGTGATTACTCAGAGCATGCCCAGGACTAGGAGGCGGTTGGAGAAGTATGCACGTGGATGATCTAGCCGGCTGTTAGGGCGTTTTGATTATGGTAGGCATAGGTATGAGTTTTGGGAGTGCAATTGAATTAATTTTTGTGGTTTTGGGTCGATTGAATGTATAGATGGATTTCAAACTTTAGTAGTCGTTTTCTTTACTCAAATTATGATTTTGAGTTGATGGAAAAGTGTGCGTTGGATTATTATTAGCATTGAGTCGAAATCCGATTGATTTTGTGAAGTTTTTAAGGTTTTTAAATCGAGTTCTGGGGAGGAAGTGTCAACCGGTAGGCTTAGTGGTTTACCAGACTCTACAAATGTCGACTGCGAGGGTCGACCTGCGCGGGCAGAGCAGAATTAAGTGTCGACCTATGGTTGTAGGTGTCGACTAGTAGTGTAGAAATGATAGCAGTGTCGACCGCGAGGGTTTACTTGTGCGGACAGAGAGGATCAAGGTGTCGACCTGTGAAAGCAGGTGTCAACCACTCTCTGAGATGAGCGTAGAAGTGTCGACCAGTGTCCTCAGTGTCGACCGACGAAAAGACCCGAGAGAAATGTAGTATCGACGGGTGTTTGTTAGCGTTGAGCGATGAAAAACCCGAGATAACCCATGTGTCGACCGATGCTTACTGGTGTCGACCAGTTTCTCTTTTTTATCTTTCATAAAATGAAGTTTTATTTAAAATGATTTTTAACCAAAAGTCTTCCGCTGCGAGGTTTTCGGTCGATTTTAAAAGTGTTGTTTCAAGTCGAAAAGCAGGTTTCAAATTTTTAAACGAATTTTTATTAGTGGATCATGAATAAGAGCAGTGGATAGTAGTGGTTAACAAACCAGGAATCGTGGTGGGCTTTCGGGCCATTACATGATTTACTCGGATAGAGAGGAATCAAGTGTCGACCGGTGTATGTAGGTGTCGACCGTCCGTTCAAAATTGTTTGAGGTGTCGACTGGCGCTTGCAAGTGTCGACCGGAATTTCATTTTACTGCCTTGAAATTTAAGGCTGTTTAGTATCTTGTATAACGAGCTTTCCACACACGAACTGTTTTCCGCTGTCAAGTTTTAAATTCATGGTAATGTTGTTTTAAGGAAATGAATGAATTTAAAAAAAAAAATTCTTACGAAGTTTTATGAGAAAGTTAAGTTAGTAACGATCGAGCTACGGGACGTTACATAGATCATTGCCTATAGATCCCGACTCACTTATTTCTCATTCTTATATTGAACTATATGTAATGAGTATAAAATGGAACTCACACACACCACATGTGTCATGATAAGTGAATTAATGCTAGTGTGTGCACCATATTATTTAACTGATCTCATATTTATCAAGTACCATATTAACATGCTATGTAAATGTCAATATGCATAAACCATATCAACATGTAATGTGAATGCAAATATGCATGATCTATGATCCTAATATGTAAAGTCGAACACATACAGTCATCCTATTGACTATTTCACAATAGAGCATGCGTATCACACAATACCTCTAGAGGGCTAGAGATTTGGAAACCAATGGAGACTTATATTCCCTCCCCTTCTAATTCCCGACTTTACATACATCATACAATACATAACCGGTGAGATATATATTAGATTCGAATATGACCAATCATACCTCTCGTACTAATATTCTTACATATAAGTATAATGCATGATTTAAACATTCTCACTATGCATACATTGAATACATAATACATACTAATATTGTATGAAGTATGAGCATGCGAATCTTTATTAAAAAGAATTTCGGATTTACGAAATTATAACCGGTGGAGTTTTGGTCAGACTTGGGAGTGGAGAATTTTTACCCGTAAGTACAAGATTATTTTGATACTAATGGATACGAGAAAAATTTAAAAATCTAAACAGAATCGGACCGTATAACAGATTTATTAAACGGTTAAAGGTTAAGAGTAAAATAGTAATTAGTATTATTATTATAAATATATATATATATCAAAACACCTCAACAGTGTTTTCTTCCCCAGCACCGAAACCCCTCTTTTCTACTTTCCTCCTTCCTTCGGCGATCCTCCTTCCAACCTACAGTTCTTCTCCGATCTTCCATCAATTTTCAAATCTACGGTAAGTTTTAGTTATTTCTTAGTCGATAGTTAGTCCTCTAGTTGTTTTGAGTGTTAGAAATGAAGTTAAAAGAAGTATTATGTGGTTTTGACAAAACCTAGGAGGGTGATACGCGAATTTGAAGTTAGAGTTAACTTCTATCAATATGCTGGTGTTTAAGCTAGAAGGAGGAGTAGTTTACGGTATTTTATGGGGAAAATTAAGAGTTTGGATAGCCGAGTGCTTGAATTGTGAAAGGGTTTCTACTCGGCCACGTCTGGCCAAGCTGTAGGTGTTGAATTAGAAAATGGATGAGGCCGTTAGGAACTAGACGTCCTGTGAAGCCTGTAGCACTTTGGATCGTACAATTCGGACGAGTATTGGAGAAGTTATGAATTCTCGAAGATTATTCAGAAATTGAGTTAGCATTCCGATTTAGGCTGAGTGGAGATTTATTTGTTATTTCCTTTAGAGTTTTACAAATTGAAAGGAAAGTAGAGCTAATAGATGTGTATTTTATAGGTCCTTATGTTTAGCGAGCAGTCTACGAATTACGAGTTGCTAAGGAGACTAGATAAGTAATGTAGTAGAAGTTTTGTCTTCGGGCCTACATCACAGTTCAGTAGGATGTATTGCACGTTTACTTTATGTTATGCTTTCATGGTTGTGCATCATTGTTTTAAATTAAGAGAACGAGACGAAAATGAATTTTCATGTTTTTACAAAGTGAAACAGTAGGATGTAATGAAACGAATGAAATGAAAAGATACGTAAAAAGATAAGAAAGGTGGGGTTGAGTGGTCTTGTCCCCAGAGGTGGACCGTGAGGTGTATTACTATTCTTCCGCTTTACGTGGTGGCCTTGTCCCTAGAGGTGGATCGCGATGTATGTCACTTTAATAGATTGAGGTTGACTTTGTCCCCAGAGGTGGATCGCGAGGTGTGTCACCTTGATCTAGCACGTAAAGAAGAATCTAGTAGTAAGAAGATAAAGAAGATGTAAGAAAGAGACGAAAACGAAAATAGAAACGAAATTGTAGAAACTGCATATGTTAGGAAGTATTTGCTTTCAGTGTTTAAGTTTTATACATTACTTACTTAGCATTAGACTAATAGTTGATTTCTGTGATGTAGGTGACGACGACATAGTTTGTGAGTACTCCGAGCATGTCCAGGACTAGGAGGCGGTTGGAGGAGTACGCACGTGAACGATCTGGCTGGCTGTTAGGGCGTTTTGACTATGGTAGGCATAGGTATGGGTTTTGGGAGTGTAATTGAAATGATTTTTGTGGTTTTGAGTCGATTGAATGTACAGACGGATTTCAAACTTTGGTAGTCGTTTTCTTTACATAAATAATGATTTTGAATTGATGAAAAAGTGTACGCTGAGTTATTTTTTTTTTACGTTGAGTCAAAGTCGGTTGATTTGGTGAAGTTTTTAAGGGTTTTAAACAGAGTTCTGGGGAGGTAGTGTCGACCGATTTGCTTAATGGTCAATTAAACCTGGCAGGTGTTAACCGCGAGGGTCGACCTGCGGAGACAGAGCCTCATGAGATGTCGAACTGTGTGTGGAAGTGTTGACCGGTTAGTGTAAAGATGGTAGAGTGTAGGCCACAAGGTTCGACCGCTGGAAAGCAGAAAGGACAGAGATGTCGACCTGTGAAAGCAGGTGTCGACCGCTCTCTGAGATGAGCGTAGAAGAGACAACAACGGTTGCCCGTGTCGACCAATGAAAAATCCTAGAAAACCTAAGTGTCGATCACGTTTACAGGTGTCGACCGATTTTTCTTTTTTATGTTTTATAAAAATGAGGTTTTATTTAAATTTTCTTTAATCGAGTTTTTCCGCTGTAATGTTATTTAAAACATTTTCAAAAAAATGTCGTTTGAAGTTGAGTAACAAAAGTTTAAAATTTTATTTAAATTTTCTGAGCATAGTGAGTGAGTAGTAGAGGTGTGCGAACTGGGAACCGTGTAGGATTTTCGGGGGGTGACAGAGATGGTATTAGAGTGTTTATCCAACCAGAAGTGTGGCCGACGAGAACATCGGTCTCCTATGAGGAGGGGTGGATTGTGAAAATATGATGGTCTGTCATAATTCCCACACCGCTTGGGAAAAAGTAGAGTGGATAGTTAATTAGTAGTAGGAGGGGATGTTATGGGGGTTAGAGTCAGTAAGTCAAACCGTTCAAATGATTGTTTAACAGCGCTGATCGTCGAACGACGTACTTCGACAACTGTAAGTGTTTAAGTTTAACTTTAGTTATTAGATGCTTATGAGAGTAATCAACCTTGCACAGGAAATTATCCATAATATCTAGACGACCAGGACGTCTAAGAGTACCGAGAGAGGCAGCTGATATGAGAATTGAGGATGATTCCATGACGATCAGGCAGTTAACCGAATTAGTGAAATGGCAGTCTCAGCAATTAGGGATCTTACTGAATCGGGAAGTGCAAGGAAGTGCAGGCTCTAGTTTAGGCCATGATCAGTCGGGAGATAAATTTCAGAGATTACGACCCCCGACGTATGAAGGATAGTTGTTGGATCCAACAGCTCCAGATGAATGAGTTCGTACCATGGAGAGTATGTTCAAGTATGCGAAGGTAGAAGAGGAGGACAATGTCTCGTTAGCCACATTCCATCTAGCGAAGGATGCCCAGTTTTGGTGGGAGTCCATGGAGACCATAGCTGAAGTGCAGCATGTGACATGGGAAAAGTTTAAGCAGATATTTTATGACAAGTACTTCAATAGCACAGTGCAAGCAGGTAAAAGAATGGAGTTCCTACAGTTGAAATAGACCGGGTTGGTGAGCCGGAATGAGGACAAGGTGTTTTAGTATGTGTAGGGGCTAAAGCCAAAAATATACAAGGGAGTAAAGATATCCGGAACTTAGAAGGTGCCCAATTTGAAAGTGGTGGCTAAGGCATTAGAAGTGGAGGATACTGAGATGAAATGTATTAAATAGCGAAAGGCTTCTAGGAGATTCTTCAAGGAGATTGCCCCACAACAAAGCAGAAGTGTCTCCCAGCAACAACAACAGAGGGGTACTAAGAGATTCAGCGAAGAATGAAGCAGTCAAGGCAGTAGCAAAAGACCTCTGGGGCCGGTGCAGTACCCTTAGTGCTCTAAGTGCTTAAGATATCACTCGGGAGAAAGTAGACTAAATTCGTGGAAGTGATACATTTGTAACGAAGCTGGACATTCTGCTAGGGATTGCCCGAAGCCCAGTGTAATACCCGAAAATTTTCTGTTAGAAAATTGTGTTGAATTTTCGTAAGTTTTAATCGGCGGAGTTTTGGTCCGAATTAATAACGAAAAATTTCACCCCCTAAGTGAAAGTTTATTTTAAGTCTAATGGTGGAAAGAGAAACTTAAAAATTTAACCGGACTCGGAAAAAATGACGGAATTGTGAAACGATTTAAGGAGAAGGGCAATTTGGTAGTTATGAGTTAAATAAAAAATAAATAAATAAAAAAGGAAGAGCACCGTCGGTGCCCTCCCCTTCCCCTTTTCTCCAACCCCCACCCCCCAGCAATTTGTTCTCTAACTTTCTCTCGTTTCTTCTTCTCCCGCGTGATGTGGTCGGTGGTCGATTCTCATTCCTTTCATCCGAATCATGGTAAGTTCTCGTTAGTTTTGCGTAGTTAGTTGGTGTGTTAGCGTTATTAGGGGCAAAATCGGATTTGGCAAGGATATAGGGCAAATTGGTGAAAACCTAGGAGGGTAATGCGAGAAATTGAGTGTAGAGCTGATTTTTGTCTGTGTAATGGTACTTAGGATAGAAATAGGAGTAGATTACGAGAATTGGTGAGGAAGATTGGGTGATTTATTGACCGTGTACGTGAGTTTTGGAACGGTGTCCGTTCGGCCATGTTCGGTTAAGTTGTGGACATTCGAATGGGAAATGGATGCGACCACGGGAAGCTAAGCATCCTCAGGAACCCGTAGTATTTGGTAACGTCCAATTCAGACCTGTAATGGAGAAGTTTTGAATTTATGGACTCGGACGGAAATTGAGTGGAATTTCGGGATTTTTGGATAGTTTCAATTTTGATGTGAATTAGGACTTGTAAGTTAGGGAGTTATGAATTCGATGAATTAAAATTGACGGATGTGTAATTTTATAAGTATTCTAGTTAGAGCACCAAGTCACGAAATGCGAAAAGATTTCGAGAACGCCAGGTAAGTGATGGAACGTATGTGAATTGCCTTCGGGCCTACACCATGGAACGGTAGGATTGTTTGGTTGCTTGTTTACTTGTTTGTTGCTTTGTTGTTGAGTCGTGCATTTGTGATTGTCATGCATCATGGTTTTGAATTACGAAACGCTAGTTTTGAGCATGTTTTGAAATATGTATGTGAAACGTAACCAGATAAGAAAAGATTTGCAACGCATGGGTGAACGCCTCGTCGTTAACGTGCTAGTGAGAAAGCACTAGGGGGTTCCCATGGATGAATGTATGTAATGTAACACAGTTTGCGAACGCCTCATCGTTAACGTGCTATTGAGAGCACTAGAGGGTTCAACGGTCGATGTTAGGAGGAGGTTACGTTGGGCCGTTCTGTGTGCGAACATGATGTGTGTCTCTAACCTCGCTCAGTGGGTTATGGAATGGCCGTCCCGAGTGTTGAAGAGATGGGTGCCGGCCTGACTCACACCGAAAAGTGAAAGATTAAAATAACGAAATGAAAAGAAAACGTAGTTGAGTATAGAAACTGCATGAGTAGGGGTTGAGTTTTGCATTGGTTTTCTAGTTCATGTTTCCATACTTGCTAAGCATTAGGCTTACGTTTTGTGTTTCTTGGTATAGGTGACGACGAGCTCCCGGGTGAGTTGCTAGGTGACTAGTAGACATAGATCAGAGTTGGCGGGAGATGTCGCATGCCGGTGCAGGATAATGTTGAGGCGACGCGGCCATGGCGGGTAAAAAGAGAGTATAATTTGTAAGTGTTTTGAGTTGAATAGAGTTGTATAGGTTTTTGAGGAATTTAGGTGGTGTACCAAGGGTACCATGGATTATTGGGATATGAATGTTTTGAAATTATGTTCTCAGAATCTAAGCTTTTACTTCGTGGATTTAGTCGAGGAGTATTCGTTGTGTGTCGTTTTGAAACTTGCATGAAGAAATTTGGTTGTCAAAATATGTGTTTTTATTTTGTGGTTGTGATAGGGTAATGGTTGTCGTGCGTATTCAAACGAACTGGTGTGATTTTACTGATACTGGTGTGAAGTGTCAACCGAAGTCGAGAGGTGTCGACCGGTCAGTGTAAATGTAAGGTGAGTGTCGACCGCGAGGCTCAACCTGTGGTAGGCAGAGGCGAAGTAGGTGTCGACCCTTGATTGCAGGTGTCGACCCCTGGTTACAGGTGTCGACCGGTCATGTAAAAATGGTAGTGGTGTCGACCGCAGGAAGCAACCTGCGCGGGCAGAGACGGTTAAGGTGTCGACCTGTGGTAACGGGTGTCGACCCCTCTCTGTGTAGAGCATAAAAGTGTCGACCGGTGTTTCTGGTGTCGACCGATGGAAAAACCTAAGAAGACTTAGGTGTCGACCGGTGCTTACAAGTGTCGACCGGTCTCTGTATTTCTGTATTTTAAAATGGTGAAGTTTACTTACACTGAATTTAAATGAGTTTCCGCTGCGGCATTTATATGTATTTCTTTTGAAAGTCGTTTAAAAAAAAAAGTCATTTTGAGTAAAAATGTAAAGCTTTCCAATTTTTAAGAAATTAATGGTAGAGGATATGAGGGACGGTGACGCGTAGTTAGTTGGTAGCGAAATGAGAATCATGGAGGATTTTCAGGTCGCCACACCCAGAGTGATTCGGTGTTTCAACTGTAATGAGGTAGGTCACGTCAGCAAAAATTACCCTGCTCTAAAGAAGGGTCCGACGCGTTCAACACTGAGAGTATTTGTCATGATCGAGTCAGGCGAGGATGACCAACCAGTCGTAGTGTCAGGTACTATATTGGTAAACTCTGTACCTGCATATACTTTGATTGATTTTGGTGAGATGCACTCGTTCGTTGCAACTGCATTCGTGGTTAAGTTGGATGTATGGCCTGTGTTAACAGACTGTAGTTACGAGGTAATGTTACCTTCTAGTGGGTGTATGCATTCAAATGAAGTGGTGCGAGATAGTATAGTGTCAGTGGGAAGCAAGAATTTATCGGCCGATCTCATTATTATGGGTATAACGGGATATGACATGATATTGGGAATTAATTGGCTGTTCAATCACTATGCTACAATTGACTGTAGGGTGGGTACGATGAGTTTTCAACCACCGGATGGTGATAAGCATAACTTTCAAGCTGCGAAGAATGCCCGGATGATATTTACCATGGCGCCTATCAGTGCTCGTCAAGTTTTGATTGGTGAGTCTTTCAGTTTTCTTGCCATTATTATAGGTATGCAAATTCCCAGGAATTCAAAGTCGCAGGATGTTTTAATTGTTCAAGACTTCCCTGAAGTTTTCTTAAATGATTTACCCGGTTTATCTCTGGATCGAGAGAAAGAATTTGTTATAAATGTGTATCCGGGAGCGGAGCCGATGTAAAAAAATCCTTCTAGATTGGCACTAGCGGAGCTGAAAGAGTTAAAGAAGAAATCAGAAGAGTTGGTGGAGAAAGAATTTATATGCCCCAGTTTTTCGCCGTGGGGTGCGGCAATCCTTTTCATCAAGAAAAAGGATGGATAGTTGCAGATGTGCATCGACTACAGGGAATTGAATAAGCTGACGATTAAGAACAAGTACCCTCTGCCAAGAATAAATGATCTATTTGATCAACTCCAAGGGGCGAGAGTGTTTTCAAAGATTGATCTGAGTCGATTTATTATCAGTTGAAGGTTAGACCAGAAGATATTCTAAATACGGCTTTTCGAACGCGTTATGGGCATTATAAGTTCTTGGTAATGTCGTTTGGACTGACGAATGCCCTAACCGCTTTTATAGACCTGATGAACAGAGTATTCTACGACTAACTCGATAAATTTGTTATCATGTTTATCGATGATATATTGGTGTACTCTCGTAGTGAGAAAGATCATAGGGAGCACTTGAGGTTGGTGTTAGAGACTTTGAAGCGACACCAACTTTATGTAAAGTTTTTGAAGTGCGAATTCTGGTTGGATAGGATTTAGTTTCTGGGACATGTCATCTCAAGCGATGGCATATCTGTTGATCCAGCAAAGATTCATGCGGTTAAAGAGTGGGCACAGCCGAAGAATGTCATGGAGATATGAAGTTTCCTTGGGCTAGTGGGTTATTACAGAAGGTTTATTGAAGGATTTTCGAAGATTGCGGCTCCTCTGACCCGATTGACGAGGAAAAGTGTGAAGTATCTGTGGTCCGAGAATTGCGAGCACAGTTTCCAAACATCAAAGCAGAGATTGACTACTGCCCCGATTTTGAGGCTCCCTACTAAGAACATAAAATTTAGTATTTATTGTGATATTTCCAGGGTAGGACTTGAATGTGTGATAATGCAGGAAGAGAAGGTGATAGCCTACGCTTCTAGGCAGCTGAAGAATTACGAGTAGAATTATCCGACGGACGACCTGTAGTTAGCCGCGGTAGTCTTCGCACTAAAAATTTGGAGACATCATCTGTATAGACACCCGTGTGAGGTATATTCAGACCATAAAAGTCTGAAGTATATTTTCACTCAGAAGGAATTGAATATGAGCCAATGGCGGTGGTTAGAGTTTGTGAAGGACTATGACTTTGAAATTAAATACCACCTTGGCAAGGCGAATGTAGTGGCCGATGCTTTGAGTAGAGTGACAGCGTCAACGTCAGCTGTGACTTCAGGCATGCCTTTAGCTTTGGATGCGGAGTTTCAGAAATTCAACTTAGAAGTGGTCTCGAATGTCTTGGCCAAGTTATCGGCTATGTCCTTACAACCTACGATTTTGGAGAGATTAAACAGATCCAGAAGGACGACACTGAGTGCGATGAAATTAAAGCAAGCATGGGTTGTAGTGACAAGTCGGAATTCAATTATTCGGACGACGGGATTCTTAAGTTTTGAAATAGATGGTTCGTTCCAAATAATGAGGAGCTAAAGAGGGAGATATTATCGGAAGCTCATTCTGCTAGGTTTTCTGTGCATCCGGGAAGTACCAAATATAGAGATCTTAAGTAGCATTATTGGTGGCTCGATATGAAGAAGATCATAGCAAAGTATGTCCAAGCGTGTTTAATTTATCAGCAGATTAAGGCTAAACACCAGAGGACAGTGGGAAAACTACAACCATTACCTATTCCCGAGTAGAAGTGAGAGCATATATCGATGGACTTTGTTGTTGGATTGCCTCGGACAACAAAGTGTTATGATGACATATAGGTGATTGTGGATCGGTTGACCAAATCAGCCCATTTTCTGGTAGTGAAGATGACGTACTCTATGGACCAGTTTGCTAAATTGTATGTTCAGGAGGTCGTACGGTTGCACAAAGTTCCGACCTCGATCATATCGGATAGAGACCCGAGGTTTACGTCGAAGTTCTAGAAGAGTCTGCACAAAGGGTACGCAGCTCAATTTTAGTACGACATTTCATCCTTGGACGGATGATCAATCTGAGAGGACCATTCAGACGCTAGAGGATATGCTTCGAGCTTGCGTACTGGAATTTCAGGGTTCATGGAGCAGATACCTACCATTGGTGGAGTTTTCGTATAACAACAGCTTTCAGCTTACGATAGGTATGGCTCCTTACGAGGCTCTTTACGGCAGGAAGTGCATTCGATATTTTGGGATGAAATTGGCAAAGCACGATTAATTGGTCCAGACATTCTGCAACAAACTGTAGAAAAGATTGCATTTATTCAGCAACGAATTTTAACAGCTCAAAGCTGACAGAAGAGTTATGCAGATCGTCGGAGAAGATAGTTAGAATTTGAGGTGGGTGATGAAGTCTTCCTGAAAGTTTCGCCATTCAAAGGAGTTGTGAGATTTGGAAAAAGAGGCAAGTTGAACCCAAGATTTATTGGACCATTTCCTATTTCGAAGAGAATAGGAAAAACAGCTTATCAGCTGCAACTACCAGCCTCGATGGATGAGATCCACAATGTATTTCACGTATCCATGCTGAGGAAGTGTATGCGAGATCCTTCCCACGTCTTGGAGCAACAAGATATAGACGTTCAACCCACATTGACATATGAAGAGAAGCCAGTGGAGATTCTAGATTATACGGTGAAGATTTTATGCAACAAGGAAATTCCACTGGTGAAAGTATTATGGTGCAACCATAATGTATAAGAAGCAACCTGGGAGCGGCAACAGGACATGATGAGCCGATATCCAGAGTTGTTTAGGTAGCAAATTTTGAGGACAAAATTTTTGTAAGGAGGGTGGAATGTAACACCCAGAATTTTGTGTTAAAACTAATTTCAGATTTACGTAATTATACCCGGTGGAGTTCTGGTCAGAATTGAGAGCGGAGAACTTTTACCCTTAAGTAAAAGATTATTTTGATGTTAATGGAGGAGAGAAAAATTTAAAAATGCAATCGGAATTGGACCGTATAACAGATTTATTAAATGGTGGTGTTTTCTTCCCCAGCACCAAAACCCCTCTCTTCTCCTTCCCTCCTTCCTTCGGCGATCCTCCTTCCAGCATACGGTTCTTCTCCGATCTTCCATCAATCTTCAAATCTATCGTAAGTTTTACTTAGTTTTTAGTAAATAGTTAGTGCTCTAGTTGTTTTGAGTGTTAGTAATGAAGTTAGAAGAAGTATTGTGTGGTTTTGGCGAAACCTAGGACGGTGATACGAGAATTTGAAGTTAGAGTTAATTTCTATCAATATGCTGGTGTTTAAACTAGAAGTAAGAGTAGGTTACGAGATTTTATGGGAAAAATTGAGCGTTTGGATAGCCGAGTGCTTGAATTGTGGAAGGGTTTCTGCTCGGCCATGTCCGGCCAAGCTGTAGGTGTTGAATTAGAAAATGGATGAGGCCGTTAAGAAGTAGACGTCTTGTGGAGTCTGTAGCACTTTGGATCGTCCAATTCGAACGAGTATTGGAGAAGTTATGAATTCTCGAAGATTAGTCAGAAATTGAGTTAGAATTCCGGTTAGGCTGAGTGTAGGTTTAGTTGTTATTTCCTTTAGAGTTTTACGAATCGAAATGAAAGTAGAGCTAATAGATGTGTAATTTTATAGGTTCTCAAGTTTAGCGAGCAGTCTACAAAATACGAGTTGCTAAGGACACCAGGTAAGTAATGTAGTAGGAGTTTTGCCTTCGGGCCTACATCACAGTTCAGTAGGATGCATTGCACGTGTAATAACCCAGAAAATTTTGGATTTTTAAATCTAATTTTTAAAATTTTTAATTTAAACTCGGTTGGAATTTTGAGAAAATATTTTAACGGGTAAATTAAGTTATAAATCTCGGAATCTAAATTTAGTGAGGGTTTTCAAAATTTTTAAAGTCGGGAGGACACAAATTAAATGAAGTTACGAGCGGTTAAAACATGTGAGGTCGTTTTGGTTAATTATAATTAAATTTTTTTTATTAGAGTGGAATGGCTTTAGGTGGAAGCCATTCCACCCTGTTCTTTGCCGAGGCCGAGAGAGAGCGACCGAGGGCGAGAGAGATGCCAGGAGGGAGAGCTGCCGACGACCGACTGTCGAGGGAGAGCGCTCGTCGTTGTGCCAGACCATTTCGACGAAACAAAAACTCAGGCGTGAGTGGGTTTTCCCGAGCTCAAAACTGACGGTAAGCTTCTCCCCTGTTACGACTCTTGTCAACCGAGTGTGAGGGCTCGATTCCTTCTGATTCTCTTAGGGTTTGGCTCGGTATAGGGGTCGGTTTTAAGCTGTGAATGCGTGTGTTTAGTGGGTGGACAGTGAGTGTCCGGGGGGCAGGTTGAGCCAAAATTCGGGTAAAAGCTCGAATTTCTGATTTATGGTTAGATTGTGATTGAATGAGTGAAATGTGACCGATTGGATGAAGAAACTGGTGAGATTGGATTAAAGTTGAAATTCTGAGCATTTTGGTGTGAAAAACAGGTTCTGTTTCTGGCTGTTTTGGCCTAACTTTGGTTATTCATTTTAAATTTTGTTTTAGTGGGTGAAATTAGGTTGTTAGAGGAACGTTTGACCGTTGGAATCGTTTAATTCCGAGATCCGACGCAAAAGTTATGCGCGTCGGAAGTTTATGTCAAATTTTGGACGGAGTCAAATTATTGAACATTTTTCACATAATTGTGATGTGTGGCATTAGCGTTGCTAACTTTAGTGTGTAAGACGACTTTTGAGTGAGTTTTGTTTGAAGGAAACGAAAATGTGAAATTTTGGCGAAGAGCGTATTCGGTTTTGGTGTTTTTCACCTAGCTGCGGCTTACTGTTTTAAAATCCGTCCCAGTATGTTAAACTAGGTTTCTAAGGGAACGTTTAGCCTCTTGAATCGCTCGATTTTGATAATGGACACAAACGTTATGCGCGTCTGAAGTTTAGGCTGGTTTTAGCCGAAGCAAATTAGTCACTCGTTTTAGTTGGGATTTCATGGGTTTAGTTAAAGAATGTGATTCTTAGCGTAATTAGTGAATTTTGATGCGAAGATTTACGAGTGATTGTTTATGTTTTAGGTTGAGGCATTTTTTTTGCGAAGCTATGCATCGAGTGAGCTTAGGACGCTAGGTAAGTCGTACATGTATGTGTTTTGCCCAGGTGGGCCTACACCGTAGAACTTTAAGATTTATGTGTTCATTGTGGTGTGTGTGTATTGTTTGACATGCATCATGTTTTAAAAAGGGAATGAAAATGATTTTGAACATATTTTGAGTAAGTGGTGAGACGCGTGGCGGTGGTACCGCGGATTCTGCTAGTGTGTGGGTCGGTGCGTAACCAACTGCGGATTCTGCTCGAGGAGTGGGCCGGCTGGGCCGTCACGCGGCGTGTATGCGTTGGCGGTGAGGATGATGGACAATGGTACCGTGGATCCTACTAGTGTGGGGGCTGGTGCAACACCAGTCGCAGATTCTGCTCAAGGAGTGGGCCGGCTGGGCTGTCGCTAAATGTGTGTGGCAATTGTGGCTCCATTGCTAGGGAGGCTGGGACGGGGGCGACGTGTCAAGGTGTAGTGTGGCGCGACGTACACTGTCACCCTGATGTGGTTGCTGTCTGGTGATGCGTGTCTGTAGATTATGAGCCTTGTTGTTGGGGAGTCTGGGATGGTAGTGACGTGTCAGGGTGTAGGGTGGCGCAAGGTTACTCCTCACCCTGGTGCAGTTGCACTACGTGTCACAGATGTGACAACATAAATGTGAGGGTAGAGACTGCATGTGATAAGGTTGCATTGTCGGCTTTTACTTTCATATCGCATTACTTACTGAGCGTTAGGATTATGTTGTGTGTTCTATGGTGTAGGTGCATATATTGTCATTAGTGAGCCCTGAGAGCCTAGTCCTGAGTGTAAGACGGTTGGCACTGGGCGATCGAGACACCGGACGGTGGATTTGTTAAGGCGACCTGATCCGTGGAGATTGTAAGTGGTGGCTAGACTATTGGGGTATTTTCTTTTGTTGTGTCGGGATATATAATTGATCAGACGAGTTTGTATAAGCGTCAGTTGTATAGGGGTTCATGGAGTGTTTGTTATTTTGGTAACGCAAACGTACTCTTTACATGTAGAAGCTTGGTAATGCTCTATATTGTGAATTTTCTTCATTTGATAGCTGATGGATTGTTGTACTTTTATTTCTTTTAAAAACTCTGATTTGGTGGGGATCTCTTGATAGGTATTCTAGGAAGTTTGGTGAACTGTGTACAGGTTCAGATTTTTGGGATAGCTGACTTTTAGACGTTACTCTGTCGAATTTTCGGAAGAACGATCTGGAGTCGAGAGGGTATCGAATAGGTCGGGGTGTGCACGGTGAGATAATATAGAAGTGGCGGTGTACGCGGGAGCGCGGTAGGAGCGCAGGCGCGCAAGGCACGTGGCCTTGCAAGTGTGCACGGGTCGTGCGGCGTTGAGTGAGGGCATGCGTACGTACGTGCTGCATGGAGGCAGGGTGCGTGGGGCACACGGCGTTGTAGGCGTGCGCGTGATGCGGCGCTGTTGAGTTGGCGCGCGACACTGAGAGGGTAAGCTCGGGGCGCTGAAGTGGGGACGTAGGTGTAACACCCGAAAATTTCAGTTATTTCAATTTTTAGATTTATGTATAGGTCAACGGTAAAATTTGAGTCGGAATCAAGGGCGGAAAGTTTGTATCGTTAGGTGAGAGATTATTTTGGAAATAATAGACGGGAGAGATTTAGAACACTCTGGCCAGAAACAGATTGAATGGCCGTTTGATCGAAATAGTTATGGTTGAGGGCAAAATAGTATATAATATTAATTATATTAATTAATATTTTAAAATTTTTTTAAAATAAAATCAGAGGGGAGGAACGAATTCACCCCCACCCACCTGGGTGATCTCCTTCCCGCGACGTCCAACAACAACGTTTCCTCCTTCGTTTCTTCAAATCTACGGTAAGTTTTGGTTAGTTGTCAGTAGATAGCTAATTCTTTAGCGTTTGAGCGGTAAAAGCGGAGTTAGAGAGAGTTTTGGGTGAGGCCTAGGAGGAAGATACGAAATTTAGAGGTTATAGTCGATTTGTATTCACGTGTTGGTGTTTAAGCTAGGAATAAGAGTAGATTATGAGTTTTTATGTAGAAGATTGAGTGTGTAGATAACCGAACGACTTGGGTTACGGAACGGGTTCCGTTCGGCCAAGCTGTAGGTGTGAAATTAGAAAATTGGTGAGACTGTTAGAAACTAGACGTTCTGAGGAGTCCGTAGCATTTCGAATCGTCCAAATCGGACGAGTATTGGGTCAGTTTTGCGTTTCCAAATTTAGTCAAAGCTTGTGTAGAAATTTCGAGTTTAGCTAGAAGTGATGGTTTAGTGAGGATTTATGATTTCATGTTAAAGCCTACGAGTTTGGAGACGAGTATGATTGATAAAATGTGTGGTTTTATAGGTTTCATAGTTAGCGAGCCGTATATGGAGCACGAGTGCCAAGGATGCCAGGTAAGTAGTGTAAATAATGTAGTAGGAGTTTTGCCTTCGGGCTTGCATCACAGTTCAGTAGGATGCATTGCACGTTTATATTACGTTATACTTTATTGAATGTGCATCATGGTTTTAAATTATGAGAACGAAACGAAAATGAATTTACATGTATTTATGTAACAAAAACAGTAGGATGTGAGTAGTGAAGAACGAACATGAGAAGATACGTAAGTAGATAATGAGGGTGGGGTTGAGTTACCTTGTCCAGTGAAGTGAATCGGTTCAGTGAGGTGGATTGCAAGGGGTATTACTATTTCTCCGCTTTACGTGGTGGCCTTGTCCAGTGAGGTGGACCATGATGCGTGCCATTTTACTACATCATGGTTGGCCTTGTCTAGTGAGGTGAACTATGGGGTCACCTCGGTTTAGCGTGTGAAGAAGAACCCAGTTGTAAGAAGATCAAGAAAATGTAAGAAAGAGACAAAAATGAAAATAGAGACGAAACTGTAAAAATTGCAGGTGTTAGGAGATGTTTGATTTTAGTGTGAGTTTTACGTGCATTACTTACTTAGCATTATGCTAATAGTTGAGTTCTGTTATGTAGGTGACGACACAAAAGTCGGTGAGTACTCAGAGTGAGTCCGAGAATAGGAGGCAGTTGGAGGAGGACGTTTGTGGATGATCTGGCCAGCTGTTAGTGCATTTTGGATGTGGTGTTCATAGGTATGGGTTTAGGGAGCAGGTAGAGGTTGTTTTGAGTCGTTTTGTAAGAAAAGGATTTCCAACGTTTGTAGTCGTTTTGGTGTATATAAATGGATTTAGAGTTGATTAGAAATAGATGGTTTTTTTTTTGTTTTTGCGGATTTTAGCATTGAGTTGAAATTGGTTGTGTTAGAGTAAAATTTGAGGTTTACTGAGTTTCTAGGTGAGAAGTGTCGACTAGTAGGCTTAGTGGTCGACCAAACAAGGCAAGTGTCGACCGCAGGGGTCGACCTGCGCGGGCAGAGCCGAATCAAGTGTCGACCTATAGCTGTAGGTGTCGAGCAGTAGTGTAAAGTAAGAAGAAGTGTCGACCTCCAAGGATCGACTGATGAGGACAGAGAGGATTTAGGTGTCGACCACCACAAAAATGTGCCGACCAGTCTGAGAAGTGCGTAGCAGGTGTCGACCGCGAGGGTTGACCTGTGCTGACAGAGGTGAATAAGTTGTCGACCGCCGCCAGTAGGGGTCGACCGAAATAGACTTTTATGTTTTAAAAATTTGAAATTTTATTTAAACTAACTTTGATCAAAAGCTTCCGCTGTGGCGTTTTTAAACGTCTTCAAAATGTCGTGTTACATAAAAAAAAAAATAAATAAAGTTTTAAATTTGTTGAAGGAAAATTTTTATTCGGATTAGGATTGCGGATAGCGACCCGGTTTTGGATAATTCGGGGCCGCTACAGAGGAACCGGGGTGGTAGTGTTCGGAGGTTATTAGTAGTGAGTAGTAGTAGGTAGCGAATCGGGAATCGTAGAAGATTTTTTGGGTCGTTACACTAGGCGTGCGGGGCGTTCAGGGCGCGCGGCTCGCAGGCCCATTGGGCGCGTGAGGGGTGCGAGGCGCCAAGTCGAGTGTGCGCGCGCGCAGTGGGTGGCGCGGAACCAAGGGCGCGTGGTGCCACTACATGGGCGCGCGGCACTGAGTCGGGTAGCTCGACGCGTGTGTTGGCCCTATTCCTAGAATTTCAAGTTCTGTCGTCTTATTTTTAAAACTACTTTAAATTGCCTTTTCCGTTGCATATTTTATATTGAGGATTTCGTGTTCCTTATTCGGGGCGAGAGTTGATTTCGAATCGAGTCGAAAAATTTTTATACTCACAAATGTTCTTTTGAATATGATTTAAAAATGAAAGTGGTATTTAAGTAAGTTAGTTCGTGTCGAGTCTCTGTATGTCACAGTGTGTACACTTAGTGAGCACACCTGGAACGTGTTGGTTCTCGGGGCATCACAACACGTTTACTTTATGTTATGCTTTTATGGATGTGCATCATTATTTTAAAAAACGAAAATGAATTTTCATGTTTTTACGAAGTTAAACAGTAGGATGTGATGAGACGAATGAAATGAGAATATACGTAAGAAGATAAGAAAGGTGGGGTTGAGTGGTCTTGTCCTCAGAGGTGGACCGCGAGGTGTATCACTATTCCTCTGCTTTACGTGGTGGCCTTGTCCCAAGAGGTGGACCGCGAGATGTATCATTTTAATAGATTGAGGTTGGCCTTGTCCCCAAAGGTGGACCGCGAGGTGTGTCAATTTGACCTAACACGTAAATAAGAACCTAGTAGTAAGAAGATAAAGAAGATGTAAGAAAGGGACGAAAACAAAAGTAGAGACGAAACTGTAGAAACTGCATATGTTAGGAAGTATTTGTTTTTAGTGTTTAAGTTTTATGCATTACTTACTTAGCATTAGATTAATAGTTGAGTTCTGTGATGTGGTGACGACGACATAGTTGGTGAGTACTCCGAGCATGTCCAAGACTAGGAGGCGGTTGGAGGAGTACGTACGTGGACAATCTGGCCGGTTGTTAGGGAATTTTGACTATGGTAGACATAGGTATGAGTTTTGGGAATGTAATTGCATTGATTTTTGTTGTTTTGGCTTGATGGAATGTACAGACGGATTTCAAACTTTGGTAGTTGTTTTCTTTACGTAAATAATAATTTTGAGTTGATGGAAAGGTGTACGCTGAGTTATTTTGTAATAACCTGGAAATTTCGATTTTTTATTTTTTATTTCTGAAATTTTTAATTTAATCTCGGTCGGGGTTTTGAAAAATATTTCAACGGGAAAAATTTAAATTTATAAGACTCGGAGCCTACCTTTGCGATGATTTTTAGAATTTAAAGTCGGGAGGTCGGGAAATTAACAAAATTACGGACGATTAAAACAGCGTGAGGGCATTTTGGTAATTTAATAAAAAAAAAACACTTAACAACTGAATGGCTTCGGGAAGAAGCCATTCGGCTGCTTCAATTGTCACCCGAGAGAAAGCAGAAGGGAGACGCGAGGGAGAGAGGGCGATCGGGAGCCGAGTTTGTGATCTTTGATCGATGGACGTCGAGCTTGAGGGTGTGAGCGAAACCGCGGCCGAGTGTTTCTTCTCCGGCGATCGGGGTCGTTTAGTTGCTGTAGTTCGAATTTTCGAAGATAGTGAGCCCGAGCGTGTTCTGCCGATGACCGCGAAGGGCGGGTTGCCGACCAATTCTGCCACCAACGATTTGGGCACCTTACTGGAATCTTTCTTCTTTCCCGTTGTGTGCAGAACTCCATTGCTTGGTAAGTCTCTCTTCCTCCCTCTACTGTTCTGTCCGGTTTGACCGAGTGTAAGATTCGACCTCCCTCCATTTTCGGTGATTTTGGCTGAAGTATTGAGGAGGGAGTGCTGGGAATTTGGAGGGGGAAACCGAAGGCGAGCACTGTCGGTTTTCCTGTTGTTGGCCGGGCTTGGTGCTCGGCCTCCTTTCAATTCTGGCAAGCTTGACCGAAATGTATAAGTGGGATATGACTAATTGTGTATAGGAGTTGTGAAATTAGAAATTAAATCAAGAATCGGACCTTTTTGGCTTTGGGGCAGCTTCTGTTTTTGGCCGTTTCGGCCTACGTTCGGCTGATCGTTTTAAATTCTGTTTTTGTGGGTTAAAATAGGTTGTTGGAGGAACGTGTGGCCGCTGGAATCGTTCGATTCTGATATCCGACGCAAAAGTTATGCACGTCGGAAGTTTATGTCGGATTTTGGTACAAGTGAAATTGGTGACCCTTTTTCGTGGAATTTCGACGTGTGATAGTGGCATGTCTGTTTTTTGTGCGTAAAGCTGAATTGAGTGAGTTTTGGTTGAAGAAAAACAAAGGTTGAAATTTTATAAAAAAATGGCAGATTTGTTTTTGGCATTTTTCGCCTGTCTGCGGCTTACCGTTTTAAAATCCGTCTTACTATGTTAAACTAGGTTCCTAAGGGGACGTTTAGCCACTTGAATCGTTCGATTCTGTTGACAGACGCAAAAGTTATGCGCGTCCGAACTTTAGGCTAGTTTTCGGCCAAACCAAACCAAAGAATCGTTTTAGTTGGAATTTCATGAGTGTAGTTAAGGAAGGTTATTTTTAGCTATTTGGTGGATTTTGAGATAAATACTGATGGGAGATTGGTTGTGTTTTAGGTTGAGGCTTTCTTTTGGCGAACCTGTGCGTCGAGCGAGCTTAGGACGCCAGGTAAGTAGTGCATGCATGTGTTTTGCCCAAGTGGGCCTACACTGTAGAACTTTAGGATTTTATGTTGTTGATTGTGGTGTGCGTGCGTATTGTTTGATATGCATTATATTTTAAAAACGTGAACGAAAATGGTTTTGAGCATGTTTTGAGTATGTGGTGAGACGTGTGGCGGTGGTACCGCGGATCCCGCTAGTGTGCGAGCCGGTGCTTCACCAGTCGCGGATTCCACTCGAGGGGTGGGCCGGCTGGGCCGTCATGCGGCGTGAATGAGTTGACGGTGAGAATATGGGCAGTGGTACCGCGAATCCTACTAGTGTGTGGGCCGGTGCAACACCAGTCGCGGATCCTACTCGAGGGGTGGGCCGACTGGGCTGTCGCGAAACGCGTATATGTGGCAACTGTGGCCTCGACTGAGGAGGCTGGGACGAGGGCGACGTGTCAGGATGTAGAGTGACGCGAGGTACACCCTTACCCTGATGTGGTTGCCGTGTGGTGATGCGTGTGTGTAGCTTGTGGGCCTCGTTGCTGGGGAGTCTGGGACGGTGGCGACGTGTCAAGGTGTAAGGTGGCGTGAGGTTCCTCCTTACCCTGGTGCGGCTGCACTACGCGTCGCAGATGTGACAACATGAGTGTGAGTGTAGAGACTGCATGTGCTAGGATTGCATTGTCGGCTTTTACTTTCATATCGCACTACTTACTGAGCGTTAGGTTTATGTTGTGTGTTCTGTGGTGTAGGTGCTGACGATACTGTTGGTGAGCCTCGAGTGCCTAGTCCAGAGGCGTAGGATGGTTGGCGGCGTGCGATCGCAGCACCGAATGTCAGATTTTTGTTAGGGCGACCCGACCCGTGGAATTGGTAGGTTGTGGCATGGTTGGTTTTGGAGGTTTTCTTACTTTTGTGATGATTATGTACAGTCGATGAAATGAGGTGTATATGTGTCAGTGGATAGGTATATGGAGTGCGTGTGATTTTGGTGAAGTACGCAGATATTTTTCATGTTAGAGTATGATATTACTCTATACTGGGGACTTTCTTCATTTGTATTTGACGGATTTTCGTTGTCTTCATACTCTGATTTGATTATGGTGGTTTTTCTAGATGATGGATAGATAGATACTGTTAGTTTTGGTGAGCTGTGTGCAGGGTTTTTAAATTTTGGGATAGACAATTTTTAGCCGTTACTCTGCCGAAATTTCGGGAGAGAGGTAGGGAGTCGAGGGGATATGGAATGAGTTGAGATGTGAATAGTGAATGCTAGAGAAGGGTAGATGAGCGGGGGAGTGCGGCGTGATCGCAGGTGCACGGGGCACGCGGCCCTGCGGGTGCTCACGGGTCGTGCGGCGCCGATTGAGAGCGTGCGCGCGGACATACTATACAGTGGCAGGGTGCGTGGGGCACGCGGCGCTGTGAGCTTGCGCGAGACATAGTGCCGTGTAGTTGGCACGTGCGGCACTGCGAGAGTGCACGCGGGGTGTTGAAGTGGGGACGTGAGTGCGCGGTACCGGAGTTTGTAGTTTGAGGGGTGCGTTGAATTCCTTCCTAAGATTTCAAGTCTTACCATTTTATTTTAAACTATTTTAAATGGTTTTCTTTTCCGCTGTGTATTTTTATATTAAGGATTTCATGTTCCCTCTTCGGGACGGTAGTTGTTTTGGAATCGAGTCGAAAATTTTTCATACTCACAAATGTTCTTTTGAAAATGATTTGAAAACGAAAGGGGTATTAAATCCAATGAGTTATGTCAAGTGTTAGTCTACGTGTAGTGTGTAGTTGCACTGTAGCGCACCAGGAACGCGGGGTTTCTCGGGGCGTTACATTTTTTTTTTTGCATTGAGTCAAAGTCAATTGATTTTGTGAAGTCTTTAAGGTTTTTAAACAGAGTTCTGGGGAGGTAGTGTCGCCGATAGGCTTAATGGTCAACCAAACCCGGCAGGGGTCGACCGCGAGGGTCAACCTGCAGAGACAGAGCCTCATGAGGTGTCGACCTGTATGTGGAAGTGTCGACCGGTTAGTGTAAAGATGGTAGAGTGTCGACCGCAAGGCTCGACTGCTGAAAAACAGAGAGGACGGAGGTGTCGACCTGTGAAAGCAAGTGTCGACCGCTCTATGAGAAGAGTGTAGAAGTGTCGACCGATGGTTGTCAGTGTTGACCAATGAAAAATCCGAGACAACCCAAGTGTCGATCGACGTTTACAGGTGTCGATCGGTTTCTCTGTTTTATGTTTTATAAAAATGAGGTTTTATTTAAACTGATTTTAATCGAGTTTTTCCCCTGCAATGCTATTTAAAACATTTTCAAAAAAATGACGTTTTAAGTTGAGGAACAAAAGTTTAAAATTTTATTTAAATTTTCTAAGCGTAATGAGTGAGTAGTAAAAGTGTGCGAACCGGGAACCTTGTAGGGTTTTCGAGGTGTGACAAATATGATGCATGGTCTATGCATGAATGATGTCCTTATCTTTATCTAAACACTCATAAACATATTTGTAACATATTAGGGTTCCTAAACTTAAAATTTAAATTCAAAATCTCTAAATTAAATCCAAAATCAAACCTAATATGAAACTTTGCCCTAAATCTTTCAAAATCAAAGGAAAACCGATTCAATCTCAGGATCATCTGAAAATTCAATTGGAATTGGATTTTTTGTCAACAGAAGCATCCAGAGTCTCTGGAAATCCGATTGGGAATCAGATTTACAAAGACAGAGAGAAATCTGTTTAGTTTTGAAAATCTGAGTTCTTCTACACGTTCATCTCTATCCCTAATGTAGAGTAACTAATAGTTAGGACTCATAAAAAAATCGATAATCCGCTCATGAAAAAGGCTTATCCGAAACTTTTCAGGTAACCATTTAAATTTCGAAGACAAAATTTCTTTTAAGAGTGAAAGATTGTAACATATTAGGGTTCTTAAAATCAAAATTCAAATTAAAAAATCCCCAAATCAAATCCAAAATAAAACCTAATATGAAATTTTGCCCTAAATCTCTTAAAATTAGAGGAAAACCGCTTCAATCTTATGATCCTCTGAAAATCTGATTGAAATTAGATTTTCTGTCAACAGAAGCATCCAGATTCTTTGGAAATCCGATTGGGAATCGGATTTACAAAGATAGAGAGAAATTTTTTCATCTTTGAAAATCTGAGTGGCATCAGATTTTCAGAACTAAAAATCCGACTGAACTCAGATTTTAAGGAGAAAGGTTGTTGGAAACTCCTTTATAAATTTAGCGGCTCGATGACTAGGGAGGTAACACCTGAGCTCTCTCACTTGATTACATTCAGAAGAGTCTCTCTCTCCCTCCCGTGTTCCTTATAGAGAAGACTCACCTCCCTCGGCCTATGACCATCACTCGTCTTCCAGACGCAGCCAAAGCTCCAAAGGCAGCAACTCCACTTGACCGACTGAGCTCTAAAAAGAATCTAATCTCGGTGGAAGCCATCGCTGCCTGAAGTTCTTCTCTGGTGTGCGACGACGAAGTCATGACAAAGAAATGTGAAATAGGAAGGAGGAAAGTTTCAGTTTTATTTCGAAACTTGACCCAGTTCACTTATACTTAGTCCAACTGAACTGGACCCGACCTGATTTTGATTAGAATCACCCAGATCTAACCCAATTGTTTTCGAACCGTTAAATTTGACAAAAAGCTATCTAGAATGATCCAAATTTAGACCGAATAGATTTAAGGATAAATCAGTGATAAATTTCTGTCTAAATCCTTTTGAAATGGATTTATTAAAGTGGAAAATTAATACTGAATATTCTATTTAGGCAAAAAAATTCTCGGAAGTGTCCAAATCGATCCAATTCAACCCTACATGACCTAAATATACACGTAAGAAATTCTGTCCACATTTTTTTAGAAATTAAATTTATTTAAGTAGGAATATAATAATAGGTATTTTATTCAGATAGGATATTGTTGGAATCTTAGAAAAAATCCTGATAACTTTAAACTCTCGTAATCCAGATAAGT
Organism: Begonia peltatifolia; assembly: GCA_022433055.1. Lineage (NCBI taxonomy): Eukaryota > Viridiplantae > Streptophyta > Magnoliopsida > Cucurbitales > Begoniaceae > Begonia > Begonia peltatifolia. The sequence continues at coordinate 8,514,835 of CM039523.1, forward strand.
GAAACATTAAGTTTTCAACGTTTTAGCTACGACCCTTTATCACAAATGTCTATGTTATTTTCTCTATATCTATTTTATTTGCTTTCAATATTTGAATTGAACATGCATGATGTAGGCATCGACATAGTATCATTTTAAAAGATAAAATTAATAGGACATTTTGTATGTTTATGAAAATGAAGGAATTGATGAAAAATATGTGATAACAAAGCCTAAATGACAATGAGATGACTAAGTTTGAGCGAAATGAGACGGTTATGCGTAAACGACAATAAGATGACTATGCCTGAAAAAAAAAAAAAAGATAACAAAGGCTGAAAGACAATGAGATGAATAAGTCTAAACGAAGGTTGAAAAATAGGTTTTGAACCAGTATGCAACTATTAAGTTAGAGTTTGGTAACAATAATGTTAATTTTGCATCTCCATGTGTTTTTGTTTACTGAAATTTTTTCATAGTTTGTAATTTTGTGATGTAGGTGAATTTTTATGTGACGAGTAAATAATTATGATCGAGAACCTTCTATTGGCAAGCGAGTATGCAGAAGAAGGAAATATCTTTGGGTCAGAAGAAGGAATTTTAAATTAATATTTCGAGGATATTTTATGGATTATTTCAGTTGAAACTTTAAATAAAGTATATTGACCTTGTTTTATGAATGATTTTAATTTTGCATTTATTTCACTTTTAACCAAAGCTATTTAATGATTTTATATTCTTCAAAGTTTTCGTGCTTTTAATGATTTTATATTTTAAAATTAAGATTATAACGTTCGAATTTAAAACTTATTTACAAATCAGTTTGGAAAAAAATTTAGAATTTTGAAATTAGGAATTTTAGAATTTGGGACGATACAATCTCTCCTTCTATTTTCTAACAATTTAAACTTACATTTAATTTTAAATCATCTCAAAACCGTCTAAAATATTAATCATGAGTTATACTACTCAAATAAACATTTTATTATATTTCAAACCATCACCAACCATATTATTCATTAATATTCACAATTTATACAACATGTGATATATTTAAACAATCACCAAAATTGATATTCTATTAATTAAATTATGCAATTTTGTGTCTTCAATCAACCTTTGAAAACCTCAATTCCAATACCATATAACAAGATAACACTAGATATAATTGTCTGATTCAATTTATACAACCTTTTCATCAATTTTTTCAACTATCATAAACATGTTAGTTTCACGCTCTTCCTAGAATTTGATGATTTCACTTAGTTTAGTTACATGGATGCCTATTTCATGCTTATAGTCAACCATTAACATCAACTTCAACTCATAACCGATCCATATCAACACTAACCAATTCAATAATTCTATGATTTGAAATTTCAACATATTCTCTTTCCAAACCATTTTTACTTCAATATTGTTCTCCAATTATAACATTTCTTTCTATCAATCTAACCAAATCACACTCCATCAAAGATTATTTGTATGATTCCCAAAATCACCATTTTCTTCACCTAAACCATGTGATTTTCAACATAGTTTATAACTCTTGAAAATTTTTAATTCTTCACTTTCACCTTTTGATTTTAGGTTCAATATATTCCTCTTGACAAGGAGAACAACTTCACTTGAAGAATGTATGGTCAATTCGCATTTTTTCCCCTCAATTTTCCTCGTTCATTCTCTTTTCTCTTCTTTTTCTCTCATTATTTTTCTTCTCTGGTCTTGGACGAAAATGGGTAAATCCTCATCTTTTAAACCTGTAACACCCCGAGAACCCACACGTTCTCAGTGCGTTCTCTACGTGTACGCACTGGGACATACAGAGACTCGACGCGAACTCATTTACTTTAATACCACTTTCACTTTCAAATCATATTCAAAAGAACATTTGTGAGTATAAAAAAAAAAATTTTCGACTCGATTCAAAAACAACTCGCGCCCCGAAGAGAGAACACGAAATCCTCAATATAAAATACGCAATAGAAAAGATAATTAAAGTAATTTTAAAAATAAAACGACAAAATTTGAAATTCTATGAAGGGGTCCAACACACGCCCCGAACTACCTGATTCGGTGCCACATGCCCACACCCCCACTTCGGCGCCCCACGCGCACCCTCTCTGTGCCGCGAGCGCTAACTCAACATCATCGTGTCACGCGCACGACCACAGCGCCGCGTGCCCCACGCACCCTGCCTCCGTACAGCACGTCCGCACGCATGCTTTCACTCGACGCCGCACGACCCATGCGCACTCGCAAAGCCCCATGCCCCGCGCACCTACGACCACGCCGCACTCCCGCGCCCATCCACACTTCTCTAGTACCTCACTATACACACCCTGACCTATTCCATATCCTCTCGACTCCTAACCTTTCTCTCGAAATTTCGGCATAGTAACGCCTAAAACTGGTTATCCCAAAAATTTAAACCTTGCACGCAGTTCACCAGAAAACTAGAAATAAACCATTCAGAGAATCTCCATAACAAAATAGAAGCTTAAAGACAACAAAATCCATCAACTACAAATGAAGAAAATTCACAGTATAGAGCATTACCAAGCTTCTATATGTAAAGAGTACGCATACGTCACCAAAACCACAAGCACTCCATGAACCCCTATACTCTGACGCCTATATAACTCGTCTAATCAACTATATATCGACACAACAAAAGAAAATACCCCAACAGTCTAGCCCTCACCTACCGTCTCCACGGGTCGGGTCGCCCTAACAATCCGCAGTCCGGTGCCTCGGTCGCACGCCGCCAACAGTCCAACGCCTCAGGACTAGGCTCTCGGGGCTCACCAGCAGTATCGTCAGCACCTACACCATAGAACACACATCATAAGCCTAACGCTCAGTAAGTAATGCGATATGAAAGTAAAAGTTAACAATGCAATCCTATCACATGCAGTCTCTACACTCACACTCATGTTGTCACATCTGTGACGCGTAGTGCAGCAGCACCAGGGTAAGGAGGAACCTAGTGCCTCCCCACACCCTGACACGTCGCCACCGCCCTGGACTCCCCAGCAACGAGGCCCACAAGCTACACACATGCATCACCACACAACAACCACATCAGGGTAAGGGTGTACTTTGCACCACACTACACCCTGACACGTCGCCTCCGTCCCAGCCTCACCAGCAACGGGGCCACAGTTGCCACACACGCATTTCACGACAGCCCAGCCGACCCACTACTTGAGCAGAATCCGCGACTGGTGTTGCAACGGCCCACACACTAGTAGGATCCGCGGTACCACTGTTCATCATCCTCACCGCCGACACATACACGCCGCGTGACGGCCCAACCTGCCCACTGCTCGAACGGAATCCGAGGTTGATTACGCACCGGCCCGCACACTAACAGGTTCTGCGGTACCATCGCCACGCGTTTTACCACTTACTCAAAATATGTTCAAAACTATTTTCGTTCCCTTTTTAAAACATAATGCATGTCAAGCAATACACACACACACACCACAATCAACAACATATATCCCAAAGTTCAATGATGTATGCCCACCTGGGCAAAACGCATGCATGCACTACTTACCTGGCGTCCTAAGTTCACTCGACGCACAGATTCGCCAAAAATGCCTCAACCTAAAACATAAACAATCACTCATCAATCTTCGCTTCAAAATTCATTAAATACTCTACAAATCACATTCCTTAACTAAACCCGTGAAATCTCAACTAAAACGAGTTGCTAATTCAGTTCAACCGAAACTAGCCTAAACTTCGGACGCGCATAACGTTTGCGTCCGTTATCGGAATTGAGCGATTCAAGCGGCTAAACGTTCCTTTAGGAACCTAATTTAACATACTAAGACTGATTTTAAAACGGTAAGCCAAATTTCACATTTTTGTCTCCTTCAACCAAAACTCACTCAAAACTAGCCTTACGCATTAAAAATAGTAAATGTTAATAGCACACGTCACAATTCTACAAAAAACGGTCAATAATTTGACTTGGTCCAAAATTCGACATAAACTTCCAACGCGCATAACTCTTGCGTCGGATATCGAAATCAAACGATTTAAGTGGCCACACGTTCCTTTAACAACCTATTTTAACTCACAAAAACAAAATTGAAAACGATCAACCAAAACCAGGCCGAAACAGCCAAAAACAGAATCTGCTTTTACAATAAAACAATTCAAATTTTGACATCAACCCGATTTCCACGGATTGCTTCACCAAACAGCCACATTCCAAATCAATTTAGCATAAGCTAAACCAAAATCAGAAAATTCGAGCTTTAACCCTGTAACGCCTCAAAAACCTACCCGTTTCCGTTATGTTCATTGCTCCGATACCACAACTTTGACGCCCTCGAGTCATCTTCGGGCCCGGGTCACCTACCGTACGCTCGCTTCTCACCCCGACAAAATTTGTATAAAATTTAAAATTTTCGGTTGCTCAACTCAAACCGACGCCTTCGAAATCATTTATGAAAAACAGCAGCAGAAAACTTGTTTAAAATCGGTTTAAATAAACTTCACCTTTTAAAACATAGAAATGCAGAGAACAGTCGACACCTGCAAACGCCAGTCGACACTTGGGTCGTCTCGGGTTTCCATCGGTCGACGCTAGCGAACGCTGGTCGACACTGAGTTCCCCTCGAGTCTTCACGTCGGTCGACACCAAAAATCACCGGTGAACACTTTTACGTTCAGCTCGGCGAGTGGTTGACACTTACTTACGCAGGTCGACACTTTGACCCTGTCTGCCCGCGCAGGTTGACACCCGCGGTCGACATCCTTGCTGAATTTGCACTAACCGGTCGACACCCGCGGTCGCCGGTTGACACCTAGTTCCCCTCTGCTCGTGTCGGTCGAACCCCACGGTTGACACTCATCCTCCTATTTACACTAACCGGTCGACACCTATGGACTTCGGTCGACACTTCACACCAACAACCCAAAAAAATAGTTGTTCCAAAAGAAAACGGACTCGAAAAACTTTCTCGAATTAAAACTACTGATTGGAACCTGATTCATACATTTAAACTCTTTCAAATAGTTTGAAAATGCGTCTATACATCAATCCCGATTTCGGACACCCAAACCCATCTATGCATCAAAACCCATACACTCGTCATAGACTCCACAAAACTCACCACAAAGGACCCCGTCTCGCCTTGCCCCACGGGTCGATCCGCCTTGACAAACTCCACCTCCCGGCACATGGTAGTACGCCATCAACCGCCTACTCGTCCTGTCTAGACTCCAGCAACTCACCTTCCGGGATCTCTCTGCACCTACACCACAGAATACACAACATAAACCTAACGCTCAGTAAGCAGTTCAATATGAAATGTAAAATAACAATGCAATCCTATAACATGCAGTTTCTACGTTCTCGCTCAGGTTGTCACAACTCGTGCCGCGTGGTTCGGCCGCACCATGGTGAGGCTGAACTCTCTCGCCAACTCACACCGTGGCATGTCGCCATCGTCCCGGTTTCTCCAGCAATGAGGCCCTTAATTCGCACCCACACGTCACTCTATGCATCGCAACCATTGCAGGGTGAGGCTGGACTCACTCGTCACACCATGTTTCTCCAACAACGAGGCCATAGTTGCACACCACCACACACACACTGCAGTAGCCATCCTAGGGTGAGGCTGTATGCACTCGCCACACCGTGCCCTGGCACGTCAACACCGTCCTGGCTTCTCCAGCAATGGGGCCTAGCTACCCACACACCCTTCGTCCTCGCCACACCTCGCATTTCACACTAGCACATAAATCCATGCATAAATTCATTTTCGTTCTCATTTCCAAAAACATGATGCATGTCACACAAAACACACGCAAATCACAATCAACCAACTCAAATCAATCGTTTCTCGGTGTAGGCCCACTTGGGCAAAACACATGCATACAATACTTACCTGGCCTTCTAGCTTTCCGTGGTGCTTGCCCCACCTAAAACCTGCTCAACCTACAACAAAATCATCGTCCCGTCAAAACGCATCCCACTACTATAATTATGCACTAAAATCACCATAATAGCACCACACTTCGCGCACTCATTAAAATCTCTCACTCACCTATTCCGGCTCCAACTTCAACCTAACTTCCGACGCGTATAACTTTGCGTCGGCTATCGGAATAACACAATTACAGCGGCTAAACGCTCCACTAATAACTTAGTTTACCACACCAAAAGGGGTTCTACAACGAGGGCACCTAGCTAGGCTGCAAATTCACAGCCAATACCGTATTAGCATTTAAAATCCTACCTTCTCACTTCCTCACTCAAATTTGCTAACTTCCTCACCCATCCGCCACATTTATCCCAATAATCCACAACAACCAATACGACACTCAATAAACACTCTAGCCCTAAAAACCCAAAATCTCCTATTTATCAAATTTCTACTCAACTCCAATGCTAAACCAACATTGAACCATAAACCACTTGAGCTTAACTTGAACCGTTGAAATGGAGGAGAAAACCACGATTAAAACGCCGGCGGAATCGTCGCGGGAAGGAGAGAAACTGAAAGCTTGCGCGGAGGGTGGGAGGGAGAATAACAGAGAGGGGGGGGGGGGGGGGGGGAGTGTTTCTGCCGACCCTCTCCTTCCTCACATGTTAAAAACATAAATAAAATACTAATAATCTAATTACCTTTTTGCCCTCACACTTTAATCTTTCAATCTAACGGCCATTCAATTCGCTTACGGTCGGATTCCTAAATTTTTCCCCACCATTAGCCTCTAAATAAATCCCCACCTAACCTTACAAATTTTTCAATCCCCAATCCGACCCGAATCTCGCCGTTTATCATCCCGACAACTCGAAAATCGGTACCGTAAAATATGGGTTGTTACATCCTCCCCTCATTAAAAGAATTTTGTCCCCAAAATTACGTACCGAATAACTCTGGATATTATTGCGCCATGTCTTGCCGTCTTTCCCAAGTGGTCTCCTCCACATTGTGATTGCGACATAAGACTTTGACCAAAGGAATCTTCTTGTTCCGCAACCCCTTCATAGCAGCCTCTAGTATGGTCACTGGCTTTTCCTCGTAGGATAACGTCGGCTGCATCTCTATATCCCGCTGCGTAACCACCTGAGAAGGGTCACGTATGCACTTCCTCAGCATGGAAACATGGAAGACATCGTGTATGGCATCCATCGAGGAAGGCAGCTGAAGCTTGTAGGCGGTCTTCCCAATCCTTTCCACAACAAGGAACGGCCCAACAAAACGAGGGTTGAGCTTTCCTCGCTTCCCTAACCTGACCACTCCTTTGAACGTGGAGATCTTCAGGAATACCTCACCTCCCATGCCGAACTCCAGTTCTCGCCTCCTTCGATCGGCATAGCTCTTCTACCGACTTTGAGCTGTCTCGACCCTATTCTTTATGATAGCAATCTTATCGACCGTCTGCTGCAGTATCTCTAGGCTTATAAGTCTTGCATTAACAACCTCGTCCTAGTATAACGGCAACCTGCATTTTCTCCCATACAAATCTTCGTACGGTGTCATGCCAATGGTAGACTAGTTGCTGTTATTATATGAAAATTCTACTAACGGCAAGAACCTGCTCCAGGCTGCTTGGAACTCCAACACACAAGCTCTGAGCATATCTTCTAGCCGATTGTCCATCGGTCTGAGGGTGGAAGGCCGTGCTGAATTCCAACTTGGTACCCATGGCCTTATGCTGACTCCTCCAAAACTTAGAGGTAAATCTGATATCTCGGTCTAACACTATCGACACCGGGACCCCATGGAGTCTGACTATCACCTGCACGTACAATTGAGCAAACTGATCCATCGAGTAAGTCATTCTCACCGGTACAAAGTGAGACGACTTTGTTAGTCTATCCACAATCACCCAAATTGCATCGTGGCCCTTAGCAGTCTTTGGCAGTCCGACCACAAAATCCATAGTGACCCGCTCCCACTTTCACTTGGGTATAGGCAATGGCTGAAGCGTTCCTAATGGTCTCTGATGTTCTGCCTTTACTTGCTGGCATATCACACAAGCCTCAACGTGTTTGGCTATCTCCCACTTCATATTGGGCCACCAATAGTGTTGTTTCAAATCTCTATATATCTTAGTGCTTCCAGGGTGCACATAGAAAGGAGACGAGTGAGCCTCGAACAATATCTCTTTCTTCAGCTCTTCATTCTTCAGGACATACCACCTATCCCGAAACCTCAGAATCTCATCAACTGAATAGTTGAGCTCAGCGTTAGCATTGGCCCCAATACCTGCCTTCTAGGCCGAACTCTTGTACCTCAGTCCTTAGCTCAGCAGGCAATGTTAAAACCATAGCAGACATCAAAGTCGACACTCGGCTGAAGGCGTCCGCTACCACGTTTGCTTTTCCTGGATGATACTTGATTTCCAAGTCATAGTCTTTAACCAGCTCAAACCACCTCCTCTGTCTCAAGTTTTCTGTGTGAAGATATACCTCAAGCTCCGATGGTCTGAGTAAATCTCGCACTGCTGCCCATAAAGGTAATGCCTCCAAATCTTAAGTACAAATACAATAGCCGCTAGCTCCAAATCGTGAGTGGGATAATTCTGCTCATAAGCCTTCAACTGCCTAGAGACATAGGCAATAACTCTCCCACCCTGCATCAAAACACATCCCAAACCAATCTTGGAATCGTCACAATAAATGCAGAACTTCTCTCTTTCCACGGGCAGCATCAGTATAAGAGCTGTAGTCAATCTCTGCTTCAATGTCTGAAAGCTGTCCTCACACTTGTCAGTCCACTCGTATTTTACATTCTTTCGGGTCAGCTGGGTCCAAGGAGCTAAAATCTCAGAGAACCCCTCAATGAATCTCCGATAACATCCTGCCAGCCCAGAAAGCTGCATATCTCACTGGCACTGGTCGGTCGCGGCCATTCCCTCACAGACTGAACCTTCGCCGGGTCCACGGAAATACCATTACGAGAGATAACATGCCCTAAAAATTTGATCATATCCAACTAAAATTCGCACTTAGAGAACTTAGCATACAGTTGGTGTTGCCCCAGAGTCGTCAGCACGATCCTCAAATGCTCTCTGTGCTCCTCTTCACTCCGAGAGTATATCAGGATATCATCAATAAATACTATCACGAATCTATCTAGTTGTTCTCTGAATACTCAGTTCATCAAGTCCATAAAGGCAGCTGGGGCATTTGTCAGTCCGAATTACATCACTAAAAATTCATAGTGTCCGTACCGCATCTGGAAAGCTGTCTTCGGGACATCTTCCTCCCTGACCTTCAACTGATAATAACCGGAGCTCAAATCAATTTTGGAGAATACTCTTGCCCCTTGAAGTTGATCAAACAGGTCATCTATCCTTGGCAACGGGTATTTATTCTTCACCGTCAATTTGTTCAGTTCCCTATAGTCAATACACATGCGTAGAGACCCGTTCTTCTTTTTAACAAAAAGCACCGGCGCTCCCCACGGCAAAAAACTAGGGCGTATGAAGCCTTATCCGTCAACTCCTCTAACTGTGTCCTTAACTCCTTCTACTCGGTAGGCGCTAGCCTGTACGGGTTCTTGCACACCGGCTCAGCCCCAGGGTACATGTCAATAACGAACTCAACTTACCTATCAGGGGGTAGACCTGGCAGATCCTCAAGAAACACCCCTGTGCATGATGGGGATGTCCTGGAGTTGAGCCCTGCCCTGAAGCTGCACGTCCATGACACTAGCCAATAAGCCCATGCACCCACCTCGTAACATCTGTTAGGGTCTCATAGACGGTACTACCGGGATTCTACTCAAACCCTTTCCTGCCCGAAGGAGCAACCTTTTCCACCTGGGAGCCGAAAGTGGATCTCTCTGGTCCTGCAATCTATCGTGGCAAAATGTCTAGACAGCCAATCCATCCCCAAAATATCCTCATACCTCTTCATGTCGAGTATGATCAAATCCGCGTGCAACTATTTTTCTCCCACTGTCACGACATCACCTTGTATCACCTGATCTGAGTATAGGCACTCCCCCGACGGCAACAATACATCATAGAACTGCCCAGAGTAGCTGGGCACTAGATTGTCCTTGACCACGAAGGCAGTGGACACAAACGAGTGAGTAGCACCCGTATCGACAAGCGTATAAGCCGTCATGCATGAAATACGAATGCTACCTGAAATCACCGATGGCTGAGCGGCATCATCCGGTTCTATGAGGGTGAAAACTCTTGGCACCATTCTTGCTGGGGCTTTGCTCAAATTCAGACAACTCCTAGCAAAATGCCTCACTTCGTTGCAGTTGAAGCACCGATTCTGTCGCGGCTTTTGACAATCTCTGGACATGTGTCCTGCCTCACCACAATTGTAGCATCGCCCTGCACCTCCACTACACTCACCAGATGACTCCTTTGGCATTTTGGGCACACCGGAAACTGCCCAGGTCCTTAAGACCGCTTGTTGCTCCCCTGACTACTAGAGCTGTCACTTGACCTCTTCAGGCCCTTTCGCTGAGACAACTCCCATCCGCTCAACTGTAACAACACTTTCTTGAAATACCTCCTACGCTGTTCCCTAGGCAGCTCTCTGTAACTGGGAAGCTTCGTCCTAGCCTGCTCAATGTCCAACGCCTTTGCCACCATCTCCTCATAAGGTACCACTCGAGTCCCAGCTATTCGCATACCCATATATGTCTGGCTTCAGGCCCTGTACAAATTGGTGCACTTTGTTCTCGTTCAAGCTCACTAGATGACTAGCAAACCGAGATAGTGCTTCGAACTGCCTCACATAATCGGCCACTGTACCAGTCTGCCTCAGCTTGGCAAACTCCACCATTTTCTGGGTTCTGACTGAGTGGCTAAAATATTTGCCGTACAACGTCGTCTTAAATTCCTCCCATGTCATGGACTTCACATCGGTGGTCGCCTTTATCGAATCCCACCAAAATCGGGCATCATTGGCAAGGTGGAATGCCGCACTGGATACCCTGTCTTGCTACTCTACCTTGGCGTAATCCATCATGTCTTCCATACTTCAAATCCACTCCTTAGCACTGAATGAGTTCGAAGATGATCCGTCGAACACTGGGGGTCTGAGTCTGTGCAACCTATCACCCCCACAATCAGTCGAAGTTTGGGCACTAGACTGGCTCTTGTATTCCCTGCTCATAAACCGCTCCAGCTGCTGTGACTGGCGGTTGACTAACTCAGTAAGCTGTCTAACGGCATCATCCATATCGCCTACAGCTCTACGCGTCTCTCTAACCATATCATGAAGCCTGTACACCACAACAACTAATGAGTCTAAAACGAAACTACTAGGGCTCTAAGAAATACTTATACTTGGTGGAGCACTCCCATGCATCGGCTGGTGGTATTAGGAGATCCATCGAACGACGTCGACCTCGTAGTTTCTACACTCGTAACATACCCCTTTTCCACCTATTAACCGTCTCTTCTACCCTTTCCCCCAAGCAGTGTGGGAATTGTGACAGACCTTATTGCCTCCACAATCTCACCCCTCCTTCGAGGGACCTGACATCCTTGTTGGCCTCACTTCCGGTTGGGTAAAAGCTCTGATACCATAATTGTAACGCCTCGAAAACCTACCCATTTATGGTACGTTCACTGCTCCGATACCACATCTTTGACGCCCCCGAGTCATCTCCGAACCCGGGTTGCCAACCGTACGCTCGTTTCTCACCCGGACAAAATTTGTATAAAATTTAAAACTTTCGAATCCACAACTCAAAACGACGCCTTCGAAATCATTTATGAAAAACCGCAGCAGAAAACTCGTTTAAAATTGGTTTAAATAAACTTCACCTTTTAAAACATAGAAATGCAGAGACCGGTCGACACCTGGGTCGTCTCAGGTTTCCATCGGTCGACACTGGCAAACGCTGGTCGACACTGAGTTCCCCTCAGGTCTTCACGTCGGTCGACACCAGAAATCACAGGTGGACATTTCTACATTCAGCTCGGCGAGTGGTTGACACTTGCTTACGCAGGTTGACACTTTGACCCTCTCTGCCCACGCAGGTCGACCACTGCAGTCGACATCCTCGCTAAATTTGCACTAACCAGTTAACACCCGCGGTCGCCGATCGACACCTAGTTCCTCTCTGCCCGTGTCAGTCGAACCCTACGATTGACACTCACCCTCCCATTTACACTGACCGGTCGACATTTCACACCAACAACTGAAAAATAGCAACTGTTCCAAAAGAAAACAGAGTCGAAAAACTTCCTCGAATTAAACCTACCAAGGGGAACATGATTTATACATTTAAACTATTTCAAATAGTTAAAAATGCACCTATACATCAATCCCGATTTCAGACACCCAAACTCATCTATGCATCAAAACCTATACACTCGTCATAAACTCCACAAAACTCACCACAAAGAACCCCGTCTCGCCTTGCCGAACGGGTCGATCAGCCTTGACGAACTCCACCTTCCGGCACACGGTAGTACGCTACAATCTGCCTACTCATCCTATCTAGGTTCTGGCAACTCACCTTCAGGGATCTCTTTACCTACACCATGAAACAGACAACATAAACCTAACGCTCAGTAAGCAGTGCAATATGAAATGTAAAACAATAATGCAATCTTATAACATGCAGTTTCTACGTTCTCGCTCAGGTTGTCACAACCTGTGCCACGTGGTTCGGCCGCATCATGGTGAGGCTGGACTCTCTCGCCACCTCACACCTTGGTACGTCGCCATCGTTCTGGTTTCTCCAGCAATGAGGCCCTCAATCCATACCCACACGTCATTCTACGCATCGCAACCATTCCAGGGTGAGGTGGACGCACTCGCCACACCACCCCCTAGCACGTCGCCATCATCCCGGTTTCTCCAGCAACAAGGCCATAGTTGCACACCACGACGCACACACCGCAGCAGCCACCCCAGGGTGAGGCTGGACGCACTCGCCAGACTGCACCCTGGCACGTCGCCACCGTCCCCGTTTCTCCAACGACGGGGCCTAGCTACCCACACACCCGTCGTCCTCGCCACATCTCGCATTTCACACTCGCACATAAATCCATGCACAAATTCATTTTTGTTCTTGTTTCCAAAAACATGATGCATGTCACACAAAACACACACAAATCACAATCAACCAACTCAAAGCAATCGTTCTTCGGTGTAGGCCCACCTGGGCAAAACACATACATACACTACTTATCTGGCGTCCTAGCTTTCTGTGGTGCTCACCCCACCCAAAACCTGCTCAACCTACAACAAAATCATCTTCCTGTCAAAACTCATCTCACTACTCTAATTACGCACTAAAATCACCATAATAGCACCACACTTTGTGCACTCACTTAAATCGCTCACTCACATATTCCGGCTCCAACATCAACCTAACTTCCGACTCGCATAACTTTTGCGTCGGGTATCGAAATAACACGATTCCAGCGCTAAACGCTCCACTCATAACCTAGTTTACCACACTAAAAGGGGTTCTAGTACGAGGGCCCCTAGTTAGGCTGCAAATTCACAGTCAATACCGTATTAGCGTTTAAAATCCTACCTTCTCGCTTCCTCACTCAAATTTGCTAACTGCCTCGCCCATCTGCCAAACCCAAATTCCAACTCAACCTCTTCTCGGTCCTTCTTCCTCCCCCACCCCCCCGGGGACACTCACTGTGCATTCAATAAACACCCACATTCACAGCCTAAATCGAGCCCTATACCGAGCCAAACCCTCAAAAAATTGGAAAGGATCGAGCTCTCATGCTCGGTCGACAAGAGTCGAAACAGGGGAGAAACTCACCTTCGGTCTTTCAGCGCGGGAAGGCCGAACCAACTTCTCCCTTCAGCTCGCCGGAGTACTCTGCGCACCGGCGTCTCTCCCTCAGCGGTCGATCGTCGGCAGTTTCCCTCCCGGCCTCTCTCTCCTGCGTCTCTCTTCTCGGGTGTTCGGCTCGCAGAACACTGAAGTGGAATGGCTTCTTCGTTTAGCCATTCCATTTAACATATATTTTTTTTAATTTAAATAATTAAATTTACCAAAACGCCCTCATGTGTTTTAACTGCCCGTATTTCGTTAAATTCTCGTATTCCCGACTTTAAATTTTGAAAACTGTCACTAAAAGTAGATTTCGAGTTTTATAACTTAATTTTTTTCGTTAAAATATTTCTCGAAACTACAACCGAGACTAGATTAAAAATTTCAGAAATTAGATTTAAAATCTAAAATTTTCCAGGTTATTACAAAATCATTATCTAGAGACATTTTAGGGTAAAATTACTCTTAAACCTTTATCTAGAGACGTTTTAGAGTAAAATTACCTTTTTGTCCATTTTATCCATTAAAATATATCATTTTACCCTTCCTTGCATAAATATTACAAAAATACCATATCAATTATTTTTTAATCATATTTAAATTAAACTAATTAATTTAGATTAGTTCTAATCTAATGACCAAAAAAAATAATTAATCTTGATTAATTAATCATAATTATCTCTTAATTACATCATAATGACATGATTAGTCACTAATCTTTGTGTGACACATGGCAGTACCTCATTAGTTGCCTTTTTTGTTACCTATCCACATACTTTAAAATGTTATAAACATTTCTTCTTCAACGATTTTTTCTAAATGCTCACTCTAAAATCTAATTTAGAGTGATTTACCAAAACAGTGCAGTTTTCCAATAAAACTAACTCAATCAATAACAAACATGTGTAACTTTCATTGTATATGCCTAATTCCTTTCATTGAAAATTCATTCTTTTTTATTTATATGTCTAATATAGCACTGTAAAGTTTCAGAATTATCAGATCACCACAACATTTTTTATTGAATGTACACTCATACATGCTTCAATAAGAAAATTTTACTTTTATCATTAATTTTTTTATATCATTTCTAATAACATTTAGTTATTCTAATTGTGATTATTGCAGTTAATTTTAATTAGGCTCATCACATTATTGCTTCCACATAGTTACCAATATTGATTTCACTATAGTATTCTATATCCAAAGGCAGAGAAGGGAGATTAGATCTCAACAGAAATATGGTGAAGCAAATTTAGTCGTTTATGCTTTAAGTGTAGATGAAAACATTGATTCTAGTAAAGAACCGTCTACTAATTTAGAGATAGTGAGTTCATATGATTCGAGAAAATGGATAATTGACATGGAAGAAGGGATGAAGTCTCTTTAGAAGACAAGGGACTTGGTTAAACTTCCTAAGGACAAGAAATCAATATGTTGCAAATGGGTGCTCAAGAAAAAAGAAATTACAACGGATGTGAAAGAAGGCAGGTATGAAGCACATCTTATTTCTAAGGGTTATAATTAGATTCAAGATGTAGACTTCACAAATGTGTTTTCTCCGGTGGTTAAGGATAGTTCAATTCAAGCTTTACTGAGTGTTGTGGCTATGCACGACTTTGAACTTGAATAGTTGGATACTAAAACTACTTTCTTACATGGAGAGTTTGAGGAGAAACTCTGTATGCAACTACCTGAAGGTTTTGTAGTCTCGAAAAATGAGAACTACATTTGTTCCTTAAAGAAGTTCCTTTATGGTTTGAAAAAGCCACCAAGGTAGTACTATAAGAGGTTCGATTCATTCATGCTTGCTCATAATTTTAGAATGACCAGTTATAACACTTGTGTCTACATCAAAGTGAATGAGAATGAGTCAGTTGTTTATTTGCTCTTATACCTTGACAACATGTTAATTGCAGCTAAAAAAAATATGAAATTAGAATGGTCGAAGAATACTTAAGTAGAGAATTTGAGATTAAAGATTTAGGAGAAGCCAAGAAGATAGATGATATGGAGATATAGAGGGATCGAGAAATTGGTAAATTGTAATTAAGTCAAAAGAGGTATATTTAGAAAGTTCTCCGCAGGTTCAACATCAACAAGGAAAAATCAATTAGTACTTAGCAACTCATTTCAAGCTTTTATCCGACTTATGTCTGCAATCAAATAATGAAATTTAGTATATGACATAAGTTCTTTATTCTACTACAATGGGATCTCTGATCAGATAAGAAAGTGAGAAGAAGAAAAGATGGCACATTGTTACAACATCGCACAACATTGCATTGTAGAGAAGTTTAATCATAATTTTCAAAAATTTCATTTTGGTTAAGAAAGATAGCACCAGTTACAAGGATTTTATTGTTTGCTATGATTGTTTATTTTTGTTCGAATAATTTATTATAATGATTATGGTTGAATTCAATTTATGTCGATAGGCAATTTTGATTACACATGTTATTGTAATATTTTGAAATAAGCAAGACTTACGAGATGCATAATAAATTATACGAATTGAATTTTACTTAATTGTTATCATTCAATTCGTATAGCTTTGAGTATAGGACACCATTGAGATTTTTATTGTTCTTCTTCTGTCTCTAAATTGAAGAGAAGATTAAAACGAATCACCAAGCAATTCAAAGAAACCTTTGTTTTTATCAAATTCGTGATATTTGAACGAATGTTGCAGCAATATGTAGCTTTGATAATGGAATTCATGTAACCAAAAAACTGATCGTAACCAATAATTTCATAATCTAACATTCTCATCTTATTGTTTGAATTTTCATTTAAGTCATATCATCTTATTATTCATTAGAAATTAATTATTTTACGTAGTTTTAAAGTTTGATAATTTATCTTCGTGGGTTCGACTAGTACTTATTTTTCATTACTTTGTTAGCGACACATACACTTGCATTAAAGTATGATTTTTCACTAATAAATTTTTGACGCCGTTGCCGATGATAGTTTTATCAAAAAGAAATTCTTTGTGAAACATTAAAAAAATTGATATTTTCTTTGTTTCTTTTTCAGGTATCTCATTATAAAACAAGTATGACAAACTACAATTATCAATGGTCATCTGAGAGATAAAATTCAAGTCAGCAAGTTGCTAGGAATCATGAACTTGATGCAATGAGACAAGACTTGATAGATCGAGTTTCATCACTCACCAATGTGATTAATTCCTATAACATGGGATATGGATAGATGACACCAAGTATTTATGCACACATTTTGAAGGAGCACATCGATACAAACATTGTCCATCAAATCCAAAATCAAATTATTATGAGGATTTCAAGTGGAATCCACAACAATTCTTTTCTCAACAAGTAAGTTTAACGATAAAGAAAGTTTCATGTATTTTTTGTGTCAAGAATATCATAATTATAACTTGTGTCTTACTAATCTAGAATCAACGAATTATATAGGTCACAACA
Source organism: Begonia peltatifolia (assembly GCA_022433055.1). Classification (NCBI taxonomy): domain Eukaryota; kingdom Viridiplantae; phylum Streptophyta; class Magnoliopsida; order Cucurbitales; family Begoniaceae; genus Begonia; species Begonia peltatifolia. The sequence continues at coordinate 8,532,023 of CM039523.1, forward strand.
GTAGGAAAAACTCATATTTCTTCTCTTATAATCCTGGTTGGAAACATCACCCAAACTTTCAACGGAATTCACAACAATAAGATGCAACCGCATAAAACAAACTTGGAAAAGTTTATCCTCTAATTTTCTCACAAATAGAACATAATGCAGTGCCCCAAGCTAACCGAGAAAATTTGTCTAGAGAATATGCATAAAAAATATTTATTATTTTGCAGAATATAGCTGATTTGTTTAAAAATCTAGAGAATTAAGAGGGTTAGATAGCTAAAACAATAAATATAAGAAATTTTGGACAAATGCCAAGTAATATGGAAGTTCCAAGAAGAGACGATAAGGGGCATGGTGGATCAATAATTGTGAGAAATGAAAGAAAAGTGGAAATGGTGGAGAAAAATAAAGGTCTAGAGAAGAAAAACGCAAAAACTCAGAACGAAACAGTAGTTAAAGAAATCAAATTGAGCAAATTTCTCTACCATCTCCAAAGAGTCTTCAAAGTCAGCATCAAGATGAAAAAGTTAATAAATTTTTAGAGGTGTTGAAGTTACTTTACATCAGTATATCTCTTAAGGAACCTTCGGAGAAAATGCCGAGTTACACCAACATTTTTAATGAAAATCATTCAAAAAAAAGGAGACTCAATATTTTTGAAAAAGAGGTGAATAAAAAGAAAAAGGACATGGGAAAAACTACTCTGAATGGGAAAAAATATCAGTGGTTGAGCCATCGACTTTAAAACAAATGCTCGTAGGAGGAACCCAACAAGTTTATATCCTTTTCGTCTTAGTTAGTTTGATTTTTAGTGTTGTTTTCATGAAAATAAAGTGATACTCTAGCTACTACTGCATCATCAATTTTGCAAATAACATATCGTTTAAGTTTCTCTTTTTCTACAGTAAATTTATCCTCTAAGTTTGTTGTAATGGTTTGAAATTTAATACTTAGGTCTAAAATATATTTGTGGACATTTAAATATATAAACATAGGTTCTAAGAGTTGTGTTGGAAAATAAATAAATAAATATATATATATATTACGATTTTTAGGAAACAACTAAGATTAACTAATGGGTAATTAGCTTAATCTAATCTAAAAGGATTAGAATAAGGTAAGAATGGTTAAAAGATATTTAAGTAGGCAATTTTGTGATTTAACAAGTTAAAAATGGTAAAAGTGTAATGTTTTAACGATAAGAATTGACAAATTGATAATTTATCCACAAAGCTTCCTCTAGAAGCTTTTGTTGTCTGAAAAAGAAAAAAAAAACCCATCCCCCTTTATGTGAGAACCAGAGAGGAAAAAGAAAAGAGAGAGAGAAAGGGAAGAGAAAGAGAGACGGGAAAGATGGGAGAAAAAGTGAGAGAAAGAAAGGGATTTGAAAGTTTCTTCTGGAGAGAAAGTTGTTTATTTAGGTGAGACAGTTCTTTTGCTTGAATAATCTGTTCCAGAGGTGGAATTTCGTGGTTGAGGCGGAACCTACAAAAGGGTAAGTAAATCTAACTCTTAAAATAATTAGTTTATTTTTTATTACATAGTTTATGTGGAGATATAGTTATTTTTTTTATTGGGTTCTGGTGAAGTTGATATCTGTGGATTTAAGTGAGTAAGTGGAAGTGTTTTGATGATAAAAGTGATATGTTGTTAAATTGTTTATGGATGTTGGTTGTGGTTAAGTTAGAAGATATGGTTTGAGGATAGAAATCATTGTTGTTGTTAATGTGAATTGAGTGATGTTTTGGTGAAAATGGTTTGTGTTGTTGAATTGGGTTATGTTGTGGGGTTTTGTTATTAAATTGGTTGATGTTGTTGGGTCGTGAATTGATAGTGTTTTGTGACAAAGAATTATGTTTTGTTTTGTGAAATTAAAATGATGGAACCGATATTGTAGATGATGTGAATTAGACGTTGTGTTAGAATGCGAATTTAAAATGATTAAAATGAAATGCTTTGGAAGGAGTGTTTTAATTCAATTTGGAAATGACTTGTTTGATTGGATTTCCTTCTTATTGCGTACAATGAGAAAAAGAAGAAGTTTGCAATGCTGCTTGTACGCTAGGACTTCCCTCTTATTGTATGCAATTGAGGAAGGAGAAAGTTTGCAATGCTGCCTGTACTCTTGGACTTGCCTCGTATCGTGTGCATTGATGTTAGTAAAATGTAGTTTGATTTTAATTCATGCAAAGTTTACTTTATTTGCATTGGAATTATGTGATGAGATTGAATTGAAAATTTGGTTGGTTGATTTTGAATGATAAACTTTGAGCGTGTTTAATTTATAACAATTGCGTGGTTTTGAGAAAATAAAAACATGATGTAATGATTATTAAGAAAGTATGGTTGTAGTGGATGATGAGGAATGGTCCAAAGTGACGTAATAAAGTTTAGATTGATTGTTATAATAGTTAGATTTATTTGCTGGACGTAAAGTTCATTATATAGATATTGTCTATTTTTCTGATAACGAGAATGTTCATCGAGATCGGAAAACGAAGTCAAATTAAAAGAGCATAAAAGAGGCATAGGTTAAAGAAACCATCGAGGTAGATGGTTATTCTTTTGTGATGGGGTTGGGTTTAGATTAGTTAGTTTCAAAGAATGTATAAACCCTTTTTAAACGGTCACATGTGTGTAACCTAACTTTGTAATTCCTTCCTTTTAGCTACTCTGATATGGAACATAGAAATGTTTAATGTGTATATATATAAATTGGGCTTGGAATATAGATACTGTTTGTATGAAAATTTGCCTTGAAAGATCTTCTTTTGAGATACCAAGTTAAAGGACAAAAATAGATAGAAATGCAAACATAATCAAGCATATTCAAAACTCGGAAAGAAATTATGACTTCCCACCTAAGGGAATCCAATCCTCTAGTCAAGGCTATGTTTCGGGTGAGACCGGGTCTTGACCATTTGGTATCAGAGCTATACATAATAGTTCTAACTAGGTGGGAGGATTAGAAAGTATGTTTAGAATGCCTCTAATATTGTCTTGGTGGTGAACGTTTATCTGATAAATATATGATTTATTGTAGATGGAGAGAGTAGATTCTACTAGTAGAATTGATAGTCCAATTGATGACATAGCAGAGATGAGAAGGGCTATCACTGCTTTAGTCGACATTGTGAATAAGAACATTGCTCAGTAGATCAATGAAAGAGTGGAAAGTGCAAACTCTTGGGAGATAAAGTCATTGAAAAGGTTTTAAAAGGTCGAACCTCCTGTGCTTATGGGAGAAAGCAACCCAGCCATAGCTAAAGAATGGCTGAGACAAATAATGAAAAAGTTCGTAATGATGGGAATACCATAATAATTTAAAGTTACGTTTGTTGTGAATTAACTTGACGATAAAGCTGACAAGTGGTGGGATCAAGCAAAGGTATCTTTGAATGACCACTGTACTTGGGATCACTTCAAGAATGTCTTCTTGGTGAGATTCTTTCCCAAGTACGTTTGGGAGGCAAAGGCCAAGGAATTCCTGGAGTTGATTCAGAAAATATGATAGTTCTGGAGTACCAAACAAAATTTGAGGAATTGACCAGGTATGCGGGCCAGTTCATTCCATATGAAGCTACTAAAGCCAAATGATTTGAACAGGGTCCTAGAGCAGACATTTCTAAGATATTGGTGGCTTTAAAGATCGAGTCATACCCTAATATGGTAGAAAAGGCCATGCTACTAGAACAAAAGATGGAGGCCAATAAAGATGAATGGAAATCCCGGAAGAAAAATGAAAGGAAAGAAACCAGATGATAGTAGTGGAGGAGATGAACAGTTCAAAAAGCTCAGATTTACTCCACCTCAATCTCAATGTCAGGGTTCATATCAGAGTGGACCCGCAAGAAGTGATGATGGCGGTTCATATACAACTTATAGTAGGACCTATTTTTATTGTGGAAAGGTGGGTCATATCTGGAGATACTGCAGAAAATGGAAAGCCAAAAATCGTCAGGTTCAACAAGGAAGTCATCAAACTCAGTTTCAAAATATGAGTTCTCCTCCCAATTTTCGGCCAAATCAACCAACCTCTAAACAATTTGGAGGAAATACTTCACAGGTAGACAGTTCTCAACCAAAAGTGCATGCCTTTGGCGCTTTTGCTGAACAGTCAGATAATGCCATGAACGAAGGTACTTTCTTACTTTACAATTCCAAAGTAAGAATCTTATGATTTCGAAGCAACATATTCATTTGTGTCAGCTTTAATTGTTTATGCTTTTTGGTTAGAAGTTATGGCTTTACCCTATGTTTTAAGTGTGGATTCCCCTTTAGGAGGAAATGTGGGGGTGGATAGAATATGTAAATGTTGTATTGTGCAAATTAAAGACTATTAGATAGTAGTTGATCTTATAGTGATGGAGCTGGAGTGGTTTGATGTCATTTTGTGGATGAATTGGTTATCCAAGTACAACGCCGTTACGGATTGTTACAGAAAGAAAATAACGGTTTGTCTTCCCTAAGGTGAAATCATTTCATTCTATGGTAAGGGAATTCAATCAAGTACCACTTCCCTCGAACTTCGTTTGAATTCAATAGATGGATAGCAAATCTTTCGTTAGAACCAGATGACTAGAACATGGTTGAATCCATTGAAGTTGACAGTGAATATAAGGATATTTTTCTAGAAGACTATCCCGATCAACCTCCAAGAAGAGAGATAGAATTTGAAATTAAAGTGTATTCGAATACTAATCCGATATGGCACCGAAAGAAATTAAAGAATTGAAAGTGCAATTGAACGAACTGATAGAGAAAGGATTTATACGGGCTAGCACATCTCCATGGCGTTCTCCAGCTTTGTTTGTTAAAAAAAAAAAGATGGCACCTTGAGTTGTGTATCGACTACTGGAAACTGAACAGGGTGATAGTGAAGAACAGATGTAACACCCGGATTTTCATTAAATAAATTTCTGACTTCATGATTGTAATCGGTAGAGTTTCGGTCGGAATTATGAGCGGAGAATTTGTACTATTATGTAAAGAAATTATTTGAGGCTAATGTGCAGCAGAAAGTTATAAGATTTCGACTGAAAGTGGATAAAATAACGATATTGTTAAATAAATTAGGTCTAAGGGCAATTAGATAATAATTATTATTATTATTAGAAAAATGATAATAAAACAAATCAGAGGGGAGGAACGAAATCTTTCCCCCCCCCT
>CM039523.1:8537579-8548017 GCA_022433055.1 Begonia peltatifolia
CCCCCAAGGTTTCGGTTCTTCCTCCCCACCAGCGATCTCCCCTTCAGCGTTCTCCCTTCCAGCCTGCACCGATCCTCTCTGATTCTTCGTCAACCTTCAGATTTACGGTAAGTTTAGTTACTTTTGATTAGATAATTAGTCTTTTAGTCATTTTGAGTGGTAAAACTAAAGTTAGATGGAGTATTTGTTAGTTTTAGTAATACCCTAAGTAGTAGGTATGAAATTTAAGGATTTAGTCGAGTATTAGTCGTGTACTGGTATTTAAGTTGGAAGAATTAGTAGATTATAGGTTTTTATGGGTAAAATTGAGCGTTTAGACAACAGGATAACTCGGGTTGCAGAACAGTTTCCATTCGGCCACATCCGGCTAAGTTGTGGATGTCTAATTGGGAAATGGATGAGACCATTAGAAACTAGACACCCTGAGGAGCCCATAGCACTTTGGATCGTTCAATTCAGACGAGTATTGGAGAAGTTATGAATTTCCAAAGTTTGGTCGGAAATTGAATTGGATCGCGGGTTTAGTAGAGAGTTTTGGTTTCGTACGAGTTATGACTTTCGAGCTAGAAATTTATGAGTTGAACGAAATATAATTAATGTATGTGTGATTTTATAGGTATTCCAGTTAGTGGGTGAACTACTAGCTTTGGCATACGAATCGCTAAGGACGCCAGGTAAGTAATGTAGTAAAGGTTTTGCCTTCAGGCCTACATCATAGTTCAGTAGGATGCATTGCATGTTTATTTTATGTTATGCTTTTATGGTTGTGTATCATTGTTTTAAAGTAGAAGAACGAGAAGAAAATAAATTTTCATGTATTTGTGAGGCGGAAACAGTAGGATGTGAGTAGTGAAGAACAAAATTAAGAAGATACGTAAGTAGATAATGAAGATGGGTTTGAGGGGCATGGTCCTATGAGGGGGCCTGTGAGGTATGCCATTTTTCCCCCGCTTTACGTGGTGGCACTGGTTCTATGAGGGGGATTTCAAGGAGTACTACTTTAGTAAGCCAAGATTGTCTTTGTCCTATGAGGGGGGCCGTGAGATGGGTCACCTTGGTCTAGTGCTAAAGAAGAACCCAGTAGTAAGAAAATAAAGAAGATGTAAGAAAGAGACAAAAACGAAAGTAGAGATGAAACTGTAGAAACTGCATGTGTGAGGGGGTGTTTGATTTAGTGTATGTTCATGTGCATTACTTACTTAGCATTACGCTAATAGTTGAGTTCTGTGATGTAGGTGGCGAAGCGATAGTTGGTGAGTACTCAGAGCGAGCTCAGTACTAGGTGGCAGTTAGAGGAGCATGCTCGTGGATGATCCGGTCGGCTGTTAGGACAATTTTAACACGGTATTCATAGGTACAGGTGTAGAGGTCGAGTCAGAGTCGTTTTGAGTCAATTTGTAAAGAAAATATATTTCAAATGTTCAGTAGTAGTCTTGATGTATTTATGATTTTCAATTGATTGTAAGAATGATGGTCTTATTGTTTTTAACGTCGAGTCAAAATTGATCATATTTGGAAAAATTGAGGTTTTATTGAGATTCTGTGAGAGAAGTGTCGACCGGTAGGCTTAGTGGTCGACCACAACCTGCAAGTATCGACTGCGAGGGTAGACCTGCTTGGGCAGAGCCGAAGTAAGTGTCGAACTATGATTGTAGGTGTCAACCGGTAGTGTGAAAAATAACAGCGGTGTCAATCACGAGGGCCGACCTGCGCGGACAGAGAGTATCAAGGTGTCGACCATAAATGAATGAGATGGTGGAGGTGTCGACCGCGAGGGTCGACCGATGGAGACAGAGCTGATTGAAGTGTCGACCACTAAAGAAAATTGTCGACCGGTTTGAAGGTGAGTAGAAGGCGGTCAACCGTGAGGGTCGACCTGTGCCGGCAAAGATGAACAAAGTGTCGACCGGTGACAGCAGGGTTCGACCAAAGATGTCTTTTAATATTGTAAAGACTTGATATTCTATTAAAAATGATTTTTAAACCAAAGTCTTCCGCTGCGACTGCGAGGTTTTCAGTCGATTTTAAAAGTGTTGTTTCAAGTCGAAAAACAGGTTTCAAATTTTCAAACAAATTTTATCAGTGGATCAGGAGTAAGAGTAGTGAGTCGTAATGGTCAGCGAACCGGGAATCGTGGTGGATTTTCATTGCGTGACAGAGATGGTATCAGAGCTTTTATCCAATCGAAAGTGTGTCCGACGAGAACGTCGGGCCTCTATGAGGAGGGGTGTATTGTGAAGGCATGAGGGTCTGTCACAATTCACACACCATTTGGGAAAAAATATAGTGGATAGTTAATCAGTATTAGGAGGGGATGTTGCGTGGGTTAGAGTCAGTAAGTCAAACTGTTCTAATGATTGCCTAACAGCACCGATCGCCGCACAACGTACTTCGACAACTGTAAGTGTTTAAGTTTAACTGTAGTTATTAGATGTTTATGAGAGTAATTGATTTTGTTCAGGAAATTAGCTAAGATGTCTAAGCGACCAGGACGCCCACAAGCACCAAGAGGGTCGACCGAACCAAGAAACGAGGATGATTCAATGACGAACTGACAGTTGACAGTTGAAAGAGTTAGTAAATCAACAGTCTCAGCAATTAGGGATTCTGCTAAATCGAGAAGTACAAGGTAGTGCTGGCTCTAGCTCTAGCCATGATCAGTCAGGTGACTGATTTCGGAGGTTACGGCCACCGACGTTTAACGGATAGTCAAAAGACCCGACAGCTGCAGAGGAGTATGTCCGTACCATGGAAAGTATATTTAAGTATTCGAAGGTGGCAGAAGCGGATAAGGTTGCATTGGCCATGTTCCACCTAGCGAAGGATGCCCGATTCTGGTGGGAGTCTATAGAGGCCACCGCTTATACTCAGCGTATGTCTTGGGAGAAGTTCAAGGATGTCTTTTATGACAAGTATTTTAACAACACAGTTCAGGCGACGAAGAGGATGGAGTTCTTGCAATTGAAGCAAACCACTTCAGTGACGTAGTACAATCAGCAATTCGAGTCTTTGTCCCTATTTGCCAGTAATCTGGTAAGCCGGAACGAAGATAAGGTGTTCCAGTTCGTACAGGGATTAAAGTCAGAAATATACAAGGGAGTGAAGATAGTGGGTATACGGAACGTGCCTTACTCAGAGGTAGTGGCCAAGGCACTTGAGGTGGAAGAGGCTGAGATGAAGTGTGTTAGGCAAAGAGAAGCCCCGAGGAGGTTTTTTCGTGAGATTACTACTCAACAGAACAGAGGTGTCCCTCAGTAGTAACAGCAGAGAGGCACTAAGAGGCCTAGTGATGAACAGAGCAGTCAGGGGACAAGCAAATGGATACAGGAGACTGGGAGGTATCCTCAGTGTCATAAGTGTTTGAGATATCATCCGGGCGAGTGTAGGTTGAGTTCAGGAAGATGCTATAACTGCAATGAAGCTGGACATTTTTCAAGAGATTTCTTTAAGCCCAGAGTTACCCGATGTTTTAATTGCAACGAGGTGAGCCATGTTAGCGGAGATTGCCCAGCTCTAAAGAAGGGTCCAACGCGTACAACACCGAGAGTATTCGCCATGATCACGTCGGGCGAGGATGATCAGCCAGCCGTAGTGTCAGGTACTATATTGGTAAACTCTGTACCTACATATACTTTGATTGATTCTTGTGCGACGCACTCGTTCGTTGCAACTACATTCGTGGTTAAGTTAGATGTATGGCATGTGTCAACGGACTGTAGTTACGAGGTAATGTTACCTTCTAGTGGGCGTATGCATTTAAATCAAGTGGTGCAAGATAGTATAGTGTCGGTGGCAAGCAAGAATTTATCGGCCGATCTCATTATTATGGGTATAACGAGATATGACGTGATATTATGAATGAATTGGCTGTTCAAGCACTATGCTGCAATTGATTGTAGGGCAAGCACAGTGAGTTTTCAACCGCCGGATGGTGAGAAGTATACCTTTTAGGCCGCGAAAAATGCTAGGAGGATATCTCCCATGGCGCCTGTCAGTGCTCGTCAAGTTTTGAGCGGTGAGTGTTTTGGTTTTCTTGCCAATATTATTGATGTTCAAGTTCCCAGAGAGTTAAGACCTAAGGATATTCACGTTGTTAAGGATTTCTTGGAGATTTTTCTAGATGATTTGCCTGGTCTACCTCTAGATCGAGAAATAGAGTTTGCTATAGATTTGTGCCCATGAGCTGAGCTGGTGTTGAAGAATCCTTATAAATTAGCACCAACGGAGCTGAATAAGTTAAAGAAGCAATTAGGAGAGTTAGTAGAAAAAAGGTTTATACGGCCTAGCTTTTCGCCGTGAGGCATACTGATCCTTTTTGTCAAGAAGAAGGATGGGTCGTTACGAATGTGCATCGACTACAGGGAGTTGAACAAGCTGACGGTTAAGAATAAATACCCTTTGCCAAGGATAGACGATCTGTTTGACCAACTCCACGGTGCACAAGTGTTTTCAAAAGTTGACCTGAGATTGAGATATTTCTAGTTGAAGGTCAGGTCAGAGAATATTCCAAAGACGGCTTTTCGAACACAGTACGACCATTATGAGTTCTTGGTGATGTCCTTCGGGTTGACGAATGCTGCAGCCGCCTTTATGGATCTAATGAACAGAGTATTCCATGACTATCTCGATAAATTCGTTATAGTGTTTATCGATGATATATTAGTGTACTCTCGTAGTGAGGAGTATCATGCAAAACACTTGAGGTTGGTGTTGGAGTCCTTGAAGCAACACTAACTTTATGCAAAGTTTTCTAAGTGCGAGTTTTGGCTGGATAGGATACAATTTCTGAGACATGTCATCTCGAGCGATGTCATATCTGTTGATCCAGAAAAGATCCAGGCAATTAGGGAGTGGCTACAACCAAAAAATGTCACAGAGATGCGGAGTTTACTCGGGTTGGCGGGTTATTACAGGAGGTTCATTGAAGGATTTTCAAAGATTGCGGCGCCTCTAACCCGTTTGAAGTGGAAAAGTGTGAAGTATCTGTGGTTCGAGGATTGCGACCACAGTTTCCAGACATTGAAGCAGAGATTGACTACTGCTCCGATTTTTACACTCCCTACCGAGGACAAAAAATTTAGTATTTATTTTAATGCTTCCAAGGTAAGTCTTGGATGTGTGCTGATTCAGGAAGGGAAAGTGATAGCCTACGCTTCTAGGCAGCTGAAGAATTACGAGCATAATTATCCGACACACGACCTGCAGTTAGTCGCGGTAGTCTTCGTCCTAAAATTTAGAAACAGTATCTGTATGGACAGCCGTGTGATATATATTTGGATCACAAAAGTTTGAAGTATATTTTCACTTAGAATGAATTGAATATGAGGCAGCGACGGTGGTTAGAATTCGTGAAGGACTATGATGTTGAGATTAAATACCACCTCGGCAAGGCAAACGTGGTGGCTGATGCATTGAGCAGGGTGACGACATCCACTTCGGTGATGAATTAGCCTTGGATGCAAAATATCAGAAGTTAAACTTGGAGGTAGTGTCGAATGTTTCGCCCATGTTATCGGCTATGTCCTTACAGCCTACGATTCTGGAGAAGATTAAGCAGGCCCAGATGGACGATGCGAAGTGCGATAAAATTAAAACAAGCATGGCTTCTAGTGACAAGTTGGAATTCAGTTATTCCGATGACGGGATTCTTAAGTTTTGGAATAGATGGTTTGTTCTGAATAATGAGGAGCTAAAGAGGGAGATATTATCGGAAGCTCATTCTGCTAGGTTTTCTGTGCTCCCAAGAAGCACCAAGATGTACAGAGATCTTAAGCAGCATTATTGGTGGCCTGATATGAAAAAGATTGCGGCAAAGTATGTTGAAGCGTATTTAATTTGTCAACAGATTAAGGCTGAACACCAGAGGTCAGCGGGAAAGCTACAACCATTGGCTATTCCCGAATGGAAATAGGAGCAGATATCAACGGACTTTGTTGTTGGATTGCCTCGGACAACAAAAAGTTATGATGACATATGGGTGATTGTGGACCGATTAACCAAGTTAGCCCATTTCCTGCCAATAAAGATGACGTACTCTATTGACCAGTTCGTCGAACTGTCTGTTCAGGAGGTCATACAGTTGAACGGAATTCCCATTTCGATTGTATCGGACAGAGACCCGAGATTTACGTCGAAGTTTTAGAAGAGTCTGCACAAAGCCATGGGTACGCAGCTCAATTTTAATACGGCATTTCATCCTCAGGCTGACGGACAAACTGAGAGGACTATTCAGACGTTGAAAGATATGTTTCGGGCTTGCGTACTAGAATTTCAGGGTTCGTGGAGCAAATACCTCTCATTGGTGGAGTTTTCGTATAACAACTTTTAGGCTACGATAGGTATGACTCCTTATGAGGCTCTTTACGGGAAAAAATGCAGATCTCCGATATATTGGGATGAAGTCGGCGAGGCAAGATTGGTTGGTCTAGATATTTTGAAACAGACAGTAGAGAATGTTGCATTTATCCAGAAACATATTTTAACAGCTCAAAGCCGACAAAAGAGTTATGCAGATCGACGGAGAAGAGAGTTAGAATTTGATGTAGGTGATGAAGTCTTCCTGAAAATTTTGCCATTCAAAGGAAGTGTGAGATTCAAAAAAAGAGGCAAGTTGAACCCAATATTTATTGGACCATTTCCTATTACAAAGAGAATAGGAAAAATAGCTTACCAGTTGCAGCTACCAGCCTCGATAGGGAGAATTCACAATGTATTCCACATTTCCATGTTGAGGAAGTGTATGCAAGATCCTTCCCACGTCGTGGAGTAGCAGAATATTGAGATTCAACCCACATTGACGTATGAGGAGAAGCAAGTGGAGATCCTGGATTATACAGTGAAGATTTTACGTAACAAAGAAATTCCACTGGTGAAAGTATTATGGCGCAACCACAATGTAGAAAAAGCAACCTGGGAGCGGCAACAGGACATGATGAGCCGATATCCAGGATTGTTCGAATAGAAAATTGTTGGGGACAAAATTTCTTTAAGAAGAATGATATGTAACACCCGGACTTTTGTTAAATGAATTTCAGATTTCGTGATTGTAATCAGTAGAGTTTCGGTCGGAATTATGAGCGGAGAATTTGTACTATTATGTAAAGAAATTATTTGAGGCTAATGGGCAAGAAAAAGTTATAAGATTTCAACCAGAAGTGGATTGAATAACAATATTGGTAAATGAATTAGGTCTAAGGGCAATTAGGTAATAATAATAATTATTATTAAAATAATAATAATAAAACAAAACATAGGGGAAAAACGAAATGCCCCCCCGGTTTCAGTTCTTCCTCCCCACCCGCGAGCTACCCTTCAGCGTTCTCCCTTCCAACTGGCCCCGATCCTCTATGATTCTCCGTCAACCTTCAGATTTATGGTAAGTTTAGTTAGTGTTGAGTAGATAATTAGTTCTTTAGTCATTTTGAGTTGTAAAACTAAGGTTAGAGGGAGTATTTGTTAGTTTTAGTGAAACCCTAGGTGGTAGGTATGAAATTTCAAGATTTAGTCGAGTATTAGTCGTGTATTGGTGTTTAAGTTGGAAGAACGAGTAGATTATAGGTTTTTATGGAAAAAATTGAGCGTTTAGACAACCAGATAACTCGAGTTGCGGAATGGTTTCAGTTTGGCCACATCCGGCTAAGTTGTGGATGTCCAATTAGGAAATAGATTAGACCATTAGAAACTAGACGTCCTGAGGAGCCCGTATCACTTTGGATCGTCCAATTCGGACAAGTATTGGAGAAGTTATTACGAAGTTTGATTGGAAATTGGGTTGGATTTCGGGTTTAGTAGAGAGTTTTGGTTTTGTATGAGTTATGACTTTCGAGCTAGAAATTTATGAGTTGAACGAACTAAAATTAATGGATGTGTGATTTTATAGGTATTCCAGTTAGCGGGCGAACTACTAGTTTTGGCATACGAATTGCTAAGGATGCCATGTAAGTAATGTAGTAGAAGTTTTGCCTTCGGGCCTACATCACAGTTCAGTCGGATGCATTGCACGTTTATTTTATGTTATGCTTTCATGGTTGTGTATCATTGTTTTAAAGTAGAAGAACGAGACAAAAATGAATTTCCATGTATTTATGAGGCGGAAATAGTAGGATATGAGTAATGAAGAACAAAATTGAGAAGATACGTAAGTAGATAATGAATGTGGGGTTGAGTGGCATGGTTCTATGAGGGGAGCCATGAGGTATATCATTTCTTCCCTCGCTTTACGTGGTGACTCTAGTCTTATAAGGGGGATTGCGACAAGTACCACTTTAGTAGGCCAAGGTTGACTTTGTCCTATGAGGGGGACCGTGGAATGGGTCACCTTGGTCTAGCGCATAAAGAAGAATGTAGTAGTAAGAAGATAAAAAAGATGTAAGAAAGAGACAAAAACGAAAGTAGAGACGAAACTGTAGAAACTGCATGTGTTAGAGGGTGTTTGATTTAGTGTGTGTATATGTGCATTACTTACTTAGCATTAGCCTAATAGTTGAGTTCTGTGATGTAGGTGACGAAGCGATAGCTGGTGAGTACTCAGAGCGAGCCCAGGACTAGGAGGCAGTTGGAGGAGCACGCTCGTGTATGATCCAGCAGGCTATTAGGGCAATTTTAACACGGTATTCATAGGTACGGGTGTAGAGGTCGAGTCAGAGTCGTTTTGAGTTATTTTGTAAAGAAAATAGATTTTAAATGTTTAGTAGTAGTCAGGATGTATTTAACGATTTAGTAGTCGACCAGACCTTGCAAGTGTCAACTGCGATGGTCGACCTGCGCGGACAGAGCCGAAGTAAGTGTCGAACTATGGTTGTAGGTGTCGACAAGTAGTGTGAAAAATGGCAGTGGTGTCGACCGCGAGGGTCGGCCTGCGCGAACAGAGAAGATCAAGGTGTCGACCGGAAATGAAGGAGATGGTGCAAGTATCAACCGCGAGGGTTGACCGATGGAGACAAAGAAGATTGAAGTGTCGACCGCTAAAGAAAAGTGTCGATAGGTTTGAGGGTGAGTAGAAGGAGGTCGACCGTGAGGGTCGACCTGTGTCGGCAGAGACGAACGAAGTGTTAATCAGTGACGACAGGGGTCGACTGAAGATGTCCTTTAATGTTTTAAAGACTTGATATTCTATTTAAAATGATTTTTAACCAAAAGTCTTCCGTTACTAGGTTTTCAGTCGATTTTAAAAATGTAGTTTCAAGTCGAAAAACATGTTTCAAATTTTCAAACAAATTTTATCAGTGGATCAGGATTAAGAGTAGTGAGTAGTAGTGGTCAGCGAATCGGGAATCGTGGTGGATTTTTGGGGCATGACAACAAATACCCACTTCCTCGAATTAATGATCTATTCGATCAGTTGAGAGGTTCATGTTGGTTCTAGAAGATTGATTTGGGATCCGAATATCATCAACTCAGAATTTGATAGGAAGATATTCAAAAAGCTGCTTTAAGAACTCGCTGTGGTCATTATGAGTTTATGGTGATACCCTTCGGTTTGACGAATGCTTCTGCTGCATTTATGGATATGATGAACAGATTGATCTGACAGTATCTAGATAGCTTTGTAATAGTGTTCATTGATGACATTCTGGTGTACTCCTCATCGAGTCAAGATCATGCGAAACATTTGCATTGTGTTTTGAGCTTGTTGAGACAACACCAGTTAATGCCAAGTTAAGCAAGTGTGAGTCCTGGTTAGAGGAAGTTAAATTTTTAGGGCATGTGATTTCGAAGAAGGGCATTGCAATTGATCCTTCAAAGACTGAAACAGTGTAGAATTGAGAGTAACCCAAGTCAGTTTCAGAGATAAGAAGTTTTCTGGTATTGGCCAATATTATAGAAGATTTGTCGAAGGCATATCCAAATTTCAATGACATTGAATCGGTTAACCCAGAAAGGGGTGAAGTACGAATGGAATGTCAAGTGTGAGATAGCTTTTTAGTTGCTAAAGAGAAAGCTAGTGTCTCCACCGATTTTGATAATTCCATAAAGAAGAAAGGATTATGTGGTTTATTGTGATGCATCATTGAACGGTTTGGGATGCGTGTTAGTGCCAATTGAGAAAGTAGTTGCCTATGCTTCGAGGCAATTGAAATCGTATGAAAAAAATTATCCAATTCACGATCTGGAGATTGTTGTAGTGGTGTTTGCTCTAAAACATTGGAGATATTATCTTTATGGAGAAACACTTGAAGTATTTTAATATCACAAGAGCCTGAAGTACTTGTTTACTCATAAGGAGTTGAATCAGAGATAAAGTGTAACACCCAGAATTTTCCGTTAAAACTAATTTCGGATTTACGTAATTGTAATCGGCAGAGTTTTGGTCAGAATTGAGAGCAGAGAATTTCTACAATTAAATATAAAATTATTTTAGGACTAATGGTGAAGGAAAATTTTAGGTAATTATATTAAAAAAAAAATTAAAACAGAGGGGAGGAACGAAAATTCCCCC
>CM039523.1:8562896-8718984 GCA_022433055.1 Begonia peltatifolia
GGAACTCGTTTCTCCCCTCTATTTTATCTTATCTTTTTTTTTTTTTATAAATTATTTAATATAATTAATTCTAATTACTATTTCGCCATCAACCATAACCCTTTCGATAAATCTACTATACGGTCAGTGCTCGGATAAAATCTTAAAATTTCTTCTTCACCATTATTCCTGAAATAATCCTTTACCTAACGTTACAAGCTTTCCGGCCTGAATTCCAACTCGAACCTCGACGTTGACCCATACGAAATTCTGAAAGATTGAATTAACTGAAATTTTTTGGGTGTTATAAAAGTACTTTTTAATACATGAAAAGTATTTGGATATTTTGACGCCAACTAGAACTCATTTTATACCTTTAATTGAGGGCCATTTATTTTTTGTGTAAGGCAATATTGCCACCTAGATACCATTGAAGGAACCACTGTGATTTAAGCTAGGGTAAGCCGATTAAGGTGAAGAAGAAGTTGATCGGAGTGGCTATGAAGAGTTAGGAGAGAGAGTGTGTGTAACAGCCCAGTCGGCCCAGGTCAGTCCCAAGATCCGCAACTGGTACACCGGCCCAAGTCAGCCCCAGGATCCGTGGTGCAGCACTGGCCTAGGTCATGCAGTTCAAGTGGTACCAACATATGGGAACCCTAAGATATTATCATGAGGTCTAGGGTTCGACTCACTGGGACAAGGTGAAAATTCCTATACCCATGGAGGAAAAGATCATGAATACAGTGCACCACGGACCCTGGGACTGACCTGGGCCAACTGGGCTGTTACAAAGAGATTGTCAGAAGAATGATTTCACTTATGTGTTTTCTATCATGTGATGTTTTACAAATATGTGTTCGAGGAGGTAACCAACAATACAAACTAGAATGACACTAACTAAACCAAAACAGTAGATACCTTAACATCCCCCCTTAAGATCAAGATCGAAGGCCGAAAATCTTGAACACAGTTATTAAACTTGGTAGGAGGAAAAAGTTTTGTTAAAGCATCGGCTAGTTGGTTGTCAGAAGGTGTGAACTGTAGTTGTAGTAATTGTTTTAGTACTTTCTCCTAAACAAAGTGATAATCGATTTCAACATATTTAGACTTTGAGTGTAGGACTGGATTAGAGGTCAAATATGTTCCACTTAAATTGTCACATGGGATCAAAGGTACTTCTGTGGAGTCAACACTCAATTCGCTTAGTAACGATTGTAACCATAGTGCCTTGATAGCACCATTTGATATATTACGGTCTTCTGATTTAGTGTTTGAACATGAAACAACTTTTTATTTGGCCGAAGACCAGGAAATCAAATTTGTTCCTATAAAAATGCAAAATCCATCTATACTTTTTCGATCATCTAGACAGAAAGTACAGTTTACATCCGTGAAGCATGTCAAATTACAACTCTTCGAGGGCAAAAAGGAAATACCTAGGGACAAAGTGCCTTTGAAGTATTGCAGAATTGGCTTGACAACTTGCCAGTGGATGTCGGATGGCGCATGCATAAACTGAGAGACTTTATTGACCATAAAGGCAATATCTGGTTGAGTTAAATAACAGTATTGTAGGCCATCAACAATACTTCTTTACAGATAACCATCCTCCTGAATTTTGGGATAAAATTGGGCTTGGCACCATTAGAATATGAACTGGTTTACAAGTTTCCATATTGGCCCTATGAAGTAGATCTGAGATATACTTGGATTGGGAGAACCTCATACCTAGAGGAGTTTGGGTGATAGAAATTCCAAAAAAGAATGATAGTGGTCAAAGATCCCGAACTTTAGACTATGAATGAAGCTAAGTAAGCAGTTGATCCATGTGAACATTAGAATTGCCTGTTAAGATAATATCGTCAACATAGACAAACATAATCATAATGAAGGAGCTCATTCGATAGATAACAAGTGAAGAGTTAGATTTGGATGCAGAGAAACCCCAATGTAGAAGAGCATTATATAGTATGGTATACTAGGCCCGAGGAGACCGTTTAAGACCATATAAGGCTTTATGAAGGAGACATATGGCCGAGGGATAAGGTGGACTGATGAAACCAGAAGGTTACTGCATAAAATTGTCTTGGTTAAGGCACCATTCAAGAAGACGTTGTTAATGTCAAGCTGTCTAATACTCCATCCATAAGAGACTGCTAAGGATAAGGCCGTGTGTACCGAGGTTGGTTTTACCACCAAGCTAAAAGTTTCTTCATAATTTATTTCTTCTGTTTGATCATACCTTTTGGCTACTAGGCAAGCATTGTACCTACTAATTGTACCATCTGAGCAAAGTTTAGTCTTGAACACCCATTTGCAACTGATAATTTTTGCTCTTGAGGGACGCGGAACTAGAGTCCAGGTACTTGTCGCATGTAAAGCTGATATTTCATCCTGTATGGCAGCCAACCATTGAGGGAGTTTGGGAGCTTGGAGGAAAGTTTTAGGCTCGGTGGAGGTGTCAATGGAGGATACTTTAGGTCAAAAAATATCATCTTTTGCTTAGGTCCTCATGGGGTGATCATTCCTTGGAAGTTGGTGAGGGATAGGGGTGGGAATGTTGTGTGGAAAGGTGGGAGGAGAGGGTTGAGTGGAAGAAGTATTTGATGGTAAGGGGGGGAAAGAAGGTTGATTGATTGTTGTTGTTGGAAGTGGAGATGTGGAAGAGTAGGAAAGGGAGATGAAAGGAATGGAAAAGGAGAAAGGTGGGGAAGATGTGTTGGGTTTAGGAATACAAGAAATGGGGAAACTTGACTCCACGAAGGATACATGTCGAGAGATGTAGATTTTGTTTGAGTGATTATCTAAGCATATGTAGCCATTATGATTGGAGCTAGGACCAAAGAAGACACATGGAACTGACTAGGGCTGTAACTTGTGTTTGTTAAGGGTCTAAGTAGGAGAAAACACATACAGCCAAACACACAGAGGGAGGAATAATCTGGAGTGGAATTGAACAGACATTCGAATGGAGACTCGTTTCTTAAAACAAGAGTAGGTAGCAGATTTATCAGTGAGGTGGCTGTGGCAAAGGCATAAGGCCAGAAATGTTAAGGAACTGAAGAATGAAATAGCAGTGTTAGACTAGTTTCAACAACATGACAGTTTTTCCATTCAACTCGATCATTTTAATTAGGAGTATAGGGGCAAGACATACGATGATGGATATCTAGAGATTTAAATAAAGTAGAGAGGAATTGAAATTCTCCACCCAAATCAGATTGAACTATTTTAATATGAACTCGAAATTGAGTGAGAATAAATTTATGAAAATATACAAAAATATTGTAAACATTACTTTTAATTTTTAACGAAAAAAACTAACTGAAACGAGTACAATCATCTAAAAAAAAAATAAAGGAGCGTACACCAGTAATAGAATTTACAAGGGATGGACCCCAAACGTCAGTGTATACAATGTCAAAAAAAGAAATTACATGAGAGTTCGAAATCTGAAAAGGTAAGAGATGAAATTTGCTCATCAAAAAAGAGATACAGACATAAGACATATTTGTCTTTGATACAAAAAGATTACACGAATTTAAGACGCTACAAAACATTTAGTGAAGGGTGTCCTAATCTATAATGCCAAAACATGGAGGAGTCTTTGGCCAAGGAAGGAAACTAAGCTTGGAGAGGCCACGCTAGACAAAAGAATGGAAACTGGTACAGACCATCAATGACTGAGCCCTGAAAAAGAAGCTGGTGGGAGTGTTAATCCTTGACACAAAAAAAGTTTGGATGAAATTCTGCATAAACAAAATTATTGGTGCATAATTTATGAACACTGATAAGATTGTGAGACAAACAAGGAGAGTGAAAGAAGTGTTTATTTTTAAGGATCTAGAGATAGTCAAAATAGTGACAGAACCAATTTGAGAAGTGAAGAGAAGATTACTGTCGGTAGTGGCGACGATGAACGATCTTGTATAAAGTTGAGGATCGTGGAGGATAGAGGCATTAAATGTGAGGTGATGGGTGGTGCCGGAATCCATCAGCCACGACAAAGTAGAGAAATCGTGAGTCGGTGTTGGCAGAATTCTGACGCTGGAGTTCTTAATAGGAGCATTGCCGATTGAGGAAGAAGGAGATGCATAAAAGGTTTGGGGTTGGGCTTAAGATGGATTGGTGCAATGGGTTGGGTAGTGAGTTGCTGGGTAAGAGAAATTGGGTTGGGGCGGGTTATAGGGTTGATGGGCTGCTGGAGAGGGAAATGGGTGTGGGTGATAGTGAGATTGGGCTAGTGGAGGTTTGTAGGCTGAGTTAAATCTGTGGTAACAGGCCTGTGCAAAATGACCTGTTTTGTGGCAAATTTGGCAACGGGTCCTGAAGGATCGGTTGGGCCGGGGCAAGCATCCATAATATGACCCAGGTCCATTCTACTGAAAAACAGATGGGCTAGTTGATCGTAACAGAGGCGACAGCGACGGCCGAGGGCTCCAACCTGGATGAAAAAGGCAGACGTTGGCAGCGTTCGCGGCCATCTGACTTGTCAATGGAATTGAGGCAACAGAGTTTCGTCTTTCCAGGCGAAATCAAAACTCTGCAGCAGGCTATGAATCTCCTCCAATGAAGGTTGGTCAGGCTGATTAAAGAGAGAACTGACGAAAGCATCATACTCGCTTCTAAGGTTGGCCAGAAAGTATATCAGCCGATCACAGTAAGACACTGGCTCTGCAATTTTTGCTAGTGTATTGCATAAATTGGTGATGGTTTGGATATATGCTATAGCAAAAATAACATATTTTGAACAGAATGTAGTTGGCTTCTCAGTTTTGTTATTCTCCCCAACGAGGCAGAAGCAAAAATGCAAGCTGGAGTGCCCAAGACTTCACTTGTTGTGGTGAGGGTTACGATGTGGGGAAACAAATCTTCAAAAATAGATAAGAAAATCCAACTAAAAAGGAGTGCATTGTGCCGCTAACAGGGAGTGAAATCGAGATTAGTCTGAGACAAGAGTGAGTCAAGGAGTTGTGGACGCGAAGAAATAGCCCATTCTAGAAGTGTTTCGATGCCATTTGCAATAGCAACGATGAGAAGCTGAGTTTTTCACATGAGATAGTTTGTGTTATTCAGCTTGATGGTTATAGTGTGATTTACATAAGGAAACAGAGGAAGCGAAGGGGAGGGAAAAACTGAAGGGGAAGAGGGAATAGTAGAGTTGGAAGATGCCATCTGTTTGGATCTGATACCACGTTAAAAGAACCACTATGATTGAAGCTCGAGTCGACCTATTGAGGTGAGGAAGAAGATGAGCAGAGTAGCTACAAAAAGTGAGGTGTCAAGGGATTTTTCTACGACTAACGTAACTGCACGTATCGCTAATAAAGTAATAAATAGTAAGTAAAAGTCGATCTCACGAGGATATTGTTAACCAATTTTAATTGTTATAAAATTATATTAAACAATGATGAATTAACAAGAAAAATATTATAAATGATAGAGTAATATAAAATTAAAAATTACTTAAATATGGTAAAGAAATAAATTGAACTAATTTAGAATGATACGATAATAAAATCTTTGATTAGTGTCGATTTTCTCTTTACGTGAATTTTACTACTGATGTTGCAGAAAACTACAGTATTTCCAACAGAACAGCGAGAACAAATATTTTTTTAAGGTTCTATCGAATTGTCTAGTTAAATTTAACATAATATTTCTTTCGACTTTGAAAAATTAAAACTTGAATTGAATTTATTTTCAGCCTTATTCTCAATGCCAAATAAATTGATGTCAACAACTTTGTAGCAATTTAATTTATTTAATTAATCATGCATCATAAAATTCCTATCTATCCATCGATATCATATAAACATGTAACATCAAATTTGTCCGTCGACACAATTCGAATTAAACAAGTAGATTGTTCCATAAAAAATACGTAAACTTTCATAGAATTAAGTAAAACATATAACGAGTACTAATCTCCTAACCAAGATTAAAAACTTAGCCTAAAATCATACTAATAAAAACCATCATAAAAATATTCATAAAGAGAAAAATAAAAAGTAGAGAAGAAATTGTCGTATTCGCTATTCTCTAGAAAACAATCCTAGAAGGAATTATGGTTTTTTTCCAAGATGTTGTTCGTCCTGCCAAGAGGGGAGAGAGATAGTCTTCAAGACTCAAGAGAAAAATAAAAATCTCCCTTTTTCAGGGAAAAAATAATCTTCTCTCTCTTTCTAAAGTCCTCTTTTTTTTTTCTTTTTTTTTTATTCCCTTTCAAATTCTCTTCTTGATTCTTTTTAATCTATCTTCTCTCTCTTATTCTTCTATCCAAATAAGTCTCTTTGATTTTAGAATATTATCCGTCTATCTTCCCCTCCTTTGGGTCGTTCAAATGATGCAATCCGATCTTTCTTAATTCTGTGGTCAATGATAAAAATAATTGTTAATGCTAATAATATGATTTATTTGAAAATATATGCATAAAAATCATTAGTATCTTAAATTCTTTTCATACTTAATAACCTATAGCAATTTTTACAATTTTGACCACATTCTATTTAAATTCACTCAAATCATACGAATTTTATTAATAACAAATAGTATAAAATAACTCTAATTTAAGAATTATCATTAGGAGAGAAAGACAGAGAGATTGTCAGAAGAATGATTTCTCTATTCTATGTTTTCTATTATGTGATGTTTTACATATATGTATTCGAGGAGGTAACCGACAATACAAACTAGAACTACACTAACTAAACCAAAAGAGTAAATGTCTGGACAGATCCTTCATCTTATTTGCTAAAAACTTGTAAGGTATTTAAAATATCATTAACAAAGGTTGACCAGTTGACAATTTCAACAACTCAATCCCCAAGAAAACTACTTTTTAATACATGAAAAGTATTTACATATTTTGAGCCGAACTAGAACTCATTTTATACCTTTAATTGTGGGCCATTTATTTTTTGTGTAAGGCATTATTTGCCACCTAGATACTTCATCTTATTTGCTAAAAACTTGTGAGGTATTAAAATACCATTAGCATTGCTCTCCTTCATTTTTTTTCTTGATTTGATTATCATATTTAGGTGACTTCCATAAACCTATAAAGAGAGGGACACGTGTTCTTTTGAAGAGAATAGTTCAATGGAAATCAATTGTGAATAATTCACCTCTCTCTCAGAGAGAGAACTATTTTGATTATTCTCCAAAGAAATTATCAAGATTTTTCTTGTGGCCTTTAAAGTGACTTCTCACTATTCTTATTATTTATGTCTAGAGTAGAGTGTGTCGTCTTTATATTTTTTGTTATTGTTTTTAAATTTTAAAGCTAGTTCAAAGATTTATGTTTTCTTCCACAGAGTTTTTCTTTTAAAATCTATTTTAGGTCTCTTGGGCGATTCGATTTTCGTAGTCGGTTTGGGTTTCACCGATCTCTTGTGTGAGATTTGCATCATCTTGTATTAGAGTTCTCGTTCCGGATGAGGTTCCATCTATCAGTTTCATTTTCTCTTACCAAATTAAAAAAAAATAAAAAATATTTGTTTCATTTTTCTTATTAATGAAATTAAAAAAAAAAAGCATTGGAGTTGAATTTGTTTAATTTATTTGTCCCTTCGTAGTTTTCATTTGATTCTTGTAGTTGGGTTTTAATTGTTCTAGTTAAAGTTCTCTTTGCGGTTTCTTGTTAGGATTCTTCTTCATCAATTTTATCTAATAGGATTCTATTCCAGTTTCATTTTGGGTAGGTTTCTTATCTTCCATTTGTATTTTCGTGTTCTATCCCTTCGTTTGATTAAAAAACGTTATTGATTTCTCACTGAAATTTGAGTGGTAAAAGGCAGTTCTGTGATTGATATTAAAATATATATATATATAATTGAGAAACATAGTTATAGAGTGGCCTATCATTATAGAAGCTGTGTGAAACATGCGAGGGAGTGATGCAGTAACGCGAGGTCCATTTTTTTCTTTTCCCTATTATTGCATGTTCTTGTTAATTGAAGAAGGAAAAAGAGGAGAACGAGTACAATTTTATGG
This sequence comes from Begonia peltatifolia, assembly GCA_022433055.1. Taxonomy (NCBI): domain Eukaryota; kingdom Viridiplantae; phylum Streptophyta; class Magnoliopsida; order Cucurbitales; family Begoniaceae; genus Begonia; species Begonia peltatifolia. The sequence goes on from CM039523.1 coordinate 8,570,871, forward strand.
TCGGCAAACAAATTCTACATGTAGCTGATGAGTGTGAGGACAAGAGAGAATGATGAGAATCAAATAAATGCTCTCAAATGTTCAACAAACATAAACATAAACATAGAAATTGTAGCATTAAAAAATAAAGTTTTTGTTGAAAGACAATAACCCGAAGTGAAAACTACTTTGCAACTAAGTAACATGGATTGAAAATGCAAACCAAGTTGATAGATAGCACCATGGGAAGCCTCCATGGCTTGGATACCACATGACACGATTTTGTCTCCAAAGAACCGTGTTCTACCCACAAAACTAACTAGTTAGAAAATTAGGTGTTCGGCTAGGCTGAGGATACCTGTAAAATAGGCAGAAACTTGGAATAATTAATGTGCTCCAAATCTAGTAATTTTAAGAGTCTCTTGCAATATACTTTAGGATTAATACCTTAAAATATCGCGTAAAAATAACAAGTAGAAAAGAAAATATGCTGACGAAACCAAAAGTTGTTCGATAAGCTGACGTTATGGCTTTCAACATGCATTTCTTTCGAAGGAAAGAAGAGGTAACCTAAGGCAAAGGGTTGGTCACATCTTGCTGGTTTCTAACTCTCAAAAGAGTGGATAAGATGATGGAAATAAACGCTTTTAAGCAACTTTGGACTTGAGGCAATGGAGGCTCACTCCTTTCGATTGTGGCTCACACCGAAGCTCAGCTTGGATCTTCCAAGCACTCGATTTTCTTCTTAAGGAAAAATGACTATTTCATTCATCAATAACTAAATAAAAACACCAATAGCCATGTATATATATACCTAGTGTCACACCCATAGTCGCATGATGGGCGGCGCGCGCATGATGGGGGATGCGTGCAGCACTTGGTGGCCAAGGATGGTGCTAAGTGGGAAGTGGGCTAACACTTGACATGATGGGTGTGCTGGGCTTGAGCAGTTCAGCAACACTGGGCGCAGCGGATGCGCATAACACTTGGTGGCCGAGGAGGACACAAGTGGGTCGAGTGAGCAAGCACTCGACATGACGGACGTGCTAGGCGTGAGCAGTTCAGCACCATTGGGCGCAACGGATGCACATAGCACTTGGTGGCCGAGGAGGACACCAGTGGGTCGAGTGAGCAGGCACTCGACATGACGGGCGTGCTGGGCGTGAGCAGTTCAGCACCATCGGGCGCAGCGGATGCGCAGAGCACTTGGTGGCCCAGGGGGACACAAGTGGGCCGAGTGAGAGGAGCACTTGGCAGATGGGTTGGTCGGGAGAAGCTAGATCATGGGTGTGCAAGGCTGGGCCGAAGCACACCAAGGCATGGTTTGAGATTCGGGGCCGACGGACAGGCATGGGCAACTGAAAGCCATGTGCTGGACAGAGAAGGTTCAGCAGAGTGCCGACAGGGCGCAGGCAGTTGGCGTGCACGGAAGGTGGTGGACGAGGGCGGTCCAGACAGTCAGCTGGACATGGGCGGTCCAGGCAGTCAAGGCACACGCAACTGATGCGCAGACACATAGCGTGCATGCAACTGATGCAGGGCAGTTAGTGGGCATGCAGCACAAGCTGGCTCGGGCAGTCAGCAGACGGCATGCAGAGAGCTGGGCGGGAGGACCAGCGCATGCAGGCGTGTGGCAGGGCACACGATGCAGAGGCAATTAACGTGCATGCACACGCATCGGAGAAACACGCAACTGATGGGCAGGCAGTTAGCGTGCATGCAACCAAGGGCCTACATGGAAACAGCGACGGACACATGGCAGCTTCGGCCGGGCCCATGGGCTTGGCAAACAATTTTGGTAGACTGTATAAATAGATGGTCTGCAGGCATTGAGAGCACGAGTTGTGTGCGTCCCTTGTTGGTTATGACTCGGGGTTGTAACGTTCCTTTTGTTGAGTGAATAATAAAAGGTTGAGAGTGGGTTCTCGTAAAAGCATGGTGTCTCGACACTCGTCACGATGCTCGTGTTATCAGGCGGTACTCCAGCATGGTTCCAAAGAGCATTGATAGGCCTTGGAGGACTTGGCCGCTCGGAGGAACGGAGGGGTGAGCTGAGTGGGCGCACTTGGTTGCCATCGCAAGGCGCTAGCTTCGTGAATAAGTTAGGCCCTGTGACACCTAGGATGGTTTGGAAGGATTTGGTTGAGGTTTGAACTTCAAGGAACTGTTGGGAGGTTCGGCCGAAGTGATCTTCAAGTTGTCTTCAAAATCCCATGGATGGCCGAGATTTGCTAGCTTCAATTAATCAGTGGAAGAGGGCAGCCAAGTCATCAATCCATGCCTATGTCCAAGAGGGGAAAATTCAACAAAGTATTTTCAAAGGGTAGCCTTTGGTTCAGTCAAAAAGGGTAGTTGGTCTCCACCTTCAAAATGGTGCCAAGTGGATAGTTCTTGTATGACCTATTGCTTCTTCATGCATTCTATCCTTTTGTGACTTGAACCAACTTCAAACCATCATCTAACCTATCATTCATCTAACCCTAATGCCTAATTATAAATGCATTAATTAAAATTATAATAAGGTCAATGTTTGCCAACAAAAATATAATTGTGGCTAAAGTTTGTCAAAATTAGTAAAGTCAATATTATTTGATTAGAAAAGAGAATTTTAGGAAAGACAAATTTCCTCTTCAAGTGCATCCATCTTTAGCTCTCAAGTGAGTATATGTAAAGATTGATCTATGTCCTTTAAGCTCAGTTCTAAATCCAAGTCTTCAAAGAAATCCTCAAAGTCATCAATACCTGCAAAAGCATGAAGTTTATTAGTGAATAAGTTTGATAATATTTGAGTCTTGGTTTGTGATCGAGTGATGGCCCTCTAGGGCATATTAACATTAGTCAAACATTAACATAGATCAAGTATGTAATTTAATTTACTGAATACCGGAGGTAAACAATTATTAAAAGATTTTGGTAATTATGGTTTGTCACTCGTTTTACTTAATTTTGGTCCATGTATATTGCATATTGAAAAAGATGATTCTTAAAACCTTTTAAAACAAAAGGGAAAAGTTCAAATATATTTGAATGAAAACATTTGGATCATCCTTATTCAATGGTTAGAATGTTTTGTTTATGATTTCTTAAACAGGGATTAAATGATTGATTTCTAAATTTCCAAATCATTTATGTAATAAGTATGCTAGTTTTAATTTATTCATACTTCATACAAAACAAAAAATAATTAAAATATTTTGTCGACAATTTTTAAATTTTGCTTCTATTTTTCAACGGATGAAAATCACCTCATTGGTTTATAATCTATAAAGTTTCATGTTAATTTTACAAATATTTTGATATGAATCTCGCTGATATTTTTTAGACTTAAAATATGACCGTTCTAATGTAGATTATCAAAAGAGTAAAAAAAAAAAAAAAAAAAAAAAGGCCCTTGACTCATTATCATTTAGGAGTTAAGAACCAAAAAGTACAAAAAGTGAAGAGGTCACGTTTTTATTTGAAAATATAGATTGGAAAGTAGAGATGTTAAACGGGCGGACTGCGATCGTTATTGTAGCGGGTCGAGCTTGTTTGGCCTGAGCAACAAGAATGGGCTGGACCGAGCTCGGCCATCCGATCTCGTGAGCCCGTCAATGACTAGCCTCAACGAGCCTGGTCGCGAGCTGGCTTGGTCAAGCCAAGCTCGTGATCCTGAGCCCTTCTTCGACACTCGACAATCGGCAGTCTCCGATGGCTCGATCAAGCTCAGCTCCGATGCCCAGCTCGGGGCCCTCTCCGAGGCCTAGCTCAAGGCCCTCTCCGATTCCTCAACAGCGGACAGAGATAGCCTCGTCTTCGTCTTCCTTTGACATCTACCAGTGACGACGAGTACGACATTCTTTACATCTTCTTCATCCAACCCGAGCTACCGCCGCTGAGCACATGATTGATGAAATTTCCTGCGAACCAGGTGACGTCCTGACGATTGCAAACAAGATAGATGAACCCAAGGCCTAAATTAAAACCCGTCATTCTCGTTGGTCGTCCCCCCTTCAGCAGTTCGGTTGTCTTTGGAGTTTTGCGTCTGTCCTTCAGTTTGGCAGTTCCCTTTCCCCTCGATTTTGTCTCTCAAGTGCAGTCTCCTCTCATGCCAACTGCCAGAGGCCACTGGCCAGTGCCCTCTTGGCTCTTTCTTGCTCTCTCAGTCTCTGTCAAGCAACAGTCTGATGACCGTTGGTGAGAAGCCTGAGATTCTCAGTAACAGTAACAAAACCGTTGCTCTGAGAGCAATCTCAGGTTGAGTCGAGACAGTTTCCAGTGTGCTCGAAGTATCAAAGGAGCCACTCGGGCGAGTGCAGAGTGAGCCCAGTGCGGTGTTATAACTGTGACGAGGTGGGCCACATGTCTAGGGAGTGCCAGAAGCCGCGTCAGAACCGTTCCTTCAACTGCAATGAGGCGAGACACTTTGCCAACAGATGCTCAGCTGTGAACAAGACGTCAGGGAAAGTTACACCGAGCGTCTTTGCCCTTTTTTGAGTAAGATGATACTGCCCAGCCATCAGTGATTGCAAGTAACATTTTTGTTTTTGGTGTGACAGCTTATACCTTGATTGATACTGGCGCTACGCACTCGTTTGTGTTGACGGGTTTTGTTGTTAAGGCAAATTTGGAGTTTAGTCCCGCCGAGCGACATTATGACGTGACTTTGCCATTAGGGGAACATCTGTATTCAGAACAGGTGGTGGGGGGCAATGTGGTGACAGTGGAGAGAAAGCAGTTATATGCCGAGTTAGTCGTACTGCATACGAGCGGCTATGAGGTAATCTTGGGAATGAACTGGCTGTTCAGACATCATGCCAAGATTGACTACAGAACCAGATAGGTTCATTTTTGGCCCCCGGGCGGGGAAAGCTACACATTTAAAGCAGGTAAAGGTCTTACCAGGATTTCTGCTATCTTTTCTCGTCGCACTCCATAGTTGTTGGATAATAGTTGTCAGGGGTCTTGACAAGTGTCGGGGATGCACAGTCACAGGGTGATACTCGGTTATAGGATATCCTTATTGTGCAGGAGTTGCCAGAGGTGTTTCGTGATGATTTGCCAGGGTTGCCCCCTAACAGGGAGATTGAATTTGAGATAGATATTTTCCTAGGTGCCGAGCTGGTGTGTAAGAACCCGTACATATTAGCACTTACCGAACTTAAGGAGCCGAAGGCTTAGTTGGAGGAGCAGACGGATAAGGGATTTATACGCCCTAGTTTTTCACCTTGAGGCGCGCCAGTTCTATTCGTCAAGAAGAAGGACGGATCCCTACGAATGTGTATTGACTATCGGGATCTGAATAAATTGACAATGAAGAACAGGTACCCTTTGTCGAGGATTGACGATTTGTTTGATCAGCTACAAGGTGCTCGAGTGTTTTCTAAGATCGACCTAAGGTCCGGCTATCATCAGTTGAAAGTAAAGGGTGAGGATGTACCGAAGACGGACTTCAGGACGAGGTACAGACATTTTGAGTTCCTGGTTATGTCATTCGGGCTGACCAATGCCCCTGCAGCGTTTATGGATTTGATGCACCAAGTGTTCAGGGAGTACCTGTACAAGTTTGTGATCGTGTTTATCGACGACATTCTGATTTATTCGCGGAGTGAGGAGGAGCACCGGGAGCATTTGAGGACCGTATTGATTATTCTGAGCCAGCATCAGCTGTACGGTAAGTTCTTGAAGTGCAAATTTTGGTTAGACAGGATTCATTTCTTGGGGCATGTTATTTCCTCTGAAGGTATTTTAGTTGATCCGGTGAAAGGTGAGGCCGTAAAAGAGTGGCCGCGACCGACCAGTGCTAGCGAGATACACAGTTTTCTAGGGTTGGCTGGATATTATCGGAGATTCATTGAGGGGTTCTCTAAGATCTCGGCTCCCTTGACCCGGCTGACCAGAAAGAATGCGAAGTCTGAATGGACCGACAGGTGTGAGGACAGCTTCCAGACATTGAAGTAGAGATTGACTACGGCTCCTATACTGACGCTGCCCGTGGAAGGAGAGAAGTTCTGTATTTATTGTGATGCCTCCAGGATTGGTTTGGGGTGTGTTTTGATGCAGGGTGGGAGGGTCATTGCCTATGCCTTTAGGCAGTTGAAGACTTATGAGCAGAATTATCCCACTCACGATTTGGAGCAGGCTGCTGTTGTATTTGCACTCAAGATTTGGAGGCATTACCTTTATGGGCAGCAGTGTGAGATTTACTCAGACCATCAGAGCTTGAGGTACATTTTCAAGCAGAAGAAGCTGAATTTTTGAGACAGAGGAGATGGCTCGAGCTGGTCAAAGATTACGATGTGGAGATCAAGTACCACCCGGGAAAGGCGAGCATGGTGGTAGACGCCTTGAGTCGGGTGACAGATTCGACTTCTGCCACGACTTCGATAGCGCCTATTGAGTTGATGACAGAGATGCAGAGTTTTGGCCTGGAGGTGGTTTCTGATCTGGCCGCCATTTTTTCGGCCTTGTCGTTGAGACCGACTATTCTGGAAAGGATCAGACAGGCCCGGGAGACTGACTCGGAGTGTAGTGAGTTGAAGGCGAGTATGGAGGCCTGGCCTAATTCTGAGTTCAACAATTCAGAGGATGAGATTCTGAAATTTTGGGATAGGTAGTACGTCCCGAAGGATGAGGAACTGAGGAAGGATATATTATCAGAGGCTCATTCATCTTCTTTCTCTGTGCATCCCGGAAGCACTAAGATGTACAGGGATTTGAAGCAGCACTATTGGTGGCCTAACATGAAGCGAGCGGTGGCTGAGTATTTTGAGACCTGCGTAGTCTGCCAGCAGGTGAAGGCGGAACATCAGTGCCCGTCTGGGATGCTCCAATTATTGTCAATACCGGAATATAAGTGGGAGCGGATCACTATGGATTTTGTAGTGGGACTGCCGAGTTTTGCCAAGAGACATGATGCTATCTGGGTGATTGTGGACAGTTTAACGAAGTCGTCTCACTTTTTGCCTGTAAGGATGACTTATACCATGGATCAGTTTGCCCAGTTATATATTCAGGAGATAGTCAGACTTCATGGGATTCTGGTGTCGATTGTTTCAGACTGGGACCCCAGTTTCATGTCCAAGTTTTGGAAGAGTCTGCATAAGGCTATGGGCACTAGGTTAGATTTCAATACAGCTTTTCATCCCTAAACCGACGGGCAGTCAGAGCGGACTATACAGATTCTGAAGGATTTATTCAGGGCCTGTGTGTTGGAGTTTCAGGCGGCTTTGGAGTAAGTTCTTGCCGCTAGTGGAATTCTCGTATAATAACAGCTACCAGTCCACTATTGGTATGGCGCCATAAGAGGCCCTCTACGGAAGGAAGTACAGGTCGCCATTGTATTGGGATGAGGTTGGGGAGGCCCGATTGATAGGTTCTGAGATCTTACAGAAGACTGTCGACAAAATTTCTATGATACGGAAGAGGATTGAAGCAGTACAGAGCGAGAGAAGAGTTATGCTGATCAGGAGTATAACTCTTGACAGTGAAGAACAGGTATCCATTGCTGAGAATTGACGATTTGTTTGATCAGTTACAGGGTGCCCGAGTGTTTTCTAAAATTGACCTGAGGTCCGGCTATCATCAGTTGAAGGTGAAGGAAAAGGATGTACCGAAGACGGCCTTCAGGACAAGGTACAGACATTTTGAGTTCCTGGTTATGTCTTTCGGGTTAACCAATGCCCCTGTAGCATTCATAGATCTGATGCACCGAGTGTTCAGGGAGTACCTGGACAGGTTTGTGATTGTGTTTATTGACGACATTCTGATTTACTCGCAGAGTGAGGAGGAGCACAGGGAGCACCTGAGGATCGTATGGACTATTTTGAGACAGCATCAGCTATATGCTAAGTTCTCGAAGTGCGAGTTTTGGTTGGACAGGATTCACTTCTTGGGGCATGTTATCTCCTCTGAGGGTATTTCAGTTGATCCGGGGAAGGTTCAGGCTGTAAAGGAGTGGCCGCGGCCGACCAGTGCTAGCAAGATACGCAGTTTTCTGGGGTTGGCTGGATATTATCGGAGATTCATTGAGGGGTTCTCTAAGATCTCGGCGCCCTTGACCCGGCTGACCAGAAAGAATGCGAAGTATGAATGGACCGACAGGTGTGAGAACAGCTTCCAGACATTGAAGCAGAGGTTGACTATGGCTCCTATACTGACGCTGCCCGTGGAAGGAGAGAAGTTCTGCATTTATTGTGATGCCTCCAGGATCGGTTTGGGGTGTGTTTTGATGCAGGGTGGGAGAGTCATTGCCTATGCCTCTAGGCAGTTGAAGGCTTACGAGTATAATTATCCCACTCACGATTTCGAACTGGCGGCTATTGTGTTTGCACTCAAGATTTGGAGGCATTATCTTTATGGGCAGCAGTGCGAGATTTACTCAGACCATCAGAGCTTGAGGTACATTTTCACGCAGAAGGAGCTGAATTTGAGACAGAGAAGATGGTTTGAGCTGGTCAAAGATTACGATGTGGAGATCAGGTACCACCAGGGAAAGGCGAATGTAGTGGCGGATGCCTTGAGTCGGGTGACAGCCTCGACTTCTGCCATGACTGCGATAGTTCCTGTTGAGTTGATGACAGAGATGCAAAGTTTTAGCCTAGAGGTGGTTGCTGATCTGGCCGCCACTCTTTCGGCCTTGTCATTGAGGCCGACTATTCTGGACAGGATCAGGCAGACTCAGGAGACTGACTCGGAGTGTAGTGAGCTGAAGGCGAGTATGGAAGCCAGGGCTGATTCTGAATTTAGATATTTAGACGACGGGATTCTGAAATTTCGGGATAGGTGGTACGTCCCGAAGGATGAGGAGCTGAGGAGGGATATATTATCAGAAGCCCATTCATCTTCTTTCTCTGTGCATCCGGGAAGCACTAAGATGTACAGGGATTTGAAGCAGCACTATTAGTGACCTAACATTAAACGAGCAGTGGCTGAGTATGTTGAGACCTGCGTAGTCTGTCAGCAGGTGAAGGCGAAACATCAGCGACCGTCCGGGATGCTCCAACCATTGCCAATACCGGAGTGGAAGTGAGAGTGGATCACGATAAATTTTGTGGTGGGACAGCCGAGGACTGCCAAGGGCCATGATGCTATCTGGGTGATTGTAGACAAGTTGACGAAGTCGTCTCACTTTTTGCCTGTGAGGATGACTTATACCATGGATCAGTTTGCCCAGTTGTATATTCAGGAGATAGTCAGACTTCATGTGATTCCGGTGTCGATTGTTTCAAACCGAGACCCCAGGTTCACTTTCAAGTTTTGGAAGAGTCTGCATAAGGCTATGGACACCAGGTTAGATTTCAGAACGGCTTTTCATCCCTAGACTGACGGGCAGTCAGAGCGGACTATACAGATTCTGGAGGATATGCTCAGGGCCTGTGTGTTGGAGTTTCAGGCGGCTTGGAGTAAGTTCTTGCCGTTAATGGAATTCTCGTATAATAACAGCTACCAGTCCACCACTGGTATGGCGCCATAAGAGGCCCTCTACGGAAGGAAGTGCAGGTCGCCATTGTATTGGGACGAGGTTGGGGAGACCCGATTGATAGGTCCTGAGATCTTACAGTAGACTGTTGACAAAATTTCTGTAATACGAAAGAGGATTGAAGCGGCTCAGAGTCGACAGAAGAGTTATGCTGATCAGAGGTGTTGGGAGTTGGAGTTTAATGAGGGCGACGAGGTATTTTTGAAGATCTCGCCGTTCAAGGGAGTGGTGAGGTTCGAAAAGCGGGGGAAGCTCAACCCTCGGTTTGTGGGACCATTCTCGATTGTCAAGCGAATTGGGAGAACTGCGTACCAACTTCAGCTGCCTGGATCAATGGATGTCATCCATGACGTTTTCCATGTCTCGATGCTGAGGAAGTGTATGCGCGATCCCTCTCAGGTAATGCCGCAGCAGGATATAGAGATCCAGCCGACGCTATCCTATGAGGAGAAGCCAGCGAGGATCTTAGAATCAGCTGTGAAGGTACTGCGCAACATGGAGATCACGCTGGTCAAGGTGATGTGGTGCAACCATGGTGTGGAGGAAACTACTTAGGAGCGGCGTGATGTTATGGAGTGGCAGTATCCCAACTTATTCGGTACGTAAATTTTGGGGACAAAATTCTTATAAGGTAGGGGGATGTAATAACTCGGAAATTTTGAATTTTTAAATTAAATTTATGAAACTTTTAGTTTAAGTTCGGTTGGAGTTACGGAAAATATTTTAACAAAAAAATTAAATTATAAGACTTGGAGTCTAGTTTTGTGATGGTTTTCGAGATTTTAAGTCGGGAGGATGAGAATTTTACGAATTTACGGACGATGAAAACACGTGAGGGCATTTTGGTAATTTGTAATTAAATTAAAATTTTTAATTTAATTAAAAGAGTGGAATGGCTTCGGGTGGAAGCCATTCCACCCTGTTTTTGTCCCGCGGCCGAGAGTAGAAGGTGACGCGAGAGAGGGAGGGAGCGATCGGGAAGAGGAGTCCAACCACCGATCGCCGTGGGTGCGACGCCGGTGCAGTGAGTGTCCCGACGAGCTGAAGTGGAGGCGCGGGTGCGGTTCTCCTGAGCTGAAAATTTCGGGTGAGTTCTCCCCTGTCTGGTTCCTGTCGACCGAGCATGGAGGCTCGGTCCTTTCTTGTTTTCCGACGATTTAGCTCGGTATAGGAGTCGGTTATGAGCTGCGAATGTGGGTGTAGTGAGCGGACAGTGAGTGCTCAGGAAAGAGGGGGAAAAACCCGAGGCTCGTTGGCTGTGGGGTTCGGATTTTTAGTTAGATATACTTGGTTTTGTTCAGATTGTGTTTAATAGGTTGAAATGTGATTGTTTGGTGAAGGAATTGGGGAGATTGGATCGAAGTTGAGATTTCGGTTATTTTTCGTATAAAAACATATTCTGTTTTTGGTTGTTTTGGCCGGGCTTTGGTTGATTGTTTCCAATTCGGTTTTTGTGGATTAAATTAGGTTGTTAGAGGGACGCATGGCCGCTGAAATCGTTTGATTTCGATATCCGACGCAAAAGTTAGACGAGTTGGAAGTTTATGTCGGATTTTGATCCAAGTCAAATTAGTGAGCGTTTTTTGCCGAATTTCGACGTATGATAGTAGTATAGCCATTTTTTATGCGTAAAACTAGTTTTGAGTAAGTTTTGGTGGAAGAAAACAAAAATGTGAAAATTTAATAAAAATGGCAGATTCGGTTTTTGATGTTTTTCACCTATCTGCGGTTTACTGTTTTAGAATCCATCTTAGTAGGTTAAATTGGGTTCCTAAGGGGACGTTTAGCCAATTGAATTGTTTGATTTCGTTGAAGGACGCAAAAGTTATGCTCGTCCGAACTTTAGGCTAGTTTTCGTACGAATCTATTTTGGTGACCCGTTTTAACTAGAACTTCATAGGTTTAGTTAAGAAATATTATTTTTAGCTTATTTGGTGAATTTTGAGACGAATATTGATGGGTGATTATTTGTGTTTTAGGTTGAGACACTTTTTAGCGAAACTGTGCGTCGAGCGAGTTTAGGACGCCAGGTAAGTAGTGTATGCATACGTTTTGCTCAAGTTGGCCTACACTATAGAACTTTAAGGTTTATGTGATTGATTATGGTGTGCGTGCGTATTGTTTGACATGCATTATATTTTAATAAAAACGTAAACGAAAATGGTTTTGAGCATGTTTGGAGCATGTGGTGAGACGCGTGGCGGTAGTATCGCGGATCCTGCTAGTGTGCGGGCCGGTGCTTCACCAGTTGCGGATTCCGCTTAAAGAGTGGGCCGGCTGGGCCGTCACGCGGCGTGAATGTGTTGACGGTGAGGATAATGGGCAGTGGTACTGCGGATCCTACTAGTTTGTGGGCCGGTACGACACCAGTCGCAGATTTCGCTCGAGGAGTGGGCCGGCTGGGCTGTCGCACAACGTGTGTGTGTGGCAACTGTGGCCCTGTGCTGGGGAGGCAGGGACGGGGGCAACGTGTTAGGGTGTAGTGTGGCGCGAGGTACACCCTTACAATGATGTGGTTGAGTGTGGCGATGCGCATGTGTAGCTTGTGGGCCTCGTTGCTGGGGAGTCCGGGACGGTGGCACCGTGTCAGGGTGTAGGGTGGCGTTAGGTCCCTCCTTACCCTGGTGCGGCTACACTACGCGTCACAGATGTGACAACATGAGTGTGAGTGTAGAGAGTGCATGTCATAGGATTGCATTGTCGGCTTTTACTTACATATCGCATTACTTACTGAGCGTTAGACTTATATTGTGTGTCCTGTGGTGTAGGTGCTGACGATATTGCTGGTGAGCCTTGAGAGCCTAGTCCTGAGCCATAGGATGGTTGGCGGCGTGCGACCGAGGCACCGGATGACGAATTTTGTTAGGGCGACCCGACCCGTGGGGATGGTAGGTGGTGGCCTGGTTTGTTTGCGGGTATTTTTCTTTTGCTGTGATGATGTACAGTCGATGAGATGAGTGGTATATGCGTCAGAGTATAAGTGTATATGGAGTGCGTGTGATTTTGGCGACGTACGCATATATTTTACATGTAGGATTTGGAATTGCTCTATACTGTAAATTTTCTTCATTTGTAATTGATGGATTTTCGTCGTCTTCATACTCTGATTTTGTTATGGTAACTTCTCTGGATGGTTGATAGATAAATACTGTTAGTTTTTGGTGAACTGTGTGTAGGGTTTTAAATTTTTGAGATAGCTAGTTTTTAGGCCTTACTCTGCCAAAATTTCGGGACAGGGGTTGGGAGTCGAAAGGATATAGAATAGGTTGGATGTGTACAGTGAATGCTAGAGAAGTGTAGATGAGCGTGGGAGTGCAGCGTGATCGCAGGTACACGGGGAACGCGGCCCTGTGGGTACTCACGGGTCGTGCGGCGCCGGGTGAAGGCGTGCGCGCGGACGTGCTTTACAGCGGCAGGGTGCGTGGGGCACATGGCACTGTGAGCGTGTGCGAGACGCAGTGACGTTGAGTTAGCGCGTGCGGCACCGCGAGCGTGCGCGCGGGGTGTCGAATTGGGGACGTGCGTGCGCAACACCAGATTGTGTAGTTCGAGGGGTGCGTTGGATTCTTTACTAGGATTTCGAGTCTTGCCGTTTTATCTTAAACTACTTTAAATGGTTTTCTTTTTTGTTGTGTAGTTTTTATATTAAGGATTTCGTGTTCCTTCTTCGGGACGTGAGTTGTTTTCGAATCGAGTCGAAAAATTTTCATACTCACAAATGTTCTATGAAGATGTTTTGAAAACGAAAGTGGTATTAAATTGAGTGAGTTGTTCAAGGTTTAGTGGTGTCATAGTGTGTAGTGTGTAGATGCACTGTAGCGCACCAAAAACGTGGAGTTTTCTGGAAAAGAGGTCGTTACAAACGGTATCAGAGCCTGTACCCAACCGAAAATGTGGCCAACGAGGAGTTGAGCCCCGAGGGGGGGTGATTGTGATGACCCGGATGTGTACGTATGAGGACGACTGCGGAGCACACCTCGAGGGACGGCGTGACGTAACACCTCGAGTGTAGGCGAATCCCGGGTCGTACAGAAGGCGTCGTCACAGTCCCACATCGGTTGAGGGAGGTATATGGAAATGAAACATATGTAAGGAAATCCTCCCAAGATAGTAAGACGCGTTTTGGAGCACAATTGGCAACGGATCCCATAAGAACTTTAAAGTTAAGAGTGCTCTGGCGAGAGCAGTACCAAGTTGGGTGACCGATTGGGAAGTCTTCGCCAAACAAATCTGTGAGGGGAGGATATTGGGTTACGACCCCAATCCCCAAAGCGGACAATATCTCCTTGGGAAAAGGGGTCATTACAGTTAGAGAAGTGCAGATGGGAGTGGGTGTGCGGCGTGGTCACAAGTGAGGGCGGGCGTGCGGACGTACGGTGCGTGGGGCACGCGGCGCTGTGAGCGTGCGCGTGACGTGGTGATGTTGAGTTGGCACGCGCAGCATCGTGAGAGTGCGCGCGGGGCGTCGAAGTGAGGGCGTGGGTGCATGACACCGAATCTGTGTACTTCGAGGTATGTGTTGGACTCCTTCGTAGGATTTTGAGTCTTGTCATTTTATTTTAAAACTATTTTAAATTATTGTCTTTTCCGCTGCGTATTTTTATATTGAGGATTTCGTGTTCCCTCTTCGGGGCGCGAGTTGTTTTCGAATCGAGTCAAAAATTTTTATACTCACAAATATTATTTTGAATATGATTTGAAAACGAAAACGGTATTAAATTGAGTGAGTTGTGTCAAGTTTTGTATGTCATAGTGTGTAGACATACTGTAGCGCACCGAGAACGTGTAGGTTCATGGGGCGTTACAATTAGATTTTCAATTTCTTATATAATTGGATCTAATTCGAGTTAACAAGAATATAACGAATTTTGTAAAGCTGCCTGTAACAACCCACAAATTTCTGGAATTTAGTTTATTTTTCCTCTTAAAATTTTCGGGAAGTTTTTAACAAGAAGTTTATTCTATGAAATTTGGAATTTACTTCGTAGAAGAATTTGTGAATTTTGAAGTTGGGAGGACGCGAATTTAACAGAAAATACGGACGATTAAAACACATGAGAGCATTTTGGTAAATTCTAATTAAATTAAATTAAATTTTAATTTTATTGTCATTATTTGGTGGAATGGCTTCGGATGGAACCCATTCCACCCTGTTCCTCGTTGAGGTCGAGAGAGAGCACCCGAGAGAGCGAGAGAAAGACCGAGAGAGGAAGCTGCTGGTGACTGACCGTGCGAAGGGAACCGACGGTGCAGAACAGAGGATTTCGGCAAGCTGAGCACGCGTGGATTGGTTTTTCTGCTCAAAAGGCCGAAGGTGAAATCTCTTCCCCTGTTTCAGTTCTGTTCGACCGTGTAGTTACCTGTTCTCCTTCGTTTTTTTGTGAAGTTGGCCGAGTGTTAAGTATGTATGTGTGTGTGTGTGTGCGTGCGAGATTGAGCCGCACACGGTTAAGGCTGAAGCTAGGCGGGAACCGAGAGGGAGTTTTCCTTCAGCCACTTCAAATTTCTCGGGTTTGAAAACCCAAATTTGATTAGATTAAGCCTGAAAGGAGGAAATGTGATAGATTGGTGGAGAAATTGGTAGAAATTGGTGGAAATTGGGTTGATGTTGAAATTTGGACTTTTTTGTGTCAAAATAGGTTCTGTTTTTTGGGGTTTCTGCCTATCTTTGGTTATTCGTTTTAAATTCTGCGTTAGTGGGTTAAACTAGGTTGTTAAAGGAACATTTGGTCACTTGAATCGTTTGATTCTGATAACCGACGCAAAAGTTACGCGCATCGAAAAGTTAAGTCGAGTTGGGTTAGTAATCGTTTTTGGTAAAAAATGTGACATGTGATGTTAATGTTGACGATTTTGGTGCGTAAGGTAAATTTTGAGTGAGTTTTATTGAAGAACCGAAGATGTGAAAATTTTTGGGTGAAGGGCAGATTCGGTTTTTGGTGTTTTTCACCTGGCTGCGACTTATCGTTTAAAATTCGTTTTGATATGTTAAATTAGGTTTCTAAAGCAGCGTTTAGTTTCTTGAATCGTTCGATTCCAATAACGGACGCAAAAGTTATGCATATCCGAAGTTTAGGCTGGTTTTCGACTGAACCGATTTAGTGAGCCGTTTTAGTTGGAATTTCATGGATTTAGTTGAGAGATGTGATTTTTAGCATGTTTAGTGAATTTTGATGCAAAGATTGATGAGTGATTGTTTATGTGTAGGTTGAACCAGATTTTTTGTGAAAACGTGCAACGGGAAAGCTTAAGACGCGAGATAAGTAGTGTATATGCATGTGTTTTTCCCAGGTGGGCCTACACCGTGAAACTTTAGAATTTATGTTGTTTGATTGTGATGTGTGTGCATATTGTTTGACATGCATCATGTTTTGAAAAGAGAACAAAAATAGTTTTGAGCATTGTTTTGAGTAAGTGGTAGTGAGACGCGTGGCGGTAGTATCGCGGATCCTGCTCGGGGAGTGGGTCGGTGCGTAACCAAACACGAAATTCGCTCGGGGAGTGGGCCGGCTGGGCTGTCACACAGCGTGTATCTATTGACGGTGAGGATGACAGACAGTGGCGCCACGGATCCTGCCCAGGGAGTGAGCCGGTGCATCACCTGTCGCGAATTCTGCTCGGGGAGTGGGCCGGCTGGGCTGTCGCGAAATGTGTGTGGCAATTGTGGCCCTGTCGTGGGGAATCTAGGACGGTGGTGACGCATCAGGGTGTAGCGTGGCGCGAGGTTCACCCTCACCATGGTGTGGTTGCTGTGAAATGGCGCGTGAGTGTGGCTTGTGAGCCTCATTGCTGGGGAGTCTGGGACGGTGGCGACGTATTAGAATGTAGCGTGGTGCGAGGTTCACCCTCACTCTAGCACGACTGCACTACGCGTCACATATTGTGACAAAATGAGTGTGAGTGTAGAGACTGCATGTGATAGGATTTCATTATCGATTTTTACTTTCATATCGCACTACTTACTGAGCGTTAGGCTTATGATGGGATTGTTAAGGAGACCCTACCCATGGAGATGGTAGGTGGTGGTGAGAATTGATTGGGTTGTTTGCTTTGTGTCGGGATATTTATGTGGTCGGATGGGTTTCTGTAGGGGTCGGTTGTATAGGATTGTATAGAGTGTTTGTGGTGTTTTGGAGACGCGTGTTTACTTTTATATGTTGGAGTATATCATTGTTTTATACTGTGGGCTTTCTTAATTTGTAGTTGATGAATTTCGTTGTCTTTAAACTTCGATTTAGTTATGAGGATCTCTGGATAGTTTGATGGATGGATAATTTTGGAATTTTCTAGTGAACTGTATGCAGGGATAGACTTTTTGGGATAACCAGTTTTTAGGCGTTACTCTGCCGAATTTTCGGGAGAAAAGTCGGGAAGTCGAGAGGATACAGAGTAGTTCGGGGTGCACGCGATGATGCGCGAAGGAAGCGGCGGTGTGCGCGGGAGCTTGATGTGATGCAGGCGCACGGGGCTGCGGCCATGCGAGTGCGCGAGGGTCGTGTGGCGTCGGGGAAAGGCGTGCGCACGGACGTGCAGCATGGAGGCAGGGTGCGTGGGGCACGCGGCGCTGTCACCGTGTGCGTCACGCGACGGTGTCGAGGGCGTGCGCGCAGCGCTGGGAGGGCTTACCCGCGACACCAAAGTGGAAATGTGTGCGTGCGGGGCGCGCGACGCCGTGTTAAGGCGCGCAGCGCCGAGCCTCTGGCGCATGGCGCGGGGCCTCGGACGGGCAACGCTGAATCCGTGAGCCGCGGGGCATGTGTTAGACTCCTTCTTGACATTTCAAGTCTTGTTTTTTTTTTTTAAAACTCTTTTAAATTGTCCTTTTCCGAATTTATATTGAGAATTACGTGTTCCCTCTTTGGGGCGCGAGTCATTTTCGAAACGAATCAAAAAATTTTATATTTGCAAATGTTCTTTTGAATATGATTTGGAAATGAAAGTGATGTTAAGTTGACTGAGTTCTCGTTGAGTTTCTTAATATTATAGTGTGTAATAGTAGTGAGCGTATGAGGAACGTGTGGATCCTTGGGGTGTGACGTTGCCTAACTTAAACTACGAAAATTAAAAACCGATGTAGATGATAGGTAGAATTATACTTATTTAATGTTAAAAAATATTAGGACTTATTGGCAAGTTATTTGTGTTTTTATTAATGAAAAACACTAAGTATTAATCTTGATAAATCTAGTTGTAACGTAGATAATATATTTCTTGATTTTTTAAAATCATTTTATAATACTACAAATGAATGTTCGGGAATTTATTATACCACTTCTCATCTTGTTCTCTCAATTTTTATAAACTTAACGGGTAATTTTTTACAATATCGACAAATAGATGAATTTAGATATATACTTAATAAAATGGAAACTAAATTTAAAAAATATTGATTTGATATTCCTCATATTTTTTATTATGCATGTACCCTGTCTCACAGCACAACAGCGTGCGCCGCGCGCCCCTTGCATAATTGCGCATGTGTTGCGCACCCCAATTTTAGGCAGCTTACACTCATTAAACGCGCGCCCTGCGCGACAAGGCACCTCACCTGATGTGCCACGAATCCACCACTTCTCAAACATTCGACGGAGTTTTTCTCACAAATTTTCAAACTTCTATTTTGTAGGAAGATTCTATGATGAAGCCATCAAAGACATAAAATCAATTGAACAATGCTTGGTGGACATTATTTTGGTGAAGCATAAATGGAAGATCAAACAGACGTCGTAAGATGATTCAACCTTCCAAAAGAATCAGCCTTCACACTGACCTCTAAGGAGTATTTGCAATCTTTGGTAGCCTTAATTATTTGTTTTGGAAAAATGTGATTCATGAAGAATGTAGCTGACATCTTTAGGTTTCTAGAATGGATTCAATCATAGAAGTTAGATATCATTTGCTTGGCTAACTAGACCGATTACAGAGAGGCTTCTTTTTCTCACAAAGAAGTTCAACAACATGGTCGATTTTAGAAGGGCATTTTAGTTTCAACTTGTGTTTAATTTTATTTGAATCTTTGCTAAACATTAGGAAGAAGGGGACCACTCAAACATGTGACTAAGCTTACATGGCATTGGGAGAGGCACCATGGAAGAGTTCCAAGGATTGACGACATGGCCTTATCAAGCCATTTGCCGAAGACTTGAAGAGGAGATGTCGCCACTCACTTGGTTTTTCATCATGACTGCAATGCTTTCCCTTCCAACGGCCCTTTGAGCCATTTTTTAACACCAAACCCACAGCCACATAAGTCTATAAATGCACGATTATTAGTGTGTGTAAATGGTTTTTGGTGAAATGAGAAGAATTACTTTTCTTTTAAGGAAAACCTGAAGAATCTGAAGCTTCCAAAGGTAAGTGTCTCGGTTACAATAGCCGAGGGAGTTAGAGCCTCCATTGCTTACAAGTTCAAGGTTGCTTGGTGAGCTTTTATCCCATCTTTCTCTCCACTCCTTTTAAAGTGTGAACTAAGAATAAAGTGGTCAAAACCATCCCCAAAGCTTAAGCATCTTTCCTTGGAAATAAACTCAAAACCAAGAGGACTATTGTGGCTAATTCGGTAAGCTAAGGGTGGGTTGTTCGTCCATAAGTTCCATTTTGTTACTTATCTTCTCCTTGTTTTTCAAGGTTTTGAGCTTCACATATAAGATAATGATTATGCCAACTTTCATTTAAAATGAACTTCATTTAGCTCATTTTGTATAAGTGTTTTTTTTGGGTTCTCGAGAGAGGCCCTCGCCGAACACACCTTCGGGTTTGTGGGTTTTAAAACGAGATTTTATAGGTCAAAACTGTGTCATAATGACATCTCGAGGAATATTATTTATACATCCTAATGAGCCATTGTAAGGGTTCTTTGCTAATCAAAATCGTGGCTGAAGTTTTCTTTAAGCTTGGAGTTCAATCTCTTCAAATCGGCATCCCCTCTCCTAGTGTGAAATATCAGAGCGGTTATAAGCCACCATTGAGTCCACTTTTATGAGTACAAGTGCATCCTCTCTTATACTACTCCTTTCATCTTCCTTTTGCCTTAGAGGTAGATATCTTCAGCAAGGGTTTAACAAACTCTCATTCACGATTGTTGAAACGTTCTCTCAAAAAAACTGAAAAAGCCAAGAAAGCGCAACCTGAACATTTTCTGGATCAACGTGCAACTTCTCAGCCATATCTTTTCATCCCTATCGATTAAACCTCTTATTTTTAGAGACAATCATCCTCACCCATCAAGTAGAATCTTGTTAAAATTTTAGATCCATTTGGCTTTACACGGAGGAGTTATGTCATCCCCAATTTTACCCATATTCTAGGCCAGAGCAGTAATTCAAGTCTCCGGCAACCTCAACTCTATCCAACATAACTTTCATTTTTAAGTGATTATTTATGTGATATTTTAAGGGCTCATTCCTAACATTTAGAGTTAGAAGCCTTGAAAATTTTAGCCTCCAAAAATCAGAGTACAACTTGAGTTATCACTTTTCAAAGTTGTTATCCGTCTCCAGCAAAACAACACAAGTCCGTTTTTCATGTGCTTTAAAGTCCGCCCATTTTGAGGCACATCATCACCTGGACGACACAGCAACCATACGAGCTTAACAAAATATTATGCACGCCCTGCGACTTCAGACAGTGCACTTCTTCACTCATTGGCATGCCCATAACCTATATAGCCCAACACGACCAGCCTCTAGTTTTTAGGGTATTGATAAATGCATAAAAATGTAATTAATTTATGCTTAATTGTATATATTTATTAAAATTATTTAAATTCTAAATAAATATTTTCATAATTTTGATTAATTATTATTTGTAGGAGAAATAGTTTATTTGGCTTTAATAAAATATTATTCAATTGATTTCCTCCCTATATCACACAGCTCACGACAATCATAATTCAATAGAGAACCAAACCACATGTCACGTGTTGAAACCAAGTTTCAATCAACAGTTTTTTGTTCAATTTTGTCACGTGAACACCAGCCAATCCAATTCAAAAACTCATTTCATTCAGCATACGAATAGAATTTCAAATTACAATGACACGTGGCAATGTTTTTTGGGCGCAAATGATATGAAGTCACATGTCTAGTATTACTAAGTTTGAAGTGAATGGTTCTTGAAGTTTTCTTTAGATTTGTAACACCTAGAATTTTCGTTAAATAATTTTTAAGCTTATGTATCTGTAAATAGCGAAGTTCTAGTAGGAATTAAGGGCGGAAATATTAAGTGGTTAGGTACAAAATTATTTTGAGACTAATAGAAAAGTGAAATTTATAAAAGTCCAACCGAAAACAGATCGAATGACCGTTTGGTTAAAAAATTAAAGGGTGAGGGTGATATAGTAATTATGATGATTATTATTATTATTATAAAAATAAACAAATAAGAGAAGAGGAAGAAGAGAATCCCCCGGTGACATCTCCCCTCCCTATTCGTGCGAAACCCTCCCTTTTCCCTCGGCGATTCCTCTATCCATCGACGATCCTTCTCCGTTCCTCCACCGCTTCTTCAAATTTACGGTAAGTTTTCGTTGGTTTTTAGTAGATAATTAATCATTTAGTTGTTTCAAGCGGTAAAAGTGAAGTTAGAGGGAGTATTTGGTAATTTTAGTGAACCCTAGGAGGAAGATACAAGATATTGAGGTTAAAGTCGAATTTTATTTGTGTATTAGCGTTTAAGCTGGAAGTAAGTTTAGATTATAAGTTTTATGGAAATGATTGGATTTTTGGATGGCCGAAAAACTCAGGTTACGGAACGGTTTCTGTTCGACCACATTCGACCAAGTTAAAGATATTGGATTGGGAAATGGTTGAGACGCTTAGGAACTAGACGTCTTATGGAATCCGTAGCATTTTGAATCGTCAAAATCAGACGAGTATTGGTTTAGTTACGAATTTCCGAAGGTTGGTCGGAAATAGAGCCCAATTCGGGTTTAGTTAGATTAAGTGTTAAATTATCAATCTTCTTTAGAATTTTATGAATAGGAAGGAAAGTATAATTGATGAATGTATGGTTTTATAGGTTCTCCGATTTACCTAGCGATCTACGAGCAATTGCAAACGACGCCAGGTAAGTAATGTACGTAGGTGCTTTTACCTTCAGGCTTACATCACAGTCCGGTAGGTTGCATGCACGTTTATTTTATATTATGCTTTGTGATTATGCATCATGGTTTTAAAGTACAAGAACGAAATGAAAATGAATTTCTATGTTTTTGCGAAATTAAACAGTAGGATGTGACATGATGAACAAAATGAAAAGATACGTAGTAAGATAATGAAGGTAGGGTTGAGTGGTCCTGTCCCGTGAGGTGGACCGTGAAGTGTATCACTTATTCCATCGCTTTACGTGGTGGCTTTGTCCCGTGAGGTGGACCGCGAGGTGCGTCACTTTACTAGATTGAGGTTGGTGTTGTCTCATGAGGTAGACCACGAGGTGTGTCACCTTGATTTAGCACGTAAAAAAGAACCTGCTAGTAAGATAAGAAGATGTAAGAAAGAGACAGAAACGAAAGTAGAGACAAAACTATCGAAACTGTATATGATAGAATATGTATTGTTTTCAATGTTATGTTTAATATGCATTACTTACTTATCATTAGGATAATAGATGACTTCTGTGATGTACGTGATGAAGCGATAGCTGATGAGTACTCATAGCGTACCCAGAACTAGGAGGCAGTTGGAGGAGTTCGCTCGTGGGACGATCCGGCCGACTGTTAGGGCGTTTTGACCAGGGTGGGGGTGTTTACGATTTTCAAATTGTGTCGAGTCGTTTTGAATCATTTGAATGTATAAACAGATTTCAAACTTTTAGTAGTCGTTTTGATGCATAAAGTTGATTTTGAATTGATTGGAAAGAGCTTATTTCGTTATTTTAACGTTGAGTCAAAATTTGGGTTGTTTTAAAGGATTAAAGGTTTTTATGCAAATTATAGGAAGAAAGTATCGACAGATAGGCTTAATGGTCGACCAAACTTGGCAAATGTCGACCGCGAGGGTCGACCTGCGAAGGCAGAGCTGAACTAAGTGTCGACCTATGTCTGTAAGTGTCAACCAATAGTGTAAAAATGGTAAGAGTGTTGGTCGCAAGGTACGACCGGGGCGGACAGAGAAGATTGGAGTGTCGACTTATGTTTACTAGTGTCGATCGGTTAGCGTGATGAACATGGAGGTCTCGACTGCTAGGGTCGACCGATGTAAAAAGAGGTAAACTAGGTGTCGACCTTTGTATATAACTGTCGACCCTTAGGGGCAGCATGAGTCAAGTGTCGACTGCAGCCTACAGAGGTCTACCGGTTCCCTTTGTTTATTGCTTTTAAAACTTATATTTTGTTTAAATTGATTTTTGTTGAGTCTTCCGTTGTGATGTTTTCAAATATTTTCTAAAATATCGTTTTAAGTTAGTAAGCAAAGTTTTTAACCTTTCAAAAAATTATACCTGGATTTTTTAGTATGAGTAAGGATAGCGACCTGGGTCCGGGGATGACTCGGGGTTGTTACAGAGATGGGAGCGGAGCAAACCGGAAACCAGCGGGTTTTTAGGGCGGTACAGAGTTTGTATCAGAGCTATTTTGTCAAACCGTTCGAACAATTACCTAACAGCGCCGATCGCCGCATGACGTGCTTCAATAATTGTAAGTCTTTAAGTTTAACTTTAGTTATTAGATGCTTATTAGAGTAATTAACTTTTGTTCAGGAAATTAGACATAATGTCTAGAGGACCAGGACGTCTGAGAGTACCGAGAGAGCCAACTGATTCATGAAGTGAAGATGATTCGATAACGATCAGACAGCTGACCGAGTTGGTGAATCGATAGTCTCAGCAGCTAGGAATTCTACTAAATCGAGAAGTTTAGGGAAGTGCTGGCTCTAGCTCTACCCATGACCAGTCAGGGGATAGATTTCGGAGGTTGCGTGTAACGTCTCGAAAATCCTCCTTGATTCCAAGTTCGCTACCAACTACTAATCATCACCATCCCTCGTATCTTCTGCTAAATATTTCTTAGAGCTTGGAAAGCTTTATTTTTCGACTCAAAACGACTTTTTCTTTTACTCAAAACGACTTCCAACAGAAATATATATAAATGCCGCAGCGGGAACTCGTTTAAAATCTGTTTAAGTAACTTCACTCTTAAAACATAAAAATTAAAGTGACCGGTCGACACCTGCAAGAGCCGATCGACACTTAAGTTGTCTCGGGTTTTCATCGGTCGACACTGACAAACACCGGTCGACACTACATTTCTCTCGGATCTTTTCACGGTCGACACCGGGGACACCAATCGACACTTCTACACTCGTTTCAGAGAAGGGTCGACACCCGCTGTCGCAGGTCGGCACCTTGATCCTCTCTGCCCGCGCAGGTCGACCTTCGCGGTCAACACCTCTTCAAATTTTACACGGACCGGTCGACACCTGGGATCAGGGGTCGACTCTTACTTTGGCTCTGTCCTGCGCAGGTCGAACCTCGCGGTCGACACGCACCTTCCATTCTATACTAATCGGTCAACACCTATGGACTTCGGTCAACACTTTGCACTCCAGAAACCTTAACAGAATTTAAAATAAAACAACACGGTTTTGACTAAATGTTTAAAACCATGAATCCTCTTCTCGACTCGATTTGCAAACCTATTACGCACATCAAAATATTCAACCCAATTTTAAATCTCTCTTTTACCTCAAAATAACCAAGTACGACTCAAAATATTTCACCACCCATACTTACATCAACCATAGTCAAAACGCCTCAACAGCTAACACAGTCGTCCCACGAGCGTTCTCCTCCAACTGCCTCCTAGTCATACGCATGCTTGGGATACTCACTAACTGTTGCGTCGTCACCTATATCAGAAAACTCAACTATTAGTGTAATGCTAAATAAGTAATGCATATAAACTTAAATATTGAAAAAAAAAGCATTCACATCTTAACATATGCAGTTTCTACAGTTTCGTCTCTACTTTCGTTTTCGTATCTTTTTTACATCTTCTTTATCTTCTTACTACTGGGTTCTTCTTTACTTGCTAGATCAAGGTGACACACCTCACGGTCCACCTCTCGGGACAATGCCAACCTCAATCTAGTAAAATGACACACCTCGCGGTCCAGCTCTCGGGACAAGGTCACCACGTAAAGCGGAGAAAGAGTGATACACCTCGCGGTCCACCTTTCAGGACAAGACCACTCAACCCCACCTTTATTATCTTATTACGTATCTTCTCGTTTCATTCGTTTCATCTCATCCTACTATTTCACTTCGTAAAAACACAAAAATTCATTTTCGTTTCGTCTCGTAAATTAAAACTATGATGCCCAATCAATAAAGCATAACATAAAATAAACGTGCAATGCATCCTACTGTACTGTGATGTAGGCCCGAGGGCAAAATTCCTACTACATTACTTACCTAGCGTCCTTAGCACTCGTAATCAAAATCTCGTACGCTAACAGGAAAACCTATAAACTATACATCCGTCAATTCTAACTCATTAAATTCATAACTCTCAATCTTGAAAGTCCTAACTCATACTAAAACCGATACTCTCCACTAAACCCGAAATCCCGCACCATTTCCGTCCAACTTCGAAAATTCATAACTTTTCCAATATTCGTCCAAATTGGACGATACAAAGTACTACGGGTTCTTGAGAAATTCTAGTTTCCTATGGTCTCATCCATTTCTCATTCGGATGTCCACGACTTGAACGAACGTGACCAAACGGACACCGTCCCAAAAATTCACATACTCAGCCAGTCAACCACCCAAATCTTTCCCACCAATTCTCGTAATCCACTCATCTTTCTATCATAAGCACCAATATGCAGATGAAATTCAACTCTACACTCAACTTCTCACATTACCCTCCTAGGTTTTCACCAAATCACCCTATACTCTTGTCAAACCCATTTTTGTCACTAATAACACTAACACATAAACTAGCTACACAAAACAAACTAGAATTTACCGTGATTCGGAACAACGGTAGAGGAATAAATCGCTGATCACTCGCGGGAGAGGAGAAACGAGAGGGAGGGGAGGGGGGGAAGAACACCTCAATTTTTTTTTATATATTATTTAATATAATTAATTCTAATTACTATTTTGCCCTCAATCATAACTCTTTCAATAAATCTACTATACGATCAGTGTTCGGAGGATAAAATCTTAAAATTTCTTCTTCACCATTATTCCTAAAATAATCCTTTACCTAACGTTACAAACTTTTCGGCCTCGATTCCGACTCAAACCTCGTCGTTGACCGATACGAAATTCCTAAAAATTGAATTAACTGAAATTTTTTGGATGTTACATTTCACCCTCCTTAAAAGAAATTTTGTGCTCAAAATTTTGTTACCTGAACAGTTCTGGGTATTGGCTCATCATGTCTTGCTGCCGCTCCCAAGTTGTTTCTTCTACGCTGTGTTTGCGCTACAAAACTTTCACCAGTGGAATCTCCTTGTTGCGTAGAGTCTTCATTGCATAATCTAAAATCTTCACTGATTTCTGTTCATACGTCAATGTAGGTTGAACCTCTATGTCCTGCTGCATCACAATATGCGAAGGATCTTGCATACATTTTTTCAACATAGACACGTGAAATACATTGTGAACTCCATCCATAGAGGCGGGTAGTTGTAACTGGTAAGCTATCTTCCCTATTCTTTTCGTAATAGGAAATGGTACAACAAATCTTGGGTTTAATTTGCCTCTTTTCCCAAATCTTACCACTCCTTTAAATGGCGAAATCCTCAAAAAGACTTCATCACCCACATTAAATTCTAGCTCTCTGCTCTGACGATCTGCATAACTCTTATGTCGGCTCTGAGCCGTTAAGATACGTTGCCGAATAAATGCAATTTTCTCTACTGTCTGCTGCAAAATATCCGGACCTACTAAACTCGCCTCGCCAACTTCATCCCAATAAAGTGGGGACCTGCACTTTCTCCCATAAAGGGCCTCGTATGGAGTCATACCTATCGTGGCCTGGAAACTGTTATTATAAGAAAATTCTACCAACGGCAAATATCTGCTCCGTGATCCTTGGAACTCCAGTACATAAACTCGAAGCATATCCTCCAACGTCTGGATAGTCCTCTCAGATTGTCCATCCGTCTGAGGATGAAACGCTGTGCTAAAACTAAGCTGCGTACCCATGGCCTTATGCAAACTCTTCCAGAACTTCGATGTAAATCTAAGGTTCCTGTCTGATACAATTGAAGTTCGAACTCCGTGTAATCGCACGATCTCTTGAATATATAGTTTGGCAAAGTGATTCATAGAATATGTCATCTTCACTGGAAGAAAATGGGCTAATTTGGTCAACCTGTCCACTATCACCCATATTTCGTCATAGCTCTTTGTCGTCCGAGACAGCCCTACAACAAAGTCCATCGCTATTTGCTCCCATTTCTATTCAGGTATCGGCAATGGCTGTAATTTTTCTGCCGGTCTCTGATGCTCAGCCTTAACCTGCTGGCAGATCAAACACGCCTCTACGTACTTCGCCACCATTCTCTTCATATCAGGCCACCAGTAATGCTGTTTAAGATCTCTGTACATCTTGGTACTTCCTGGATGCACAGAAAATCTCGAGGAGTGGGCTTCAGCCAATATTTCCCTCCGTAGTTCTTCATTATTCGGAACGAACTACCTATTTCGAAACTTAAGAATTTCGTCGTCCGAATAACTAAAATCCGACATGTCGTTGTAAGCCATGCTTGACTTAATTTCTATGCATTCAGTGTTGTCCTTCTGGGCCTGCTTGATCTTTTTCAAAATTGTAGGCTGTAGAGACATAACCAATAACATGGCCGATACGTTCGACACCGCCTCCAATTCGAACTTTCAAAACTCCGCATCCAAAGCCACAGACATACCTGGAGTCATAGCCGAAGTAAATGTCGTCACTCTGCTCAAAGCATCGGCTACAACATTTGCTTTGCCAGGATGGTACTTAATCTCAAGATCATAATCCTTTACAAATTCTAACCACCGCCGTTGTTGCATGTTTAGCTCCTTCTGAGTAAAAATATATTTCAGGCTTTTGTGATCGGAATATACCTCGCACTGCTGTCCATATAAATAATGCTTCCAAATTTTCAGCGCAAAAACTACCGCAGGTAATTCCAGGTCGTGCGTTGGTAGTTCTGCTCATAAGCCTTCAATTGCCTAGAGACATATGCTACCACATTTCCTTCCTGCATTAATACACATCTCAGTCCTACCTTTGAAGTATCGCAATAAATACTAAACTTCCCATCCTCGGTAGGAAGCGTCAGGATTGGAGCAGTAGTTAATCTCTGCTTCAACGTCTGGAAACTATGCTCACAATCTTCAGACCACAGATATTTCACACTTTTTCTCGTTAACTGGGTCAGGCGTGCCGCAATTTTCGAAAATCCCTCAATGAATCTCCTGTAATAATCCGCTAACCTGAAAAAACTACGTATCTCCGAAACATTCTTCGGCTGTTGCTACTGCTTAAGTGTCTGGATCTTTGGTTGATCAACTGCTATTCCATCGCTTGAGATGACATGACCAAGAAAATGAATTCTATCCAGCCAAAATTCGCACTTTGAAAACTTTGCATAAAGTTGGTGTCGCTTCAGAGTTTCCAACACCAATCTCAAGTGTTCCTGATGCTCCTCCTCGCTCCAAGAGTACACCAAAATATCGTCGATAAACACTATGACGAATTTATCAAGATAATCATGGAACACTCTGTTCATCAGCTCCATAAAGGCAGCAGGAGCATTTGCCAATCCAAAGGACATCACCAAGAACTCATAGTGTCCATACCGCGTCCGAAAAGACGTATCTTCCGCCCTAACCTTCAACTGGTAATAACCTGATCTCAAATCAATTTTTTTGAAAATACTCGTGCCCCCTGGAGTTGATTGAATAAATCGTCTATTCTTGGCAAATTGTACTTATTGTTAATCGTTAGCTTGTTTAACTCCCTGTAGTCGATGCACATTCGCAACGACCCATCCTTCTTCTTGACATAGAGGAATGGTGCACTCCACGGCAAAAAGCTAGGGCGTATAAACTCTTTCCCTACCAATTCTGTTAATTGCTTCTTCAACTCTTTCAACTCCGCTGGCGCCAATCTATAGGGATTCTTCGACATTGGCTTATCTCCCGGATACACATCTATCACAAACTCTATTTTCCCATCCGGAGCCAAACCAGGTAAATCATCTAAGAAAACTTTAGGAAAGTCTTGAACAATTAAAACATCCTGCGGTATCGAATCCCGGGGAATGTGCATATCTACAATACTGGCGAGAAAACCAAAATACTCACCAGTTAAAACTTGACGGGCACTGACAGGCGACATTGCAGATATCTTCCGGACATTCTTAGCGGCCTGAAAAGTATGATTCTCACCATCCGACAGTTGGAAGTTCACCGTGCCCAACCTACAGTCAATCGTGGCATAGTGCTTAAATAGCCAATCTATTCCCAGTATCATCTAATATCCCGTTATACCCATAATAATGAGATCGGCCGATAAATTCTTACTTCCCACCGATACCACGCTATCACGCACCACTTGATTTGAGTGCATACACTCACCAGAAGGCAATATTACCACATAACCACAGTGTGTTGATACAGGCCATATATCCAACTTAACCACGAATGTAGTTGCAATAAACAAATGCGTTGCACCAGAATCAATCAATATATAAGCAGGTACAGAGTTTACTAATATGGAACCTGACACCATAGCTGTCTACTCCTCATCTCCCGACTCAATCATAGCAAATACTCTCGGGGTTGTGCGCATCAAACCCTTTTTCAAAGCTGGGCAATCCTTGCTGATGTGGCCCAGCTTGTTGCAATTAAAACATCGAACAACCCTGGGCTTCGGGCAGTCCCTGGCTACATGTCCGGCTTCATTGCAGTTGTAGCACTTTTCGGAGTTCCATCTGCACTCTCCCGGATGATACTTCATACATTTAGGGCACTGGGGGTACTGTAGCGGTCCTTACGGCCTCTTACTACTTCCCTGGCTGCTAGAACCCTCGCTAAATCTCTTTGTGTCTCTCTATTGTGACGGATGGGTGACACTTCTGCTCTGCTGTGAGGCCACTTCTCTTAAGGATCTCCTGGAAGCCTCCCTCTGACTGATACATTTCATCTCGGTTTCCTCTACCTCCAATGCCTTGGCCACCACCTAGGAGTAAGGCACATACCATATGCCCGCTATTTTCACTCCTTTGTATATTTCCGGTCTCAACCCTTGTACAAACTGAAACACTTTATCCTCATTCCGGCTTACCAAATCGCTGGCAAAGTTGGACAAGGACTCGAATCGCCAGTTGTACTCTGTCACTGACGTAATTTGCTTCAACTGTAAGAACTTCATCCTCTTAATTGCCTGCACCGTACTATTACACTACCTGTCGTAGAAGGCCTTCTTGAACTTCTCCTAAGTCATGTGCTGAGTATCGACGGTGGCCCCTGTAGACTCCCACAAAAACCGGGCATCCATTGTTAAATGAAAGGTGGCAAGTATAACATTATCCTCCTCTTCCACCTTCGCATATTTAAACATGTTCTCTATTGCTCGGATCCACTCATCGGCAGCCATCAGGTCTGGTACTTGTCCTTCAAAAGTCGTTGGCCGCAATCTCCAAAATGGGTCACCTGAGTGGTCCTGACTAGAACTAGGGCTTGCACCTCCCTGTACTTCTCGGTTTAGCAACATTCCTAACTGCTTGGACTGCCGATTTACTAATTCTGTCAACTGTCGGATTATCGCAGAATCAACCTCATTTCTCGGTTCGGTTGTCTCTCTTGGCACTCTAGGACATCCTGGTCATCTCAACATTCTGACTATCTCTCTAGGATAATGGTCAACTATGCTCATAAATATTTACAAAACAACACTAAACGTAAACACTTACAATTGTCGGAGCAAGTCGTTAGGCGATCAGCGCTGTTGAGTAATCATTTGAACGTTTTGACCAAATGGCTCTGATACCAACACTGTAACGCCCCAAAAATCCTCCATGATTCCCAATTTGCTACCAACTACTACTCATCATCATCCCTCATATCATCTGCTAAATATTTCCTAGAAATTGGAAAGCTTTATTTTTCGACTCAAAACGAATTCTTTTTTTTTTTTTACTCAAAACGACTTCCAAAAGAAATACATATAAATGCTGCAGCAGAAACTCGTTTAAAATCGATTTAAGTAACTTCACACTTAAAACATAAAAATTAAAGAGACCGGTCGACACCTGCAAGAGCCAATCGACACTTAAGTTGTCTCGGGTTTTAATCGGTCGACACTGACAAACGCTGGTCGACATTGACAAACGCCGGTCGACACTACATTTCTCTCAGATTTTTTCATCGGTCGAAACTGAGAATACCGGTCGACACTTCTACACTCGTTTCAGAGAGGGATCGACACCCGTTGTCGCAGGTCGACACCTTGATCCTCTCTGTCCGCGCAGATCGACCCTCGCGGTTAACACCTCTTCAAATTTTACACGGACCGATCGACACCTGGGACCAGGGGTCGACACCTAGTTCAGCTTTGCCCTGCACAGGTAGAACCTCGCGGTCGTCACTCACCTTCCATTTTACACTGACCGGTCGCCACTTATGGACTTTGGTCGACACTTTGCACTCGAGAAACCTTAACAAAATTTAAAACAAAACAACATGGTTTTGACTAAACGTTTAAAAAACATGAATCCTCTTCTCGGCTCAATTTACAAACCTATTACGCACAACAAAGCATTATACCCAATTTCAAATCTCTCTTTTACCTCAAAATAACCAAGTACGACTCAAAATATTTCACCACCCATACTTACACCTACCATAGTCAAAATGCCTCAACAGCTAGAACAGTCGTCCCACGAGCGTTCTCCTCCAACTGCCTCCTAGTCCTAGGCATGCTCGGGATACTCACTAACTGCTGCGTCGTCACCTACATCACAGAACTCAACTATAAGCCTAATGCTAAGTAAGTAATGCATATAAACTTAAATACTGAAAAAAAAAACATTCACATCCTAACATATGCAGTTTCTACAGTTTCGTCTCTATTTTCGTTTTCGTCTCTTTCTTACATCTTCTTACATCTTTTTACTACTGAGTTCTTCTTTACTTGCTAAATCAAAGTGACACACCTCACGATCCACCTCTCGGGACAAGGCCAACCTCAATCTAGTAAAATGACACACCTCGCGGTCCACCTCTCGGGACAAGGTCACCACGTAAAGCGGAGGAAGAGTGATACACCTCGCGATCCACCTCTCGGGACCAGACCACTCAACCCCACCTTTATTATCTTCTTACGTATCTTCTCGTTTCATCTCATCCTAGTGTTTCACTTCGTAAAAACAAGGAAATTCATTCTCGTTTCGTCTCGTAAATTAAAACTATGATGCCTAATCAATAAAGCATAACATAAAATAAACGAGCAATGCATCCTACTGTACTGTGATGTAAGCCCGAGAGCAAAACTCCTACTACATTACTTACCTGGCGTTCTTAGCACTCGTAATCCAAATCTCGTACACTTACTAAAAAACCTATAAAATTATACATCCGTCAATTCTAACTCATTAAATTCATGACTCCTTATCTTGAAAGTCCTAACTCATACCAAAACCGACACTCTCCAGTAAACCTGAAATCTCGCACCATTTCCGTCCAACTTCAGAAATTCACAACTTCTCCAATATTCATCCAAATTGGACGATACAAAGTACTACGGGTAGTTTCCTATGGTCTCATCCATTTCTTATTCGGATGTCCACAACTCAAACGAACATGGCCGAACGGACACCATTCCACAAATTCACATACTCGGTCAGTCAACCACACAAATCTTTCCCACAAATTCTCATATTTCACTCATATTTCTATCTTAAACACCAATATGCGGATGAAATTCAACTCTATACTCAACTTCTCACATTACCCTCCTAGGTTTTCACTAAATCACCCTATACTCTTGCCAAACCTGTTTTTGTCACTAATAACACCAACACATAAACTAGCTACACAAAACTAACTAGAATTTACCCTGATTCGGAAGAACGGAGGAGGAATCGATTGCCGATCGCTCGTGGCAGAGGAGAAACGAGAAGGGGGTGGGGTGGTTGATGGGGAAGAAGAACACCGCTCAGTTTTTTTTTATATAATTTAATATAATTAATTCTAATTACTATTTCGCCCTTCATCACAACTCTTTCGATAAATCTACTATACGATCAGTGCTCGGATAAAATCTTAGAATTTCTCTTTCGCCAATATTCCTGAAATAATTCTTTACCTAACATTACAAACTTTTCAGTCTCGAACCTCGCCATTGACCGATACGAAATTTTGAAAAATTGAATTAACTGAAATTTTTCGGGTGTTAGATTGCGACCACTGACTTTTGAAAGAGAGTCATCAAATCCAACGGCTGTAGAGGAATGGGTTCGTACAATGGAGAGTATGTTCAAGTATGCGAAAGTAGAGGAGGAGGATAAAGTTTCGCTAGCCACATTTCATTTAGCGAAGGATGCCCAATTTTTGTGGGAGGCTTTGGAAACCACCATCGATGTGCAACTGATGACGTGGGAAAGGTTCAAGGATGCATTTTATGATAAGTATTTTAACAGTATAGTGCAGGCAGTTAAGATAATGGAGTTCCTACAGTTGAAGCAAAACGAGTCGGTAACTAAATACAACCGGCAGTTTGAGTCCTTTTCCCAGTTTGCCAAAAATTTGGTGAGCCGGAACGAAGATAAGGAGTTTCAATTCGTACAGGGGTTGAAGTCAAAAATATATAAGGGAGTAAAGATAGTCGGATTTCAGGAGGTGCCCTATTTGAAAGTGGTGGCTAAGGCGCTAGAAGTGTAGGAAGCAAAGATGAAGTGTGTTAAGCAAAGAGAAGATTCCAAGAGATTTTTCATGGAGATTGCCCCACAACAAAGTAGAGGTGCCCCTCAGCAGTAACAACAGAGAGGCACTAAGAGGTTCAGCGAGAGTTCGAATAACCAAGGTAGTAGCAAAAGGCCTCAAGGGTCGGTGCAGTACCTCAGTGCCCTAAATGTTTGAAGTATCACCCGGGCGAAGGAAGATTGAACTCGGGAAAGTGTTACACTTTCAGCGTAGCCGGACAGTTAGCTAGAGATTGCCCAAAGCCTAGACTTACTCGGTATTTCAACTGTAATGAGATGGGCCATGTTAGTAGAGATTGCCCAACTTTGAAGAATGGTCCGACACATACAACACCGAGGATATTCACCATGATCGAGTCGGGCGATGACGACCAGTCAGCCGTAGTATCAAGTACTATATTGATAAATTCTATACCTGTTTATACCTTGATTGACTCTGGTGCAACGCAGTTGTTTATTGCAACTGCGTTCACGGTCAAGTTAGATGTATGGCCTGTAGCAAGGAACTGTAGCTATAAAGTGTTGCTGCCTTATTGTAACTCCCCGAGAAAACCCGTGTTCCCGGTGCGCTACAGTGCATCTACACACTACACACACTAACACTTGACATAACTCACTAAATTTAATACCCCTTTCGTTTTCAAATCATTTTCAAAAGAACATTTGTGAGTATGAGAAATTTTCAACTCAATTCGAAAACAACTCGCGTCCCGAAGAGGGAACACGAAGTCCTCAACATAAAAACTACGCAGCGGAAAAGAAAACCATTTAAAACAATTTAAGATACAACGGTAAGACTTGAAATCTCAGTAAAAAATCCAACGCACACCTCGAACTACACAATCCAGTGCCGCGCATTCACGTCCCCACTTCGACACCCCGCGCCCACCCTCGCGGTGCCACACGTGCCAACTCAACGTCACTGTGTCTCGCGCACGCTCACAGCGCCGCATGCCCCATGCACCTTGCCGTTGTACAGCACGTCCGCGCGCAAGCCCTCACCCGGCGTCGTACGACTCGTGAGTACCCGCAGGGCCGCGTGCCCCGCGCACCTGCGATCACGCCGCACTTCCACGCTCATCTACACTTCTCTAGCATTCACTGTACACACCTCAACCTATTTCATATCCTCTCGACTCCCAACCCCTCTCCTGAACATTCGGCAGAGTAACGCTTAAAAACTGGCTATCCCAAAAATTTAAAACCCTGCACACAATTCACCAAAACTAACAATATCTATTTATCCACCATCCAGAGAAATCACCATAACACAATCAGAGTATGAAGACAACGAAAATCTATCAATTTCAAACGAAGAAAATTCATAGTATAGAGCAAATTCCATGCTCATACATGTAAAATATATGCGTAGGTCGCCAAAATCACACGCACTCCATATACACCTAAACATTGACACATATACAACTCATCTCATCGACTGTACAAAATCACCACAAAAGAAAAATACTCGCAAACAAACCAGGCCACCGCCTACCATCTCCACGGGTCGGGTCGCCCTAACAAAAATCCGCCATCTGGTGCCTCGGTTGCACGCCGCCAACCATCCTATGCCTCAGGACTAGGCTCTCGAGGCTCACCAGCAAGATCGTCAGCACCTACACCACAGAACACACAACATAAGCCTAACGCTCAGTAAGTAATGCGATATGAAAGTAAAAGCCGATAATGCAATCCTATCACATGCAGTCTCTACACTCACACTCATGTTGTCACACCTGTGATGCGTAGTGCAGCCGCACCAAGGTAAGGAGGAACCTTACGCCACCCTACACCCTGACACATCGCCACCGTCCCGGACTCTCCAGCAACGAGGCCCACAAGTTACACACACGCATCACCACACGGCAACCACATCAGGGTAAGGGTGTACCTTGCGCCACACTACACCCTGACACGTCGCCCCCATCCCAGTCTCCCCGGTACGGGGCCACAGTTGCACCACACACATGTTTCGCGACAGCCCAGGCAGCCCACCCCTAGAGTGGAATCCGCGACTGGTGTTGCACCGGCCCACACACTAGTAAGATCTGCGATACCACTGCCCATCACCCTCACCGTCAACATATTCACGCCGTATGACGGCCCAGCCGGCCCACTCCTCGAGCGGAATGCACGACTGGTGAAGCACCGGCCCAGACACTAGCAGGATCCGCGGTACCATCGCCACACGTCTCACCACATACTCAAAACATGCTCAAAGTCATTTTCGTTCACGTTTTTAAAATATGATGCATGTCAAACGATACGCACGCACACCCCAATCAATCACATAAACCCTAAAGTTCTACGGCGTAGGCCCACTTGGGCAAAACGCATGCATGCAATACTTACCTGGCGTCCTAAGCTCGCTCGACGCATCGCTTGGCCAAAAAGTGTCTCAACCTAAAACACAAATAATCACTGATCAATATTCACTTCAAAATTCACCAAATAAGCTAAAATAATATTCCTTAACTAAACTTATGAAGTTCCAGTTAAAACGGTCACCAAAAATGGATTCGTCCTAAAACCAGCTAGAAGTTCGGACGCGCATAACTTTTGCGTCCGTCAACGGAATCGAACGATTCAAGTGGCTAAACGTTCCCTTAGGAACCTAGTCTAGCATATTAAAACGAATTTTAAAATAGTGAGCCACAGACTGGCGAAAAATGCTAAAAATCGAATCTGCCATTTTTTATAAAATTTCAACTTTTGTTTTTCTTCAACCAAAACTCACTCAATTTAGCTTTACGCACCAAAAACAGCCATGCCACTATCACACGTCAAAATTCTATGAAAAATGCTCACTAATTTGACTTAGACCAAAATCTGGCATAAACTTCCGACGCTCATAACTTCTGCGTCGAATATCGGAATCGAACGATTCCAGCGGCTATACGTCCCTCTAACAACCTAATTTATCTCACAAAAATAGAATTTAAAACGATCACTCGAACGTAGGTCGAAACGGCCAAAAAGAGAAGCTATTTTTATACGAAAAATAGCCTAAAATTCAACTTCGATCCAAACTCGCGAATTCCTTCACCGAACAATCACATTTTGATCTATCCAATGCATACATTAACAAAATTGGTGGTTCCCAACAAAAAAAATAGAATGGCAGCACAAAACCCTCACGGTTCTCTTCCCACAACCGTGCATTCTCAACCCACCCATTGCACCATAAAAATTCAATTCTATCCCTCTTAAATTCTAGCATGAAATTTTAGAGACTTAGAGGTAAGAACAAATTTCACGCTCGGCCATCTAAGCAGGAAAAAATCAAAAGAGAAACTCCCTGTTTTCGGTCAGCTTCGTCGCGAGAGGGTCGAGTCACACACTGGCTCCAGAACACACACACACTACACCCTAAATTGCTCCAACAACCGAGCTCTACCGTCAGGAGTCCAAGAACAACAGAGTTTCCACGCTCGGTCGACAGAACCAAAAAAAATAGGGGAGAACTCATGTTCAGTTTTTCAGCGCGGTAAGGCAAAACAGCTTCTCTCTTCAGCTCACCGGAGTACTCTGGGTACCGGCGTTTCTCCCTCGGCGGTCGGTCGTCGGCGATTTCCCTTCCCCGATCTCTCTCTCGCTCCCTTTCTCGGCCGCGCAACAACACGGTGGAATGGCTTCCACCCCGAAGCCATTCCACCATATAACGTTTTTTTTTAAACTTTTAATTTAATTAAAAATTACCAAAATGCCCTCACGTGTTTTAATCGTCCGTAAATTCGTTAATTTCTCGACCTCCCGACTTTAAATTCCAAAAACCATCGCAAAAGTAGGCTCCGAGTCTTATAATTTAAATTTTCCCCTAGAAATATTTCTCAAAACTCCGACCGAGATTAAATTCAAAATTTTCAAAAATTCAAAATTAAAATTCAAAATTTCTGAGTTATCACACTTATAATGGACGTATGAATTCTAATCAAGTCGTGCAGGATAGTGTAGTGTTTGGAAAAAATTTATTGGTCGATCTTATTATTATGGGCATAACCGGATATGATGTGATACTGAGAATAGATTGGCTTTTAAAGCACTAATCTATGATCGACTGCAGAGCCTAAACAATGAGGTTTTAACCCACAACTTAGATGTATGCTAACTTGATATCTGTGATGGCGCATGTCGATGCTCGTCAAGTTTTTGTGGGTGATCCTTTTCGTTTTCTCGCCAGTATTATAGATATGCAAATTCCCAGGGAATTAAAGCCGCAAGATGTTTTGATTGTTCAAGACTTTCTCGAAGTTTTTTTTATATGTTTTACCTGGTTTGCCTCCGGATCGAGAAATAGAGTTCGCTATAGATGTATACCCAGGAGCCAAGCCGATATCGAAGAATCCTTACAGATTAGCACCAACGGAACTGAAAGAGTTAAAGAAGCATTTAGAGGAACTAGTGAAAAAAAGATTTATATGCCCTACCTTTTCACCGTGGGGCGCGCCAATCCATTTTGTCAAGAAGAATGATGGATCATTACGGATGTGCATTGGTTACCGATAATTGAATAAGCTGACAATCAAGAACAAGTACCCTCTGCCAAGAATAGACAATCTATTTGATCAATTCCAGGGTGCACGAGTCTTTTCTAAGATCGACCAGAGATCAGGCTATTATCAGCTGAAGGTCAGATCAAAAGATATTCCGAAGATGGCTTTTTGGACGAGATACGGACATTACGAATTCTTGTTGATGTCCGTCGGATTGACGAATGCTCAAGCCACCTTCATGGATCTAATGAACAGAGTATTCCATGATTATCTTGATAAATTCGTCACAGTGTTTATCGATGATATATTACTGTATTCTCGTAGTGAGGAGGATCATAAAGAGCACTTAAGGTTACTATTGAAAACCATGAAGCAAAGTTTTCCAAGTGCGAGTTCTGGCTAAACATGAGCCATTTTCTGGGTCATGTCATCTCGAGTGATGGCATATCTATCGATCCAACAAAAATTTAGGCAGTTAAAGAATGGCCACAACCGAAGAGTGTTACTAAAACACGAAGTTTCCTTGGGTTAGCAGGTTATTATAGGAGATTCATTGAAGGT
The DNA here is from genome assembly GCA_022433055.1 of Begonia peltatifolia. NCBI lineage: Eukaryota > Viridiplantae > Streptophyta > Magnoliopsida > Cucurbitales > Begoniaceae > Begonia > Begonia peltatifolia. Next base: position 8,609,291 of record CM039523.1, read on the forward strand.
TCGAAGATAGCAACGCCTCTGACCTGTTTGACGAGGAAAAATACGAAGTACTTGTGGACCAAAGATTGCGAGCATAGTTTCCAGACTTTGAAGCAGAGATTGACCACTGCTCCGATATTGATGCTCCCTGTTGAAAACGGGAAATTCAGCATTTACTGTGATGCTTCCAAGATAGGTCTTGGGTGTATGTTGATGCAGGAAGGAAAAGTCATAGTCTATGCCTGTAAGCAACTGAAAAGATATGAGCAAACTTATCCGACACAAGACTTGGAGTTAGCCATGGTAGTCTTCACGCTAAAGATTTGAAGGCATTATCTAAATGGACAGCCGTGTGAAATATATTCAGATCACAAAAGTTTGAAGTATATTTTCACTCACAAAGAGTTGAACATGAGGCAATGGCGGTGGTTAGAGTTCGTAAAGGACTATGATTTTGAGATTAAATACCACTCCGACAAGGCAAACGTAGTGGCTGATGCATTAGACAGAGTAACGACATCCACTTCAACTATGACTTCAAGTATGCCATTAGCTTTGGATGTGGAGTTTCAGAAATTCAATTCGGAAGTGGTGTCGAATGTGTCAACCATGTTATCAGTCATGTCTTTATAGCCCACTATTCTGGAAAAGGTTAAGCAAGCCCAGAAGGACAACGATGAATGTAAAGAAATTAAATCGAGCATGGCTTCTAATGACAGGTCGAAGTTTAACTATTCAGAAGACGGAATTCTTAAGTTTTGGAATCGATGGTTTTTTCTGGATAATGAAGAACTACAAAGAGAGATATTGTTTGAAGCCCACTCTTCAAGGTTTTCTGTGAATCCAGGGAGCACCAAGATGTACAAGGACCTTAAGCAACATTATTGATGGTCAAATATGAAGAGGATGGTGGTAAAGTATGTCGAGGCATGTTTGATTTGCCAACAGATTAAGGCTGAACATCAGACGCCAGCAGGAAAGTTAAAGCCATTGCCTATTCCTGAGTGAAAATGGGAGTAGATATTGACGGACTTTGTTATCGGATTGCCTCGGACAACAAAAGGTTATGATGGTATATGGGAGATTGTGGATCGATTAACCAAGTCAGCCCATTTTCTGCCAGTGAATATGGCGTACTCCATGGATCAAATTGTCGAACTGTATGTTCAGGAGATCGTACGATTACATAGAGTTTCAACTTTGATTGTATCTGCCAGGGACCAAGATTTGCATCAAAGTCCTGGAAGAGTCTGCACATGGCCATGGGTACGCAGCTTAATTTTAGTACGACGTTTCATCCTCAGACAGACGGACAATCTGAGAGAACTATTCAGACGTTGAAGGATATGCTCAAAGCTTGCGTATTGGAATTTTAAGGTTTTTGAAGCAAATAATTATCGCTAATGGAGTTTTCTTATAATAACAGTTTTCAAACTACGATAGGTATAGCTCCTTACGAGGATTTCTACGGGAGAAAGTGCAGTTCTCCGTTGTACTGGGACGAAGTCGAAGAGGCACAATTGGTTGCTCCAGATATTCTATAACAAACAGTAGAAAAGATTGCTTTCATTCAGCAATGGATATTGACAGCTCAAAGCCAACAAAAGAGTTATGCAGATCGACGGAGAAGGGAGTTTGAATTTGAGGTAAATAATAAGGCTTTTCTTAAGATTTCTCCATTCAAGGGAGTTGTAAGATTAAGAAAAAAGGGTAAGTTGAATCCCAGATATATTGGATTGTTTCCTATTATGAAGAGAATGAGAAAGACAAATTACCAACTGCAACTATCAGTCTCGATGAAGTGAATCCACAATCTTTTTCACGTCTTTATTAAGAAAGTGTACTCAAGATCTTTCTCATGTTGTGGAGTAGCAGAACATATAAATTCTACCGACACTGACCTATGCGGAGGAACCAGTGGAGGTTATGGATTATACAGTGAAGGTTTTACGCAACAAGGAGAATCCATTGGTGAAGGTTCTATGGGATAACCACAACGTAAAAGAAGTAACTTCGGAGCGGCAGCAGGACATGATAAGCCGGTATCTAGAGTTGTTCAGGTAACAAATTTTGAGGACAAAATTTTTTTTAAGTGGGGTGGAATATAACACTCAGAATTTTTGGGTTTACGTATGGGTAAACGGCGTAGTTCTAGTCGTAATTAAGGGCGAAAATTTAGGCGATTACGTAGAAGATTATTTTGAGACTATTGAAAAAGTGAAATTTATAAAAGTCCAACTGAAAAATAACCGAATGACCGTTTAGTTAAAAGATTAAAAGGTGAGGGCGATATAGTAATTACAATTATTATTATTATTATAAAAATAAATAAGAGAAGAGGAAGAAGAGAAACCCCTTGTGATTTCTCCTCTCCCCATCCGCGTGAAACCCTCCCCCTTCCCTCAGCGATTCCTCCTTCCATCGACGATCCTTCTCTGTTCCTCCTCCGTTTCTTCAAATTTACGGTACGGTTAATTTTTAGTAGATAATTAGTTCTATAATTGTTTCGAGCGATAAAAGTGAAGTTAGAAGGAGTATTTGGTAGTTTTGGTGAACCCTATGAGGGAGATACGAGATATTGAGGTTAAAGTCAAATTTTATTCATGTATTGGTGTTTAAGTTGGAAGTAAGTTTAGATTATAAGTTTTATGGAAAGGATTTGGTGTTTGGCTAGCCAAAAAACTCGGGTTACAAAACGGTTTTTGTTCAGCCATATCTGGCCAAGCTGTCGATATTGGATTGGAAAATGGATGAAACCGTTAGGAACTAGACATCTAATGGAATCCGTAGCATTTTGAATCGTCAAAATTGGACGAGTATTGGTTTAGTTATGAATTTCTGAAGGTTGGTTGGAAATAGAGCCGGAATTCAGGTTTAGTTAGATTAGGTGTTAAATTGTCAATCCTCTTTAGAATTTTATGAATTGGAAATAAAGTAGAATTGATGAATGTGTGGTTTTATAGGTTCTCCGATTTAGCGAGCGATCTACGAGCAATTGCTAAGGACACCAGGTAATGTGTGGTTTTATAGGTTCTCCGATTTAGCGACCGATCTACGAGCAATTGCTAAGGACACCAGGTAAGTAGTGTACATAGGTGCTTTTGCTTTCGGGTCTACATCACAGTTCGGTAGGTTGCATGCACGTTTACTTTATGTTATGATTTAGTGATTGTGCATCATAGTTTTAAAGTACGAGAACGAAACGAAAATGAATTTTCATGTTTTTAAGAAATTAAACAGTAGGATGTGACGTGATGAACGAAACGAAAAGATACGTAAGAAGATAATGAATGTGGGGTTAGTGGTCTTGTCCTGTGAAGTGAACCGCGAGGTGTATCACTTCTTCCCCCGCTTTACGTGGTAGCCTTATCCCGTGAGATGAACCGAGAGTTGCGTAACTTTGCTAAATTGAGGTTGGTCTTGTCCTGTGAGGTGGACCGCGAGGTGTGTCACCTTGATCTAGATATAAAGAAGAACTCAGTAGTAAGATAAAAAAGATGCAAAAAAGAGCGGGAACGAAAGTAGAGACAAAACTGTAAAAACTGCATATGATAGGATCTGTGTTGTTTTCAGTGTTATGTTTTATATGCATTACTTTAACACCCGGGAATTTTCGTAAATTGATTTTCAAAAATTCGTATTTGTAAACGGCGGGGTTTTGGTCAGAATCGAGAGCGGAGAATTTGTACTATTAGATAAAAGATTATTTCGAGACTAATAGAGAAGAGAAAATTTTAAGAATTCAACCGGAATTGGACCGTATAACAGTTTGATTAAACGGATTAAAGTTGAGGGTGAAATAGTAATTAAGAATTTATTTTATTAATAATAAAAAAAAACAAACAGAGAGCAGGAACGAAATCCCCCCCTCCCCCCTTTTTTCGGTTCTTCCTCCTCCCCCACCGAAAACGGAATCTTTCTGCTGATCTCCTTCCAGCGACGTCCAGTGACGATGTTTTCTCCTTCGTTTTCTCAAATCTACGGTAAGTTTAGTTAATTTTGAATTGATAATTAGTCATTTTGAGCGGTAAAACTAAGGTTAGAGAGAGTATTTGTTAGTTTTAGTAAAACTCTAGGTGGGAGGTATGAAATTTCAGGATTTAGTCGAGTGTTAGTCGTGTATTGGTGTTTAAGCAGGAAGAATAGGTACCCTATGAGTGTTTTTGGAGAAAATTTAGCGTTTAGAGAGCCGGATAACTCGGGTTGTGGAACGGTCTCTGTTTGGCCACATTCGGCCAAGTTATGGATGTCTAATTAGGAAATGGATGAAACCATTAGAAACTAGACATCCTGTGGAGTCTGTGGCACTTTGGATCATCCAATTCGGACGAGTATTGGAGAAGTTATGAATTTCCGAAGTTGGTCAGAAATTGAGTTGGATTTCGGGATTAGTAGAGAGTTTTTATTTTGTACGAGTTATGACTTTCAAGCTAGGAATTTATGAATTGAACGAGGTAGAATTGATGAATGTGTGATTTTATAGGTATTCCCAGTTAGCGTACAAAGTTACGAAGTGCAAGGAATTTCTAGGACGCCAAGTAAGTAATGGATTGTTTGCGATTTGCCCTCGGGCCTACGCCATGGAACGGTAGGGTTGCTTGTTTGTTTTGACTGTTTGTTTTGTTGATTGGTCAATTGATTGCGCATATGTGTTGACATACATCATGATTTTGAATTACGAAAAAACGAGTTTTGAGCATGTTTTGAATTGTGCGTATGAAATGTAATTAGATAAGAAAAGATGTCACGTATGGGAATGCCTCGTCATTAACGTGCTAGTAAGAAAGTACTAGAGGGTTCACATTGATGAAAGTATGTAAGATAACATGGTTTGTGAACGCTTTGTTGTTAACGTGCTAGTGAGAAAGCACTAGAGGGTTCTATGATCGATGTTGGGAGGAGATTTTTTATGGTCGTCCTGTGCGTGAACATGATGTGTGCCTCTAATCTCGCTCCGTGAGACATGGTTTGACCGTCTTGATTGTGATAGGATAGGTGCCTACTTGACTCACACGTGAAAGTGGAAGTTGATAATAATGAAAATGACACAGAGCGTAGAAACTGCATGTGTTAGGGGTTGAATTGTGTATTGATTGTCAGTTCATATTCCATACTTGCTAAGCATTACACTTATGTTTTGTGTTCCATGGTGTAAGTGACGGCGAGCTCTCCGGTGAGTTGTTTGAGCACGGCCATGACTAGGATAGCGGTTGGTGACGTATGCTGTATGCCGGTGTAAGCAGCTTGTTGGGGCGACACGACCATGATGTATAGGTTGTAGGAATTTGTAAGCATTTTTGAGTTGAACAACTATATATAATTATGGATTGGTATTTTGATGTATAAAAAGTGTTTTTAATTCGTACGGGCCATTTTGACGAATGATTAAGTTTTTTTTTTTAAACGTTTTAAGGTTTTAAACAGAGTTTGTCAATCGATAAGCTTAGTGGTCGACCAGACCCTATAAGTGTCAATCGCGAGGGTCGACTTGCGCGGGTAGAGCCGAAATACGTGTCGACCTATGGTTGTAAGTGTCGACCGGTAGTGTAAAAAATGACAGCGGTATCGACCGCAAGGGTCGACCTGCGCGGGCAGAGAGGATCAAGGTGTCGACCTGTGAAAGCAGATGTCGACCGCTCTCTGAGATAAGCGTAGAAGTGTCGACCGGTGTTGTCATTGTCAACCTACGAGAAGACCCGAAAGAAACATAATGTCGTCCGGCGTTTGCCAGTGTCGACCGATGAAAAACCCGAGACAACTCAAGTGTCGACTGATACTTACAAGTGTCAACCAGTGTCTCTGTTTTATGTTTCATAAAATAAAGTTTTATTCAAACTGATTTTAATCGATTTTTCCACTGCAATGTCATTTAAAATATTTTCAAAAATGACGTTTTAAGTCGAGAAATAAATTTTTTTAATTTTATGCGAATTCTTATAATACGAGTCAATTAGTGAGTAAGTAGCAAACCGGGTCCAAGGTGGATGGGGGCGCTACAATTACTTATTTAGCATTAAGCAAATAGATGAGTTATGTGATATAAGTGACGAAGCAGTAGCTTGTGAGTACTCAGAGTGTGCCCAGGACTAGGAGGCAGTTGGAGGAGTGTGCTCGTGGGACGATCCGTCTGATTGTTAGGACATTTTGACCAGGGTGGGCGTGTTTACGATTTTCCAGTTGTGTCGAGTCGTTTTGAGTCATTTGAATGTATAGACAGATTTCAAACTTTTAGTAGTCGTTTTGATGCATAAAGTTGATTTTCAAATGATTGGAAAGAGCTTGTTTCGTTATTTTTAACGTTGAGTCGAAATTCGGCTTGTTTTGAAGGATTAAAGGTTTTTATGCAAATTATGGGAAAGAAGTTTCGACCGATAAGCTTAGTGGTCGACCGAACTTGGCAAATGTCAACTGCGAGAGTCAACCTGTGAAGGTAGAGCCGAACTAAGTGTCGACCAGTAGTGTAAAAATGATAAGGGTATCGGCTACAAGGTACGACCGGGGTGAATAGAGAAGATTGGAGTGTTGACCTATATTTACAAGTGTCGACCGGTTAGCGTGATGAGCATAGAGGTGTTGACCGATGCAAACAGAGGCAAACCGAATGTCGACCTTTGTATGTAAGTGTCAACCCTTGGGTGCAGCATGGGTCAAGTGTCAACCGCAGTCTGCAGGGGTGGACTGGTTCCCTTTGTTTATTGCTTTTAAAACTTATATTTCGTTTAAATTTATTTTGGTTGAGTCTTTCGCTGCGATGTTTTCAAACGTTTTCTAACATGTTGTTTTAAGTTAATAAGCAAAGTTTTTAACCTTTCGAAAAATTATACCCGGATTTTTTAGTATGAGTAAGGATAGCGACCCTGGTCCGGGGACTACTCGGGGTTATTACAGAGATGGGAGCAGAGCGAACAAGAAACAGACGAGTTTTCGAGGCGCTACAAGATTCTACACCAGATTTTATTCCAAAAATCTCCACAAATTAGTGCTCAAATCTCCAAAAATTAACTCGAGAATCGGATTAATAATATTTTCTTCTTTATTTTGGGATATTCTATGCACTATAAATAGGCGCAGATCTATACAATTCGAATTATTCTTTTCTTTAGTTTTTCATTTATTATCATATTTTTCATATAGAATTCATGATGATAATGTGTGTTTTAAGCTAAATCCATTGGCGAGATTAAAGATGAAATTATTTGTTTAGCAATTCAATGAAGTTTTGATTATTTTGTTATTCGGTGTTTAAATATTCGAGTGATATTTAATATTCCATATTTATCTTTGTGTTAATTTTAGTCTTGTTTTCTTTGTATAATTTTGCATATAAATCTGCATATTATTTTATTAGTAATCTTTTACTGTATTATAAACTCACGAGCATAGTGTCGATTTTGATTTCTAGTAATAATAATCGTATTGTTCTTCAAGTTAAATTTAAATCACTCGAACAAATATTTTATAAAAAAAATCAAATTTAAAATTGATGGGCTTAAACAACTAATAGATTCTCGAACCCTCGCTACTTTTTGTTATTGAATTCTCCACACAAAAATAATATCTTTTAAATTGCTTCCTTTTAATCACAAAATTTATTTTTTATTTATTTTTATTTTGACATATCTCTTGCTTTATTGTTCTTGATTATGCTTTTAGCTATCGTCTCCTGGAATCGACCGCCTGAAACTATATTGCAACCGACCGCTTAGTAGTGCACAATTTGGGCATAATCATGTTTTGGTGTCGTTGCCGAGGAGGTTTAACAATCAAGATTGTCAAACAATCTAATGCTTCAAGAGTAAGTATTTATTTATTTATTTCTTCTTTTATTTTATAATTTTTGTAATTATAAAAAAAAACTTTTGCAATTCTTTTCTTTCCAGCACATTTAGGATTTAAAAAAATACACTATTAAATAAATTTTGTTTTATATTTTTGTTATTAGATTGATTTCCTTAATAACAAATCTCTTTTATTTTTATTTCTATAAAATATAATATATTTTTGACCATATCTTTTAATTTATCTGAATAGATTGGATTTTATTCCCATAATTTTATTTTTTCTTTTTAAATGTGATTTTAGTTTTATAATCATAATAAGGTATTTCCTAATTTATTTAGATGTAGTCTATTAATTGAGTAATATCTTTTTAATAGTGAATTTAAGTTTAGAGAATTCTTTTAATAGGTACTTTCATAATTTAAATAGATTTATGTTAATTATTTTGGTAGTTTATTTTATTTATAAAATAAAAAGTAAAATAAAAAACAAAACAATAAAATAAAATATAAAATATAAAAAAATAAAAAATAAAAACAAAATAAAACAATAAAATATAATGATAATAATAATAATAAAATAACAAATAAATAAATAAAAACTAAAAAATAAATAAATAAAAATCTTTTTTTTTGGTGAATTGTTCCATTTAGAGATGAATTAGAACGTTTTGCGAAGAAACCAATTCAAAATTTTACTAGCGAAGCTTCGTCTCATCTTCCATCCAATTTGTTCAATCCTCCTTCTTCATCTCATTCTTCCTCATCACATCGTTCTCTTGACGTTCTAACTTTGGCACCTAAGATTGAAGATTTAAGAGCCATGTCGCAACACGAGGACAACAATCAAAGGAGGTTAATGGATTATCTTCACCCCACTCGCACGACCACCCCATCATGTATTATGTTCCCCCCTAACATGCCACAATTGGATTTCAAGTTAGGCATGATTCAATTATTGCCAACCTTTCACGGGTTAAAGAGCGAGAATCCATATGTACATATTAGAGAATTCGAGGAGGTGGTGGCTACTTTTCATAGTCGTGCTAATGTCATAAACTTTGTGAGGTTGAAATTCTTCTCATTCTCCTTGAGAATAAGGCAAAAAGCTGGCTATATTCTCTTCGACCTAGATCAGTTGGTTCGTGGGAGGAGATGACAACAATATTCTTTAACAAATACTTCCCGTACCATAAAACCAATGGTCTTAAACGACAGATTTCCACCTTCTCTCAAAAGGAAAGTGAAACCTTAATCTAAGGTTGGGATAGGTTTAAAGATTTGTTTATTTCTTGTCCCCATCACAGTTATGAAAGTTGGCGTCTTGTTAGCTATTTCTATGACGGACTTATAGTACACAACACCAATTTGTCGAGATGATGTGTAATAGGGAATTCCTTCACAAGGACCCTGACGAAGCCATCGAGTACTTGAACGATCTAGCTGAAAAATCTCACACTTGGAGTGGACCAAGTGCCATGGAAAGTATAAGTAGGTCCCGCCAGTTGGAATCTATCAACTTAAGGAAGAAGACAATCTAAAACTGCAAGTTGAAGCTTTGAGCAAACAACTCGAAGTCTTCAAGTCCCAAAGTGGTAAGGAAATCCATACGGTCGCCAAGGAGGAGATTAATGATGTCTGTTTAGTATGTGGGGGAATGGATCATCAAGCTTAGAACTGTGCCACTTACGGAGAGATGAGGGGAGTTTATGAGGAACAATGTAAAACCCTCGGGAACTACACAAAACCTTATTCACCTTATTCTAATTCATACATATTGGCTGGCAAAATCACCCTAACTTTAGTTGGAGAGACTCCAACAAACAAGCACAATCATCTGGGGACTAATGAAAACCTGACCAACAAGCTAATCTACCAAGAGCACACTCGACACCACAATACAGTACGCAACCATCGAGAAGCTCACTCGAGAATTTTTTATGGACTGATCAACCAACTACAACTCTACTGAAGTGGGTTAATCTCTCCAAGCCCTAGTTGGAAGTAGATAGAATATGACATAAGATTTACACTCGCTTCTAAGACCAGGATCCTTGTACTTTGGCGGTGTTTTCTACTCAATCAATGCACTGATCTGCTCTGTCATGAATGCAGTTTTTTTGACGTGGTGGCGCCTTTTTATGGTACATAGATCCTTGATTACTTTGACATAAGCCGGTACTTGTTTGATCACATGCAATAGAGGTAGGTTAACCTTCACTTGTTGCAAGTGTTCAAGGATCTCGCTTTGATTTTTCGATACGTTCCCATATCGGAGAGCTTGTGGAAACGGCACTCGTACTGGAACTGTTGGGCCTTCAAGTGTTGGAACGTCTTCTTTGTTACTTGAAGTAGATGGATCAAGTTGTTTTTTGCTGCTAGTGGTTATGACATTAACTTCTTTGACATTTTTAGAAGACTTGTCTGAGGTTTTAGCCATATGGAGTCCCTTTGGGTTTGGTTGAGCCTGAGATGGAAACTTGCTGCGCTCCTGAACAGCTAATGAACCGGTCAACTTTGTGATTTGACTCTTGATGTCATTGTTCTCTTCCACCAGTTGGTTAAGGACAGATTCAAACTTGTTGTTCGTCGTGAATTGTTCCTCCATGAATTTCTTCAAAGTGTCCTCTAGTGAGCTTCTCGATAGTTACGTACTGTATTGTGGTGCCGAGTGTGCTCTTGGTGGATTAGCTACATCACAATAGTTCAACTCACCGAGGGTCTCAAACATGTTTTCCTGGGCGACGATGATACCTTTCCAGTCATCATCTCATCCAAACTTGACGAATCACAGGAGCAGCGATTGGTCGATATTCTACGTGAGTATAAAAGCGCTTTGGGATGGATGATTGCCGATATAAAAGGTATTAGCCCATTAATTTGTTCTGACCACATTCATCTCGAAGAAAGAGCTACTCCATATCGAGATCCACAACGCAGAATTAATCCAACAATGCAAGAGGTTGTGAATAATGAAGTATTGAAGTTGTTGGTTACAGCCATCATCTATCTAGTCTCAGATAGCAAGTGGGTTAGTCCGACTCAATTAGTTCCCAAGAAATCGAGAGTCACGGTGGTTGAAAATGAAAATGGAGATTTCGTCCCCACAAAGGTTGTGACGGGTTAGCCCATGTGCATTGACTATCGCAAGCTTAACGTTGTCACCCGCAAAGACTATTTTCCACTTTCATTCATTGACCAAATACTAGAACGTGCTCTGACCATATTTCAGAGGTGCATGATGAGCATATTTAGTGATATGGTCGAGAAATGTATGGAAGTTTTCATGGATGACCTGACAGTCTTTGGAGACTCGTTCGACTCATACTTGTTTAATCTCCAAGTCGTTCTCCAAAGATGCATTGAAAAAAGTCTCGTGCTTAATTGGGAGAAATGTCATTTCATGGTGTCATCGGGTATTGTTTTGGGGCACATTGTTTCTGAGAAAGACATTGAGGTTGATCAGTCTAAGATCGAACTCATCTCTAAGTTACCCACTCCGGAAAGCGTAAAGGGTATTTGCTTATTCCTTGGTCAGGCTGGATTCTATAGGAGGTTTATACAAAACTTCTCTGCCTTATCTGAAACCATTATGTAACCTCCTCGCAAAAGATGTCATATTCGAATGGGCAAAGGAGTGTGAGGAAGCCCTTTGTCATTTACTACGCAAACAGAACTCTTAACAGAACTCAAATGAACTATACCACCACTGAGGAGGAGTTACTTGCTATAGTATTTGCTCTTGACAAGTTCTGCGCTTACTTGATTGGTTCACCCACTGTGGTCTTCACAGACCATTCCGCCCTTAAGTACCTCTTTTCCAAAACAAATGCTAAGGCACGACTCATCAGGTGGATCCTTTTATTGTAAAAATTTAACTTGACGATCAAGGATAAGAAAGGAGTCAAGAATGTTGTAGCAGACCATTTGTCCCGACTCGAGTTCAGTGATCCTGCCGATGGTCCAGCAATACGAGATGACTTTCTGGATGCACAACTCTTCGTTGTCACTATCATGTCTTGGTATACTCACATTGTTAACTAGTTGGTGACTAGCGAAACTCCCTCTGCTTGGAGTGCACAAGATAAGCAAAAATTTTTAGTCGAGTTTCGAAATTTCTATTGGGACTATCCTTATCTTTACAAGTACTGCCCCGACCAAATCATGAGACGATGCATTCCAGAAGATGAAGTTATGAGTGTCCTGAATTTTTGTCACAATGATGCATGTGGAGGTCATTTTTTTATGAAGAAGACTGCCGCAAAGATCCTTCAGTGTGGCCTCTACTGGCCCACATTGTTCAAGGACACCAATAACTTATGTCGTTCTTATGAGCGGTGCCAGAAGGTAGGAGCTCTTACTCGTCGTCACCTGATGCCCTTGAACTCAATCTTTGTAATAGAATTATTCGATTGTTGGGGGATATACTTCATGGAGCCATTCCCACCTTCTTCTAGCTACCTTTACATTCTTCTCGTCGTTGACTACGTTTCCAAGTGGATAGAAGCTATACCGTGTCATTCTAACAATAACACAACTATTGTAAGTTTTTGAAAGAAAATGTGTTATTTAGATTCGGTACCCTCTGTGTCATCATTAGTGATCAAGGAACTCATTTATGTAACTCTACTTTTGAGGCACTAATGGAAAAGTACGGTGTGATACACAAAGTGTCGACTGCCTATCACCCACAAACAAATGGGTAAGCTGAGCTAGCAAATAGGGAGATCAAACAGATCTTGGAAAAGATGGTTAATCCCGACTGTAAGGATTGGTCTTTATGCCTTTCTGAAGCCCTTTGGGCATATCGAACTGCTTATAAATCTCCTCTTGGGATATCTCCCTATAGACTTGTTTTTGGCAAGGTCTGTCACTTACCTGTCAAACTCGAACACAAAGCCTATTTGGCCACAAAAGCCTTGAATTTCGATCTTAGTACGGCAAGTATCAATAGAAAGTGTCAGTTGACTGAGCTTGAGGAGTTAAGGAACGATGCATATAACAACTCAAGTATCTATAAGGAAAAGATGAAAGCGGCTGATGACAAGCAAATCCTAAGAAAGCATTTTGAGCCAAATCAACGGGTTCATCTTTGTGACTCCTGTCTACATCTCCATCAAGGAAAGTTGAAGTCCCGGTTGACTGGTCCATATATGGTGTTACAAGTTTTTCCCAACGGTGTTGTAGAAGTTAAAGATCCTTCAGATGGGAGAGTATTTAAAGTAAATAGTCAGTTATTAAAGCAATAGGTTGAGCAAGTGCTTGAGCCTGAAGAGATCACTCTAATGACTCTAGTTTATTCATCGGAGTAACTGCTTCCGACCTCATTGTACCCTTTTTTATTTTATTTTATATTATTATTATTGTTTTTTTTCTCTCGTTTCTTATCTTTGGTTTTTTGGATATTCATCACTGCTGCAGGTATCTCAAGCTATCACGAGTGGATATTGTTGTCATCCAGGTGTCTTCTGTTCCTTACACTTTTATTTTTCGTATATTTTGAGACATTAAGGACATTGTCTGATTTTGATTGGGGGTGGTGAGCATATTCATGTGTACGAATAGTTTTTGTCTTGAGATTTCTATGATTTTGCCAAAATATGATTTCAAATTGTTTAGTTTTAGCATATTCATGTGTGACAATAATTTTTGTCTTGAGATTGCCGTGATTTTACCAAAGTATGATTTCAAGTTGTTTAGTTTGAATCAATTTTTGCTGTCATTATCATTAATGAAGTAATTTTTTGAGTTTTCTCTGTGCACGTACTAAACTTTATGGTACGATGGTTGCTAATGTTTTTGGCCTAGAGAAATTCTCAAGTTGAAGTGCAACTTTTTCACAGATGTGCATATGTGAGATTGAGAAAACAAACTTTTGAACTTTTATTGATCCTTAGAATTGGTAAAATCGCTACTTAAGATATCATTATATGGTTTGTGGTTGTTAGATATTTTGCTTGAAGGATGATTCGATATTAAATCAGGAACGTTTTCTTTTTCATGAGCCTTACTATATATATTATTATTAGTGTTATTTCTATTATCATCATTAGTGATATTATTCGATCTAAAAAAACAATGAACAAAAAGAAGAAAAACAAAAGAAAAAAATAAGAAAGACAAAAAAGAAAGCAAGAAAAAAATAAGTTGTTATCATTTAGTATTATTATTGCTACTATTATTATTAGTATTATTAGTATCATGACTCTCATTTCATTTGTGTAAGTTCCTTGTTTGATATTGATGAAATCCGAATAATTGGATTTGTAGTTTGAATGGTAGATTGTTCTATGTAGTTGAATTGCCTATCTTTGGATCAATAGTTGTCTAACTACTTGTCCTAAATATTTGTCTTCTTATTTGAGTTTTAAGAGTGGAAAATTTTTCCAGCTCTGGGAGTGAACACCCTAAAACTTTCATAAACTGAAATCCTATTATGTCCGTGAGGAAATGGAGCCAAGACTTTTATTTGGTGGTTTTTTCGAAACCAAATGTGTTATGGCTCTGTGGAAAGAAGGTTACGGTTTAGAGCGCACACATACAAACTTGGCGATTATGACTTAAATAATTTTGATAGCATTTGTTGAGTCTTACTAAGCCTCTTGATTGAAATGCGATTGTGACGTTGCAGTGATTTTAATGACATAATTATTTTCTTGCTTAAATTGTTAGAGACTAACAATAAGCAGGTTGAGGGTTGTGATAAATGCATAAAAATGTAATTAATTTATGCTTAATTGTGTATATTTATTAAAATTATTTAAATTCTAAATAAATATTTTCATAATTTTGATTAATTATTATTTGGCGGCGAAATAATTTATTTTAGTTTATTTGGCTTTTATTTAATTGATTTCTTCTCTATGTCACACAGCTCACGGCCCTGATAATTCAAGAGGGAGCCAAACCAAATGTCATGTGTTGAAACCAGGTTTCAATCAACAGCTCTATGTTTAATTCTCTCACACATAAACATCAACAAGTTCAATTCAAAAACTCATTTCATTCAACATATGAATAAAGTTTCAAATTACAATTACACGTGCCAAAGTTTTTCCGGGCGCAAATGATATGTAGCCACGTGTCTTCAATTACTAAGTTTGAAGTGAATTGTTCTCGAAGTTTGCTCTGGATTCTACACCTGATTTTATTCTAAAAATCTCCACAAATTAGTGTTCAAATCTCCAAAAATCAGCTCGAGAATCCGATTAAGAATATTTTATTCTTTATTTTGGGATACTTTATGCACTATAAATAGGTGTAGCTCCATACAATTCGAATTATTCTTTTATTTAGTTTTTCACTTATTATCTTATTTTCTCTATAAAACTTGGAATGATATGTTTTAGGCTAAATCCATTGGCGAGGTTAAAGACGAAATTATTTGTTTAGCAATTCAATGAAAGTTTGATTATTTTGTTATTCAGTGTTTAAATATTAGAGTAATTTTTATTATTACATATTCATCTTTGTATGTTAATTTTATATAATTTCAGTCATGTTTTTTCATGTAATTTTGCACATAAATCTATTATATTATTTTATTAATAATCTTTTACTGCATTATAAACTCACGAGTATAGAGTTGATTTTGGATTTCTAGTAATAATAATCGTATTGGTCTTCAAGTTAAATTTAAATCACTCGAATACATATTTTTTCTAAAAAAATCAAACATGAAATTGATGCATTTAAACAACTAATAGATTCTTGAACCCTAACTACTTTTTGTTATTAAATTCTTTACACAAAAATAATATCTTTTAAATTGCTTCATTTTAATCACAAAATTCACTTTTTAACATATCTCTTACTTTATTTTGTTTTATCGTTCTTGATTAATGTTTTAGTAACATTCTCGTGAATCGACCGCCCAAGACCGTACTGTGACCGACCGTTTAGTAGTGCACAATTTGGGCATAATCGGGTATCTTTATTTTATTTTCGTATTTTACTTATTTTGTATATTTAAGCATATGAGTTAGACTTTGTTTTGGAGATTAATAAAAATTTGAGTTTTTTTAAAGAATATTCTCTCGAGTTCTTTGTGAAGAACTTGATCTTCATCAAGTATTAATTTCATAGATCAATTTTGATAGCTTTGATTCAGCCAACTTGTATGGTTCAGGTGAAACTCCTCTTTTGATAACTATGATTCCATCAGCAATGTTCGATCGAGTCTAGTTCTTTTGTTTTCTTGAATCATACGACGGTTATATTATTTATTCTGCGCTAATGATGGGTCCCAAATTTTCTAACATCTGATGTTCGCATCAATATGCCATAATGAAATAGATAAGGTTTGAAAATGAATTGCATGTGTATGAAAAAGAGATGTGAAAAGCATGAAGTGACTAAGTGATAACTATACAATTTAGAGTTATTCTCATTATTCTAGACAAAGTTAAATGTTTATCCTCGAGCTTTTAATAAGTTTAATATATTTTAAGTTATCATGTAGGTAAATAATCTAATAGGAATAAAGATAAAAAAATAATAAATTTTAAATCTGAACTGCAACCCAAAGAGACTCGAGCTACGAATTAAAAAGGAAAAATGAATTGGCGTAAAAAAGACTTACAAGCTGCAGTCCCAAAATCTTGAGCCTTGGCTCCAACACTAAAGGGGGTATTCGTGGAGTCTAATCTGTGGCCCCAGAATCCAGAGCCGCGGCCTCGATATAAATTAACTTACCAAAAATGCAAAATTATATGGTTTTGAAAGATTTTTTGGTGATTATGAAAACTCTAATCATGAATATTTAAATACAACATTATTTAACGAAATAAGGAACTTTGGGCAGTCTCAAGACATATTTTGGAGAGAGATCAAAGAGTATTTTTAACCCTAAACGAGAAGACGAACACACGTGTAACGCAATTACGATGACAACAGAGATGATTTTATTCTTCTACTTCTTTTTTCTTTTTGATATTATTATGATCAACACATTTTCTTCTATTTTTTATTTAATTATGTTGAACTAACTCTGTCCCTATTGAGGAGAGATATGTCGTTTATTTAGAATATTATTTTGATACAATTATTTTGTTAGTTGAATTTATTATTTATTTGTAAAATCTTGTTTTTAATGCTTATAATTTGCTGGTCACATATTGAATGATCTTATATTTAGGATTTGACACTGGAGAGAAGTAATTCTGAATACGATCTGAATATTACAATATAAAATTTTAATAGTTCGAGAGAGTATTAAAATTTTGTGAAATCAAATAGAAAACCAATACATCCTATTAAATAACTAAAGGAATGAATTTTATAGAGATATTGCAGTTGTTATTTTAGAAATTAATATTAGTTTGACACTCGAGAGAGGTAGTTTAACAAATCAAGGTTTTTGATTTATAAATAATTATTCAGCTAAAAAATATTGACCTAACAAATAATATAATAAATATTCGTGAAATCAATCATCTGGATCTTTTCTAAATAAAAGACGTTTCATTAATGGTTTGATTTGATTTATTTTGTTTATGTAATGTTAGTATTCAAAATCATATTTTTAATTGTTCATATAAAATTAAAATTAATTAAATTAGTATTTGGTGAAAATTAATAAATTACATATTATTTATGGATTTGACAATTATATTTATCATTACATTACAAAATTTGATAATGTATATTATTGATAATTTTATTACGATATAATTTTTTGCTACGCTAAGTATTTTATTGGGCAAAAATCCCTCGACTCGGAAAAGAGCAACTCATGGGTAAGCCTAAGAAAGCTGTGAGCAAGTCACACAAATCAAGGGTCTTGCAGAGCCTCTAGTTCGAGCGTGGGAGGCTATGATGTGATGTGATTTCACATTTTCGTTTCATTAAACCTAATTGTGAAACCGCATCACATTTTCATTTCTATATATATATTTATCTACAACATCTAAGTTTCTAAACCTTCCGATTAGAAATCCAACAGCCCAAAGAAAACCAAGGAAATAGATAGCAACTTACCCTCATAAAAAAACTAAGAATTGTAGCATATCGACTCTTCTAGGTGTTGGGAATATTGTGCCCAACAAGCAAATGTTATGAACATTTTTTTGCTGTAATTAATGAATAACTTTTACGATTAATTTTTATGTTTGCATTATTTGATATGCTTTATAAATTCAAAGAAAAATCCTTGATTATTTGTGCAATTTTAAATTTACATATATATTGATATATGTGGGATTAAATTTAAAAGAAATAATCACATTAGTCCATGACTTATATTTGAATATAGGATCTTCAAATTAATAAAATCATAAATACAGTTCACTTCGTTGAGAACGTATAGTCATATCCCGATTATATATGTAGTGACATAAAGTGATTGTATTTTATATAATATGATTATATAGGACTGGACCAGATAAAATTATATTGTTCTTATAATAACCGTTAAATAAAGAACAATTAATTTTATCATAATGATGGTCATATATGTATGATCTTAATTCATTGTATTTAGTAGACTGTTATTTCATTTTAATTTATTCTTTGATTTACTCGGTAAAGTTTTGTATGAGTTACATTACATAAACCTTGTATTTTGAGAATAAATTAAATGAGTAGCTGTGAATGCTAACATTGATATAATGAAATCCATAATATAAGATTCTCTTGTTTGTTAGTTCAGGGATTGAATAATTAGCGCGCAATTCATAAATATTATGAATTAATTATTCAATTAAGAACTAATGGTAGTCAAGGATAAAGATGTAATATGAGAGGTTAACGGATCTTATACCTGGCTCTATTACGAATCTTAATGGAGGATTAATACATATGTAATGACTATATCAATGGACATTACTTTGAGTAAATATACTCTATAGTTCTAAGAGTGCAACTCTAGGTATTTAGTGGAATTACTCTAGAGTTAATAATTGTGTTATTTAATATAAAAAGTTTATATTAATTAACAAATATTATTGGAGCTTAAGACTATAGGTCCATCGGTCCCTCTGTTATCTTATATCACTATTTTTATGTTATAAGAATATATATATGATTAATCATTTATAAACACTCAAATGAATATATTATGATTCAAAATATATAAATAGTTTTTATATTTTGAATTCAAAATAAAATATCTCATTAGATGAGATTGTTTTAAAGGGATTTAAATTAAATTTGAAGAATCTCATCGGATGAGATTTGATCTTCAAATTTAAATTGAAGTTGATTATTCAACAAACTATCAAATCAGATTTTTGAAATTTGAATATAAGTAGATCTGAAAAATCTGATCAGATTATATTTGATCTACGATTTATTTATAGTTTGTTGATTATTTAAAAGTAGATCTGAATAATCTCATAAGATGAGATTATCTTGAAAATTGTTTTCAAAAATATATTCTAAAAACTGTTTTTAGATTATACGATTAATCGATAAATTGGTTTATTAGATAAATCAACTGCTAATCAAATTAGATTTGATTATATAAGATTTATTTTTTAAAAAATTAGTTTTTATTAAAATAAATCTGAAAATTTATTTTATAATAGATCTATAAAATTGTCTAATGGGATTGGACAGAAGATAACGAAAGGGAAGACAGAAAAGAGAAAAGAGAGATCTAATCCCTTTGAGAAAAATGTGTGACCTTTCCCGTATTCGGTTTTAGGAAAACGTTTTCTAAAATTGAAGAGAGACGTCTCATATGTTGAGAACACGTCTCTCTACAAATATAAGAATGTGTTATTCTTATAAGCTGCACGCCCACACATCAGGAAATTCAAGTGTAAAGATCTTTAGAGAAGACTCGACGGTTTCAAAGTATTCGGGAAAAACACTTGATCCTGAGTTAAAGCTGTTAAGATCAGACGGAAGTACCTGAGTAAAAGCGTTTCTACAAGAGGTATTTTTCTTTATTATTACAGAATCTAAATCTAACAATTTTTCTCAATGTAAATTGTTTACATTTTGAAAAATACATATTTATCAAAAATATTTTTTTTTTAAACTAACGATCAAAATTCACGGTTTTTGTGATTTTAAAATAGTTTTAAAATCACGTGGGTAACTCATGTCACTATTATTATGAATAATTGTGAATTCCGCCATGTGTAGGGACTACGAAAACCAACACTAGGTTGGAGATTCTTGTTTGTTTCGTCAACTCTGAAATGGAATATTCAACTTAAAATCTAGAATTTTGCCAAAAAAAAACTATACAGGAGAAGATAATCGACTTATCTTCGATGATCACATTGAATTTTTGAAAATCTTACTCTAACCCAATAAAAATCTAGTGCCACTCTCACTTCTCTAGTTTCACATTTTGTTTTCTAAATGATTGTCAAAGCCTTTTTTGCCAAATGAGATATTTAGGTCGACACTGAAAAAAATTATAATTATGTGGACGATGTTCGACCAAAACCTTAGAAACCCATCAATTTTATTACAAATTATTGGTGTAAGTTTTGTTGCCACTAATTGAATAAGAGATTGGTAACGTACTGTTGATAAGATTTTGAATTAAGGGGACACCACAAATATTATTGTAAGTTGTTTTTTGTATTTTTTTTAAAATTATTTTATTTTTTTATAAGTATCTTATCTTTATTTTATTTTATTTTTATTTCAATCTCATCTTATCTCTTAAATATATAATAAGGCTCTTCATCTCTAACAATCTACTATAATGATATGTATTTATATACCGATAAATGTTTATTTTCTTTTAATGCATTTCTTTAGTTTTTAGTTAAGCTTTTCATAATGATTTTTTGTTTTTATTAATTTTTATTTTTATTACATATTTATTTATAATATTAACTAATTTAAAAAATGTTATCATAAAATATGTTTATGTAACGGGTTATTGTATTTGAAGTTATCTTGATTTTTTATTAATCTTAAATCAAAACTCTTAACTTCTTTAAGTAATTAGGTTTTTTTTTTTTTTTTATCATATTTATTTATTTTTACATAGTATCTATAAAGTAATTTAAAAAATATTATAATAAAATATCTTTATATAACTTATTATTTTACTTTGAGATAACATATGTTATTTAATTTATTTTTAGTATTTTTGTTATTATTGTAATGACTAGTAAATAGTATCTATTAAATAATTTAAAAAATATTATAATAAAATATCTTTATATAATTTGTTATTTGACTCTGAGATGATAACACATATTATTTAATTTATTTTTAGTATTTTTTTTATTATTGCAATGACTAATAAATTTTTTATAATTTGCTAAAATATCACGTGTCATGTGTTTAATTTATTTATCGTTTTCTCAATTAGTATTTTGACCTCAAAGTATATTGATATAATATATTTTTATTTAACATGTGTTATATCAAGTATTTTTTGCAATATATTATAATTACACGTGTTAGACAATACTTACGTGCATACGTGAGTTAACCCAGTAGTTTGAAATAAAAAAAGTAATCAAAGTCAAGAGTGTGGTCAAACATGTGTGACGGAATATGTTGGTTCCAAATTAGCTCAGATTGGTTTGGGTCACTTATGAGTTGGTTTACTTCCGAGTTTGGTCGGTTTAGTTTTCTTTCAGCAGTTTGGGTCGACTGGGACCTAGTAAAGTTGGAGTTTGTTAAATTGGGTCGGACAGGGTGCGCTGGTTTTGGTCAGGGTATTGTGGGCCGATGTCTTCATTCTCCAAGGTCCATTTTCTTCCTTTCCAGTATTCTGCTTCTCCTCTGTATCATGGGTGGTTTCAGCGGCAGGGGAGATCTGCTGTTTCGGTTTGAAAGAGTTCAACACTGGGAATTGGTTTCGTCGTCGTGCATTTCTCGACGCCTTCCGCTTCCCCGATTAGTCCGTTCGAACTGAAACCAGCTCGATCGTTGTTGGGTGTCTCGATTTTCGGTTGTACTTGGCTAACAATGGTGATCTTCGTCTTGGTCAAGTTTCGCAGAGTGGTCGATTGTCTGGTGTGAAGTTTGTCCTGGGTTCGAAAGTGAGTTTGGTTCATTCTTTCTCAGGTTAGATTCTTTGTTCATCCGCTGTTTTAGTTTTTGCTTGTATTTCTCCTCTTCTTTTTCTTTCATGCTTTGTTTGTTCGAGTCTTCTGCTTGAATTGAGATTGTCTAATTGAAAGGAGGGGTTTTGGGTTCAAAACTTAGCTTATCTAATTTGCTTTGGACGGGTTTGCCGGATTAGTTTGGGTTCATGGAGGAAGATTGAAATCCTCTTCAATTTGGGTTCGGATTCTTCCGATTCTTGAGGTGCTGATGTAGTGGTTTGATTGGTTCATGGGAGAAGTTGGCCAGTTCCTTTGTCTAGCTGAGTGTGCGAAGGAGATGCAAAACTTGGAACTTTTTTTTAGCTGTTTCTATTCTTGCTGGAACTAAAAGCGCAGAGACATAGTCAAGGAAATGACGTCTTTGGAAGGGAAACTACATGTTTCACTGTGAGGAATATTGAAGGAGTTTGGAGTACTCTGCAGAAGGAGGATGTAGTCTCTGCTTCTCCCTTGAAGCATAACACGCTTTATGGATGAAATCATTCTCTTATGAATATCTTGTTTTATTTGGACAATAGAATTATTTTTGGCATTATATTGTTTTATTGGTACTAATTAAAAAAAGTTGATTCAAATCTTTCCCTAAATTCTTGATTTGCAAGATTTTAGAAAATATTTAATTTAATGAATTGTTCTATAAAATTTTAGGATTTTTCTTTCAATTAAATTTGATTTACTTTTCTAAAATTTCTAGTTGTTACAGTCTAATATTCAGGCACGCAAAAGATTTGTCTCTAGGGATGTTTGCTTTGTTGTTCTGAGCTTTGAATTACCCAACCAACGATTGAATATGTTATCCCAATTTCTCTAACCAGTGTTTTGCTGCTACAAAGATTCAAGCTTTACTCACGAAGTTAGGGTCTTGATTTTGGAGGCAAAGAAGCTTGTTCATTCCATCTGTAGCGAGGTAAGTCAATGTAGTAATCCGTTATCGTGTATTTTTCATGTTTCTCATGATATTCCTACAAATTTTAGGAAGGGGACTCAAACTTGTATGCTCTGTCCTTTGGGAAACTTTCTGTCATTTTAAAGAATTTCGCTGCTTCATTGCTTAGTTCACAAAATTAGGTCCCTAAATCCTTGACATAAGATGTTATCAAAGAATTTGAGAGATGGAATGCAAAGGAAAATAGATTCTATTCAGAAAGATGAAACATTGGACATTCTAGATTCACCTTGATGGAAGAAAGCTATTTGAAAGAAGTGGGTTAATCCAATTGAGTGTAAATTTGTTGAGATTTGAATGATACAAAGTTTATATACTAGCAAAGCAATGTATCGAAACCCATGAAATCTACTTATTAAGAATTTTTTTTTCTTGTTGTTGCGAAAAAATGAATACCATAAGAATTCTATGCTGTTAGTTGTGGTTTGTGGTTTTTCTTCCAATTTAATGTACAAAATGCATTTCTAGGTTATCTTGAAGAAAAGATTTATATAGAAGTTTCTGGTAGATACCCCTTGATGTTGTAAGGGAAAAGACTAAGCTATGAATTATCATCCAAAGGAAGAACAAAAAAGAAAGATAAGACTGACATTCAAGTGGTTTGCAAACACTTTGAAGAAGAAAACTAGAACGAAATCAACACTTGCTACACCCTAGCACTCACAACCAAACAATCTGATAGGTCTCTTTCTATATTTGCTTGTTATTGGCAGTAAGAGGTTGATAATATGGCTCAAATAATGAAAGACCCATGAGAGTAGAGAGCTTCATATCATTCAAGTATAATTAGCATGAGGGGTAGATTAGGAAAAGTTTGTAAATTATTAATTGTATTATCTTAGAGATGATTTGGGGAGCATTATGGGGTGTGGTGAGGAGGAGAGAGATTCACTTAAGTTTGTATTATGATTTCTTAAGAAGAGTTTGTAAACCTCTCGAATAGTCTGTCTTATCGTGTTTTCTTCTCATTATTAATATGATAGTGTTTTCTATGAATCAAGGGGTGCCTATCATTGGTATCAAAGCATTTGATTTTCTAGATTGGTGGAAAAAGAGTGGATGTTCAACTGGATTCTTTAGAGAAGAACGTTAACTAAGTGGGAGGAGATCTCAACAAGGAGATAAAGATGGTGAAACAATGTGTACCACGAATCCCTACTTTGGACAAAATCTTGGCTGCCATCCTGGAGAAATTAGAAGTTATGGCAAGTAACAGTTTCACATCTAGGCAGTTCACTCTACCTTTTTAAACATTTATTCAAATGAGGGTGCCGGGATGGGAGAATGATATAGCTTTGTTAAGTGCTCTTAAGAAGCTTTTCATTGGAACATTGTTGGGACCTATAACCATAGGAGCTGCTTTGGCTACTGGTCTTTTGGATTTTCAAAAGGGTGTCCGTGATACAATTTTATTTTACTACAAACTTTTGCAATCCAATGTCACTAGTGCATGTTGTGGGGTGAAGAAATGGGGGACGATGGAGGAACTTCCAAGGGCTACGTCGGAGAATATGGCCATGGTCCTGATCCAATTGATGCTACTAAGCCCAAGGGTCAATGGGTGAAGTGGCA
Source organism: Begonia peltatifolia (assembly GCA_022433055.1). Classification (NCBI taxonomy): domain Eukaryota; kingdom Viridiplantae; phylum Streptophyta; class Magnoliopsida; order Cucurbitales; family Begoniaceae; genus Begonia; species Begonia peltatifolia. The sequence continues at coordinate 8,633,593 of CM039523.1, forward strand.
ATGAGGGATTTTAGGACTTTTGTGTGGGAAATTGGAGTTGGCGCCAACCAATATAAGATGGAAAGAATTTCTTAATGGGCAACATCGAGATCTTGGAACGACCTATCAAGAGGTTAAGTTACAAAACAATTGCCCAGAGCCTTCCTACACTTTTCACTATCAAATTACATTGCACCTTGAGGACAAAGTGTATCTTTGGGCAAATGGTATCGATAGGCCTCTTTCTATGTTTACTTGTTATTGGCATTAATAGCTTAATAATAAGGCTCAAATAATGCAAAGCCCATGAGAGGAGACAACTTTAGTTCATTCTAATATAATTAGCATGAGGGGTAGATTAGGAGAAGTATTAATTGGTTCTATTAGAGACGATTTAGGGAGCATATAAGGGGTGTGGAGGGAAGGAGAGGGTTTAATTCAAGTTTGTATTGAGATTTCTTAAGAAGAGCTTGCAGACTTCTAAAAAAGTCTTCGTTATTGAGTTTTCTTATTATTATTATTAATATACTAGAATTCTCTATCAAGTCAAGGGGTGTCTAGCACAATTAAACCAACCTACAACTTAAATCCAAAATACCCATCTAAATATGTAAAGTACTAGAATAAGCAAGCTGTAATTAGAAAAACACGAACTGTAAAGGTACAAAAAAACATAACGCTTCGGCTTTATTATTGGACTCATACACTTTGCATAGGTGAATCGTAAAGATGGAGGCTTATCAATGCCCAAAACCCAAGCTTTTGCCTCCTCTAGGTGGAATTGAGGACATTGAAGGTTGATTGTGTCAAAAGGCCCCCTAATGGCTTCTTCCTCTGGTAGTTCCTTCTAACCAACCAATGCCTCTCCCTAAGCCTTGTTATCGTTCGTGCACTATCTAACTCAACACAAAACTTTTGGTTCCACTGCCATTTCATTGTCCAATGTGAGCTAAGAAGGAAGAAAAGGAGATGGTGACATGATATCAATGGCTCGACGAAGTCGTGACATGTGAAATGTAGGGTGGAGGGAGGAGCTCAAGGAAGATTGAGCTTAAACCCGACTCGTCCTACCTTGCCAATCACAAACTGTCCATAAAGGCGAGGACTAAGTTTCTCATTCATTGGACAAGCCAACGATCATTGTCTATAGGGTTGTAATTGGAAGTAAACACGGTCATTAATCTTGAATTATACCTCTCGACTCTGGCCATTAGCAATTTCCTTCATCTTTGTTTGAGCTCGAGCCAAATGATTCTTCATTTCATCAGCAGTGGCATCACGATCATGCATAAGAGAATGCACCAAGGGTTGGATCACAACCATACACAATAAGAATTGAGTGTGCTGTCTTATAAAATGACATGTTATACCAAAATGCCGACCAAATTAACCAAAGAGCTCACTACTTAGGATTATCTGATACAAAGCATCTAAAATGAGTCTCAAGGCATTTGACCACCTTCATTTGCCCATCAATTTGAGGGTGGAGAGCAATGCCGCGCTTCAATTAGGTGTCTTGCGCCTTAAATAATTCCTTCCAAAAAAATGCTTAAAAAACTTTGTTCATGTGTGTCACTATAGAGCAAGGTGCTTAAACTTATTGCACTTGAAGAAATGCCTGAGGGCCACTCAGTGCATATTAGTTTAGCTTATTTTTTCATCTTTTATTAGGTTCTATTCATGAATATATACCCTTAATCAATGAGAAAGTAACGTGTTAAGCTCTATTATGGTATCAGAACTAGAGTTAAGACCGGTTCTTCTTCGCAGGAACCGGCTCTAGCTAAAAAAAACCTACCAACCCTAGCCGCTGTTCGACTGAAGTGAAGATCAGACTTCAGTGCCTTCCTTCCAAGTCCAGGGAGTCAGTGACAGCAAGCCTTTGGCGCCAACTTTGTCTTCTTGCGATCACAACTTGCCTCGTGATCCTCCGGCCCCTAGGATCATCCTCGGTCTGCTATCTCACAACCGCGTAAAAGTCGTTGCGCTATTGTGTTTCTTCGGTTGGTTGCGCAAAAATCAAATTCTCAAAGGATATGTTCCGCGGTTGGTCGCGCAGAAGTAGTCGGGGGTCTGTTCCGTTGTTGGTTGTGCAAAAGAAGTTGGCCCGTCAGCCAAAGGTCTCTGTTTCGTTATTGGTTGCGCAGAAGTAGTCGATCGACAACCTCATTGATTTGGGTCACAATTCATTCTTTGGGCGCTCTCTCTCTCTCTCTCTCTCGACAACTTATTGTTTGCAAATCGGAGGTCGACAACAGAGCACTTGCGCCTCCTCTGGAAAGGAAGTGACGTGAGCTAGCGTTACCTCTACCAATTTCATTGTGGGCGTCTTGTCTCAACTCGTTCTTCATGGCAGAACAACATTCGGTCACTAGCTTCACTGGTGATTCTAATAACAATTTCACTGTTACATCTCTTAAGTTAAATTGAGAGTAAGTTTATTCAATGGTCTCAGTCTGTCAAACGTTCAAGGAAAGAGAAAATTTGGGTATTTCTCGGGGTCTGCGATGAAGCCTGAAAATGACGGGGAGAGCTACTACAGTTGGGAAACTGAGAACTCAATAGTCATGTCCTGATTGGTGAATTCAATGGAGGCAATTTGTCTGGCTCTAGATGGTTTATTACTTTTATTGATGATCATACATAAAACACATAGATTTACCTCCTTAAAGAAAAATATGAGGTTATTGAAACTTTTAAAAATTTCAACTCTATGATTAAAATTCAATTTTAGTATTAAATTCAAGTTTTTTAAAATTGATAATAGGAGATAATATTTTAACAACATTCGTGGTAAGTTTCTTGTAGAACAAGACATTATCCACTATAGTTCGTGTATTGATACAATCCAACAGTATGGAATTGCTAAAAGAAAAAATCAACATCTATTAGAAGTAGCTCGAGCTCTCATGTTTTCTATGAATGTACCTAAGAGATTTTGGGGTGAGGCCATACTTAATGCTGCATGCCTAATTAATAGGATGCCAATCAAAGTACTATGTTATCAAATCACCTTAAATGTTTTATAATTATATTTTTCTCACAATAGATCTTTTATTCACTTAGTCCCTAAAATTTTCGGTTGTACTAGTTTGTTCACATTGATGAACATAATCGAAATAAACTAGATCACAGTGTAACTAAATGTGTTTTCTTAAGTTTCTCTCTTACTCCAAAAAACATACAAATATTTTAATACGAGCTTGGGAAAAATGCTTGTTAGCATGAATGCCACATTATTTGGAAATAAACATTTTTAAAAAAAACTTCTCTTCAGGAGGAGGATAGGGAAACGAGTGAAGATAAGTTTTGGGAAATCATTGTTATACCTACGCTCTTTTTTAACTATTACCAAAATAGGGCAACAAATATGAAACTTGCTGTGAGTAATGTGGGTCCCACCTCTTAACTTCGTGTTTACTCAAGAAGGCAAGAAAAGCAACTTATTGGTCTATTGCCTACTCCAATAATACCATCATCCGAACCAAGTGTTGATCCATGTAGTCTCAATTCTATTCCATTTCCTCTTAATCTAACTCCAGAGTCTAACCTCAGTGAACGTGTTACATCTCGCGAGCTAATCTAAAGTGATCTTAATGTACCCATAGTTCTTAGGAAATGTGTATGTGTCATGTCATTAAAATCTCACCTAGTTTTGGAACTTTTACCACTAGCATCACTGATGATGAAATTTCAAAAAGGATATAAGAAACACCAAGTATTCAAAGTGGAGGGGGATTGTTCTAGAATAAACGAGAGCATTGAAGAAGAATGAAACTTGAGAAATGACATAGCTTTTAAAAAGAAAACACCTTGTTGGCAACAAGTAGATTTTTACAATCAAGTATAACTCGGATGTCTCAGTAGAAAGATACAAAGCTAGACTTGTAGCTTGAGGGTTTAACATTTGTCCCACCTGCCAAACTCAACACTGTCATGGTCTTAATTTCACTAGCTGCTGATCTGGATTGACCTCGTTTTTAATTTTGATGTTAAAAGTGCATTTTTTAATGGTGATTTAAAAGAAGAGGTGTTCATATAAGGACCTCCAGGTTTAGATAATGCGCGTGTTGTAGGAAAGGTCTGCGGACTATAAAAATTTTGACTGAGAACCCAGATATTTTCACAGCGGAAAAAGTGTGTCGACGAAGGTATTTGCCGATGAAAAACAAATTGAAGACAAAGGAAAAAAACTTGAGGCAACAGAAAACTAGAGAAGTCGTGGAAGGCATAGGATTTAAACTGTGGTCATAGCAAGTTTCAACCGTTGAAAGGATGCCTCTTGCTCGATATTCCAATCCTAAAAGAGTAGCTCAATTAGTGGGGAAGTAATCTCTCCATGACGAAAGGTCCCTTTGACTCCTCTAGAGAGAGGAGTGGGCCACATAACACGGCCTCAATCTTGGGTTGATCCACATAAGCTTCTTCCCTCAAAATTATGTCCTAAGTATTCCAATTGGCATGAGGCTGGTGATTCTGTAACAAGCTGAAAACTTGCTCCAAATGATGTGCATGTTCTTCGATATTGAGGCTCTAAAGCAAGATGTCATAAAAAAGATGATATGAACTTGCATTGGAAGCACTTGAAAACCTAGTTCATAAGAGTTTGGAAGAAAGATGGAGCATGTATAAGGCTAAAATGCATAACCAAAACTTGTTATGCCTTGTGTGGGCTTTGACATTTGTCTTGGAGTCTGAACTCAAATCTCGTGATAACATGACTTCAAGTCTAATTTAGAAAAGACTTGAGCACCATGAAGGTCATCTAAGAGTCTATCACAACGAGAAATTGTTTCCCTATTTAAACCCCCTCATTCAATGCAAAACCACAAATTTCCATTTACTGATCTAGAAAAAGGACTCCATCTTGCTTGTATAATCCACACAGCTGGCAATTTCATTAACCAACTTTTAAAATTTTATTCTTTTGTACATCTGAGTAGCGATAAGGGCAATCTCAAACCAGTGTTGTACCATTTTGAAGAATAATGATGTGATCATGTACCCTTCGTTGGGGGGTGGAGGGAGTCATCTTGCCAAGTAAAAATGTTGTTGAATTGATAGGTAGTTGCTGCGCTTGAAAGGGAATTCCTGGTTGGGGCCGCCATGAACCCACTACCAAATTGCCTAGTGCCAATAAAATTCCTTACTCTTCTCCCAATGACACTCATTGTAGCCTCTAGAGACACCAAATTTCTTAGACTAGGATCTCCTTGAAATGTGATGCATTATACCGAAATTTGAAATTCATAGCTAGGGTTGCTCAATTAAATTGCATACCTAGTATCATGTCGGACCTCCCTAGTTTGTGTGGTAAGAAATCATCGATCACCTTGATTTCTTGCAAGAAATGCGACACCCCATGACATATAATGTCCCTTTTCATCAAAATTCTTGTGCCTATCAGCACCACATAGTTGCCTGTCTTATCTAATGGCACATTAAGTTTCTTAACAATTTTCAACGCAATGAAATTGTGTAAAGCGCCACTTCTATCAAGATGATAAGTGACTCATCTTGGATTTTTGCATGAAGCTTCATGGATTTTGGGGGTGTCAACCCGACCACCAAGTTCATTGATAGCTGAACCATTTCTCCTACAACTTTTGAAGTTCCTCGACCTCTTCTACATATGTCCCAAAAAGTGTACTCCACAACGAGGTCATATCATACTAAATGTGGGTTTCACTGTTTTTCCTTTGGTGTTGGAGGCAAAAACTTGACTAGAACTCTGTAAATACCAGCTTCTAGTAGGTGGGGGGAAAGATTGTCTACGTGGATATTAGTTGGGTGGGTTGAACCAACTCTTACTTCTTTTAAATGTACTGAGAATGAGCTAAATAGATAATTAGAGGAGACAGTGGACTAGCATGTGCTTCTAGTCTGTTTCAAGACCAATTTTATTTTAAATTTGTTGGGCCGTTTGCATGATGTGGCTCAAGCCAATCAACCTCATCACCATTACTTTGACATAAATTTCAGTCTTCAGACCTGTCACTAACTAAGCTTCAAGCAGATGCTCAGACAGTATTCACGGATTGAGCCTTCAGAGCAAGAAATGTTTCTTATTGGGTTGGCCTGAAGCGTTCCAATTGCTGGATCTTGAATACCAGAATGGGCAATGACCCTCCTCCCATTGGTCCCAAGCCAATGTTTCTCCATTTAAATTCACAGGGATCTTTTCAAGTTTCTCCACCTCTGGCTACTTCTGAAAAGCACAAAATTGGTCAGCCCAAAAAATCCAGTTGTCCATTTCTCCCCATGACGTGCTTGATTTTTCTTCAGTAGGTCTCGATAAATTGCTTCTGCTCTGCCGCAAGGATGGCTGGATTGCTCACAATCATATTCTCCAATTTTTAGTTTCCCTTTATCCCACGACACTGTACATTCACAGCTGCTGTCATGGCATCCAACTTCTCCACAAGATATGCCCAGCTACACTTCTCTCTACTGTAGGATTTCCGACCAACTTTGTGTTATTCTAACAAAAGGATTTGCTGCTTCAAATTTCATTTATTTTGTCAAAGTTGAAAATGAATGAATATCTATTTTTCAGCTTCAGGTGTATTCTTGGAAGATTAATTTGTTCTTTCGATTTCTTGTACTGTTCCATTAGATTCAGAATTTGCATGGTTGTTATATGGCTTGAATTAAGGGATAAGCTGTTAATTATGTCTTTCCTAGATGTTTCTGTTATTTAAGGAAGATTAAATTCTTTGAATAATATCCTTATCACCTTCTAGTGTTTTTTTTTTTAAATTGTACTATTTATTTTTTTTAGTATTGAAAAGAGTCCTTTCGTTTGTCGCACTAAACCTATGATGTGATAACTAAACCTGTGATGTGATAACTACACTGAATGACCTGATAAGGCTTCAACATTGGTATTAAATTTCCATTATGTAATTGTATAGTATTGTTTCTGATCATTCTTTATATGGTGTAAATTTATTGCCAAACTTATGAATCTTTATGTTTTTCTGGCAGTTTATGCTTCGTAACTCATTAGTTACCAGCACTTGCTCTTCGACGCGAGAGCCCTGGATCATCTGACATTGCAGGTCCATATCATCCTTTTGATAGCCTGGCATTCCGTGGTTGAACATGTCTCAGCCTACGGTGCGACCTTCCTTCTCCCCTCAACAGCCGCCTCTTCATCCTCAGACATCATTTGATGGTGGAGGTGGTGTTCAAGTCCGATGCGCCGGTTGCCGAAAGATCTTGACGCTTGCTCCCGGTGTCAAAGATTTTTTCTGTCCTACTTGTCAACTGCTTCAGATATTACCTCCAGAGCTCTTCGGTAGGACCCACTCAAGACTCTCTCCTCCTTCCTCACCACCACCGTCTTCGCTGTTTTTACCATCTCCTTCTCTTCCCCCTCAACATGTGCCAGCCCATGGCATCGATCCTACTAAAATCCAACTCCCTTGTGCTAATTGCAAAGCCATTCTCAATGTACCTCATGGTCTGCTTAGATTCGCTTGTCCTCAATGTGGGGTTGACCTGGCTGTTGATGTTTTCAAAGCCAAGCAGTTCTTTCGGGAGGAACTCAACGAGGTTTTCATTTTGATTGCCTATTTCATTTTAAGTGATGATTGCACTTTGTTTTCTTTTGTCGGGAAATTTTAACTTCTGTTTTGGTGCCTGAAAATCGTAAGATTAGGTAGCTACCATATGTTTGAATGATTCTCAATTTAAATGCATGTTCATTAAAAGATGCTTGTTTGAGGAGTACTTGTTAACATTATATATTTTAAATCCATCAATTAACTCAAAACCAAAGTAATGAATACAATTATTACATAGTGAATCAATTGTTCCCCATGTTGCTGGGCTAGAGTCTTTCTGGTTGATGACCCTCTTTTGTTAACTTAGGTCATTTTAGGTATAGTTTGTCATCATTGTTGCCTCAGAAGTTGAACGAGTATGTGCTTATGTTATTGAAGAACCATGATGATGCAATTTAATTCTGGTGGATGGGATATAGTCGAAGTCTGCAACTGGTTCGAACGGCAACAACAACACCATTGGAAAGGGAGACCTTTGATACGAAGGAATACTCCTGTGCAAGATAAGGTTTTCCACCATTCTTCTGGTTTCCAATCATTTGAATGAGTGACGAGAAGGATGTCGATCAAGAACCTCCAAGTAACCTAAGACTTGGCAGAAAACGGCGATAACTCAATCAGATATGACACACTGAGGAGAAACCGAGAGAAACTACGAAGGACACTTCGAATTTTGGAAGGAAATCTTCACTATATTTCGTTGATCAAAAATCCTTGACAGAGTTGCAAATCAAGCTTAAATAGGTGGGGCTCAGGTTTCTGGCTTCATAAGAGAAGAAAGCTGTTACAAAAAATATAGCTGCTAAAACTAGTCGTTAGGCGAACGAAGCTTTAGTTATGCGCGCTCGTGTACGGCAACAGGTCTTCAGTGGTGGCTAGGCTATCCACCCTACAATCCACCCCTCGCGCGCCATCCGAACTACGGCGCTAGGTTGTGGCACCCTCTCGCACGCGCCTATCTTCTGTCAACTTCTTTGTGCGCGCTAACTCCTTGATCACGCTAGGTTGTGGCACTCTCCCGCGCGCCATCTTCGATCAACTCCTTTGCGCATGCCAACTCTTTGATCACCTGAGTGATCTAAAAAAAATGAACTAAGCATGCATGCCATATAACAAAAGGCTAATGCTGGCCACAATATACAAGAACTACAAGCTTGATTACGTGAATTTGTTTTTGGGAAGATAAATTCCCTCTTCAACGCCAAATGCTTCCAACGGAGTCTCCCATGAAAGGACATGCGTAGGTTTGTGCATATCTTGAGGCTTTAGTTTTCACTCCAAGTTATCAAAAAGATTTCTATCTACAAAACTAGCAAACTTGTTAGAGAAAAAATTGGTCAGGTGACGTACCTAGGTTTGAGAATGCGTCAAAGGCCTTCTAAATGTATCATTTTCCCCAAGTAATTGAGAATTTGACTTCAAATTCAGGGGTTCGCCTGTATCGATGTCGCCTTCTTCTTCAACATAAGGTGAGAGATCCTACACGTTAAAAGTGGCTTATAATTCGTAATCTTCCGGTAATTCTAACTTATACGCGTTGTTGTTGATTCGTTCTAATATCTTGAAAGGTCCATCTGCTTGGGGAAGAAGCTTGGATCGCTGTTGCTTGTGAAAACATTCATTTCTTAGGTAGAGCTACACTAAATCACCTTCATTTAATACTACTTCTTTACGCCCCTTATTAGCCTGTTTTGCATACCTCTCATTCTTCTTTTCAATGGTTTTCTTAACCATTTCATGCAACTGGTTGACTTGCTTGCCTTGTTAGCCCCAATCGGATTTGCAAGATGCTTCATAGGGAGCGGCATGGGGTCCTATGGTGTGAGAGGGTTGAAACCATAGGCCACTTCAAAATGAGTCTTCTAGGTGGACGAGTGGACACTCCTGTTATATGAAAACTCAAGTATGGAAGTTGGACATCCCAGTCCGTTAACTTTTTTCCTACAATATTTCTTAAGAGTGTTCCTAGGGTATAATTGACTACTCCAGTCGGATCGTCAGTTTGTGGAAGGAAGGATGTGCTGAATGGTAGTTTGGTTCCAATATTTCTCCATAAAGTCTTCTAGAATATACTTGAGAATTTTGTGTCTCTGTCTGATACAATAGACTTTGGCGCTCCATGGAGTCTGACTATTTCTTTGAAAAAGAGGTTCGCAATGTTGATGGAGTTATCCGTTTTGGCGCAGGCAACAAAGTGTGCTATCTTGAAAAAACGATCTATGATTATCGTAATGGAATCTTTAGCTCTTTGTCTTCTTGCACACAATACATTGTTTTATGACTCGTGTACATATCGTACGAGGTGGGGTCAGAAGAAATATTCCTTGAGCATGTCCAGAATTTTTTTTTCCTCAAAGTAGCTGGATAAACCTCCACTGCAAGTTTTCTTGACTAGGCATTTTTTGATGCCACCATTGGGAACACACATCTTATCTCTTTTGAATAGATAACCTTCTTTGATGTTGAGCCTTGTCTTGACATCTTAGGTAATAAGGACCAAAATCCGTGTCTGACGCATAACTATCTTTAATCCATTCGAACCCGAAGAATCTGGTTCCAAGCTCAGTCAAAAGGATGGATCTCGTGGATAGTGCATCTGCTACTACATTAGTCTCGCCCTTCTTATACTTGAAGGTGTAAGGGTATGACTCAAGAAATTCCAACCATTTGATGTGTCGTCGGTTCAGCTTGCTCTTGGCTCTTAATTTGCTTAAGTATATAGTAGTCAGTGTGTATGACAAATTCTTTTGATAGAAGATAGTGTCGTGGTTGCTCGAGAGCTCGTATAACTGCGGAGAATTCTTTATCATACGTAGAATAGTGCGGTGGTCACTTGAGTTTTTTGCTAAAAAAATGCAATTGGTCTTCCCTCCTACATGAGCACGGCTCCGATCCTCACTTCAGATGCATCACTTTCTATTTCGAATACTTTGTTAACGTCTAAGAGTGCTAATAAGACTGATTGACACAGGTTGTTTTTAATCAGTTCAAAACTGTGCTGATAAGTTGAAGTCCATTGGAAGTCTCTTCCTTTCTTGGTACAGTCTGTGATAGGAGTTACGATAGAGCTGAAATCCTTAATGAACCGTTAGTAGAACAAGGCTAATTCATGAAAACTAAGTATCTCTAATAATCCTGTGGGGCTGGGCCAATCTTTGATGGCCTCAATCTTAGTTTCATCTACCTCCATTCCATCTTTATTGATAATGATTCCTAAGAAGTAAACCTTATCCTGTACAAATGAATACTTCTTAAGGTTGTCAAACAGTTTGGCCTTCTAGAGGGCCTGGAATAAAATATTTAAGTGGTCTAGGTGTGATGATAAAGTTCATACTGTAGACTAGTATGTCGTCCAAGTAAACGACTATGAATTTGCCAAGGAATTTTTTGAGCACATGGTGCATTAATCGCATAAACGTGTTTGGAGCATTAGACTGTCGAAAGGCATGACCATCTACTCAAACAGAACATACTTTGTCTTGAAGGCTGTTTTCAACTTGTCCCCTTCTTTCATCTTGATTTGATGGTAACTGCTCTTGAGATCGATCTTGGAAAACACTGAAACTCTGCTGAGTTCGTCCAACATATCCTCCAGTTAAGAGATCGGAAAACTGTACTTGATGGTTATCTGATTGATGGCTCTACTGTCGACGCACATTCTCATGGAGCCATCTTTTTTTGGTATCAGTAGTGAAGGTACGACACATGAGCTCATAGATTCTCTGATATAGCCTTTCTCCAACAATTTCGTGTACTTGATTCTGCAGTTCCTTAGTTTTTTCAGGGTTCATCGTATAGGGTGGATGATTTGGTAGTATAACCCTTGAGTGCAAGTCAATCTGACGTTCAATTCCACGTAAAGGTAGTAATCCTTGCAGTAATTTCTTGGAGAATATGTTCCAGAATTGCTTCAGCAGGTTTTGTATTGGTATCAGAATATCTCTGAGCCCCTTTACTCGGTCTCGGAATAGTACCATAACCAGTGCCCCCCCTCTCTAGTACTGAAGCCTCCACAGCTCCCTTTGAGATAAGAAGGTTGGTCTTATCCTTTTTCTTCCTTTTGAATGCTTCGTCCTTGACTATTTGTTCGGGCTTTAAGGACGCTAGTTTAATTGTTTTTCTGCCAAACTTTAAAGAGTAAAAGTTTGAATAATCGTCAAGATTCACTTTTCTGTCAAACTGTCACGGCTTACCTAGTAGGAGGTGATTAGCGCTCATAGGTATGACGTCGTAGAGAACTGAATCTTTGTACCCGCCAATGGTGAATTCTATGGTAATTTGTTTAGTGACCTTAATGTCGTCATGATCATCTAATCAACGTAGTTTGTAAGAGTTTGGATGTGCTCTGACTTCTAACCCTAGTTTCTCAACCAGGTCATGAGATGCCATGATGGCACAGCTGCCCCATCAATGATTAGTGAGCACACTCGATCCTTAATGTCGTCATGATCATTTAACTAATGTAGTTTGTAAGAGTTTGGATGTGTACCGACTTCTAACCCTAGTTTCTCAACCAGGTCACGAGATGCCACTTTGGCACAGTTGCCCCATCAATGATTAGTGAGCACACTCGATCCTTGATTTGGACGGTGGCTGTGGAAAATATTCTCTTGTTGACAATTTTCTTCCCTGTTCTTTGATATGGTTCTTCTTGTGCGTGGAAATCCTCGTCGGCTAATTCACTATCCTCTACAGCCTCCTTTGTTAGTTCGTCCTCACTTTCAATTTCTCCAGTACTCTCCCCGAATACCATTACACGTCGGTTCGAGTACTGTGCTGCGATATGTCTTGGACTAAGATATTTGAAACATTTAATTTCCTGTGCTTTTTGTTGGTTGGTACTTGTCACCGTGGGCTTGTTTTTGGCTGCCCTATCAAGCTAACTCCTAGTAAAAAACTTCTTTTCTTCCGCCTTAGCAGATGCCTTTGTAGGTTCGGTGGTCTTGGGTATATACCTACTTGTGGTTGTCTTACCTTTTCTTTTTAGTTGTCTTTCCGCTTGCTAACTATAACACTAATTCCATTGAATCAAATAGTTGTAATTCCACTGTCACAAATATTCCCGTTCAACCCCCTAATGAATCTAGCGATCACTTGTTTCTTAGGTTCATCCAATCCTCCCTTGATTTTGAGCATCTCAAATTCTATGAGTTACTCTACCATAGATTGCCCTCCTTGTCTTTAATTTCAGTATTTCTAGAAATAGTTCTTGCTTGTAGTGAAAGGTTACAGAGCTCTTTCGCATAAGGGTCTTAGTGATAGGATCTTTCTCTTCTCGCCTTTGTTGAGCTTTCAAGGTATCCCACCATAAGGCGGTATAACCTATTAGTTCAATTGCTACTAATTGTAGCTTAACCTTCTCGGAATATTCATAGTACTCAAATGCCTTTTCAACTTTGTCAACCCAGTTTAGGAAGGTGTCCCTATTGTTATCTCCATTAAAAGACGGTATGGACAATTTGACATGTTTATAGTCTTCATTTGAGCCACGTCATCTATGAGTAAATTCCATCTCCTCCTCCTCGGACCACTTTTCGTTGAAGTGCCTTCGGTTTGAATTTCTCCTCCTAGAGGTTCGGGTCTCCTCATCGGCGTAGGTTCTTTGGGTTCTTTTAAACGGTCACCTCTTAATTCGATGATCTATTGATGTATATCTTCAAACTTGTTGTTTAAGTCATCAATTTGTCTCTGTAAACTTAATTCACCCTCTTTAAGGTTTTGAGCCTCAGTTTTGGACACTCCCTTGTCTCGGTTTTGAGCATAGTTGGTGCCACTCCTAGTTGTCATCTTGTAGTTCAATTTTAGTCCCACAACTTTCACCACAAACGATACTAATAATTAATATTTGGCAGAAGTGATTTTGTTCTCGGTGGTGCACTGTGCACGAATAAGTCTAATTCTAGGAATGTTTTTAATCGGTTAGAAAGTCCAATAACTTAGAGAAAAACAATCTACTAACCAATTGGAATATCACAACAATTACACCAATAGGAAGCTACTAATCCAAAGATATATTCTTAACAATAAACACACACCCAAAACAATGACCTCAAAACAAAGCAAAGATTATCTCAACACACATGTTCCAATTCACGGCCAGTAATAGCACAAGAGGATTTACCCGATTAGGAGTTAATACAAGATGATATATTTGGTCAATAAAAACACAATTAACACATTGAAAGTTAACAACAATTTTACTTCTCCTCGGCCAAGTATAGAAACTTGAAGGGACAATCTCTATTTACTAATCCAAATTCGACGAAATAAGCAACCCATAATAGTTTAAAACACGCAATAAAAACAACTTGTGCTCTGATATCAAATGATGCAATTTAATTTTGGTGGATAGGATATAGTCGAAGTCTGCAACTGGTCCGAACGGCAACAACAACACCATTGGAAAGGGAGACCTCGGATACGAAGGAATACTCCAGCGCAAGACAAGGTTTTTCATCTTTTTTTTCTTATAGTCAAAGTCTGCAACTGGTCCGAACGGCAACAACAACACCATTGGAAAGGGAGACCTCGGATACGAAGGAATACTCCAGCACAAGACAAGGTTTTTCATCTTTTTTTTCTTCTGGTTTCCAATCCTTTGAATGAGTGGAGAAAAAGATGTCGATCAAGAACCTCCAAGAAACTCGAGACTTGGCAGAAAATGGCGACAACTTGATTGGATATATGACACACCGAGGAGAAACAGAGAGAAACTATGAAGAACACTTCGAATTTTGGAAGGAAATCTTCACTATATTTCGTTGATTAAAAAATCCTTTACAAAGTTGCAAATTAAGCTTAAATAGACCATTAAAAAAAGGCTCGGGTTTCTAGCTTCACAAGAGAAAAAAGCCGTTACAAAAAATATAGCCGTTAGGCGAACGACACTTTGATTACGCGCGCGCGCGCGCACTGCAATGGCCTTCAGCGCTGTCTAGGTTATCCACCTTGCGCGCGCCATCCGAACTACGATGCTAGGTTGTGGCACCCTCCCTTGCGCGCCTATCTTCGATCGACTCCTTTGTGCGCACCAACTCCTTGATCCCACTAGGTTGTGGCTCCTTCATTCGCGCGTCTATCTTCGATCAACTTCTTTTTGTGCGCCAACTCCATGATCACCTGAGTGATCCAAAAAAAATGAACCAAGTATGCATGCTATATAACAAAAGGCTAATGCGTGGAACAAAATACAAAGACTACGAGCTCGGTTACATGAATTTGTGTTCGGGAAGACAAATTCCCTCTTCAACGTCAAATGCTTCCATCGGAGTCTCCCATGAAAGGACATGCATAGGTTTGTGCATATCTTGAGGCTTTGGTTTCTACTTCAAGTTATCAAAAAGATCTCCACCCACAAAACTAGCGAACTTGTTAAAGAAAAGATTGGTCGGATGACGTACTTTGGTTTGAGAATGTGTCAAAGGCCTCCGAGGCATATCACATGATATGCTCTTTCTTTCTGTGGATTTCAGAGTTGCATAATCCATTATCGAAATTTAAATGATGGACCAAAATAATACTAAGAGATCCTTGGTGTGTATTACATACCTTTTAATATATGCTGCATTTTTCCATATGCCAAACACTTCACTGATTTTACCTAGCCCTATCAGTATGATCAATCTTGTCCAGATACTATATAAGCAATAGGAAAATGTAACGAAAATGTAACAAATATGGTTAGCTTCCTCTTTCTTCTTCAAGCACGTTCTACAAGGTTGCAGGAGGGATGAGCCATTCTCTCAAGATAGACAATCTAAAGTTGAAGTTTCACTTCAAAAAGCTTCCCTAATTAAAAAGCTGCAGTGGGAAGCATTTTAGCATTCCAGCACTCATGTCCAATGAACAAACAACTCCTTCTGTTAAGATAGTATTTAGAATTTTCATATTTTCAAAATTGAGATTTTTCATAATGAAATCCAATTATAGAGTTTCTTTTCTTTTATAATTGCAATCTGTGTGATTTATGTGTTAATTCCTTAGGTAGCCATTGAAGTGGAGCGTGAAGAAGATGAAGGGTGTATGATGGGTGAAACTTTTACCGATTATGTGAGTATATCTTCCTAAAAATAATCTATTTGGACATTTTTTCTTTTAGATGCATCTGGAATTCTTATTCAATGAAGTGTGACAACTAATATTTCAAACGATGTGATAAGTGTTACTTTTTGCAGCGCCCCCAAAAATTATCCATAGGGTCACCTCATCCGGATCTTATTGTTGAGACATCCTCTCTATCAGCTGTGCAGCCACCTGACCCCACTTATAATCTTAAAGTACAAGATGACTTTGAAAGATCAAAGGCTTTGTCATGTCTTCAAATTGAAACACTGGTGTATACTAGTCAGGTTACTCTCTTTTAATCTATATGGTATATAATATTTTCTATCCCTCATTGGTTAGTGTAAATTACAACTTCAGAGACACCTCTACCACCTTCCTGATGGAACAAGGGCAGGATTCTTTATAGGAGATGGAGCTGGAGTTGGTAAAGGTCGGACAATTGCTGGGTTAATTTGGGAGAATTGGCACCACGGAAGGAGAAAAGCATTGTGAGTGTCATGTTGGTTTTCTAATATTTGTCTATTTTGAATGATAAAATTCATTTATCCATAACAAGGCCACATGTGGTGGGCTGTGCTTCCATTGTATTTGATCCATGTTTTGAAATGCATTTATCTTGTTTCTAATTATCTTGCGCAGGTGGATCTCTATTGGTTCTGACTTGAAGTTTGATGCTAGAAGAGACTTAGATGATGTAGGTGCGACTAATGTTCAAGGTAGATTTATGAAATAGCTGTCTCATAGATGACAACTTCTGGTAGTTTTTTTTGAATATTTGATTTGGGGATTAAAATAAATCATACTAAATCATATTCTTGTTTTCTTTATTTTTTTCAATTGTGAATGTAGTTTCGTTTTTATTTAGATATAAGAATCTCATACTCATACTATAAATAAAAGAATATGCAAATTTGGGATCACTAGTGTTGCTCTTGATGATTTAATGTGCGTGAAAAAATTATAAGGCTTTGTTTAGACAATAGATGCTGTCTATTGTATGGTTGGAAAATGGACATTTCCACATTGTGTCAGAGCCTTGCTTCTCTTTGGAAAATTTTAGGGTTTCTTGTTTGTTTTAAATAGCAGCAGCCAATCTTTGATGCAAGTTGTCTTAAACTCTTGCGATTTCTTTCTATTGCTACCTTGTATCTTTTTTTTGCCTTAATTCATGTGATGTCCCATCATCAAAATAGGTTTCTATTAATTATTGCAGATGCGATCACCTTCTTGCTTTATGTCACCATATTTGTTCCCACAAGTTGGTTTCTGTCAACAATCTAAAAATACAATAAAAACAAATGGTAGTAGAGCAATCTTCTTCATTTACCAAATCTTGTGTACAATCACAAGTTATTCTTCATTCAATTATGTCCCTATGTTAAACTATTGGCAAAATCCCATTTTAGATAATATCCAAATCCCGTGATGTGTGGGATACATATAAGGGCTAAATCTTTCTCCCTTATTTGAGTAATTCAAATTAATTATGATAATTAAATATAAAGAAAATAAGATTCAATTTTTGTATCCATGGTATTGACCATAGTTTCTTCAACGCTCTTCGTCAAGCTGGCAAATATGTATATTCTCTGTTATAAATCAAGTTTTTGATATTCTGAACAAAGATTTGCTACTCCAAATTTCCCTGTTATTTTTTCTAGGTTGAGAATCAATAATATCTGTTTTTATGCTGAGGGGTAGTATTGGAAGATTTATTTGTAACGTTTCCTTATATTTAATGTGTATACCTGCTGTTATTCTAACAAAAAAGATTTGCTACTCCAAATTTTAGTTATTTGATCTAATTTGAGAATGAATAATATCTATTTTTCAGCTTTGGGAGTAATCTGAGAAGTAATATTTTGTACTCAGGTTTCCTTGTATTTTTAAATTAGATTCAAAATTTGCATAGTTATACTGCTAGAATTAAGGGATAAGCTGTTAATTTTATGTGTTGTCGTGATAGATGTTTGTGTTATCTAAGTAAGAGTCTGTTTAATTTTTGAATAGTTTCCTCAGTTACTTTATAATGTTTTATATTGGAAGGTAATATTCATTATTTTAAGTATTGAAAAAACTCCTCAGTTTGTCATACAAAACTCTTGATGTGATCACTACATTGAAAGATCTGATAAGGCTTCAATGTAGGTATAAAATTTCAGATCTGTAGTAGTATAAGTTTGTTTCTGTTCATTCTTCATGTATTGTAAATTTATTGCCAAACTTACGAATCTGTATTTTGTTGGCAGTTCATGCTTTGAACAAGCTGCCTTATTCTAAGCTTGATTCAAATCTTTTAAAGGTCAGAGAAGGGGTTGTATTTTTGACATATAACAGCCTCATAGCGTCTTCAGAGAAAGGTCGGTCACGGATGCAGCAGCTTGTACAATGGTGTGGATCAGGATTTGATGGCCTCATCATATTTGATGAGGTACTAACTTTGTTTTCAGTTAGATCACTCATCTATTGTACCTTATGTTTGCTTGTGTTGTGAAGTGGCCTTTGGCCATGATCTGTGTGTTGGCAAGGCTGGATGTTGGGGGCCTATGAAGAAATCTAATTCGATCATGTTGGACAAATAGAGCATTGTGGGGTGAGGAAGTTAGAAACGGTTTGAAGAAGATAAGATTTAAAATCTAGAATCTTCAACTACAATTTATAGTTTTAGTTTTCAAGATAGGGTAGATTATATTTAAATTTAAATAGATATAGATTTTGAGATTAAAATTTGTATTTTTAGTTTTTGATTAGTTTAATATACATATTGTTTTTTTTATTATATTTCCTGATTTATTTAAACTAGAATAGCAAATTGATGTGATCTGAGTACAAATTTAAAGTGGGTAGAGGAGCTTGATGCGAAATCGCGTGTATTCATGGAGAGTTTAGTGGAGGAAGCATAAATGGAGTTGCCTCTTAGTTTTAGTGATTTTGTTTTGGATGTAAGGAAATATTTGTGGAAGAATCCTTTGTGGACTAAAGCATTTTGTAGTGGTGAATTAAGTGCTCAAATCCAAGATGGTCACATTATGATTTTCAAACACACTTCAGCGGTGAAAATTGTTGACTTGATTGTTAATTTGACTGACTTCATGATTACAAATGCTGTAGGTCAAATGATCCACGTTAGTGGCGCGACACATAAAACATTGGTGACTCACATTAGGTTGGAGTTTTAAGTTTAATGATTTATTATTTAAATATTTATTAATTTTAGGGTTAGAAATACTGTTTGAAAGGCTTATGATGGATTTATGGTTAGACAACTGACATTGAGATGTAGTTACTCTCTAATTTTCAGATCTTTTTGTGAACTCATGTTCTATCGTGGGTACTTTTTTGTTTCAATTTTAAAAACAAATCTCCACACCAAGTAATAAAGTTGTATACAGAGGTAAGGACATAAGTAACTGTTAGGTTTTTAAAGTTAGACCTTAAAAAATTTGGAACTCCAAGCATAATTCATGGGAAAATGATATTGATCGCGGAAGTGAGGGTCATTTTGGAGATTGGTTGACAGAGTTTTCTCCCACAAGACTCTGTTAAATATTTGTTGTTATTGTGATAAGTAGATTTATGCATTCCCCTTGTGAAGTTCATATAAAAGCAAGGTGGTAAACAATTAGGGAAGCTTAAAGGCACTCAAAGAAAAGGTTTATTGTTTATGAAGAATAATTATCTTCAAACCTACTTATCACCAGTGCATCCACCAATGCATATATTGATTGTGATTCAGAAGACTATCATAGATAGATAAAATGTTTACATTTGGATATGGAGAAGTAAGAAAGGGTGGCGTGAGGAATCTATAAGTTGACGTGGTTGCATTTGGATATGGAGAAGTAAGAAAGGGTGGCGTGAGGAATCTATAAGTTGATGTGGTTGAAACTGTAATGAAAAGTTATAGGTTTTTTTAATTGATGCTATTTTTTGTATTTTGATAAGACAATATGCATTAGGTTATTGTCAATAAGAAAGGAAGGATGAGAAACTCTTTTCATAAAGATGAAACAACGACACCTTTAGGGTTTACATCTGCCCATTCGATTGGGAAAGACATGAAAGGATGTTAAGATGCTTGAAACTGTATGTCTGCTCTGAAACATGGAACTTATATTGTGCCATGTTGCAGTTTTGTTTGAGTTTCATGTGCTAAAATATTGCATTGCAACAAAGGATACTTACCCAAAAATTTTCCAAAATGCCAATTCTAAGAAAAATTAATTTTCCTCTTTCATTCTTCCCAACAAAAAGCATATTAAAGGAAGTTCAACACACAAGTGAAGGCCAGTTAAAATTTGAGAAAAACCGAATCCAAATTTCTCTTCTTAACTTACATTGGACTATAATCTGATCATTAACTTCCTCTTGACCTTGCAAAAAGGTAAACAAACAGTTCTGGATTCATTATAAGATTTCTGTATCATAAATTATGAAGTTTTAAAATAATATTTTAAATACAGTTTGTTTTTGACTGAATCATTGCCATTACTTGGTTGAGGTTTCATATATTGGAAGGTTTCAATATTTTCTCGACCCTTTTGTTGCTAAGATTTAGTGACTTCATTGTAGTGCCACAAAGCCAAAAACTTGGTACCTGAAACTGGGAATCAACCAACTCGAACTGGTGAAGCTGTTATTGAGATTCAGGTTTGCATCTTAATAGACCTCTTGCAACACATATTTCTCCCATTGTTACTACTTAAGCATGTTACCCCCTCCTACAATGTCTCTGTTTCATTAGATACTTGGACATTCACGTGTCATATTAAGTCAATACATACATTCTACTTCAACTAAATTTTCACATCTTGGTAAAGAATCATGTGAAATTGATTGCTGAAAGCCGGAATGGTTCTCAGACCGGCATCTTGTTACTTTTGTATGTTACTTTAATGTTGCAGGCTCGACTTCCTGAAGCTCGTGTTGTTTACTGCTCAGCTACTGGTGCAACTGAGCCACGCAATATGGGTTATATGGTACGACTTGGTCTTTGGGGCGCCAAAACATCATTCAGTGATTTTCGTGAATTTCTAGGTACAGTTTCTGTTTCATGTCTTATTTTTGGCCGAAATTGTCTTTAAGATACTGCATTTTGTAGATGAACAAGGAATCTTGTTGATGGGATATATCAATCATAAGCAGTAATATAATTACTTTCAAACTGTTGCTATAAAATAACAATTTATTTCCATTGCTTCATGTAATGTTGGTAATCATTAATGAGTATATTACTATGCAATGAACAATATTGGGAGTTTGCAGAAGAATATTTTCTGATATATTTCTAAAGCACTAAGGATTATAAGCTCTAAAGAAGCTACTTTACAAGAAAAATAATTTAAATTATGCTTAACTAGTCAAATCCTAACAAGCTGTTTTTTAGCGGATCTAGGAAAGGACGAATTAAGTATAGAGAGAAACAAAAGTCAAAACCATGCACGATACTCCTTAAGAATCCTACATTAATTATTTCCATATTGTAAGACTCTCCTTCAAGTTAAAAATAGATATTGTCAATTTTTAGCTTACTTAGAATTGATTTGAAGTTTGAGAAGGCAAAGCCAATAATAAATTGTTTGCCAACTGATTCTGTTTGGAGATATATGAAATATGCAAATCAAACTCCTTTGTAGCTTCTCCTTGGTCCTAATCATGTTCAACAATAGTTGGCTAATTGGGTTTCACTATAAAACCTCACATGTTCGTCACTTTAAATACCTCATACATCCCCTAGACTGCGGCCCTAAAATTCTATTATGTACTTGACTGTGCAATCAGAAATAATTGATTAAAAAAATATTACATAAAATTAAATAACTAAAGAAATAATTTAAGAAAATTAAAGTAAATTGTTAATTCAAAGAAATAACTAAATTTAATGTTTTACTGGTTTGAACTATATCAATCTTTTTCATATGATGAAAACTTGTATATGAGTTTTGCAACTGCAAAAAACCTTTATAAGAAGAAATATTTTGTTGATGCTTAAAAATATGGTAAAAAAATTTCTTACCACACCACTTAAAGATGAAGTTATGATTGTGTTTTTTAATAGTTGTATCAACGTTATGGTGCCATGGTCTTTCTAATAAGATATGACTAGCGTGCTTATTACATCATGGTGCCATGGTCTTTTTAATAAGATATGACTAGCATCCTTATTTTTATATGTCACACACGATCTCTTCTTTGTAATATTTCTCGATCATGAACTTTGCTAAATTTTAGCGCTTGACCTTTAAGGACTGTCTTTTCATTTTGTATGAGAGTGTTTCCTTATCCCATTGGGATAAAGAGATCAATGTCACGTCCAAAAAAGAAAATGAAAGATTGGGGCTTATGTTGCGTAACTCTAGTCCACAAGCTTCGAGGAGTTCACGAGATGAAATTTTATGATTTCAAATTCATTCCAAAAACTTTCAAAGAAGACACAGAGAGTTAGATCGTTATTCATGTTTTTCCACATTGTGGAAAAGGTGTTATTGGGAGGGAAGATATGATAGAATCCATTCCTAAATTAGATAGTAGTTATTAAAAAAGTTAGTAGAGTAGTATAGAAAACAATTATGAATGACATTTATAAATAGAATAATAAAGGAAGAGAGAAATATATAGACTTTGTTGGAAGAGAAATAAGCAGTAGAGATTTAAAAGTCTCTAAATTCTAGAGAGTTCTTTTGTATGTACTTTGTGTGATTTGTCCATGAAGAAATATTATTTCTAAATAATTTCTCCAAATCTAGATCAGAAATCATTTGATTCCTATTGGATTGAAACGCTTATGGATACGTTTCTTTTTCCTATTTCAAACGGATGTGAGGAGCTTATTTCGATATTGAAAGTTCATTAGTAATACTTTTATTTTGGAGGAAAGATACAAGAAGAAGATGAAACTGATTTGGGGACCAGGAGTTTTAGCTATCTTTTGGCTATTTAGTTTCATCAAAATGAACTTATTTTTATGTATAGGTTTTTTAAGAATAATTTATGAGATTTAGTTAATTTTTCTATTATTAAGTGAGTTTATACTTCTAAGTATTTGAAAAAATACAAATACAGTTATTTTCAACGGAAAGGAAATTTGTTTTTTCGTTTATTGTTTCTTAGACGATTAGAATTTTCTTCCTACAACTTTTTGTAACTTTTCGTTTTCGATACAATGTTTCTTATACGGAAAAGAAATCGCAGATTATGATGATTTTTTTTATTGACATTGGGAGTCCTTTTGTACACAGATTGTGGCGTGCAATTGCTGAAATATTTAGTGATTTTTTACATTTTGAAAACCAAAAAAAGGGTAGGAGTAAAGCGTATCCCTTGACTAGCTTAGTGTACCACTGTACTAGGGTCGATGTACACAAAATGCTTTTTCCCATGACTATGAAATAGTTGTTTCGGCTTTGCAATCAATATCTGAAGCTTCTTCTGTAATGTTTCTTATTTTTGAGTCACGTAATTCATAATTTTATTTGCAGGGGCCCTGGATAAAGGTGGTGTAGGAGCTCTAGAACTTGTTGCCATGGATATGAAAGCAAGGTTATCATGTTTTAAAGAAATTTTAATGTGATATATATTTATTGTCTGATACTTTCATTTTATATTCCAGGGGTATGTATGTATGCCGCACGCTAAGCTATAGAGGAGTTGAGTTTGAAGTTATAGAAGCACCTTTAGAAGCTGAGATGATGGTATAAATCATACTTGTTCTTCTGGAGACCAAAAAGTTAGTAATTGTATGTATCAGATTGTTCTCCCTTATTTGAACACGAAAAGTAAATAGAAAAATATAAAAAATGGCTCTCTTTTCTGTGAAAATGATTAAATACTTAATCTATATTCGGTAATAGTTAAGAATAAAATCAAGAAAAACTAGGAAAGAATAGCGCCAGCTCTTTGAGAAATTTGTTGGCTCTCCCCTTGCAATAATCTCCCAAAATATCAATGAACAAATCTAAGAGCTTATCCCCATTCCCTCGCATACTCTCAACACTCTTAACCTTATTGCGCCGCATATATTCAAGGTACTTATTACCTTTTTTGGATTGGCATTTTAAACTCCAAGGCACATGTCTGTGTCATATTAATGCATATTATCTTCAAACGGATGAGCAAACTGAAATAGTTAGTTAGTGTGTCAAAACTTATAGATGATGATTTACTTGTGCAAAAGCCATAGCAATGGCACAGTAACTACCATGGAAAGAATATTGGTAAAAATACTTTGTTTCATACATGAAAGTGGCAAAACATTGGTAGAATCCAGTGGCATACATTTTCCCCTTCCCTCCCTCTCTAATATTTCAAAAGTGAGTTTGCATTCCTCCAATTCTAACCTAATATCATCATGCGTTATTTCAATAATGGCATTATTGTAAATAAGTGCAAAGCACAATTAAAATGTTTCTAATTTTGGATTTTACTTTGTTATTGCTAAGTAAGTTTGTAACTTTATGTATTTTAAAAGTTATCTCGTTGATTTAGTTCTCACAACTTGAGGGATTTGTTTTTCACTAATTAGGTTGTGTTATGAGAGATTTTCTCACTAGTTCCCTTGTATATTTCGTACTACAAACCATTTCTTATAAAAAGCAAGTGCATCCTGAGATGGCACTACAAAAAATGAAGGCTCTGATGGAAAGAAGAGGAATGTAAGTTTTGAGATAGGTGATTTGGTTTATCTCAAATTCGAACTGCATTGACTGATCTCTAGTAGGGCAGTTGAATGCCACGCAAGGACCTCGCATTTATGGACTCTTCATGGTTGAAGCAATGGTTGACAAGACTACATATAAACTGACATTTCTAGCAGGGTCAGTTGTCTACTCAGTTGTCCATGTTTTGCAACTTAACCAAGTTGTGGAAAAGGCTCTTAAGTTTTCTCGAGCTGCCTACCAATTTAGTAAAGTACTTAGAAATGACTGTTGTGCTATCAAGCCTTTGTTGAGTCACGAAAAATACTCATTGTAATCACAATTTTTTGGAGGAGTTGATTCATTGGAATACTTTGATTCCATTAATATGTAATGTCTTTGATTCCCCTTTGAAAACAAGCAAGTTTTTGTGAGGGGTAATGATTAGTGCCAACCCTCCCCCTAAATTCTCTTATTCTAGATGTACAACCTAACCAAAATAGCTTTACAACTGGATGTTGGAATATACTAATTATCCCGTAAGTAAGAAAGGGTATAATGGATTATATTACTTAATTTGGTTACAATCTTTTGTAGGGAAATTCAAATGTAAGAAGGAAGGGAGAGGCACTGCATTTTGGTACACAATATTCATTTTGTGATTTACAGCTATTTAGCCTGTGGAAGTTCTGTCACACCTCTTAAAAATGCTGTGGCAGACACCCAAAACACTAATTTCAACAAAAGGTAGGAAAAAAATAAAAGCTTATGGGAGAGCGTTCGTTGAGAGAGAGAGAGAGAGAGACCATTCACGAAGTACCCTTTACGAAGTCTTCAGGTCTCTTCGCCACAATCTCTGTCATCGGCCCCACATACTCGGCCACCAACCATTGGAGTTTCCATCGCCGACCTCTGTCCTAGTTTTAACCGACCCATTGTCGCTTCAAGTCTTTGTCCAGTGCATCCAGTCGCCAATGGTCGTCTGAGAGTTTCTTGAGATTGTCTTTAGCTGAGCTCTGGGTCAACAAAGGTCCTCTTTGAGTCCTTTCCATCTGTTGTTCATCATCTTCAAATTTTTTTTTCTCCATAAGCATTTAAGGTTTCGGTCGTTTCTGTCAATCGGCGGCTCACACTTGACATTTTTATCTGCGATGGGTTTACAGCCTTTGTTTTCAGACAAAGAACCTTTGGTGCCTTACATTTCTATGGCTTTTCTCCTTCCCAACTAGCTCCATTCTCATTCTGGTATGTGGGTGTTTTTAACCCATCACAACAAGCTCTCAATTCTGTTTCATTAGCTTGGTAGTTTTTTCTGGAAAAACAAAACTGTAGAGCTCTCCTTCAACATCGCAGATCCATGGCGTGCCCAACACAAGACTTCTGACCATTTCAAAAACCTACCAACAAATTGCATGTGTTAAACAATTCTCCGAAGGTCGTCCTTCTTATGTTGAGATTTTGCTAGGGTCACGAGGAAGAACACTAGGTGGTCTCCACAAGTATAGACATCTCCTCAAAGATTGCACCCTAGTTTTGTGAATTTGGAACATCAATAGAGAAGCCTTAATGGTAGGGAGGACAATGTGCAAGATGAAGGACCATGTAAAACTGTTATCGGTAGGAGAGGAAAAAATGACCGTTGCTCATTCTGGCATGCAAAGACCTATGTGAAATCATGTAACTATGATCTTGGTTGATTGAAGATGATGTCCTGCACAAATTCAATGGTGTTTGAGAACAAAATTTTATGTTGATTTCATCTACTAGCTTAAAGTTTAAAATCATTGAATTGAGCATAAGAGGTAAATTTTATCTAGAGTTGGAAAGAAAAGATCTTGGGTGGGCTCTCGAAACACTTTTCTAGGAAGCTCAATCATCCTATGAGGAACCCTTTTTTAAAATTAGGTATAAGAGTGGATACACTATGGTCATAGAGAGAATGTCCAACCGGTATGAATCATTTATTGAATTTTAAAATTTTGAGTGGAAATGATAGCAATGTTGTTTATGTTTCTTATCTTTCGTTTGTGGACGATACTATTTTGTTTTTAGTTGTTGAGGATGACTCTAAAATCCAAAACTTGGTGGATTAGGTGAAAGTTTGGATTACTTTCGAAGCTCAAGTTAAACTTTAGCAAAAGTGATGTAGCTAGAATAAATGTTGATGATAGTAGCATTGATAGATTAGCCACTACGACCAATTGCAGAAAATGTATCTAGCCTTCTTCCTATTTGACTCCTTTCGATGGCAATTACTTTTTTTGTTGTTTTTGAGAGCTAGTTCTTCATGAAGTTATAAAATACGTTGATAGTTGAAAAAAAGGCTATTTCTCCAAAAGTGGTAGACTTACATTGATTTATGCTGTGCTTGATAGTATTCTAACTTATTGTCTCTCGACAAAGGTTTGCAAGATTTTGAACAAAATGGTTGGAGACGTTTTCTAAGAAGATAACGAAGTAGGTGCTAGTCCTTATCTTATTTGGCGGGAGCTTGTTATGAATCCTAAGTTGAAAGGGACCTTGAGATTGGAAACTTTCAGCTTAAGAACCATGCTTTACTAGAAATAGTTGTGAAGATTTCTTTCAAAGATTGATTCCTCATGGCATGAACTGATGAAGATCAAGTAATGCCTTTTGAATTTTGATTTGGCTACTTATTCTTGTCACGAACTAGAGACGAACATAATAGAATGTTGGGTGGATGACAGTCCGAGGACACGATTGCCCAGTCCAAAGCTTGTTTTGCAGCAGAAGAGTTGAATGTAAATTAAAGCCCAAGAGTTCACACAGTGATCACAAATAATACAACAATACAATAAGTGTCCCAACAATCTTATACAAACCCAAATAATTTAATTCTCACCAGAAATTTAAGAAATAATCGACAATAAATAAATAAAAGGGATTGCCTCGATTGAGCTTCAGCTACTGATCACTCTACCTGGAAAGGAAGGAGGCGTTTGGGGTGAGTGACTAATTTAGTAAAAAAGTTATATTAAATGCAGATGTATGTAAAAATTCTTTTATCTTTCATCTGAAAATATAATTTGATTCGAAATGATTTTGAAACATTTTTTCAAGAAAAACCATTATTGTTTTTAGAAAACTAGCTCCACATGCTATGGATGAGACAACCATTAAAATGTTGTTGTATACATAAACAACTATAATAAAATAAGTCCTCATCATACTTTTCATTTTAAATTCACCTAAGTGAAAAAAGTGGGTTATGCAATGAGTCCACTGACATACTAACACAAAAAGTATGACAGTTCGTCATGTGAAGGCAGTGAGGGTTCAGTGGGGCCCTACCCATACCAGTGGAGGTGCACAATCCACATTGCTTGGAAGAGTGAAAAATGAATGGTTTATAAGTAAAGTTTTTTTTTTCTACTTATTACCACGCGTTTTGGAGCTGACCTTGAGAACAAATCCTTGGGGGATCTGACCTAAAGCGGACAATATTGTATTGGGAGTATATAGAGACGTTACAGATGGTATCAGAGCCACTGCTTAACCTGAAGTGTGGCCGACAAGGACATCGAGGGAGATATTGTGACAGTCGCCATGTGAAGGCATCGAGGGTCCAGTGGGGCCTAGCCTATACTAGTGGAGGTGCACAATCGCATATTGCTAGGAAGAGTGAAAATGCATAGTTTATAAGTAGAGTTCGTCTCCCTACTTAATATAATGCGTTTTAAGGACTGATCTCATGGACAAATTCCTACGGGTTCTGACATAAAGTAGACAATATTGAATTTGGAGGATCGGAGAACGTTACAGAAAAGTGGTGATCGGAGACCCGATGACACCTCATCAGTCCGAACGACAAATAAAAATGGCAGCGATTCGAAAACTAGGCAGCGACGCCACTTGTAAAATCGTAATAAAGCAAACATACTTTGATTAAATTTAGGGATTCGAAACCCAAAGAGTTCGTCATTACAATCTTATTACTCATTTTCGTAATGTGCAAACAAAATATCTTCATGCAACTGAAGATGTGTTAGGATACCTTTGTGATACTTTGACATAGAAACCGTCAAAGACATCAAGAGAATTCATCCACAGTACATATATATCACAACACGAAATGAAATACCATGCGTAATTGGTAAACGTGTAAAATAGTTCGTACATATACGTGAAAAGTGACGTCTTGGCGATCAGGCCTTGTTAGATTTTTTATCGGTGACAACTCACTAAAATAAAGTTTAAAAAACTATGCAATGCAAAAAACAAAAAGTTCTTACCTCGACGACAGTTACTTTTTTTGTTAACCAAGACAATAGTCTCAGGTGCTAACTTCTAATCCACAAACTCGTATGAGATAAAACAAAATCAAGATATAAATATCCCATTCAACAATAAGGAAAAATCATGGAAGAGTTTTGTATTGGACTAGGAATCCAATTCAGAACACTGGAAATGAATGCTGACATATCTTAACTCGATACTAAGAGCAAGAAGTGCATGTTTGTAAGATATTCTTGTTTTGGAGTCAATTGCTTCCATCCGCTAAAGCATAGGGTTTTATGACTACGAATCTAACCTTTTTGAGCATCTCCTGCTATACTAAAGCGGACCTTCAAGGATAGATTTTGATATTAAAAGCTTAGTCTCCTCAGCAGCCATGGATAAAACAACCAATCCCATTGCCAAGATGTCGTGAAGTTTGACACAATTGTATTAAGTCTTTCATTTGAATAGCAACTAAGACAAAAGGAATCCATAAATCCCTTCAGGCAGATGGGCATTCAAATGTTTTTTCTTCTTCTATTATTATGTAAAATAAACAACTGAGGATATGTTAATTTATAAGTAAAAATGACTGACTTAAATTTTCTATTTAATTTATTTGGAACTTGTTTTTACCCAAACTATCATATTGGAGGCAAGGAATAAGAAGTTAAATGCTCTTTTGGAATTTGGTCAACTGACAACGACATGAGTCCTCTTGTTAAATTGTAGTGCTATCACTTTTGAGGATGTTACGCTGTATAGTTGTGATTTTGTTGAAAAACGTTGTTTTCTTTATAGGAAAAGTTTCATCTACACTTTTCAGCTTTGTGCTCATTTCCAATTGGATTGAGATAGTTATAGTTTAAATATGTTATTCTATTGTTACTTTTCTCGGGAGAATTCCTTGAACTTCTTTCCCATGTATATTCTAAGTTATATTAATGAAATTAGCTTTTCAATCAAATTGTGCAACGCAAGTTTCTCATTTCTGGTGTGCTTCTGTAAGATAATTTTTTTTTATATCTACTTTTATTCAGTTACTTTTTCACGGAGCCTGTAATTGATGCATGATTCTCTAGGAAATGTACAAAAGGGCTGCAGAATTTTGGGTGGAGTTGCGGATGGAGTTACTATCTGCAAGTGCTTTTCTTACTAATGACAGGCCTACTTCTAGTCAACTATGGCGATTGTATTGGGCAAGCCATCAAGTACATTATCTTTTCAATGCTTATACGCCTTTCCGTGGAATTTACTTTTTTTAAGTTTGTACATTGTAAAATTTTGGTCATTTCTTTCTATTTTCTTTCTTGACATATGTTTTCTTCTTGGGACATTGTAGCGTTTCTTCAGGCACATGTGCATATCTGCCAAAGTTCCTGCTACTGTTAGGTTAACTAAGCAAGCCTTGATGGATGGTAAATGTGTTGTCATTGGTCTTCAAAGCACTGGAGAGGCACGGACTGAGGAAGCTGTAACAAAATATGTGTGTCTTAGTTTTCATTGTTTATATGCACAGATATCTACGCACATTTCTCTTATAAATGATGTATCCTATTCTAAATTCAGCTTAATTATTTTCATAATTCAAACATGTAAACATAATTGAATAGTTCTTGTTTCTCTTTTTGGTAGATTTTTTCCCCTTTTTCAAAAAGCAGTTCTCTTTTTTTTTTTTTTTATAAGAAAATTAGTATTAATAACAAAAAAGTTGTAAGAAGTCAGGACTAAAGAACTCAATCTGAACCAAAAAACAAATTAGTAAAAAATAATTTCTTTCTTGTTAGAAAAAAATTGTAACTTTTAAAATGTTTAGATTTATGAGTCAATTTAGCAATAAAAAAGTGAATCCTATTCCATAAATTATTATTAAGAATTCACAAAATAATCTTATTTTGATTAAGGCAAGTAGTCCAAAAGATAGTGAGAATTCACAATCTTCAAATTAGTTTATTATTTTTTTTTTGGAGATATCATATTCTTATCTAAACTAAGTAAATTTTGACTTTGACACTAAGTTATTATTTTTTTAGTCTTATTCTTGTGGGATATTTTACACAGGGTCTTGAACTGGATGATTTTGTTTCGGGACCTCGGGAACTGTTGCTGAAATTTGTGGAGGAATATTATCCTTTGCCTGAAAAGCCTGAAGCTCCTTCTGGTATAAGTTTTGCTATGTTTGTGTCTTTGTTGTTATGTAGAACGTTTGCAACTCGTAAACTTGTACTATTTTCTTGTAGGAGAAGAAAGTGTCAAGGAGCTTCAGAGGAAGAGACACTCTGCTACTCCTGGGGTTTCAATGAAAGGGAGAGCAAGAAAGGTCGCAAAGTGGAAGCCTATTAGTGATGGTGAAAGTGATGAAGAATCAGAAAGTGAGTTATTTGAATTTTGGAAAATGTGTATTTATCAGTGAAACAATTTATTTTTTATTGTTTGTTCGATAACGGAAGAAGAAAATTTCTCCTTAGCCTTTCTACTCTAACATTGTTTACTAATATTTATTATTACTTGGGATTGTTGTTGTAGGACGGCTTTCTTCATCCTTTCTAAATCAATAAAATATTATCCTGGAATTGTAGTGAGCTGTATATTTTATCATTCTGTTTTTAGAAAAGTTAATGAACTAGGAATTCCTTTTGATGTACCATCTCTAACGTAGTGTTTTCTTTAATGCAGTCATGTGCTTATGTATGCGTTTTTCTCTTCAATGGATAATCAAGGAAATATATTTTACCCACTTCTAGTTTCATGGTAGTGGAGTCAAAATATGTTTTTATTGCTTGTTTTTTTAAGGCAATATCATGTCTTCTGGGCCAGATTCTTTTTATTTTCTTTTTGCAGTTAATATTTGCTTCTAGGATTGTGATTTCTTGTTTGTTTTTTATGCAACCTTTTGCAGGACCTGCCCTTTCGAGGCTGATTTATTTTCTTAATATGTAGTTTGGCATTTCTATGGTTCACACTCTTCTTCAAGTTTCTTTTTGTCTTTGTTCCCAGTTATATTTTGACAATGACTTAACTTAGACTTAGTTGGGTCTCCTCGAGTGTTTGTTCTAGAATTATGGTAAGACTAATACCTTTGCGAAACTTGTTCCTCCTAAAGTGGTAACTAACTTATTATGAGAACACAACTCTTCAGAGATCGCCAACAATTTCTATTCAACATTGCCCCAAAATGAATGTAACAGACTCCAGTGAGTGGTCCTAGTTTTTGAAATGAAATTGTTTCTTACTGGCAGATGATAAATGCAACACCTCCGTGAGACAGTCCAGATGCAGAGGTTATGTTAGGAACAGCTCAACATCCTTCACACACTCACAGTATTCTAAATCAAAGAAGAATAAAATATTTATTCATTTAAAGGGAGATAGAAATTGCTTCCAAATGTCCTTAATAAGCTCGCATTTGATCATAATATGAGTGTAAATTTCCTTGTACTTCTTGCAAAAAGAACAATAATACGGGAAAAGAGCCAAGAAGGGGTTTTTCTTTTGAATTTGATAACAAATATACAACTTTTTATGAATAAAGTTTCATGCGAACGCTTAGATTTTGGATGGAAATCCTTTCGTCCAAACCAAGTTAAAAAGAATAAATTTTTTGACGAGTCAAAATTGAGGTAAAAAAAGAAAGATATGGAGGAAAACTTTGTTAAAGGATCGTAAAATAATCTTTTGGTGTCGGGAATACTCTAAGGAGATAAAGAACAGATAGTCACCTAAAGATTAGAAAACTCGTCTATCTCATAGATATTTATTTCTCTTCATAAGGAAAGAATCCAAGAATTGTGAGGATCATCTTTGTTAAAAAGAGAGGCAATAAAATAATTTTTATTATGAGTTGGGAGATAAATGCTTGGAAAACAAGCACAAAAGGAAGCTTCTACCTACTTCCCAAAAATGAATAAAGGTTTCGTTCCCCTCCTTAAAAACAATGCAATCCTGAAAAGATGAAAAACAATGAGAAATATGCTTCCAAGAATTGTTATTTGAGAATAGATTAGCAGGATGAGACACCTAACTAAAAGTCGTGAGGCCATATTTGCTTTTAATCACTACATGACACAAGAAATCAAACTCAGGAATCTCCATGGCCATTCCCCAACAAAACATTGTTCATGATGACAATGCCTCTTGCAATTTAGGATTGATAACAACCTCCCATCGAATCGGATGAGGACAAGATCCTTGTTCATTTCCCTTCAGAAAAAAATCTCTAACCATTTTGTTAAGTGTCTGTAGCAATCTTTGTCGGGAGTTTGAAGAGAGAAATAGTGGGTTGTGATACTAGTAGCACGAAGAAACGCTCTACCCGAAAAATCCAGTTGTCTGGATCACCTCCCACAAAGACGGACATCTATATCCTGTGAGTCAGGTGCTCCCCCTTCCGCCAATCCTCTCCGCCTCTTGCTTGGGAAGCCTCTCCTTGACAACTCGACTGTCAAATTGTTCGTCTCCGATCTTTTGTTTCCCTTTATCCCACTGTCTTGGTGGTGCTGAATGTACAACATCGGCGAGTGAGTCCAATTTTGCCATAAGCAGAGCCATATTCCTTTCTAACTCGAGCAGTCGAGCGATACTCTCTTTGACAATATCCATCTCTTGCCGCCATTCCCCTTGAGCCACGGTCATCTGATCCTCACCCACACCATGCTTTCCAATACCCACCTGACCTTGTTTCTTTCCCGCCATTCTCCAAGATTTGCTCAGATACCAATGGTAGATACCCCTTGTAATTCAAACTCAACAAATATATCCAGAACAGTTTTTCAACAAAGCATCCAATAAAATGAACAGCAAAGGAATTTTAGAGCCCCTGCATCTCTCCCTACCTTCTAGTTTATTCATCTCCCTCTTCCTTCCCCTCTCTCATCTACGTATATTCCCCCCATAACAGAATTATAGGGTGCAATCCTCTCTTTACCCCCTGTTACCCAATATAATTAAAATATTGCCCTTCCCTTGTTGAAAATCAAAGAAACAAACAGTAAAAGAAACATAGCTATTCAGCCCCCTTGTTTTGCAACTTCCGATGATCTCTTTTCTCTTAGAATAAGTGAACCGGATTGGTGGGTTTCTATCACATTCCTCCTTATTCGAGTCAAGATAAATTTAGTTGTCATTCTCTCAAATTTGATCATCCGTATCACTGATAGTTGGTTTGGTTATTAACATGGGACTTCACTTGTTGATAACATTGCTAATACTTGGTCTCATTTCACAATCTTGAGAAAAAAGTCTTTGTAGAAAGATCCAAATGGGGATAAGGACACTTGGAACTAGTTGGAGAGAAAGACACTCCTTATTCTAAATGGTGTGAGTACATTTGCAAGCTTTCGTTTGTCTACTATGATGGTTCGAAGGATGATTCTTCCACTAATGTATGTCTATAGCAAACTCGTGTGTACGTGAGTCCTTTAAATTGAAGGTTCTCTTTTAAAATAATTGACTCGATTGAGCTAGAGGGGAGTAGTTACAAATTGTGGTATTAAGACCTTGTTTTCTCCTTGGGTGTAATGTTTTTGATGATTGGTCAGCCAGTTGTCTAGACAATCATCATTTCATTCTTTGACTGATGTATCCACTCTCTTTTTTCCATCAAGTGGGAAAGATGATTTATTGATTTTTTTTTTATTTTTTATTTCGAACTTCTACTTGAGTATTATAGGAAGTAATGCCGTAGAAGTTTTGTTTTGTAATTTGAACCTTTTCTAAAATAATTGACTTGCATTGAGCTGGAGGGATATAGTTACAAATTGTGGTATTAAGACCTTGTTTTCTCCTTGGGTGTCTATGTTTTTGATGATGGGTCAGCCAGTTGTCTAGACAATCATCATTTCATTCTTTGATTGATGTAATCACTCTCTTCTTCTCATCGAGTGGAAAAGACGATTTATTGATTTATTTTTATTTTTATTTTCAACTTCTACTTGAGTATTATAAGTAATGCAGACGAAGTTTTGTTTCGTAATCGAAACAAAGAATAAAAAAAAATTAGAAAAATAAAATAATTCAATATCAAAGTCCAACTTTTTAATGCACATCACCACCCATTAAATAGAAACAGAAAATAATAATTGATTAAAATAAAAGTAAAAGATAAAATATTAGAATAAAACAACTAATAAAATACTTATGGGCTAAGGAGGTGCTGGGCGTGTACTGCATCAAAGTGATTTATTGTAAGGTACTTTTAAGTGTTCATTCTTTAGGTTGGATTCATTTCACGCAGGTGATTCTGCCCAGGAATCAATGGAATCTGATGATGAATTTCAGATTTGTGAGATATGCAATTCTGAAGAGGTATTTTCTTTGAAGTGTTTGATTTTTCAAATGCTAGTAATATATATATTGTTTCTAAATTTTCTATTGCAGGAAAAAAAGAAACTGCTTCAGTGTTCCTGCTGTGGCCACCTTTTTCATCACGCCTGTGCAGTCCCTCCTATAATGGATGTAGTACCTGGAAATTGGTCATGCAATGCGTGCAAGGAGAAAACAGATGACTACATTCAAGCTAAACATGCATATGTAACTGAACTTTTGAAGAGGTTTTTGTGTTTTACACTTCTTTATTTTAACACTAATGCATTTTTGTTGGCGTACAAAGTAATTGTTAATTTAAAAAAAAAATTCTAGGTATGAGGCAGCATCAAATCGGAAGTCTAAAGTTATGGAGATAATTCGATCACTGGCTCTTCCAAACAATCCTTTGGATGATATCATTGATCAGGTAGAGGCCTATTGTTTCAACTCATCCATATGTACTTTTGTTTTTTGTTTTGGAGTTAGGAGGTGTTTAGTTTGTAGTATAATACTTATTAGTTTGTAAGGAAATCAAATTTTAGTCACCTTTATGTAGCCGTAGATGGATGACGTTATTTGTTTTCGTGTGAGGTTCTCTGGTAACCGAAAGAAACTCCCAGGTTTGGTGTAGAAACTTCACTAGGAATTACATTATGATCTTTTCTTTTGTGTATTTCTAGCGAATGTTGACTCGAAAATTAACCTCTGACACATGATTCATATTTTGTGTAGAAATCAAATTGTACTAAAAAGAAAAGGTACCAAAAAGGAGGAAAGAAATGCTCCTCAAACAAGAAATATTAAGAATAAGTAGGAAGTGAGTGGGAAATGACAAGGAGGAGGGGATCTAAGTGATGATGTGGAAGGGGAATATTCTAAGTAGTTTTGCATTAAGAATAGCATGGAATTGGGGGAGGGGTGGGGGTTTCCATTGTAGTGGCTATTAGAATTGAGGGAGGGGAGAAGGGGGGTTGGGATCATCTTTCATCTCTTAGGAATAGTTTTTCATCGGAATATTCATTTCAAAATCGAATGGAAATTTAGAGAAATAATAGGGAATATATTCTCAAAGTATAGAAATTGTATTGATGCAAGTCTGTCTTATAAAGTACTTAACATCCTTTTAAATAAAGTTTCAAAA
The DNA here is from genome assembly GCA_022433055.1 of Begonia peltatifolia. Taxonomy (NCBI): domain Eukaryota; kingdom Viridiplantae; phylum Streptophyta; class Magnoliopsida; order Cucurbitales; family Begoniaceae; genus Begonia; species Begonia peltatifolia. The sequence goes on from CM039523.1 coordinate 8,669,520, forward strand.
TCTCACTTAAGAAAATAACCATATCAATGAAATATATGTCAAAGAAATAACCTATGGAAATAAATATTTGAGGAAATAATTTAATTGTATCGAGTGTTGGTGATACGGTGTTATTCAACTACACTAAATCTCCAAACAGAAAGTATCTCTCCACCCTCTAAGCATCTGAATACTTCTTCGTGCGTTCTTGAGCCTTGTGAAGGTTGAAACATAGAACATTGAGTTGCTCATTCCATTCCCTTAGTTGCTGATCTAGGGAACCAACTACAGTTTTACCTCTAAAATATTGTATTAGCATTGGTGGATCTCAACCATAAAGAACTTGAAATAGTGTCATGTTAGTTGCACTGAAAATTAGTGATGCCAATATTCTGCTAGACAAAGCCATTTGCTCCATTGTCATGGTTGATCCAATACAAAACATCAGAGATATGTTTCGAAACAATGATTAAGAACTTCCATCAGGCTGTGAGTCTGTGGGTGGTAGGTAGAACACATACAAATGATTATGTTACAAACAAAAAAATTCTTGCAAAAAATTTACTTGTCAAAACCTTATCTCGATCACATACTATGCTATGGGGGATGCCATGTAGGCGAACCACTTGTATAAAAGTTCAGCAATGGTTTTGGCCGTAAACGTATGCTTTATAGCAATGATGTTAGCAAATTTGGTTAATTGATCCCCCACAATTAAGATGGCTTCATAACCAACTGTGGAAGTCTTCGATGAAGTCCATGACTATATCTTTTCAAAGTTGCTTCAGAATTGAAGATGTTATAACTCATTTGGAAATAATTTATTAAGAAACTAAGATAAATATAAAAGTTAATATAATAAAAAACTAATAAAATAGAAAATTTAATGAAATCATGATTTGTCATCCATTAGAAGAGAAGGATGTCGCAAACGACAGTGAACACCAACTGGAGTCAATATTATGATCCAAGCAATAGATCTTGGTATTTGTGTGTCGAGGATGTAGAGACCTCCAAATTCACGTTCTTTGCCAATAATCTTCCTCGTCATTAGATTTTGAAATAGACAACGATAAAAAAAAAAGATAACAATTAAAGACAGACATGAGTTTACTTAAAGAAATGAAATTGAATGAGAGCAGATAGTTTCAATACAGAGGATAGAGAAACTAATGGGGTAGGTTTAATTGCACCAGAACAATGAGCTTGACCCATCAACTAACATAACTTGAGAAGAGGATGTTTGTGACTTACAAGTAGAGAAGAGATTAGACTTACCTATAATGATCGTGGCACACAAATCAATTACCCAGTTTGAGGAGAAAAGAAGACATGAATTTGAATCAAGGATAATGATAGGACAAGAGGAAGACTTTGATGATTCCAGATATGAATATGAAAACTTGGGAAATTCCTCCTAAAAAATCAGAATAAATTGCTCAGACGTAATATTAATAACTGTAATGTTGGTAGACTAAATTCTCTGTCTATTCGATAATTAAAATAAAGTGTTTTTTGTACAGTCTGAGTCATGACAATAATAACATATGATATTGGTAATACCTTGTTTATATATGATGTTTTATTGCTAGAATTTGATCTTCGTCTGTTATTACCGTTCTCGTGTGGCACGCATCTATTATCATGTCCATTATTCCAAGTAAAAAGAGCACGGGTACACTTAGCACATGGAGTACTTTTTGTGTGAAGTGCACTAGTTAATACTTCTTGTTATAAAGATATGCCATGACTATCGAGTATTTGAGATTTAAAGTGTTAAAATCACATGGAAGACCAACTAACAAACGCATAACGATTATCTATTATCGTTGAGCTTGCTGAACTTTTACATCTGAACTAGTGGGTAATAAAGTGTGGACTTTTTCATAAATTTTCTTGAAATCCCTAAAATAAGCTGTAATAGACATATCTCGATTCTCTGTTTGATAAAAATCTTTACCCACATCATAAATTCATGAATTATTCTTTTCTAGAATACAATAATTTCATATAGCCTATTAATTCTTTAATAAATTTACAATGATTAATTAGACTAATTACCTAAATACGTAAGAATAGCCGTGCATCTTCTCTCATCTACGTTGGTCTCGAGTGGTAAGAAGGTGATTTTCAGTAAGATGATTGTTTTTAGCTATGATTCTCAAATAAATCTGGACTTTCTTGCTCCAATCTAAATAGTTAGGCCTATTAAGTTTATGTTTCATGATTTTAGATATCATCAAAATCAAATAAAAAATGGCAACTTTACTTGTTGCTATAAAAAATTGAATATGTTTTCCTAGGTTAGTGCTCAAAATAATCCAAAAATATCTATTTTGGATATCATCATAATCGAATAAAAAATGGCGACTTTACTTTTTTGTTATAAAAACTTGAATATGTTTTCCAAGGTTAGTGCTCAAAATAATCGAAAAAAATCTTCTTAAATTTGTTCCAAGTGCTTGGAAGAAATCTGCTCAAATAATTCTGGTGATGGAGCTCAGAGAAACGGTGGTCGGAGATGTAGAATTCCAGAGCAAAATGATGGGAAATTTGCATATTTTTTATTCAATTAATGAACATAAGAAAGGAGGAATTTTATTCTTTTAATGCATATTTCGACATCACTACATAGTTATTGTTACTGTAGCTTGGAGGCCCTGATAAAGTAGCAGAAATGACTGGAAGAAGAGGCATGCTTGTAAGAGCCTCGAATGGAAAAGGGGTAACTTATCAGGCACGCAACACGTGAGTTTTTTATTTGCCTGTTTTTAACATCTGGTATCCAGCTTATCTTTCTATTATTGATATATTACTAGAAAAGATGTCACCATGGAAATGGTCAACATGCATGAAAAACAACTCTTTTTGGATGGTAAGAAGTTGATTGCCATCATTTCTGAAGCTGGATCAGCTGGAGTCTCATTGCAAGCAGACAAAAGAGCGGTAAATCAGGTATTTTTCTTTGATGGTAATAGTTTATTTTAACAGGTGATCTTCTTGGAGAAATTCTCCCAATAAGCTTGATACTGGATTGAGATTCTTTGGCGAAATGGAATCTCAACAACTTTTTAGGTTATTTGGCTTCATTAAGATGACATACTTATTCAAGGCATGGTGCCAAATAACGATGCTCTGTGAGATAATATACTATTCCTTGTTGCAAAATGGAGAAGCACTTCAAAGCATTGTGGGAGTTTTACTCTCTTTTTGGTCATTTCAAATTGGAATGATTTGGAACATCCCAAGATGTTTTTTTATTGAAATGTCTTTTATAGCTTTTAGTTCTAAATACATTTGCCCCAGAAAGAATTTACAGCTATAATAGTATGTGGTTTTTGATTTTTTTTTGACAGAAAAGAAGAGTTCACTTGACTCTAGAACTACCTTGGAGCGCTGACAGAGCAATCCAACAATTTGGAAGAACCCATAGGTCCAATCAAGCTTCTGCGCCAGAATACAGGTATTATCAACTATTTCTTTCATTATTATTTTTCCTTTTTTATTACATCGGATAATAATGCGTAATATAATTTACAGGTCCATAAGGTTTTGATTTGTTCTCATCCCATGACTAGAATAACTTCTCATGTTTTTTTTCTTTGTTTCCCTACTCATTCAATTGATTTTTGCTGCTGGTATGCTGGCCTGTTTTAGAAAAATGTGCTAATTATGAAGATAGAAATGAATAAATGAATGACCTGAGGAAAGAGAACCTCTGGTGCACTTTGATTACAAGAAAGAAAAATAGAGCCTTGTAGGTTAGCCGAGAGACCTATGCTCTTACTCTGTTTACTACTGAATTTTCCTTATCCCCCCACACATTGCCTCCCCTATTCTTAGTATATCCTTAACATAGACAACTAGCTTCCTATACACCCCTCTGCCTTTTCTCTTACTAAGATCTCTGGTTTATTACGGATACCCTATTCTACCCCTCCCCTGCCTTTCCTTTGTTCACCCTTTTCTTCCTAGCATTAGTCTTCTGACTGGAGGCTAATCTGAAACCAATCCATTTGTGAGGGAGTTCATTATGGAGATATATGGGCTGTGGAAAAATCACTGGTGTTCTTTTGGCTCCCATGTGGTTTTAGAGCTGATAACACCTCTGCTCTTATTTCTTAAATTCATTTTTATTGAAATACATGAAAACTAGAATAGGACTTACTCTGCACTCCACACACTGAACACTCGAGATACTATTCTTTTTACTACTGAAAAACTGCCTATCCTTCTCTTCCCCCTCACCTCCCTTTTATTAACCCATACATGCTCAGAAAAACAACAGTTACTCATCAGTCATTTAACTACTTAACTGTCTCTTTTACATAATCGTCTAGAATAAGTAAACCTTAAAGGAGGAATATACTTGTCAATACTCCCAGCCCAAAAAATAACCTTAACATCAAGGTTAAACTGTGGAAATTGTTAACGAATCTGCTCAAAATTTTCCCATGTTTCTTCATAAGGCGGTAGATGCTTCCACTTACTTAGACTGTAGTCTCTGTGGGATCTCCACTTTGTCTCTGAAGTTCCAACAAAGTTTCAGGTTCCACTCTCCATTCAAAGTCCTCAGTCAACACTGCTGGCAATGGATTAACGTGCTGCACCTCGCCTTTAGCTTCTTTCAGCAATGCGATGTGAAAAACTGGATGAAATTGGGATGATTCTGGTAACAACAGCTTATATGCTGACTCGAACTTTTTAAAAATCTGAAAGGGACCAAATAATCTGTGTCAGCTTCTCATTAATCTTCTTCGCAAGATACTGTTTTCTATACGGCTGAATTTTCAATCACATCCAATCACCCTCAAATTCAACATCTCTTCCTTTCTTGTTGGCTGAAATGGACATCTGATTTTGTGCCTTACACAAGTGTTATTTAAGGTCTAAAACAACATCCCTATTTTTCAGAAGATCGTCCACTGACGAAACTGCTGAAGTACAGCCTTGCATTCGTTAAATGGTCAGTGGATCCCGCTTATATACAACTTTAAAGGGCGATATCTTGATGTCCAAATCATACGAATTATTGTACCAATACTCCGCCTAATGAATCATTTTATACTAAGCCTTCAGTTTATCATTGCTAAAACACATCAAATATGTCTCAATGATTCTATTAACAACTTTTATATGACCATCGGTTTGAAGATGTTAAGTTGAGTTGTTGTCACGACCCAAATGCGGGCCGCGACACATTGCTTCACATCACATTTAGACTTAATTTTTAAACTTGGAAACTTTTACGTAAAATTTTTTTTTTAAAAAAATTAAAACCGGGCGAAACTTGGACCTTAGGCCTCTTTACATCCTTTAAAGATAAGTGTAAAATATTTGTGAAGTAATTTGGAAGAAATCATTTAAAATGAGTTTGGTTTTTATAAAAACTTCAAAGCATGTTAGGCGGCGCGCGCGTGGCGCACACCTAAATACGCGCACTATGCTAATCGGGTTGCGCTCAAGAGCCGATCGATCGTCCCTTGTTAGCCGATCGGTCAGCGCACTCTCTACCTGCGCATCGTCGAAACCTTCAACAGCTGATCGATCGCGCACATACTCTCTACCCGCAGATCGTCGAAACCTTCAACAATCGATCGATCTGCATGCGCTCTGCCCGCGCTTCGCCAATTCCTTCAAGAGCCGATCGATTGTGCGCACAGTGCCGATCGATCAGCAGGCGCTCTGCCTGTGCCTCGCCAAATCCTTCAAGAGTCGATCATCAGGCGTTATGTCGCGCCTCACGTATCACCCATCAGACGCCGATCAATCGCTCCCTTGCGCCAGCAGATTGGCTGTGCGTGCCTCGCGCGTGTACGCGTATACCCGGTGACGCCGATCAATCGCTCCCTTGCGCCAACAGATTGGCTGTGCGTGCCTCGCGCGCGTATGCGTATACCCCGCGCTCGCACCGCATAGCCCCCTGCGCATAGGTCGACTCATTTTCTCCTTTCTCTTCCTTTTTTGTCCTTTAACACCTAAAAACACTTTATTAAATCCACATACCATCTTCAAACCTTCAAAATACTATATCACCACTTTAAATCATCCATTTTCCAAACAAAATACTCCTAAAGAGTTAAACATACTTTAACAACGTTAAAACTTGCTGTTAAAATATATTCTAACAAAAAACATCCAAATCTCAAAGAGTTCCAGTATTTTTCAAAATTTAAATTTTTCTATACATAAATTTTAAATCGAAATAACTTATACCCCAAAATATACTTGAGTTCATCCACGGGTCAAAATAGCCGGACATCCACAAACACCCCGCCATGAGCCCGCACCTCCAACCACACCTACATGTTGACTTGAAGCTCGAAATCCTCATCTGTAACGTCTTCATCTACATCACGAGGTTCAATCTACAAGGCCAACGCTTAATAAGGGGGTGCAATACAATGAATGATCATGCATGCATGGTTCATAAAACATGTTATTTTCCACTTTACTTTTACATTCATATGACATAGGTTAAGGAGATTTTTATGAGTGTAGGCACATACATAATATAACATGGACCGCCGAAGCAGACAACATAACATGAACTACCGAAGTGGACAAACATAACGTGGACAATCGAAGTGGACAAACATAAGCCATACTCAGCCACAACCTGCAACCTAACCATTCACGTACAATACATATTCTTGTCTTTCTTACATAAAACATGTACATAAAACGTTTTGTATGTCTTTCTTAAAACATGATGCGCGATCCATGAGTGTGCACATATATCATAACATAAACATAGGGCAAACATAACATGTCATCTAAATAGAACTAAACGTAACTCGGGATGTTAGGCTAAACTTAGACACATGACGTTTCCTATGACTTAACTACCTGTAACTCCTGCCCCATCACATATACAACTCCCTAAACAAGGTTCATATTTTCTAGTGCCCTTGCGATGTAGAACCATACGGGTCGAATCTACACGCCTACTTACCTTGTGTCCTTAGCAATATTTGAGCACATAACTCGTTTTTCTTTGTTGATTCAGCCACTCCTACAACATACGAATCAACCAAGCATATCATCAACTTCACATACACATAAACCAATTCAAATAGCTTAACTTTATCAACCAATTCAGAATTTATCCACTCAAACTAAAAATCTCGGAATTCTACTTAAAATCAGCTAAACTTCAAACGTTCGTAACTCACTCAATTCTTAACGAAATCCAACGATTCAAAATTTCATGGAACCCTTAAAGAACCTAGTTCAACATGGCGGAACCCGTTTATCAAAAGCCGAACACAATAAATGACAGAAATTCGAAAACCACAGCTGCCTTGTAAACTCAATCCGGATTTATGCTTAAACTTTGAAAATTCATAACTATTTGTATATTTAAGCAAACCCAAAAATTCCAAAGCCACAAGTTCACTTAGGGAGTCTATTTTAACACACTATAAACATTTATCAACTAAAGTCCATCGATTAAGCCCAAAAAAATCGGAATTCAATGTCCTACAAAACACCATTTAGGAGCATTCATGGCAATTTAATGTCTATCAACCAATTCATACCATAGACAATTATTATAATCCATTTAACATCCAAAGAGTAAGACATTGAGGAAAAGAAGCTCAAATTCGTAGAAATCCATTGCTAGGGTTCAAAGTTCATCAAAATTTCAATAACAAACCACCATACATCAATATTCAACCCTAAAACTCATAACTCCTCTTACCTTAACAATTCCTTGAAGAGTTGGAGAAGAGAAGAGGTAAAAACCACCGTGGATCGCTGAGGAGAAGAGGGGAAACGGTCTGTCATAAGGAGGAAACAAGAATGGAGGGAGAGAGAAGTTCTTGGCTAGAGAAGAAACACCATAGGAGGGGAGGGGTGCTGTGGTGGAGAGGAACCGAGAGAGGAGAGAAATGACGGTGAGTGGGGGTAGGTGGAGAAATGAGGGTGTTTGGTAACAAGGATAGTGGTAGCTTGTAGGAGAAGTTTTGCCATTAAATCTAAAATTTTCTCTTAATTCAAATTGTTAACCTTTAATTGTATACCGTGAAATTCCCTTTACGGTTATTCTATTTTCTTGGTTTTAAGAATTTCAGTTTTCAACTCATTTTCTATTATTTGTTAAGTGTCAAAAAAATCTATAAGAAATTCTATGCTTCTATGTTAAAATGTTCAACGCAGATTCATGCAATCTCCATAAGTACTTCCAAAAATTGTTTAAGAAGATTTTATCCCTATCCAAAGCCATAGATTCGGGAAAACTATGTAACTTCAACACATTTTTAAAACATTCTGCAACCAATGTTTGAGCACAATATTGATGATGTAATGTGAGGAGTGAGCTTATTTGCTAAGCCTATCCACCACAACCAAAATAATATCAAACTCATCAGATTTCTAAAGCTTCTCGATAAAATCTATTGCATTGTCCCCCCAAATATCCATAGGATTAGGTAGGGGTTGAATTAACCCCGTCGATAGAAGAGCTTCATTGACAAACCCTACAACAATAACCAAGATCTTTGATATCCCTCATCATTCCAATCCAAATAATTGAGCAACTATATGTTTATACGTCTTTAGTGATACTTGAATGATGATATCTTAGCACTTCTAATGTGTCGACACATCGTCAATTAGTTGATGTTCGTTGTACAAAAAGTTATTCGTAATGAAATTACTGTAAGTGTACAGTGTCAAATTTTATAGTATAATGATAGATATAATTGTCAACTCCACAAGAAATATGTAATTTATCAATTTTCGCCAAGTACTGATTTAATTATAACTTTATCCGAACAATTAAAAATATGATTTTGACCACTAAAATGAAATAAACAAATTACCAACGAAAATCTTTAATTCAGAAAAGATCCAGAAGATTGATTTTACGAATATTTATCAGACCAATGTTCTTTAGTTGAACAATTATTTATAAACCGAAAATCCTAATTTCAATCTCTATAAAAATTGCTTTTTTAGTTATTCAATAACATGTATTAGTTTTCTATTTGATTTCACAAACCCCTAATACTCTCTCGCATTATTGAAGTTTTATGTTGTAATATTCAGGTTGTATTCAAAATTAACTCTCTCAAATGTCAAACCCTAAATATAAAATCATTTAATATATGGCTAACAAATTAAGAGTAATAAAAATAGAATATAACAAATAAACTAAATTTAACTAACAAAATAATCAGCCATAAAAATAAAATTATAAATAAACGATTCATCTCTCCTCAATCGTGAGAGAGTTAGTTTAACATAATTATATGAAAAATAGCAGAAAAAATGTTGAATATAATAATATCAAAGAAAAAAAAATAGATAGAAGAGAATATTAGTCTCTGGATGTCACCATTGTGGTAGCACAAGTATATTGATATCCCGTGTGGGGCTGAAAATTCTCTTCCATCTCGTGTCAAGGCTGCTCAAGGTTCGCTAAATCGTTTGAATAATGTTTCTTTATGGAGCCTTGATTAGGGTTTCCAAAATCTTTGAAGCAATTTTTCCAAACGTGCAAAATCTTGCAATTTCAGAATGTAAATATACTCCTACACTGCTGTTCTAGACTTCTGCGTCATGGCTTGGACTTTATTTCTCGTATGGGCTCGGGTTGGATGTATTTGGCCTGCAGCTTGGGTTCATTCTATGTGCTGGGCAGTGACTCAGGTTCTTATGTGTTGGGACACAAACACGGTTGTTTGACACTTATTTTCTTGCTTTTAAGGCGCGACTTTACCATTTTTTGGGTTGCAGATTGATGTCCAAAATTGATCATTTATATCTTTATTTCACCTATTTAATTCTTTATTTGTATAGCAATTTAGAATAAATTAAAATTTTTAAAAACTCGAGAATAAACGTCAAATTTTGCTTTGAATAGTGCAAATAACTCTTATTTTCATAGAGTTATCATTCCTACAATAAAGTTAAATAGTTGCGAGTTTCAAAGCATCATATTCAAGTTTGGAATGAAGAATATCTATTCATCAGTTTTAGAGAGATTGTCATAATATAATTTTATAATTAACTTTATCGAGTTTAAATTAGTTCATTTGAATAAATATAATTATGCTTTTCTAGATAGAATAAATTTTAATTTTTAAGATAAATTTAATATCCCATAAATCATGGGTTTAAGATTGGTTTTTCTAATATTATGTATGTGGTGATTAGCATAGTAATTGAACGAGAATTATTATTTTCCTGTATCTTTAGTTTTGACAATATCACTATTAAACAATGGTGAAAATTTGTATGAATTGATAGTTCGACGCTAATTGTTGGATTTTTTCTATACGAAACGATATAGATTGATCGAGAGAGAATGAGAGAACCCTTCTCAAGAAAAATCCTTAATTTAAGACAATTTCTCTTCTATTAGAGAAAATAAGACTAAAAGGATAAATTTTAAAAAACTCCAAGCAATAAACTCATTTAATAAAATTGAAATTAATGTTTTCTTAAAGATTTATTATTGACTTTTTATCAATGAAACTAAAAAAGTTTAGTAAAATTTTATGACGTTATAATAAGAACAAAACTTAAGGTTTTTTGAAGATTAAAATGATTGATTTCCATGCTTTATTGTATAAATTCGGTCTTCTCGAAACAAAGGGGCTTATACATTTACTACTTTATATTCTTACTCTTTTTTTTTCCTTTTTTTTTCTCTTTTCTTTTTATCATAAACTTAATACTTTATATTCTACCCTTTTCGGTAGTTTTTTTTTTATTTTTTACATTAACTTCATAGATCTGAAGTGACCTTTTCTTTTTTCAGAAAATCTATCTTTTTTTTTTTCAATATTGGGAGAATCTCTTTTTCCCTAATTGCATAACCGTTATTGTTTTCGGTATTTATGAAAAAATTACTAGTAATAGTTTCTGAATATTATAAAATTGGTTGATGCTTTAATCATATTACATTTGGTTGTGGTTAAATCAAATTCTTTACAGGCTACTATTTACTGATCTTGGTGGAGAACGTCGATTTGCATCTATTGTTGCAAAACGGTTAGAATCTCTTGGAGCCTTAACACAAGGAGATAGAAGGTGAATGCATTATTCTCTAAATATTATATTTTTTGTTGATGTATGGAAATGGACTATGTTATGCATGCGCCAACATTTTATTTTTATAATCTTTTTTACCACTTAGCCCTATGATTGTAGGGCCGGACCCTCTTTGAGTGCTTACAATTTTGATAGTTCTTTTGGGAAGAGGGCATTGATGATGATGTATAAAGGAATTATGGAGCAGGTGTGTTTATATTTTTTACGACATTAAAATACTTTGTTCTTCTCGTGTTAGATGAGTGGCAGGGTTGATTTCATAGTAAGTGAAGAAAATGAAATTTCCTGAAAAGTGGCTGGGTTGATTTCATAGTAAGTGAAGAAAATGAAATTTCCTTTTCAGGAGCCTCTTCCTCTTGTACCTCCAGGATGCTCGAGTGACAAACCCACTACAATTCAGGATTTTATCACAAAAGCAAAGGCTTGTCTTGTGTCTGTAGGAATAGCTAGGCATTCAGTTTTGCGTAAGTTTTCTTTTTGATGAAATTTTCAACTTCCATCATTAATAAAATAATATAGTCAATGTGCTATACATATCATTTTGAAATTTGCATATGATGGACATATTGTTTCTGGATGTATGCATGTGGGTGCTCATTTAAATTGAATATACAAGAAGAGTACCATGTCTTGTGTTGAAATATACTCTTAAAATTAATTCTATCTTGTTTAAATTAGTTTATTTGATAATGAAGATTACATTTATCTACTTAGAATAAGTTTGAATTTTTAAGTTATTTAGTATTCCATAAATCATGGATTTAAGATTCGATTTTTTTAATGTTACATGTGTGGTGATTAGAAGAGTAATTGAATGATAAGAATTATTAGTTTCTTGTCTCTTTAATTTCGATATGGTATCAGAACTTTGAGGGAAACGATCACCACGTTATAGTTTAGTTTTTTTTTTTTTTTATACGGTGGGTTTTTGTTCATCTCAATTGAGAATTTCTAGCTTGAATAATTCACAACTAGTGGCCAAAGTTTTCCATTCATCAATCTCCAGCCTTTATTACTAGATATCCTACTTCGAATTTGGTCGACATAGTTGGTGGATGGTTTGTCACAAAATCGACCAGAAGTTGTGACAGAAGAAGTAGATCAGGTCTAATTGCTTTAGGAGGCAAAGAACTTAAAAGGTCTTTAACATTTCATTACCCAAATGGATGAAAGTAGGACTTAACCTTCTAATGAAAAAACCAAATGTCAATGGAATCTTTGTCATTGAAAGCTCTGCTCTCACTGTAAGCTGGAATGATCTTCCTTGTTATGGATGGCCACCATAGAGTAACGTTCAACTATGGTGTGACTATTGTCATAGGTCAAGACATATCGGAGACATACATTGGAAACTCAATGCAAAATAACTAACATGGAGTAAACACCAGAATCCAAGTGACAAAAAGACAATTTAATCAAATTTACAGGTTACTGAAACATAAACAGAAACAGAATCCCATCAATTCCAACTCGTCCCATTTAGGGGATTGGTGTAGGGTTGCTACTGAAATTGGAAACTCCCAATCAGGTTTACACAAATTTACCACAAGACAGGGTGATGGTTGGATGCAAATGGATATTCAATACTAAATTCAGCTGAAAAAACATTATTTCCAACAAACCTTTGCACTAAGAGCAGCAACTCTTTCTTTACGGGGAAGGAGGTGTTCATTCTACTGTGGCTAGGTTGAGGAAACTATGTAAAAATCTTGTACATGAAGCAATGGATTGTATTACGTAAAACTGACAAAAACATTATTTGGGAAGCAATTGACCAGCCCCATGACCGATGGATTTGAATAAAGACAAGTAGATCACATCTTTTTCTTGAAGAAACAAAAAGGGCATGGAAAATCACCATTCTTTGTCTATGAACCGTATCATCTTCACTGACAATTAAGTCTCTAAAATTGGAAAAATTAAAGACTAAGCTACAAAGGAATTTGAAATAAAGTACCTTGGAAATTCATGCTACTTCTTAAGAATTAAAGTGACCTGGCAAGCAAAGAGATATTCTCAAAAGATATATGTATTAGATTTTTGGATGGAAGTCAGAATGCTCAAAACTAGAAACAATCTGGGTTAATCAAACAGGAACTTCATCATTCACGAAAAAAAAGGGTTGTGGACAATAAGCAATATTAGAGATTCACTCTAGAACTGATATCTGTCACCATATTGGAATTGCTAGTTAATTTGCTCATAATCCAAATGAAGACTGCTTAAAGATTATGATGGAAAGGATATTGCAGTACCTTAATTGAACTCCCATGAAAAGAATTCATGCAAAAGAAACAATCATCTAGATCCAGAAGCAGACACTAACTCAAATTGGGTAAACTTTTAGGTAGATTGAAAGTCCATTTCCAGCCACCTTGCATTTCTAAGGGTTAATTTGGTGAATGGTGAAGTAAAAACAAAAACTTAACATCAAGCTCAATTGCAGAATCCAAACGCAGTGACACGAGATATCTAAAAATTAATACAACTAACATTTTTTGAATGAAATTGGAATGACACATCAGGGTCTCATGAAACTTGATCTTGATAATCAAGCTTCTATTATCGTAGTACTACAATATGACAAAAACCAAAGATGTTTTGGTTGATAGATGTCGTAAAGGAGAACCTGTGTAACGGTTTAATAAGCTCACCTTAGTTTTTCACAAAGGAACAACTTCCAGATGTGCTGACAAAAGAATTTCTGTCAGCATTCAATGACAAGCTGGAGGTTGAAGATCTTTTTTGATCCAGCATGAGTGGGTATTTTAGAATTGCAGCCATGTTTTGCTACTCTCTAGAGTCTTAAATATTACCAATGCAAATTACATCGAGAGTAGACATTTTCTTAATATAGATACTTCTGTATTTTAGAAATTATTTTACACCTATAAAGATTATAATGAAAATATGAGGAGTAATTTTTGACTCTCTGCACTTGTAAAATAAATGAGGTTAATATATATTATACTCAGATTTTTAACTAAGCCTCAATCTCATTTTAAAATCTCAAATAATCAGGTTAAGAACTTAAACATCTTCTAAAAAGTATTTTTGTATTTAAGTCTATACCGTATTAGTTGTGTGTGCCTTGTACCAATACTTTTCCAAATGTATGTTGCATACAGCTAATGGGAGAGACGCTGGAAAGTCAGGTTGTCGTATAGTTGATTCTGATATGAATGATGTTGGACGTTTTCTCAATCGGCTTTTAGGATTGCCACCTGAAATTCAAAATAGGTATGTTGACTTAAATTTTGGTATATCTGTGGCAGTTAAAATGAAGCCTAATATATCTAATATCTTGATCAATGCAGGATTTTTGAGTATTTCGTCCGCATCTTGGATCTTCTACTTCAGAATGCACGCATTGAAGGAAGCCTTGACTCAGGGATTGTTGACATGAAAGCTAACATTATTGAGTTACAAGGGAATCCGAAGGTTATCTCAGAACCCAGATTCCTAACTAAGTTTATCTTTGAGTTGATAATGTTTTTTGTTTTGCAGACTGTTCATGTGGATCAGATGTCTGGTGCAACGACAGAGCTGTTTACATTCAATCTGGATCGTGGTGTCACTTGGGAGGTATTTTTTTTTTATCTAACACAATAGCATTTATGTAATTATCTTTATTGGATACCTTAAAGTAAGAATTTTAATTTTGCACCAGTCCTGCTGTACCATACTCAACGATAAGCAAAGAGACGGCCATGGTTCCACCTATGATGGATTCTATGAATCTAAGAGGGAGTGGATGGGGAGACATCATTTCATTTTAGCATTTGAAGGGTAATAGTTGAATTCCATTTTATTTGGTCAATGAAGTAAAAAACTCAGAATTGTGATGGTGGTGGGATGAAATAAGAAGTTTTTATGTTTAATGACATGTTTTCTTGTTAAAATATCTATCTACTTAGAAGATATTTATTTTTCTGAGTAAAAATTTAAAAATAAATTTGATGCAAAATTTCTAGGAAAGATATAACAATAAGAAAAAGTAGTACTGTATATGGAGTTGATAAAAAAATTCATTTTTTGTTTTTGTTTGCTTAATGCTTAGGCTTTAGTTTATAGGTTCTACTTGACGCTAGGGTTTGAACATTAAGAAAATGCTCATGCAGACCTTCTTGCTCCAACTATAGGTCGTCTAAATTATAGATGCTTGTAATTATTGATTGTAATTTGTTGTGGTAGTTGGATAGTATTTCTAGGTTTATGAAACTAGTAAATTAATGAATTCTTAAAAAAAAAAAAATAAACTTTTTGCTATACTAATCCTTTTATCATATGTTTCTAAATTTGTTTCAGTTCTGTTCCTGAAATGTACAAAATAATCCGTCCTGCAGTTGGGGAGTCATTAAGGTATAACTTTGATTTGTCACTCCTCATAGTTTTAGACTTTACTGGTTACTCTTTGATGCCTGATGGACAGCTGAATATTTCAATCTCTACCATTACATAATTGTAGTAGACATGGGGTCCGTTTGAGTTTGAATTTGGAAGAGTAAAAGTTTTTATTTAATAATTTTAACCTTCATATTACGTGTTTAGTAACTAATAAGTTTTTATTTTATTTTATTTTATTTTTAAATGGAAGCAAATTTAAGACCTTGAAAAATGTTGCTTTTAAATTATGTTTTTTCTCGTAATATGAAATTCAATTATAAGATAAATTTATTTTCTTTTTAATCCTTTAAATATTTGAATAATAACATTCAAATACCCTCTTTCTCTTGCATCCTTTTTATTTCTCTTTATTCTAATGTGCTTTAATATAATTTAATAACTAACAGTGATTAAACATTATACTTTTTTAAATAATTAAAATTGATAAATTATTTTTAAGATGTTAATTTACAAAGTAGTTTTTTCAAAATTGATTATTCAAAAGTACCGCTAACAATCATTTAAAAAACCGAAGTAATACCAAACTATCCCATTGAATTTTGATGCAGCAGAGCTATAATTTTTAAATAGATGGTAGTGTTGCATGTTGCATGCCAAGTTTACTGGTGCAGCTAATGGATATAAGAGACAAAACTAGGCAGTTATGTTTTTCCAATAAAAATATACGAACCCTTACCCTGATGAATGTCTTCTCGGACACGCCATTGTATTATAATACTACAATGTTGTTTAACTGCTGCGATAGGACTTTTGAGTGTGATGCATTCCTTGGCTGATCACACTTGTACACTTCATAGCTCAAACCTCATTTACCACTACACCCAATGGCCAAGTTTGTTATTTATCATGCTAATGAGGGAATATTTCAGAGACTATGTACCGCATTTGTGCCACCTTTATAATTATGAGAATGATTTAATTATATATTTTTTTAAAAATTGTCCTCCGGCCATAGAAATCTCTATTAGTTAGTTCTTGAATATTTTCTTATTCCTTTTTTTCTTATCCAGAGAAATGCCTCTGGCTGAGTTGAAAACAAAATATCGGAAAATAACGTCTTTAGAGAAAGCGCATAGTGGCTGGGAAGATGAATATGGTGTTTCATCAAAACAGGTATAGTTTATTGGATTGTTTATCTATTATTACATTATCTTATTGGATAGTGAATTTTTGAAAAAAGTTATTTTTTTTTCCAGCTGATTACTTTACTGATATATTCTGTCTGATTTGTATACTACCAGTATTGTCTACATTTTTTATTATTAGAAACAATATTTCTATATTATTTTAATCAAATTTGTGATTTTGTTTTCAAAATGAATTAGACGCAAAGAGAAGAAAAGATGTTGCTAAAATCATTTTCGAACATCATTTTTGTTTTTGAATCGGCAAGACCATTCCAACGAATTTTATTTTTCAAGCGTAGATTTAAAGTTCATTAAATTCCTAGATTAAATTAGTTTTGTAACAAATGAAAATAAATTAATAATGTATTGTTAGGTAATTTCCTATTATTTAGTATCTTAATTTGTTTACTAACTATTTGTAATTTGTATTTATTCGTTGAATCTCTAATGAATAGAAAAGAAAAAAAATTAATCTCCAAATATATGTTTTTTCACATGGTATCGGAGTGAAAACATTAGCCCTCACTGTGCTATAGCTGGTGGACTTCTCTATCGTCTTCATTTCTTCTCGGCGACTACTTTTTCAGTCTTGACATTCTCAGGGCTGTTGATTCTCTAGTTTTTGCAATCTTTCAACATGCTGTCTTCATTCCATTTAGAACTCTTGTCACCGTCAGCTCCTTTATCTGACTCTTCCTCAGGAAACGGCGACATCTCCACCTCTCTTGTCACCAGTCATAAAGTAAATGAGGCGAATTATCTTCAATGGTCACAATCCGTGGTGATGTTCATGTGGCAATGGCAAAAGGTGATAACATAACTTGGGATCTTGATGCTCTCGATCCCAAGTTTGGCACGAGGAAGACAGTCAATCATATGGTTACTTGGCTTGTGAATTCTGATGTTTGAAATCAGCGAGACATTTCTTCTCTATGGATCAGCAAAGGAAATATGGGATGCACACCGAGAGACTTATTCTAGCACCTGACAATACCACTGAACTATTTCAGATTGAGTCTGCTCTTCAGGATCTACATCAAGGTGACTCTTATGTCACACAGTACTTCAATGCCCTTACCTGTCACTGGCTCCATCTGGATATGTTCCAAGTATATCCATGGTCATGTTCTACTAATGCCAATCTCTATCGCAATATTATCGATTGGAAACGCACCTTCAAATTTTTTCAGACTTAATAATGACCTCGATCATGTTTGCTCTCGCATGATGAGTATTAAGCCCCTTTCGAGCATCTGTAAAGTTTTTTTCTACCGTTAGCCGAGGAGAAAATCGCACCAAGCTCATGCTCACCTTTCTGAAAGAAACACCAAGCTTTGATGGTTTTACATTGGTTGCACGTGATTTTTGTCACTCTTCTGGATCTACTGGTTCGAAGCAAGGCTGTCCTTGGTGTGATCATTGTCGTCGTCCTGGACACACGGGAAACCTGCTGGAAACCTACCAATTGGAAGTTCAAGAAGTGAGGTTCTCGTGTATATCAATCTACTGAATCTAAAACAACTAAGACACAAGCCTTCAACAAAGAACAACTTGCTGCCATTCAACAAGTATTCATGCAAGGCCTCTTCCTTAGAACGATCCACCAACACCGGTTAACTGGCACATCAAGGTACCACACCTTCTGCACTTGCTGTCACTTCCTCTTCGAATCCTTGGATCGTCGACTCAGGGGTGTCCAATCACATGACAGGCAATGCATCTTAACTTCATAACTATTGCTCCAATGGTGACAATTTCTCAGTTTGTATACCTATGGTTCGACTTCTAAAATTCTCAGAAGAGGTTCTATTCAAGTCACACCGACAATCCTCCTCGCTTCAGTTCTTCATGTTCCAAATTTAATCGTTAATTTGATTCCCATCAGCAAGTTAACTTGTGATTTAAAATGTGTACAAAGCTTTGTGTTAACATGTGTGAATTTTAGGATGTGACATCGGGAATGACGATTGACATTGCCGAGATTTGTTTCGGGCTCTACTTCAACTGAATAAATTTCCCAGTTGGTTGCTACTCAATCCTCTTCTCCAAGTCCACTTTATGTTTGTTCAAGTCTAGGTTATTGTAATCCTTTGGTTAATAATGACATTCATGTCTTGTTTAACCATTCAAATTTCAAGTATTTAAAAAAACTATTTCCTCATATATTCATCAATAAAAAATCAAATTCTTTTGTGTTAAATATGTCAACATGTCAAACATACTTGTGTTCCATATCCTCGTGTGCCTTACAAACCATCTCTTCCTTTTACATTGATTCATAGTGATATGTGGTCCATCAAGAATTCCAAATATCAATAGTGTTTGTTGGTTTGTGTCATTCATTGATGATCATACTCGTTTAACATGGTTATTCCTAATGAAAGAGATATTAGAAGTTGGATAGATCTTTGACAACTTCTAAAATATGATGCTCACCTAATTTGACACCAAAATACAAACACTCAAAATCGATAAAGCCGTTGAATACTATAAAAACACCTTGACCTCATATCTCAACCCGTCTTGACATCATCCACATCAATTCTTGTGTGGACACCCCCCAACAAAACGGGTTTGCTGAAGCAAAAATCGTCATCTTCTTGAAGTTGCTTGTTGTCTTATGTTCTCTACTACCGTTTCCAAATTTCTATGGGGTGAAGCAGTTCTAACAACAGTTACTTATTTAATCAATTGTTTACCATCTAAAGTCATTCACTTCAATGCTCCTTGTTAGATTCTTTATAAATGTTGCTCATTCACTAAAATTATCACCTCTCATTTCTCTGTTACATAGCCTTCGTTCATATTCACTTCCAATATCGCAGCAAACTAGATCCCAAAGCTCTCATATGTATATTTAGAGGCTATTCCTCCAACTAGAAGGGCTACAAACGCTATTCACCCATAGAGAGACTTACCCGTACATGGATGTTACTTTTTTTGAACATCGACCTTTTTATTTCGTATTTGCAATTCAAGGGGAGACACTTGAGGAATTCCAATATTGGGTTCCCTTGCCTTTTGCACAACCCATTGAAACTATTCCAAATCCATCTCAATCATAACATGTTTGTCTTACTCTATCTCAACAACTAAAAGTCTATACAAGAAGGAACAAACCCGACGAGCAGATAGAGCCAGTAACACCTCAACGCACTAATCATGACTTAGATCCGACTCCACATCACTCAAAATTCCTATAGGTATGCGTGATGCTCTTCCTCTTGCTTATCCGATGATTCCTTGTGTGAATGAATCAGATATCCCTATTGCTTTGGGGAAAGGCGTTCATTCATGCGCTGCACTTCCGATTGGCAATTTTGTGACATACAACAACTTCTAATATTCATGAGCTCTACTCTCTTCCATTGACAATATACAGATTCCCAATTCAATTGACGAAACCCCGTACATTCGGACGGGAAAAAAAACAGTACTTGATGAGATGATGACTCTAGAAAAGAACAGGACATGGACAATTTGAGATTTACCACAGGGGAAGAGACTAGTAGGATGTAAATGGATATCTACTATGAAATGTCGAGCTGATAGAGAAGTTGACAGGAAGCTTGTTTGGTGGCTAAATGATTTACCTAATCCTATGACATTGATTACGAATAAACTTTTGCATCGGTGGCCAAATTCAACACAGGAAAGATTCTACTTTCGCTGGCTACTAATCATGATTGACCATTATTTTAGTTTGATGTGAAGAACGAATTTATCAATGGTAATCTAGAAGAGGAAGTGTATATGAAGATCCTTTTAGGATTTAGGAAATCTTTTAGCAACAACAAAATGTGTAAACTTCGGAAACCACTCTATGGGTTGAAACAATCTCCTAGGGTATGGTTCAAGAAATTTTTCAAGAACAAGGTAAAGTATGGATGTATCAATGTCAAGCTTATCACACTCTCTTTGTAAAGCTTGGTCTAGAGAAAAAGATAGCTTTATTAATTGTCTATGTTGATGACATGATTGTCACATGAGACTTCAGAGAAGAATTGAAGGAGGTCCTAGCTCGAGAATTTGATATCAAGGACTTAGGTGACATGAAATAGTTTTTTGGTGTTGAAATTGCTCGATCTAAACATGAAATTTTTAGCCCGTAGAGGAAATATACTTGGGATCTATTGAAAGAGAGAGGGATGCTCAGATGTGAGCGTGCTGATACTCCTATGGATCCTTAGAAGAAACTTGGATGTCACAAAAAGTACATCAGTAGATAGGGAAAGATATCAGCGACTTGTTAAATGATTAATATCCGTATCCCACACTAGATCAGATATTGGCTTCACTGTAAGTACAATTAGTCAGTTTATAAACAATCCAACTGAGGAACATGATAGCGGTGTACTGAATCCTCAAAGATTTGAAAATGGCACTTGGAAATGTAATCCTATTGAAAAAACATTATGATAAGAGTAGAAGTTTTTGATAGAAGATCAACAACAAGATATTGCACTTATGTCATGGGAAATTTGGTGACATGGAGTAGTAAAAAACAACCAGTAGTCTCCTGTGAAGTTATTTGGATTCAAAGATTACTAAAAGAGCTCAATCTAGCGAGGGAGAAATCGTTCACATAGTATTTGGACAATCAAGCTGCAATTAGTGTAGTTAAAAATTTTGTGTCATGCAGAATAAAAACACATTGAAATCTATAGACATTTTATTTCTGAGAATATCCATAACAACAATGACCAACTACAATACATTCCCACGCATCAACACGTACTCATGAAGGCTCTCCCAAGGAGCAACTTCGACAAGTTAACTAGCAAGCTTGACATGTATAACTTGTACAACCTAGCTTGATGGAGAGTGCAGATTACCGCTCATTAATTCCTAGATGAAATTAGTTTTGTAACAAATAAAGATAAATTAATCATGTATTGTTAGGTAGTTTTTTATTATTTAGGATTTTAGTTTGTTTAACTAACTACTTGTAATTTGTATTTATATGTTGAATCTCTAATGAATAGAAAAGAAAAAAATAATCTCCAAATATATTTTTTCTCACAAAAAGTAAAAGTAGAATGTAACTACATATTTATTGATTAAAAAATGTGTTGGTATTTGTATTTGTGGTTATGGATTAGAAAGTGGGCTATATATTGGAAAGTGAAGAAATCAGTTGTAAATTAGTTGTATTTATTGTGTAATTTTCTGTTAACGTATATCAGGATAGCAAGTTTAGGAGTTACATTATCTTAATCTTTGTTATTAGCTTGTATCGTTTCTTCTGTATGAATGACGAATACGTAATTTCTACAAGGTTAATTGCTTGATAATCATATTTCATACATGAGAATAGCCAGTCATCTTTCCATGTTGTTTGTTCAAACTTTGTAATAGTGAGCAAAATATTTTATGAACTAATTTATTTTTTTGTGGAATGTGCAGTGCATGCACGGCCCAAATTGTAAGCTGGGCAATTACTGTACTGTAGGCAGAAGAATACAGGAGGTTAATGTTTTGGGCGGCCTTATTCTTCCTGTTTGGAGCACCATTGAGAAGGCCCTTTCAAAACAGGTATCTTGTCCCATTTTCTGATTTAATTAAACCAGTTAATTAAATCAGATTGCATCATAAATTTCTACCTCAACTATGAGTTCTGTTGCAGGTTGTTAGAATAAGTACACTAACTAGCATCAAACTAGTACTAACATTTAGACTGATTGGGAAGCTGATTGGTGGATTTAGTCAGGATTCTAAGTGACTCAAAATCTAAGATAGCCGATGTTCCATTGTTTGCAGGCTCGACAGAGCCACAGGAGGCTTCGTGTTGTGCGTATAGTAACAACTACTGATAATCAGAGAATCGTGGGACTTTTTGTGCCAAATGCGGCTGTTGAAGCTGTGCTCCAAGGTTTGTCTCCCTTCCCGACATCCACACACAATTGCGCACTCTCTATTAGCTGAAATGAAACAAAAAAGGATTAAGAAATTCGAACTAAACCAAAAAGGATTAAGAAATTCGAACTACCTTTTGACCAAAAACAATTGTCTCAGATTTGGCATGGGTACAAGAAATTGAAGATTGAGATTTAAGGAAAGCACTCTTCTTTTGAAGCTAATGAGGCAGCTCATATGCAATTGCTGCGGCACTCAGCTTTGAAGATAATTCTGAACAAGCTATTTTAGTTAGAAAGGAAATTTCTGCATTGTAGAAAGTAAACTTGCTGCCCTCATAATTCCATTTTTTGCACATATATCATCATTATCCTGATCATCATAGTGGTTGAAGATGCTCTATCGTGATAGTGTATCTCAATTAAATGTCTATAATCTAAATCGGATTCATTACATATATACATAGTACAAATGATGTTCCCCAATTTCACGCCCTTTTTATAATCATTCTAGGTTTATTTTTTTAATTTTACATTTAAATATTATTTCATAATATGTCAAAAATTGATTGATGAAATGTGTTTTATTTAAACTATTTATAATTTAAATTAATTATTACACAAATAAGAGAGATTAATAAGTGTCCATGTTAGTAAGTAAAATTAAAGCATAGCGTGACAAAGTAAATTTAGCGATATTTGTTTTTTCTTTAGCTGTATTTCACTTGAAACATTTGCTAAAAAAATCTTAATGACGTGGATAAAAAGTCACTGTGCCCTCTGTTCAAACAAGTGTTAGGGACAAATTTGTAAATAAGAGTTGTGGTGGGCAGAATTGGACTGGGATTGCAGAACTAGACCAAACCGTTGATAACTCTTAAATTAGAGTTATTTTATATTATTTATTATTAATAAAATTCGTATGATTTAAATGAATTTAAGTAGAATGTGGTGAAAATTATAAAAATTACTATAAATTATTAAGCATTGAAAGAATTTAAGATATTAATAATTTTTATGCATATATTTTTAATTAAATCAGATTATGAACATTAATAATTATTTTTTATCTTTGGTTACAGAATTATGAGATTGGAAGATTTTGGAAGGAGAGAGAAGATTATTCTCTACCTGAAAAGGGAGATTTTTATTTCTTCTCTTGATTTTTAAAAAATCCTTATTTTTCTAACAAGTTTGGTTCTTCTGGGGGGACGCAAGCTCTCTCCTCTTGGCGGGCGACGTCTAGCATCTCCGGAGGAAGAACTCTCTAAATAGAAATTGTTCCAAAGAAGAGCGAGGACGATAATTTCTTCTTTATTTTTTAGTTTTTTCTTTATGAATATTTTTATTATGATTTTTATTAGTATGATTTTAGGTTAAGTTTTTAATCTTGGTTAGGAGAGATACTACTTGTTATGTGTTTCACTTAAATCTATGAAAGTTTACATATTTGTTATGGAACAACCTATCATAATGTTTATTGTTTAATTTGAATTGTGTCGATAGACAAATTTGATGTTACATGTTCCTATTGTATCGATAGGTAGATAGAAATTTTAAGATGCATTATTGATTAAATAAATTAAATTGTTGTAAGGTTATTGACATTGACAATAGGGCTGAAAAGAAATTCAATTCAAGCTTTATTCTTTCAAAGTCGAAAGAAACCTTAGGTTGAATTTAATTAGGCAATTCGATAGAACCCTAGAAAAGAATATTTGTTCTCGCTGTTCTGTAGGAAATGTTGTAGCTTTCTGTAGCATCAGTAGTAAAATTCACGTAATGAGAAAATTGACGTTAACCAAGGCTTTTATTATCATAATCATCCTAAACTAGTTTAATTTATTTCTCTATCATATCTAAATGAGTTCTAATTTTATATTATTTTTTCGTCACGTTATTTGTCTTATTAATTCATTTTTTTAATATAATTTTATAGCAATTAAAATTGATTAAGAATATCCTCTTGGGATCGACTTTTACTTATTATTTATTACTTTGTTAGCGACATGTGCACTTGCGTTAGATGTAGAAAAATAACTTTCTTAGTTATTTTATTTTGCTATAATTTTATCTTTATAATTTTGTTTTAATGTTTTTTATGTTTTATTCATTTTCTTTACGTACCAATTACTTGATGCCTGACGAGAACAACCAGGATCTTGTTCAATACGATCCAGAGATCGAACGAACATTTTGAGCAAGAAGAAGACAACAACAATTATCATTTATTGAAGAAGACAATATGGCCAACCAGAAAGAAATAGGAAATAACCCTAATCGTATCATCGATGACCGAGATCGACCTATTCAGGATTTTGCTATTCCAACACTTGATGATCTGAATCCTTGTATTGCGAAACCAGATTTACATGCTATTCGATTTGAGTTAAAACTGGTCATGTTTCAGATGATTCAAACTGTTGGATAGTTTAGTAGATTAGTATCGGACAACTCTTATCGGCATCTCAAGGTTTTTGGAGAAGTGAGCGATTCATTTAATTTTTCTAGAGTTTCAGCAGAAGCGTTATGTCTCAAACTTTTTCCATATTCCTTAAAAGACAAAGCACGATATTGGTTGAATGACATTCCAGCAAATACTATCACTTCATGGGGAGATTTAGCCAAGAAATTCATAATGAAATATCATCCACCAGTGAAGAACGCGAGAATGAGGAATGAAATCACAAGTTTTCAACAACGGGATGGTGAATCACTTTATGAGGCTTGGGACAGATTCAAGGAATTGTTAAGACAGTGCCCTAATCATAGAATACCACATTGGATTCAGCTGGAAACATTTTATAATAGACTTATCGGCCAGACCAGATCAATCATCGATATTGCAGCAAATAGAACTTTTCTATCAAAATCTTTCAATGAAGTGTATGATTTATTGGAAAGAATGGCAGTAAACAGTTATCAATGGCCTTCAGAAAGAGTTTACTCTACAAAGCGCGCATCTGGAATTTACGATTTGGACGAAGTTTCTGCCTTGAATGCAAAGATCGTCTCGCTGGAAAATACCATCAAATTGATGAACAACCCGTCAAAGCCGACAACGAGAGAAGTATCGTGTATTTTCTGCGGGGAATATCACGACTATAACTTATGCCCCACCAACCCAGAATCTGCAAATTATGTGGGATACAATAGGAACAATAATCCTTATTCTCAGATATATAATTCTGGCTGGAAACAACATCCAAACTTTCAATAGAATTCTCAGCAGCAGAATGCTACAGCACAAAGCAGACATACAGAGAACTACCCTCAAGGATTTTCGCAACCCAATCATATTATGATATCTCAAGAGAAATCGGAAAGTTTTGCCAAAGAATATGCCTCCAAAACAGACGTGATTCTGCAAAATCTAGCCGCCTCCATAAAAAATATTGAAACTCAAATGTGACAGTTAGCTTAATCATTAAACATACGGAATGCGGGGCAATTGCCAAGTGATACGGAAGTGCCACAAAGACTAGGAAAGGAGCACTGTAAGGCCATTGTATTGAGGAATGGAAGGGAGCTTGAAATTCCAAAAAAACAACCGAGGGCAGAAAATTTAAAGAAAAAGATAAGATAGTTGAACAAGAGGATTTAGATAAATCAGAAAAGTGTGACTTAGTGACTGATGCTGTAGCAACACCACAGCAACTACAAGGTGAATTAAAAATTCAGAGACTACCACCACCATTTCCCCAACGATTGCAGAAACACAACCAGGACAAGCAGTTCAAAAGATTCCGAGACGTTCTTAAACAACTTCACATTAATGTACCATTGGTGAAAGCATTGGAACAAATACCCAACTATGCAAAATTTATGAAGGATATTTTGTCCAAGAAGAGAAGGCTGGGAGAATTCAAAACAGTGGCCATGATTGAAGAAACCAGTTACATCTTATAGAATAAGATCACCTAAATTGAAAGATTCTGGTAGCTTCACAATTCCATGCACGATCGGCAACAATTATTTTGGGAGAGCTTTATGTGATTTAGGAGCCAGTATTAATCTAATGCCGATGTCCATCTTCAAGAAACTGGAAATCGGAGAAGTTCGACCTACTACGGTTACTTTGCAACTGGCTGATCGTTCATTAACTTATCCACAGGGGAAGATAAAAGATGTACTCGTAAAGGTAGATAAATTTATCTTTCCAGCGGACTTCATTATTTTGGATTACGAAGCAGATCGTTAAGTGCTGATCATATTAGGTAGACCGTTTTTAGTCACGGGAAGAACGTTAATCGATGTCCAAAAAGGAGAACTCACCATGAGGGTGAATGATCAACATGTTACCTTCAACGTTTTAAAAGCCATGAAGTATCCTTATGAAGAATAAGCCTGTTTTATTATATCAGAAATGACGAAATTAGAAGAAACAAAGCAGATTTCTCGGGACTACAGAAAACAGTACGAAGCATTAATAAGAACAAAAGATGAATCAGAATTTCCTCAGTCTTCCATCGAAGAGCACCAACACTGGAGCTTAAACAACTGCCCACTCACCTCAAATATGCAGTTTTAGGATCCAAGGAAACTTTTTCTGTTATTATCTAGGCTACTCTGACAACCGTGCAAGAGGAAAAATTACTCCACATATTGAGAACTCACAAGCAGGCTATGGCATGGACAGTTAGAGACATAAAAGGGATTAGTCCTAGTATTTGTATGCACAAGATACTCTTAGAAGATGGATACAACGCATCTATCGAGCAACAGAGAAGATTGAATCCAGTAATGAAGGTGGTGGTGAAGAAATAAATTCTCAAATGGCTGGATGCTGGAATTATTTACTCTATTTCAGACAGCTCGTGGATCAGTTCGGTTTAGTGTGTTCCAAAGAAAGGTGGGACAACAGTTGTTTCCAACGAAAATAATGAGTTAATTTCGACAAGAACAGTGACAGGATGAAGAATCTGCATGGATTACCGGAAGTTAAACAAGGCCACATGAAAGGAACATTTCCCACTACTATTTATCGATCAAATGCTCGACAGGTTAGCTGGTAGATAATTTTATTGCTTTTTGGATGGATATTCAGGTTATAATCAAATTATGATTGTGCCCGAAGATCAAGAGAAAACTACGTTTACATGTCCCTATGGAACTTTTGCATTTCGAAGAATGCCTTTCGAACTGTGTAATGCTCTAGCAACATTCCAACGTTGCATGATGGCAATATTTTCAGATATGGTTGAAGAATGTTTGGAGATTTTTATGGATGACTTCTCCATTATTGGAGAGCCTTTCGAATCATGTTTGAAGAATTTAGAGCGAGTTTTGAAGAGATGCTTGGAGACGAACTTAGTACTCAATTGGGAGAAGTGTCATTTTATGGTTTCCGAGTGGATAGTGTTGGGCCATCGAGTTTTAGAAAAAGGTTTAGAAGTGGATAAGGCAAAAGTGGAGATTATCGAGAATTTACCACCACCAAGTACAGTAAAAGGAATTCGGAGTTTTTTGTGCCGTGCGGGATTTTATTGATGTTTCATCAAGGACTTCTAAAAAATCTTTAAACCTTTATGCATGTTGCTGGAACAGAATATGTCATTCAATTTTGATAAAGATTGTTTGGAAGCTTTCAACATGCTAAAGCATAAATTAGTAACCGCGTTTGTAATAATAGCACCCGACTGGTCCATACCTTTTATTCTAATGTATGATGCCAGCGATTATGCAGTAGAAGTAGTACTGGGACAGAAGAAAGATAAATTATTTCATTCTATCTATTACGCCAGCAAAACACTCAATGATGCTTAGAAAAACTATACCACTACAGAGAAAGAGATACTTGCGGTAGTCTTTGCTTTTGATAAATTCAGAGCATATTTGATAGGGACAAAAGTGATTGTGTACACTCATCATGCAGCCATCAAGTATCTAGTTACGAAAAAGGATGCAAAACCAAGACTAATTCGCTAGGTGTTACTTCTTCAAGAGTTTGATTTGGAAATCCGTGATAGAAAAGGGTGCGAGAACCAAGTTGCAGATCATTTATCTCGTCTGGAAAATGGGAACAAACAGCAACTTGGAGAAAGCATAAAAGAAACATTTTCAGATGAACAGCTGCTAAAAGTGGATCTATATTCAGTGCCATGGTATGCAGATTTTGTGAACTACATTGTAAGCGACATTCATCCTCCCGAAATACAATATCAGCAGAGAAAGAAATTTTTGAAAGATGTGAAACAATATTTTTGGGATGAGCCTTTCCTTTTTAAACAATGCGCTGACCAATTACTAAGGAGATGTGTTCCAGATGACAAAATGGAATCAGTGCTACAGCAATGCCATGCAGCACCATACGGGGGTCATTACGAAGGAACACGCACAGCCGCAAAAATTCTACGATCAGGTTTGTGCTGCCATACTCTTTTTAAGGATGCTAACATTTTTGTGAAAAGTTGTGACAGGTGCCAAAGGGTAGGAAATATTACAAGGAAACATGAGCAGCCACTCAATAATATTATGGAGATCGAAATATTTGATATTTGGGGGATAGATTTCTTGGGACCATTTCTGATGTCGTTGAGCAATCAATACATTCTCTTAGCTGTTGATTATGTTTCAAAGTGGGTAGAAGCAGTGGCGCTACCAAATAATGAAGGAAGTGGAGTTCTAAAATTTTTACAGAAAAATATATTCACCAGATTCGGAACACCTAGAGCAATTATTAGCGATGGAGGATCTCACTTTTGCAATAGGTCTTTTAATGGATTATTAAACAAATATGAAGTAAGACACAAAGTGACCACAACATATCACCCACAAAGTAATGGCCAAACAGAGGTTTCAAACAGAGAGATTAAAAGAATTCTAGAAAAGATAGTGAACCCCAATAGGAAGGATTGATCTCAAAAATTGGATGATGCGTTGTGGGCATATAGAACAGCTTACAAAACTCCCCTGGGCACTACTCCATACAATTTGATTTACGGAAAAACTTGTCATTTACCTGTGGAGTTTGAACATAAGGCTTACTGGGCAATCAAGACATTAGATTTAAAGCAAGCAGAAAGAAATCGATTTTTGCAGTTGCAAGAATTAGAAGAGTTGAGGATGGGTGCTTACAAGAATGCTAAAATCTACAAGGAAAAAGTAAAGAGGTGGCACAACAAAAAGATTCAAAAGCGAGTGTTTGAAAAAGGACAAGCAATTTTACTTTTCAACTCAAGATTGAAGGTTTTTCCAGGTAAGTTAAAATCTCGGTGGTCTGGCCCTTTTGAAATAATAGAAGTTTACCCATACGGAACTTTGGAATTACGAGATGAAAAAACCGACCAAAATTTTAAGGTAAATGGCCAAAGAGTAAAGTTATACCTTGGAGAAAAATTGACGAAAATTACGTCAATTTCTCTTGAGAACAGAGAAGCTACATGCAGCATGGAAATGTCAGGCTAAAAACTTACAAATAAAGCGCTTATTGGGAGGCAACCCAATTTTTAGTATCCTTTTATTTATTTTTAGTTTCAGTGAAAATAATGGTGATGCTACAATGTTAGCTGTAGCATCACACTTAATCGAAAAGAAAAAAAAAATATATATATATATATATATATAAAGAATAAAAATAAAAAAATAAATAAAATTAGTCAATCAGTTCTTTTATTTAGTGTTATTTAATCGTGATCTTTACCAAAGTGTGAATTTCATCAAAATTTTAAAATTTATTTCAAATTTGAATTTCCCCCTTTGCTTGCCTTATAAATGCTGCAGCAGTCATACGAATTTCTCACCCAGAAGAAAGAAAATTTTATTTCTTTTTGCAGATCAGCAGATACCAACATGAGGCCAAAGAGCGCTAGAAAGAAAGCTGCTAAACATTTGTCTCAACAAGAATTTATTAACGATGTCGCAAAAATCCGATACGAGCAAGGGATGAAGCAGAAGACATTTGCAGTTGAGAAGAGCTTTGTAATTTCTGACGGCAGTTATTCAAGGTACCCAAGTTATGTTTCCTCAATTATCCAGAATCACAATTGGACATTATTTTGCACTCATCCAAGAGAGGTCATCATGAACCTGGTTCGTGAGTTGTATGCTAACTTCGAGGGTGACTTGCCCCAATCGGTAAGGGTTCGGAAAAGGGAGGTGAAGATTTCACCCGCAACAATAAATTCGTTCTACTAGTTGGAAGAAGTGAAGGATAATTTTTACGCTCATGCCGACAATCAGTCTGCAGCATACCTAGAAGCTGTCCTAAAGGAGATTGCTGAACCAGATACCGACTGGGTCATCTCCAAAACAAGATCGCTCTCTCTCCCTCGTAATGCACTACTCCCGAAAGCGAGAGTATAGTATCATTTTCTTAAAAGCCGCTTACTCCTTTCATCGTATGGACAACATGTGACAAAGGATATAGTTGTTTTACTATATTGTATTCTGATTGGGAAACGTATCAATGTTGGGAAGATTATATATAGAAATTTATGTGCTAATGCTTTGAGGCCCAAGGGGCAATTCCTATTTCCTTCTCTGATAACAGGGTTATGTGAACTCTCTGGAGTAGTTTATGAAGAACAGGAATTGAAGCTTGCTCAAGCATATGGAATTATTCCTTTGGCAGTTAAAAGAATAGCTATGGATGAACCAGAGGATGAAGAAGTGGATGAAGATGAAGAACCGAGGAAAAGAAAATCTCATGAGTCAAATGCTGCAAGCGGAGCTGCAGCATTAGCCGAGAGCATCATTTACCAACAACAAATCATGGAAGCACTGCTGCTGATCGATGAAAAATTGGAAAAGCAGAAGGACACACTGCTTATGATTGAACAGAGAATCAGCCAGAGTGAGATTCTACAATTCAACATTTATGACAAACTCCGCCGGATCAAGCGAAAGAACAGGGTATTCTGGCGCTACACCCAACTCAAGGACAAGGCAATAGCAGGCAGCCTTCAGAGAGATTACATCAAGCCACACCCAACGTGTCCTCATTTTCCCACAAGCCTACTCCCGCAATCGGATTCCGAATCTGACAAAGAATAATAGTAATCCAGGGAAGTACCTGCCTCTTTTTTTTTTCTTTTGTGTTGCACACTATTTTTTTTGGCAGTGAGGACACTGCCAATTTTAAGTTTGGGGGTAAGGTGTATTAGAAAGGGGTAGGAGAAAGTAAAATTAGAAAGGGGTAGGAGAAAGTGAAATATCTACTATGCAAAAAATGTTCCTAGAAGTGAAGTATCTAGATTTTTCCTAACTCTGTAATTTTGTTGAAAAATTTCATTATCATGCATTAATAACATTTAACTAAGAATTATTCCCCTTAATCTAATTTTTCTTCATAATACACAAACTCCTCTCTAGTTTGCTTAAGGATATATTCTAATTAAATTTTCTAAGTATATTTAGATAAAAATAAACTAATGCTTACCAAAAAAAAATTAGAAATAAAAGACTTTTTTGCGAAAAAAATAAAAAAAAATAAAAAGAAAAAAAATTGAAAAATAGAATAATTGCAATTTCTTAATCTACTTTCAATTTCGAGTGAGCACTTTGGATACTCGATGGGTAGAAATTAAATAGAAGAACTTCGGGAGGAACTATGTTGCAATATTATTATTGATTATACTCCTCTACAATATTATATGAGTATTTATCTGTAAGTGACACTACTGAGTAACTGGAGGCCTTCATGACCAATGTTGACACTCGCGTAAAAAGGTAGTGTGACTTGTAAGAGAAAGTCAATATAAAAAAAAAATCTCTTTAATATCTAACTTTGGAAAAACATTGAAGTGTTAGTAATCTATAATATTAACTGTGAAATTTAGTTTGAATGATTGAACTTCGCAAGTAGAAGAGGAGTTTGAGCACACACACACTTTGAGAAATTATTTTATTAGGAAATAATTCTATGTTAATTGACTTTAATTATGATGCTGCTACTTTTCATAAAATTGCAAGTTTTGAATTATTCTGGAAATCATGTGAAATTCATTAATCTTACCAATGAAATTTTTAATATTGACTTTATTTTGCATCACTCGAGGACGAGTAATGGTTCAAGTTTGGGGTATTTGATAACTCTTAAATTAGAGTTATTTTATGCTATTAATTATTAATAAAATGCGTATGATTTAAATAAATTTAATTAGAATGTGGTCAAAATTATAAAAATTGCTATAAGTTATTAATCATGGAAAGAATTTAAGATATTAATGATTTTTATGCATATATTTTCAATTAAATCAGATTATAAGCATTAATAATTATTTTTTTATCTTTGGCCACAGAATTATGAAAAATTGGATTGCACATTTGAACAATCTAAAATAGAGTAAGATGGATGGAGAATATCCTAAAATCAGGAAAATTGAATTGATGGAAGAACAAGAGAGAGAGAAGGAAAAAAAGAGAATTTTGGAAGGAGAGAGAAGATTATTCTCTCCCTGAAAAGGGAAATTTTTATTTCTTCTCTTGATCTTTAAAAAACCCTCATTTTTCTAACAAGTTTAGTTCTTCTGGGGGGACGCGAGCTCTCTCCTCTTGGCAGGCGACGTCTAGCATCTCCGAAGGAAGAACTCTCTAAAGAGGGATTGTTCCAGAGAATAGCGATGACGATAATTTCTTCTCTATTTTTTATTTTTTTCTTTATGAATATTTTTATTAGTATGATTTTAGGCTAAGTTTTTAATCTTGGTTAGGAAAGATAGTACTTGTTATGTGTTTCACTTAAATCTATGAAAGTTTACGTATTTGTTATGAAACAATCTATCATGATGTTTATTGTTTAATTTGAATTGTGTTGACGGACAAATTTGATGTTACATGTTCCTATTGTATCGATAGGTAGATAGGAATTTCAAGATGTATGATTGATTAAATAAATTAAATTATTGCAAGGTTGTTGACATTAATTTATTTGGCATTGAGAATAGGGCTGAAAAGAAATTCAATTCAATTTTTATTCTTTCAAAGTTGAAAGAAACATTAGGTTGAATTTAACTCGGCAATTCGATAGAACCTTAAAAAAAAATATTTGTTCTCACTGTTCTGTATGAAATGCTATAACTTTCTGTAGCATCAGTAGTAAAATACACGTAACGAGGAAATCGACCCTAACAAAAGCTTTTATTATCATAATCATCCTAAACTAGTTCAATTTATTTCTCTAGCATATCTAAGTGAGTTCTAATTTGATATTACTTTTTCGTCACGTTATTTGTCTTATTAATTCATCTTTATTTAATATAATTTTATAGCAATTAAAATTGATTAAGAATATCCTCGTGGGATTGACTTTTACTTACTATTTATTACTTTGTTAGCGACACGTGCACTTGCGTTAGGTGTAGAAAATCACTAATAACCCTCGGTTTTGGTTTGGGACCAGTCCTTCGACTAATGAAACCATTAGTCCGGGTTTTATTTTGGTTTGGATACCACAATTTTGAAATTTCGAGGAGAATTGGACCCGTTCTTTTTATTTGAAATCAAAATTAAATTAGGGCTTGGTCAACGGTAGGGTCTTTAGCCGTTCACTTCACTTTAGTCTTCCAAGTCTCAGTGTCTCATAGCCCTTAGTCCTCACCCACGCCTAGTCGTCCATTACGCACTACACAGCCCATGCTCACTCTCAGAACGTAGCCACGTACGTAGCAACGCTCAGTGCTCATGTCGAGCAGTTAGCGACTCAACATTCGTCGTTCAATGCCTCTGCTAAATCGAAGCATTGCACCTCTCTGCGGCCTGTGCACTCCACCTTTGGCCAACGCTTGACGATAAGAGCCAAGAAGTGCGTTTTTTGTGTGTATTTTGGCGGGTGAATGTTTCTATTTTCTAATTTCTTATCAGATCAACTTATATTCTTTTTTATACAATTTTATGTTACACTAGAGGACCCAATGTACTAGAAATTTTATGTTACGGGTCCAATTTGAGACAATTTGATTTCAGTTTCATGCACTAGAAATTGTTGTACAAATATACATATGACAAGTTTTTCATGAATATTGCCACTGATTCGTGTTATATTCCAGGATAGGCAAAACTGAGGGGAATGTTCAATGATATTTTATTATGTTTTTGAGTAGGAAAAGAACAATTGTTGTAATCATTTGAGAGATTTTTTAGTGTTTAGTATTATTTTGGATGTATAGTTATGTCTTTGCAAGTAGTTCAATTTAATGTTTGTTCAACAATTTAATGTTTGTTGATCAATTTAATGTTACTGTCTACTAGAACAATTTAATGTTTGTTGACCAATCCTAGTGTTACTGTCTAAGTAGTGCATGTATGTGTTTTGCCCAGGTGGGCCTACACCGAGGAACATTAGAATTGTGTTGGTTGGTTGCGATGTGTGTGCGTATTGTTTGACATGCATCATGTTTTAAAAAGGGGTACGAAAATAATTTTGAGCATATTTTTGAGTAAGTAGTAGTCAGACGAGTGGCAGTAGTACCGCGGATCCTGCTCGGGTAGTGGGCCGGTGCTTAACCAACAACGAATTTCGCTCGGGGAGTGGCCGACTGGGCCGTCATGTGGCATGTATGTGTTGACGGTGAGGATGATGGACGGTGGCACCACGGATCCCGCTCGGGGAGTTGGCCGGTGCATCACCAGTCGCGTATCCCACGGGATGAGTCGACTAGGCTGTCGCGAAATGATGGATGATGGCGCTGCAGATCCTGCTCGGGGAGTGAGCCGGTGCATCACTAATCTCGGATCCCACGGGGTGGGCTGACTGGGCTGTTGTGAAACGTGTGTATGGCTTGTGGTCCTTGTTGTTGGGGAGTCCGGAACGGTGGCGACGTGTCAGGGTGTAGCATGGTGTAACGTTAACCCTCACCCTGGCACGGCTGCACTACGCATTTCAAAATTATGACAACATGAGCGTGAGCGTAGAGACTACATGTGATAGGACTGCATTGTTGGTTTTACTTTCATATCGCACTACTTATTGAGCGTTAGATTTATGTTGTGTGTTCTATGATGTAGGTGCAAAGATTTCTGCTGGTGAGTTACGAGAGTCTAAGCAGGACGAGTAGGTGGTTGGCGGGGTGATACCATGTACCGGTAGGTGGAGTTTGTCAGGGCAGGCTGACCCGTGGAGTGAGGCCAGATGGTATGTTTTGAGGGTTGTATTTTATGGAGTCCATGTCAAGTGTATAGATTTTGAGATATAGGTGGGTTTGAACGTTAATAGTCGGGATTGATGTATAGTCGTGTTTTAAACTATTTGGGAGATTTTGATTGAATAATCCAAGTTTTAAATTGGTGGTTTAATTGTGGGAGTTTTCGTCGTTCGTTTTCCTTTGAACTAGTGTTTACTTTAGGCTGCTGGTGCAAGGTGTCGACCAATATCTTTAGGTGTTGACCGATTAGTGTAAAAAGTTATGAGAGTGTTGACCAGTTTGCTAGGTGTCGACCGATCTAAGCAAATATCGATCGCGGGGGTCGACCTACAAGGACAGCCAAATTAGGTGTCGACCGATTAGTGTAAAAATGGTGAGAGTATCGACTGTGAGGTTAAACCTGTGCGGGCAGAGAGAATTAAAGTGTCGACCAATGAAGGCATGAAGGCAGGTGTCGACCGCTCTATGTGATGAGGGTAGAAGTGTCGACCACGAGATTCGACCGGTGCGGATAGAGAATATTAAGGTGTCGAACGATGTGTACAGATGTCGACTGGTACCCACTTTTATAATGTTTTGAAAAGTGAAGTTTCATTTAAACTGAGTTTTGATTAAGTCTTCCGCCGTGATGATTTTTAAACGTTTTCAAAATGTCATTTTAAGTCGAGGAACAAAAGTTTAAAATTTTATACGGATTTTATCGAGGTGATGAGTAAGTGTACATTTGGCGACTCGGATCCGGGATAATTCGAGGGCGCTACAGAGGTGGTGACAGAGTAGAGTGAGCAGAAGACTTGGTGGGTTTTCGGGGCGCTACATCCACTCTTTCGAGTCTTTCTTTGATGAAATGATGTTCAATCTCTACATGTTTTATTATGTACTGTTGCATTGGATTATGAGAAATTTTGATAGATAACTGTCATAAAACAGGTTCATTGGCTTATCAGTCTCGATCTTTAATTCTTTTAGAATACTTATAAGCCAAATAACTTCACAAACTCCTAAGTCCACTGCTCTGAACTCAGCTTCAGCACTGCTCTTTGCCACAACACCTTGCTTTTTGCACCTTCATGTCACAAGATTACCCCATACAAACGTGCAATAGGCCGAACATAATGCCCTTAAATCACTTCAATATGTTTGTTTTTATTTTTGTTCAACATAATGTCATTATCTAGACTTCTTTTGAGGTAGTGGTGAATTCTATATACAGCCTTGAAGTGATTTTCAGCTGGACAATGCATGAACTAGCTTACTAAGCCAACAACAAATCCAATGTTAGGCCTCGTATGAGCTAAGTAAATCAGTTTTCTAACCAATTTCTGATATCTGACTTTGCCCACAAGTACATCATTTTTACTTTGATCTAGCTTCTGATTAGGATCAATAGGTGTTGAGGCAGACTTGCAACCGATGAGACATGTCTCTTTAAGGAGATCGAACACATATTTCCTATGGGATATAGTAATCTCACTATTTGACCTAGCTACTTCCATACCAAGAAGAGCTTGAGATTTTCCAAATTCTTAAGTTGAAACAGACGAGCTAGAAGCTTCTTTAATGACGCAAACTCCATCTCATCGTTTCTTGTCATAGCTATATCATCCATATACACAATCAAAATAGCAACTTTACTTTTTGCAATGTCTTTATAGAATAGGGTATGATCTAATTGAGCTTGGGAATAGTCGTGATCTTTGACAACCTTTGCAAACCCCGCACACTATGCACGAGGGGATTGCTTGAGGTCGTATAAGAACTTCTTTAGCCGGTAGACCTTTCATGCAACACTTGCATTATTAAATTCTGGAGGCACTTGCATGAACACCTCTTCTTCTAAATTACCATTAAGAAATGCATTATTAACATCAAACTAAAAAAGAGGTCAATCGAGATTAACAGCTGGAGACAATAAGACCCTAATAGTGTTGAGTTTGGCAACTAGGGCAAATGTTTCCACATAGTCTACGCCATAGGTTTGAGTAAATCCTCGAGCAACAAGCCTAGCTTTGTATCTTTCTACCGAGCCATCCGAGCTATTCTTGATTGTGAAAATCCATTTGCTGCCAACGAGATGTTTCCTTTTTGGAAGTTCTATCATTTCTCAAGTTTCAGTCTTCTTCAAAGCTTTTATTTCTTCTAGGTCAGCATCCCTCAACTTTGGAATGCTTAGTGCTTCTTGTATCATTTTTAGAATTTCATCATTAGTGATGCTAGTGGTAAAAGTTCTAAAGCTAGGTGAGAGTTTATGATATTACACATGATGAGGAATAGGATGTTTGGTACACTCACGTACACATTTCCTAAGAGCTATGGGAACACTTAAATCATTTTGAATTGGCTTAGTGGTTGTAACATGTTCACTGTGGTTAGACTTTAAAGTTGGATCATGAAGAAATGAAATAGAGTTGAGATTACCTGGATCAACATTTAGTTCAGATGATGGCACTGTTGGAGTAAGGAGTAAATCCATATGTTGTTTTTCTTTCCTTCTCGAGTAAACACGAAGTTCAGAGGTGGGAGCCATATTACTCACAGCAGGTTCCACATTTGTTGTCCTGTTTTGGTCATAGGTAAGAACATTTGTAGGCATAACAATGGTTTCCCAAAACTTATCTTCATTCATTTTCCTATTCTCCCCCGAAGAGAAGTTTTGTGAAAAAAAGTTGTATTTTCAAAAAATGTGACGTCCATGGTAATAAGTATTTTTCCCGAACTCGTATCAAAATATTTGTATCCTTTTTGAGTAGAAGAGAAACCTAAGAAAACACATTTAGTTGCTCTAGGGTCTAATTTATTTAAGTTATGATCAAGAATGTGAACAAAGCTAGTAAAACAAAAAAATTTAGGTACTAAGTGAGTAAAAGATCTGTTGTGAGGAAAATGTGATTGTAAAGTTTTTACGGGAGATTGATAACATAGTACCTATTAAGTATGCAACATTAAGTATAACCTCTTTCCAAAATCTTTTAGGTACATTTATAAAAAACATGAGAGTTCAAACTACTTCTAATAGATTATGATTTTTTCTTTCGGCAATTTCATTTTGTTTGGGTGTATCAATACATGAACTATGGTGGATGATGCTACAAGAAATTTACCAAGAATGCTGTTAAAATATTCTCTCCTATTATCAGTTCTAAAAACTTGAATTTGTGATTGAAATTGAGTTTTAATCAGTGAATTAAAATTTTTGAAAGTTTCAGCAGACTCGGATTTTTCTTTAAGTAGGTAAATCCATATGTTTCTTGTATGATCATCAATAAAAGGTATAAACCATCTAGAGCCATACAGAGTTTTAACCTTAGACGGTCCCCTCATGTCACTATGAATAAGGGAAAAAAATTTAGATGATATGTATGCTAAAGTATGATAAACATATCCCCTATGTTTAGCAAATTGACAAATCTCACATTGAAAGAAACTAATATTTTTATCCTTGAATAAAGCAGGAAATAAATTTTTCAAATAACTAAATTTAGGATAACCAAGCCTGTAGTGCCATAACATAAATTTCATTCTCTAAAGATAAAAAACTAGAGGAACATGGTTTGTTAACTTGTTTACTCGAGAGGCTGTTTGAGGCAAAGTAGTAAAGACCACTGCTTTCTTAAGTATTGTCAATTATCTTTACTGAGCATTAGTTCTGAAAAACATAACCAGTAGACACAAATTTGATTAGACAGTTAGAATCATGGGTTATTTTTGTAGCGGCCCTAAAACCCACGCAGTTTCCTGTACGCTCACTACTGCTACTCACTCAAATACACTCGAGTCAAATTCGTAAAAATTTAACTTTCGTTCCTTGACTTAAAAAGAAACCTTTGAAAATGTTTAAAAATGTCGTAGTGGAAGACTTTGATTTAAAATCAGTTTAAATAAAATTCAAGTTTTCTAAAACATAAAAATCAATTTCGGTCGACCACTGCAAATACTGGTCAACACTTGCGTGCATCTATCGACACTACATTTCTCTTTGTCTGCGTCGGTCGATCCCTGAAGTCGACACTCCCACATATTCTACACTACTAGTCGACACTTGCATGTACCGGTCGACACCTTGTTTCTCTCTATCCGCATCGGTCGATCCATGAGGTCGACACCTCCACTTTATTTACACTACCGGTCGACACTTACATGCACCGGTCGATACCTTGTTTCTCTCTGTCCGTGTCGGTTGACACGAGCTGTCGACACTTACAGAGTTTGGTCGACCCTCTTACGCGCAGGTCGACACTCTGAACGCATTTCCCCACTAAGCGGTTGACATCTTCTAAAGACTGGTCGACACTTGCTAGGCTTGGTCGATCACTCAGCCTATCGGTCGTCGACACTTCCTTCACGGATTTTTGCATAAAAACCTTAATCTTTCACAGAAAACACCGAAATTTGATTCAACGATAAAACAACGAAAATACACTTTCCATCAACTCAAAATCATGTTTACATTGGAAAACGACCACTAACGTTTAAAACCTGTCTGTACGTCCACATGACTCTAACCGACCAAAAACCATTCAAAAACAAATTCAACTAAACTCAAATTAACTTATCTCTCTCACATACCCCGCCCTAGTCAAAACGCCCTAACAGCCTGTCGGACCGTCCACGAGCGCACTCCTCCAACCGCCTCCTAGTCTTGGCCATACTCTGAGTATTCACTAGCTATACTGTCGTCACATACATCACAGAACTCATCTATTAGCCTAATGCTAAGTAATTAATACATAAAAACATAACACTGTAAACAAACACATCCTAACATATGCAGTTTCTACAGTTTCGTCTCTACTTTTATTTTCGTCTCTTTTTTACATCTTCTTTATCTTCTTACTACTGGGTTCTTCTTTATGTGTTAGATCGAGGTGACACATCTCGCGGTCCACCTCTCGGGACAAGGTCAACCTCAATCTATTAAAGTGACACACCTCGCGGTCCCCCTCTCGAGACAAGGCCACCACGTAAAGTAGGAAAAGAGTGATACACCTCGCGGTCCACCTCTGGGGACAAGACTACTCAACCCTACCTTTATTATCTTTTTAAGTATCTTCTCATTTCATTCATTTCATTCGTTTCATCACATCCTACTGTTTCACTTTGTAAAAACATGAAAATTCATTTTTGTTTCGTCCTCGTATTTTAAAACCATGAATGCATAATCAACTAAAACATAACATAAATTAAACGTGCATGCATCCTATCGAATTGTGATGTATGCTCGAAGACAAAACACCTACTACACTACTTAACTGGCGTCCTAGTAATTCGTACTCCGTATAGGACTCGCTAACTAGAGAACCTATAAAACCACACATCCATTAATTCTTCTTCATCCAACTCATAAAACTCTAAGGGGAAACAACACACTAACAACTAATCTAACTAAACCCAAAATCTTACACAACTTCTGACCAAATTCAGAATTGCATAACTTATCCAATACTCGTCTGATTTGGACGATTCGAAATGCTACGGACTTCTGAGGGCGTCTAATTTCTAATGGTCTAATCAAATTCCTAATTCAACACCTACATCTTGGCCAAATATGGCCGAACAGAAACCATTCCACAATTCGAGTATTCGGCTATCCAAACACTTAATTTTTCGCATAAAATCCCGTAATCTGCTCCTACTTCTAGCTTAAACACCATCATACGGATAAGAATCAACTCTAATTTAATTTTTAACACTCAAAACAACTAAAACACTATCTCCTACGAACTAACTAAAACTTATAAAAAATCTGAAGATTGACGAAGGAAACAGTTGATCGAAGTCACTAAAGAGGGAGGATTTGCTGAAGAAGAAGGGAAACCTTGGTAGGGAAGAAAACACCCGATGGTGTTTATGTTTTGTTGTTTTGTTTTTTAATTATAATAATAATAATAATAATAATAATACTAATCTAATTACTAAACCACCCTCAACCCTTAACCGTTTAATTAAACGGTTATTCGGTCTAGGTTCGGTCGAAATCTTAAAATTTTCTCTTTTCCATTAGTCTCAAAATAATCTTTTACTTAATGGTAGATATTTTTCACTTTCAATTCTGATCAAAACTCCGCCAATTACAATTACATAAATCTGAAAATTAGTTTTAGCAGGACAAAAATTCAGGGTGTTACATTTCACCCTCCTTAAAAAAATTTGTCTCCAAAATTTGTTGCCTGAACAACTCTAGGCGTCACCTTATCATGTCCTGCTGCCGCTCCCAGGTTTCTTCTTCCACGTTATGGTTGCACCATAATACCTTCACCAGTAGAATCTCTTTGTTGCGTAAAATATTTACTGCATAATCAAGAATCTCCACTGGCTTCTTCTCATACGTCAAAGTGGGTTGAATCTCTAAATCCTGCTATTCCACGATGTGAGAGGGATCTCGTATACTATTCCTCAACATGGACATGTGGGTGAATCCCATTCATTGAGGCTGGTAGTTGTAGCTGGTACGCTGTTTTCTTTATTCTCTTCGTAATAAGAAATGACCCAATGTACTTAGGATTTAACTTGCCCCTTTTTCTTAATCTTACAACTCCTTTGAATGGAGAGATCCTTAGGAAGACTTCGTCGTTTACTTTAAATTATAGCTCTCTCGTCCGACGATCTGCATAACTCTTTTGTCGGCTTTGAACTGTTAATATTCGTTGTCTAATAAATGCAATCTTTTCTGCAGTTTGTTGCAGAATATCTAAACGAATCAATTGTGCTTCGCAGACTTCGTCCCAATATAACAGAGACCTGCACTTTCTCCCATACAGAGCCTTGTATGGACTCATATCTATCGTAGCCTGAAAGCTGTTATTATGAGAAAACTCCACCAACGGTAGGTATTTGCTCCATGAACCCTGAAACTCCAGTACACAAGCTCGAAGCATATTCTCCAGCGTCTGAATAGTACTCTCAGATTGACCCTCCGTTTGAGGATAAAATGACGTATTAAAATTGAGCTGCGTACCCATGGCTTTGTGTAGACTCTTCTAAAACATCGATGTAAATCTAGAGTCCCTGTCTGATACAACCGAGGTTGAAACTCCATGCAATCGTACGATCTCTTGTACATATAGTTCAGCGAATTGGTCCATAGAATATGTCATCTTCACTAGTAGAAAATGGGCTGATTTCGTTAACCGATCCACAATCAACCATATACCATCATAGCCCTTAAACTGATGGCAAATCAAACACGTCTCAACGTATTTAGTCACAATCCTCTTCATATTAGGCCACCAGTAATGTTGTTTAAGGTCTCTGTACATCTTGGTTGTGACACCCTGAAATTTTTCGTTAAAATAATTTTCGAATTTACGTATCGATAGACGGCGGAGTTTTAGTCGGAATCAAGAGAGGAAAATTTGTACAGTTAAGTAAAAAATTATTTTGAACCTAATGGAAAGGAAAAAAATTATAAAATTCCAACCGGAAGCGAACTGATTGACCGATTAAAAAAAAATTAGAGGTGGAGGGCGATTTGGTAATTAGGTTTATTATTATAAAAAAAAAAAAAATAAGAAACTAGAGGTTCCCTGTTCTCTTCCCCCCTCTCTCCCTCTCTGTTTCTTCTCTCCCGTGTGAAGACTCCTCCCCAGAGGTTCCCTGTTCTTTTATTTTTATTACTCCATTCTCTTCTTTCTTCCTCCCCACGTAGGCCACACTTTTCATCTCCCTCTACATTCTTCATTTTTTTTTTCTCCTCCCTCTCCATCACGGGTAGCAATCCCTCCTTTCCCCCACCGATTCTTCTCTCTCTTTTGGACATCCAAGGTTAGATTTATGTTGCCCTTCTTGATGAGTTTCTTTTTCTATATTTTTCTCTCTTGTTGGATGTTTAATCATGCTATATTATCATAACGATGAATATTGTGGAAAGAAATTGATGATTTGTTTAGATTGGGGAAATCTGAAATTTAGGGCTAAATCCTATGCATGTTTCGGTTTTGGAAATTTTGGCTGAGCTATTGATGTTGTTTTAATAAATGAATACAACCATTAGAAACTAGACATCCTAAGATTTAAATTGGCTGTTGAATCGTTGAAATTGGGTAAGTATTGAATGAGTTATGAATTTTAGAAGTTAATGTGCAAAAACTGGAAAATTTCAGCTGGCAGTTCGGTTTTGATTTTTCTGCCATTGATTATGCTTTGATTTTGGAAAATGGATTGCACCACCATAAGCCAGACCTTATAAGGTTTCCAAAACATGTTGAATCATCGAATTTGGCCAAATATACGATTTGATATGAATTTTTGAAGTGGAATGAAAAGCTGTGAAACGATTTTTGGGCAGATTCGGTTTTTGATTTTCTGTTATTAATGGAATTCGATTTTTGACAAATGGATTTGACCATGTTGAAATAGACTCGTTTAGGAGCCCTTAGCATTTTAAATCATTGAATTTGGACTTAGATTCAATTTGTTGTGAATTTTTGAAGTTGGACAAGATTTATGACAAATTTCGAAAGTTGAGTTGTGATAGTTTCAATTTTAATTCTTTGATATTGAGTTATTTGGTTGAAATTGATTGAAGTGTTAAATTGTTAGGGTGGTTGATTGAGGTTGTGTGGATGACGACCTACCCTTGGGATAATTATTTGAATTGAATTTCAATTTTTAGATTGTGCATTATAGAATAATGAGTGTTTAGAGATAGAGGTTATATGCACATGTTTTGAGTTTTATTATGTTTGGATATTGGATATTAGGTGGTGTTCATGTGGTTGATGGATGTTAATAGTATAAGTTAGCTTAGTTGTTGATTTGGAAGTTAAGTGCATAGAGTTACACTTGATGATCTTGTGGTTGTTTATTTAGTGTTTAAAAATAGAAATTTGTGGATTTGGTTATATGTGGTGGTTCTGAATTAGAATTGTAAATCGTGA
This sequence comes from Begonia peltatifolia, assembly GCA_022433055.1. Classification (NCBI taxonomy): domain Eukaryota; kingdom Viridiplantae; phylum Streptophyta; class Magnoliopsida; order Cucurbitales; family Begoniaceae; genus Begonia; species Begonia peltatifolia. The sequence continues at coordinate 8,713,910 of CM039523.1, forward strand.
ATGATAACTTATAGCTTTATGCTTTCGAATTTCAGGAAAACGGAATCGATCGGGTTGGATCGAATAGCTAAGGACGCCAGGTAAGTAGTGCATGCATGTGTTTTGGCCAAGTGAGCCTACACCGTAGAACTTTAGGATTTTATGTTGTTGATTGTAGTGTGCGTGCATATTGTTTGACATGCATCATTTTTTTTTAAAAACGGGAACGAAAATGGTTTTGAGCATATTTTGAGTAGGTGACGAGACGTGTGGCGGTGGTACCGCGAATCTTGCTAGTGTGCGGGTCGGTGCTTCACTAGTCGCTGATTCCGCTCGAGGAGTGGGCCGGCTGGGCAGTCACGCGGTGTGAATGTGTTGATGGTGAAGGTGATAGGCAGTGGTACCGCGGATCCTACTAGTGTGTGAGCCGGTGCAACACCAGTCGCGGATTCTGCTCGAGGAGTGGGCCGGCTGGGCTGTCGCGAAACGTGTGTGTATGGAAACTGTGGCCCTGTGCTGGGGAGGCTGGGACGAGGGCGACGTGTCAGGGTGTAGTGTGGCGCGAGGTACACCCTTACCCTGATGTGGTTGTCGTGTGGTGATGCGTGTGCGTAGCTTGTGGGCCTCGTTGCTGGGGAGTCTGGGACGGTTGCGACGTGTCAGGGTGTAGGGTGGCGTTAGGTTCCTCCTTACACTGGTGCGGCTACACTACGCGTCACAGATGTGACAACATGAGTGTGAGTATAGAGACTGCATGTGATAGGATTGCATTGTCGGCTTTTACTTTTATATCACATTACTTACTGAGCGTTAAGCTTATGTTGTGTGTTCTGTGGTGTAGTTGCTGACGATATTGCTGGTGAGCCTTGAGAGCCTAGTCCTGAGGCATAGGATGGTTGGCGGCGTACGACCGAGGCACCGGATAGCGGATTTTGTTAGGGCGACCTGACCCGTGGTGGTGGTAGGTGATGGTGAGATTCATTGGGTTGTTATTTTGTGGCGGGTAGTTATGCAGATAGGGGAGTTCGTATAGATGCCAGTTTTATAGGATTGTATAGAGTGATTGTAGTGTTTTAGGGACGCGTACGTATTATTACATGTTAGAGTATGATATTGCTCTATACTGTGATTTTCTTCATTCGCACTTGATGGATTTTCGTTGTCTTTAAACTCTGATTTTGTTATGGAGATTTCTCTAGATGGTTGATAGATAAATATTGTTAGTTTTTGGTGAACTGTGTGCAGGGTTTAAATTTTGGGATAGCTAGTTTTTAGGCGTTACTCTGCCGAAATTTCAGGAGAGAGTCGAGAGGATATGGAATAGATCGGGATATGTACAGTGAGTGTTAGGGAAGTGTGGAGTGGAGCGAAAGTGCGGCGTGGTCGCAGGTGTGCGGGGCACGCAGCCCTGTGGGTGCTCACGGGTTGTGTGGCGTCGGGTGAGGACGTGCATGCGGACGTGTGGTACGGAGGCAGGGTGCGTGGGGCACGCGGTGCTGTGAGCGTGCGCGTGACGCGGTGATGTTGAGTTGGCACGCGCGACACCGCGAGGGTGCGCGTAAAGTGTCGAAGTGGGGACGTGAGTGCGCGGCACCAGATTGTGTAGTTCGAGGGGTGCGTTGGATTCTTCATAGGATTTCGAGTTTTGCCGATTTATCTTAAAACTATTTTTAAATTGTTTCTTTTCCATTGCGTATTTTTATATTGAGGATCTCGTGTTCCCCCTTTGGGCGAGAGTTGTTTTCGAATCGAGTTGAAAATTTTTATACTCACAAATGTTCTTTTTAATATGATTTGAAAACAAAAATGGTATTAAATTGAGTGAGTTGTGGCAAGTTTTAGTGTGTCATACTGTGTAGACGTATTGTAGCGCACTGGGAACGTGAGGTTTCTCGGAGTGTTACATTGGTACTCCCTGGATGCACAGAAAATCTCGAAGAGTGGGCTTCAGCCAATATTTCTTTTTGTAGCTCTTCATTACTAGGAACGAACCACCTATTTAAAAACTTAAAAATCTCGTCGTCCAAATAACTGAACTCTGACCTGTCATTGGAAGCCATGTTGGATTTAATTTCTTCGCATTCAACGTCGTCCTTCTGTGCCTGCTTAATCTTCTTCAAAATAGTGTGCTGTAGAGACATAGCCGACAACATGGTCGATACGTTAGACACCACCTCTAAGTTGAATTTATGAAACTCCGCATCCAAAGCTAATGGCATGTCTGAAGTCACAGCTGAAGTGGATGTCGTCACTCTGCTCAAAGCATCAGCCACTACGTTGACCTTGACGGGGTGTTATTTAATTTTGAAGTCGTTATCCTTCACAAACTCTAACCACCATCGCTGCCTCATATTCAATTCCTTCCAAGTGAAAATATACTTCATAATTTTGTGGTCTGAATATATCTCGCACGACTGTCCATACAGATAATGCCTTCAAATTTTCAGCGCAAAAACTACCGCAGCTAACTCCAGGTCGTGTGTTGGGTAGTTCAACTCGTAAGTCTTCAATTGCTTAGAGGCATATGCTATCATCTTCCCTTTCTGCATCAGCACACATCCAAGACTTACCTTGGAAGCATCGCAATAAATACTAAATCTTCCGTCCTCAATAGGAAGCGTCAAAATTGGAACAGTAGTTAACCTCTGCTTTAATTTCTTGAAATTGTGCTCGCAGTCTTCAGACCACAGATGCTTCACATTTTTCCTCGTCAGACGGGTCAGAGGCACTGTAATCTTCGAAAATCTTTCAATGAATCTTCTATAATAACCCGTTAACCTGAGGAAACTTTGTATCTTAGTGACATTCTTTGGCTGTGACCACTCCTTAACTGTCTGGATCTTTGCTGGATCAACAGATATACCATCGCTCGAGATGACATGTCCCAGAAACCGAATCCTATCCAGTCAAAACTCACATTTAGAAAACTTTGCATAAAGTTGGTGTCGCTTCAAAGTTTCCAACACCAACCTCAAGTGCTTTTTATGATCCTCCTCACTACGAGAGTACACCAATATATCATCGATAAACACTATAATGAATTTATCAAGATAATCATGGAATACCTTGCTTATCAGATCCATGAAGGTGGCTAAGGCATTCGTCAGTCCGAAAGACATTACCAATAATTCATAATGCCCATATTGCGTCCGAAAATCGTTTTCAAAATATCTTCTAGCCTGACCTTCAACTGATAATAACCCGATCTCAGGTCAATTTTTGAAAACACCAGTGCTCCTTGGAGTTGATCAAATAGATTGTCTATCCTGAGCAGAGAGTATTTGTTCTTAATCGTCAGCTTATTCAACTCCCTGTAGTCAATGCACATTCGTAACGACCCATCCTTCTTCTTGACGAAAAGAATCGGCGCGTCCCACGGTAAAAAGCTAGGGCATATAATCCTTTCTCCACCAACTTTTCTAATTGCTTCTTTAACTCTTTCAGCTTCGTTGGTGCCAATCTATAAGAATTCTTCGACACCGGCTCCACTCCTAGATACATATCTATAGCAAACTCTATTTCCCGATATGGAGGCAAACTGAGTAAATCATCTAGAAAATCTTCAGGGAAGTCTTGAACAATCAAAACATCCTGCGGCCTCGAATCCTTGGGAATTTGCATATCTATAATATTGGCGAGAAAACCAAAAGACTCACCAATCAGAAATTGGCAAGCACTAACAGGCGCCATGACATATACTTCCAGGCATTTCTCACGTCCTGAAAGGTATGCTTCTCGGCATCTGAGGGTTGAAACTCACTGTCCCCGTCCTGCAGTCGATTGTGGCATAGTACTTGAACAACCAATATGTTCCCATTATCGCATCATATCTAGTTATGCCCATAATACTGAGATCGACTAATAAATTTTTGCTTCCCACTGACACTACACCATCCCGTACAACTTGATTAGAATGCATACGCCCATCAGAAGGCAACATCACTTCGTAATTACAGTCTGTTGATACCGACCATATGTCTAATTTGACCGTGAACACGGTTGCAATAAAAGAGTGCATCACACCCGAGTCAATCAAAGTATATGCAGGTACAAAATTTATCAATATGGTACCTGACACTACCGCTGGTTGGTCGTCATCGCCCGACTCGATCATGGTGAATACCCTCAGTGTTGTACGCGTCGGACCCTTCTTCAGAGCTGGGCAATCTCTGTCGACGTGGCCCACCTCGTTACAATTAAAACACCGAGTCACCCTGGGCTTCGGGCAATCTCTAGCTAAATGTCAAGATTCGTTGCAGTGATAGCACTTTCCTGAGTTTAGTCTGTATTTGCCCGGGTGATATCTCAAGCACTTAAGGCACTTGAGGTACTGCACCGGCTCCTGAGGTCTTTTGCTACTGCTCTGGTTGCTTGAATCTTCGCTAAACCTTTTGGTGCCCCCCTGTTATTGCTATTGGAAGGTACTTCTACTCTGATGTTGATGTGTCCCATAGGCCCGTCACACGATCTCAAGTCCAAGCACACACTTTAATTAACCTACATTCTCACACATTTTATTCTTGTGCAGGTTATGATTCAATGGAGCCGGAAGTTGCAAGCTTAAGGTGGGAAGTGGAGGCTCAAGACATGGAGCAACCGAGACACATCATTGCATGGGAAGCCACCCTTGAAGATCATGAAGCTCTTAAGGGAATTTGTCTTCCCGAGCCAACTTTTATGTAATGTTTCATTTTGAACTTATTGGGCAAACATTGGTCTTCTTGTTTAACTATTTATTATGTGCATGCATTAGGCATTTCGGAGTAGATTGAATGGTTAGGATAGATGATGAAATGGGCTTCGGGCTTGGCTTAAATTGAAGATGCATGCGGGCATGCAAGGCATGCCACTCTCGGCCGCAAATGCACCAAGGAGAAAGTGCCGCAAGTGGTGGCCCATTTTACCCGATTTGGCCACACCATTGGGCTGCCATTTGAGATGCTTGTCCCCTTTACCTTTTGTGGAAGAAACATGGATCCATGACATGGTATTCAACAAGCCATTGATCGACCACTTGGCTGCCATCATCTCGGCCGCACACTACAACACTTGGAGCCGGTTACAAGCTCCTTTGCACCAAGTTTTTGAAGACCAAA
>CM039523.1:8718994-8733136 GCA_022433055.1 Begonia peltatifolia
CCTTCTTGTTTAACTATTTATTATGTGCATGCATTAGGCATTTAGGAGTAGATTGAATGGTTAGGATAGATGATGGAATGGGCTTCGGGCTTGGCTTAAATTGAAGATGCATTCGGGCATGCAAGGCATGCCACTCTCGGCCGCAAATGCACCAAGGAGAAAGTGCTGCAAGTGGTGGCCCATTTTACCCGATTTGGCCACACCATTGGGCTGCTATTTGAGATGCTTGTCCCCTTTACCTTTTGTGGAAGAAACATGGATCCATGACATGGCATTCAGCAAGCCATTGATCGACCACTTGGCTACCATCATCTCGGCCGCACACTACAACACTTTGGAGCCGGTTACAAGCTCCTTTGCACCAAGTTTTTGAAGACCAAAGCACAGCCCTAAAACCCTCCATCCTAGGCCTATATAAGCATAGCATTGGTGTTTGTATTTTGGTTGGCAAAGTTAATTAGCATCGGATGTTTTCTAAGAGGAAACTGAGAGAGTTTTCCCACCACCATTCAAGGTAAGTGCTCGGTTCCATGAACCGATTAGGAGTAGCCTCCTAGCTTGGCAACTCGAGGTTGTTGCTCGAGCTTGTGTTCCACTTTTCTCTCCTCTCTTTCAAGGGAAGGAAACAAGAAGGAAGTGGCCAAAACCGGTTCCCCAAGTTGAGAGCCTTTCCATGGAAAGGTTGTGATTGCCGAGAACATAATATTGTCTCTTCGGCCAACTTGCGGGTTTGCTTGCACAAGTTTGTCATTTCTAATCAATCTGGACCACGACCACCACCATCACACACCTCACTCACTCCACTAATCTCACACCAAATTTCATTTCATTTAAAGCACATTTGGTTGTTCATTTGCTGTTTTTCTCAAGGGTTTCTCAGCTTGGCCGAGATCCGAGGGCCTAACCGATCCTTTCATGCATTTTAGTGTCCGAGCAGGGGCTTGGCTGTAAAAGCTGTGGGGTAACTTCCTTGAAAAGTCTTCTAGAAGCTTCTTGCTGTTTAACAAATTTCATTTCAGCTTCCTCCACCTCTATCGCCTTTGCCACCACTTTTGAATACGACAATTCTTGAGTCCCTGCTATCTTTACCCCTTTGTATATCTCCGGCTTTAATCCTTGTACAAACTGAAACACTTTATCCTCATTCCGGCTCACCAAATTGCTGGCAAACTGGGACAATGACTCAAACTGCCGGTTGTACTCGGTCACCGATCCGGTCTGCTTCAACTGTAGCAACTCCATCCTCTTAGCTGTCTGTACCGTACTGTTGAAATACTTGTCATAGAAGGCATCTTTAAACTTCTCCTATGTCAAGTGTTGTGTATCGATGGTAGTCTCCACAGACTCCCACCAAAACTTGGCGTCTCTCCCTAGATGAAATGTGGCTAGCGAGACTTTGTCCTCCTCGTCTACCTTCACATACTTGAACATACTTTCCATGGTATGGACCCACTCCTCTGCAGTTGTTGGGTCTACCGATTGCCCCTCAAATGTCGGGGGTCGTAACCTCTGAAATCTGTCACCTGACTGATCATAGCTAGAGCTAGAACACGCACTTCCTTGGACCTCTCAATTCAGCAAAATTCCTAATTCCTGAGACTGTCTGTTCACCAACTCCGTCAACTGTCTCATCATAATCAACTCATCCTCGCTCCTCGAGTCAGTTGTCTCTCTTGGTACCCTCGGACGTCCTGGTCGTCTAGACATCGTGATAAATTTTCTAGACAAGGTTAATTACCCTCATAAGCATATACTAGATAACACTAAACTTAAACACTTACAGTTGTCGAATCACGTTGTGTGGCGATCGGCGTTGTTAGGTAATCGTTTGAACGGTCTAACTATTTGGCTCTGATACCACAACTATAGCGACCCTAAAACCCACGCAGTTTTTAGTATGCTCACTACTGCTACTCACTCAAATACACTCGAGTCAAATTCATAAAAATTTAAAACTTTCATTCCTTAACTTAAAACGACACATTTGAAAATGTTTAAAAAAGTCGCAGCAGAAGACTTTGATTTAAAATCAGTTTAAATAAAATTCAAGTTTTCTAAAACACAAAAATCAATTGCGGTCGACCCCGGCAAATACCGATCGACACTTCTATCAAACTTTTTTAACTATAGGTCGACACTTGTGTGCACTGGTCGACATTATATTTCTCTCTGTCTGCGTCGGTCGATTCTTGAGGTCGACACTCTCGCATATTCTACACTACCGGCCGACACTTGCATGCACCGGTCGACACCTTGTTTCTCTCTGTCCGCTTTGGTCGATCTATGAGGTCGACAACTCTGCTTAATTTGCACTACCAGTCGACACCTTGTTTCTCTTTGTCTGCGTCGGTCGACACGAGCGGTCGACACCTACAGAGTTTGGTTGACCCTCTTACACGTAAGTCGATACGCTGTACGCATTTCCCCACTAAGTGACGACACCTTCTAAAGACTGGTCGACAATTGCTAACCTTAGTCGATCACTCAGCCTATCGGTCGACACTTACTTCACGGATTTTTATATAAAAACCTTAATCTTTCAAAGAAAACATCGAAATTCGATTCAACGATAAAACAACGAAAAATACACTTTTCAATCAACTCAAAATTATGTTTAATAGAAAAACGACCACTAACGTTTGAAACATGTCTGTACATCCACACGACTCTAATTGACCAAAAACCATTCAAAAACAAATTCAACTAAACTCAAATTAACTAATCTCCCTCACATACCCCGCTCTGGTCAAAATGTCCTAACAACAGGCTGGATCGTCCACGAGCACACTCCTCCAACCGTCTGCTAGTCCTGGGCACGCTTTGAGTACTCACCAGTTATAGCGTCGTCACCTACATCACATAACTTATCTATTAGCCTAATGCTAAGTAAGTAATGCATAAAAACATAACTATGTAAACAAATATATCGTAACATATGCAGTTTCTACAGTTTCGTCTCTACTTTCGTTTTCGTCTCTTTCTTACATTTTCTTTATCTTCTTATTACTGTTTACGTGCTAGATCGAGGTGACACATCTCGCGGTCCACCTTTCAAGACAAGGCCACCGCGTAAAGCGAGACACATCGCGGTCTACTTCTCGGGACAAGGTCATCACGTAAAGCGGGGGAAGAGTGAGATACCTTGCGGTCCACCTATGGGGACAAGACAACTAAACCCCACCTTTATTATCTTCTTATATATCTTTTCATTTCATTCGTCTCATCACATCTTACTGTTTCACTTCGTAAAAACATGGAAATTCATTTTCGTTTCGTTCTCGTACTTTAAAACCATAAATGTAGAATCAACTAAAACATAACATAAAGTAAACGTGCATGCATCCTATCGAAGTGTTATGTAGCCCGAAGGCAAAACACCTACTACACTACCTACCTGGCGTCCTATCAATTCGTACTCCGTATAGGGCTAGCTAACTGGAGAACCTTTAAAACCACACATCCATTAATTCTTCTTCGTCCAACTCATAAAACTCTAAGGGGAAACAACATTCTAACAACTAATCTAACTAAACCCAAAATCTTACACAATTTTTAACCAAAGTCAGAATTGCATAACTTATCCAATACTCGTCCGATTTGGACGATTCGAAATGATACGGACTTGTGAGTGCATCTAATTTCTAATGGTCTAATCAAATTCCTAATTCAACAACTACAGCTTGGCCGAATGTGGCCGAATGGAAACCATTCCACAATTCGAGTATTCGGCTATCCAAACCCTTAATCTTTCGCATAAAATCCCGTAATCTACACCTACTTCTAACTTAAACATCAACATACGGATAAAAATCAACTCTAACTTCAAATTCCCGTATCTCCCTCCTAGGTTTTCACCAAAACCATCCAATACTCTCTCTAACTTCACTTTTAATACTCAAAACAACTAAGACAGTAACTATCTACTAAGAACTAAATAAAACTTACCGAAAATCTACAGATTGGTGAAGGAAACGGTTGATCGTCGTCGCTGGAGAGGGAGGATTTGCTGAAGAAGAAGGGAAACCTCGGTGGGGAAGAAAACACCCGATGGTGTTTATGTTTTTCTGTTTTGTTTTTTAATAATAATAATTATTATTATACTACAAATCTATTACTCGGTTCGATTCTAGTTGCATTCTTAAAATCTTTTCTTCTCCATTAGCCTCAAAATGATTTTTTACTTAATGGTAGAAATTTTGCGCTCACAATTCCGACCAAAACTCCACCGATTACAAGTTGCCAAATCCGAAAATTAGTTTAACGAAAAATTCTGGGTGTTATAATTTTCTAACAGATAATAGGCTACAAGATAAGTTGGGCACATGAAGGACATTGTTTAAGGTAAGGGAAGGAGAGACGATGATAGAACCTTTTCCAGCAAGTGTAGACAATGAACTATCTGCAATATTGACCTTTTGATTTCTAAAACAAAGGAAAATAAGTTGAAAACATGTAAGAAGAATCTGTTGTAACCCCCCGTGAACCCACACGTTTCTGGTGCAGTCACTACGTCTACACACCATGACATACAAAAACTTGACGCGAACTCACTTAATTAAATACCACTTTCATTTTCAAATCATATTCAAAAAAACATTTGTAAGCATAAAAATTTTTTACTCGATTCGAAACAACTCACGTCCCGAAGAGGGAATACGTAATTCCTCAATATAAAATACGCAGTGGAAAAGATAATTTAAAGTAGTTTTAAGAATAAGACAACAAAACTTGAAATCCTAAGAAGGAGTCCAACACACACCTCGAACTACACAAATTAGGTGTCGCGCGCCTACGTCCGCATTTCAGTGCCCCGCACGCGCCAACTCAACGTCACCGCATCACGCGTATGCTCACAGCGCCACGTGCCCCACGCACACTGCCTCTGTACAGCACGTCCGCACGCACGCTCTCACCCGACGCCGCACGACCCACGTGCACTCGTAGGGTTGTGTGCCCCGCGTACCTGCGACCTCGCCGCACTCTCGCACCCATCCACACTTCTCTAGTACCTCACTGTGCACACCCCGCCCTATTCCATATTCTCTCGACTCCCAACCTTTCTCTCGAAATTTTGGCAGAGTAACGCCTAAAAACTGCCTATCCCAAAAATTTAAACCCTGCATGCAGTTCACCATAAAACTAGAAATATCTATCCATTAACCATCTAGAGAATCTCCATAACAAAATCAAAGTTTAAAGACAACAAAATCCATCAACTACAAATGAAGAAAATTAACAGTATAAAGTATTACCAAGCTCCTACATGTAAAGAGTACGCGTACGTCACCAAAACCACAAGCACTCCATAAACCCCTATACCTTGACGCCTATACAACTCGTCTAATCAACTATATATCGACACAACAAAAGAAAATACCCCAATAGTCTAGCCATCACCTACCGTCTCCACTGGTTGGGTCGCCCTGACAATCCGCAGTCTGATGCCTCGGTTGCACGTCATCAACCGTCTTACACCTCAGGACTAGGCTCTCGGGGCTCACCAGCAATATCGTCAGCACCTACACCAGAGAACACACATATAAGCCTAACGCTCAGTAAGTAGTACAATATGAAAGTAAAAGCCGACAATGCAATCCTATCACAAGCAGTCTCTACACTCACACTCATGTTGTCACATCTGGACGCGTAGTGAAGCCGCACTAAGGTGAGAATAAACCTAGCGCCACCCCACACCCTGACACGTCGCCACCGTCCCGGATTCCCCAGCAATGAGGTCCACAAGCTATACACACGCATCACCACACAGGAACCACATCAGGGTGAAGGTGTACCTCGCGCCACACTACATCCTGACACGTCGCCCCCGTCCCAACCTCCCCAGTAACGTGGCCACAGTTGCCACACACACATTTTGCGACAGCCTAGTCGGCCAACTCCTCAAGCGGAATCCGCGACTGGTGTGGCACCAGTCCACACACAAGTAGGATCCGCGGTACCACTATCCATCATCCTCACCGTCGACACATACACGCCGCGTGACTACGCACTGGCCTGCACCCTAGCAGGATCTGCGGCACCACCGTCACGCATTTTACCACTTACTCAAAATATGTTCAAAACCATTTTTGTTCTTCTTTTTTTTTAAAACATGATGCATGTCAAACAATACACACACACCACAATCAACAACATAAATCTTAAAGTTCTACGGAGTAAGCCCACCTGGACAAAACACATGCATGCACTACTTGCCTGGCGTCCTAAGCTCACTCGACGCACAACTTTGCAAAAAAATGTCTCAACCTAAAACATAAACAACCACTCATCAATATTCGTGTCAAAATTCACTAAATACGCTACCAATCACATTCCTTAACTAAACCCGTGAAATCTCAACTAAAACAAGTCACTAATTCGATTCGGCTGAAAACTAGCTTGAACTTTGGATGGGCATAATTTTTGCGTCAGATATCGGAATCGAACGATTCCAGCAGCCAAACGTCCCTCTAACAACCTATTCTAATCCAGAAAAACAGAATTGAAAATGATCAACCGAAGCCAGGCCAAAACGGCCAAAAAGAGAATTTGCTCTTACACAAAAGAAAAATCTGATTTTGATTTCAATTCAAATTCCACATTTTCTATATGCAGTCAACCACATTTCACTCATACACTTCGGCCAAGCTCATAGAAAATGAAAAGAAGCCGAGCACTAAGCTCGGCCGAAATACGAAACCGACGGGCTCACCTTCGGTTCCTCTCGATTCACAGCATCTCCCATCCAACCTCTCCTACAATTTAATCACAACCCACCCACTATACCGAGCTAAACCCTAGGAGAAACGGAAGAAATCGAGCCCTCACGCTCGGTCGACAAAACCGTAACAGGGGGAAACTCACCTTGGTCTTTCAGCACCGGAAGGCCAAACCAACTTCTCCCTTCAGCTCGCCGGAGTACTTTGCGCACCGGCGTCTCTCCCTCGACGGTCGGTCGTCGGCAGTTTCCCTCCCGGCCTCTCTCTCTCTCTCGTGTCTCTCTTCTCGGGTGTTCGGCTTGCAGATCACCGAAGTGGAACGGCTTCTTCGTGAAGCCATTCCACTTAACATATATATTTTTTAATTTAAATAATTAAATTTACCAAAATGCCCTCACATGTTTTCATCGCTCGTGTTTCGTTAAATTCTCGTATTCCTGACTTTAAATTTCAAAAACCATGACTAAAACTGGATTATGAGTTTTATAACTTAATTTTTCCGTTAAAATATTTTTCGAAACTCCAACCAAGATTAATTTCAAAATTTCAAAATTAGATTTAAAAATTCAAAATTTTTCGGGTTATTACATCTGTCATATGATCAATGACCACTGAATTAATGATCCAAGGGTCGGATTTATCTAATGTGACACAAAACACTGCAGCTTGAGTACCTTATTGGGATAGGAAAGATGATGGATTGGATAAGTTATTAGTTGACTAATGTGAACTCCATAACCGATATAATTGTTCTAGAGTTTTCTTATTGAAAAACGAATTGTCACTAGATGACTGATATGTTGCAGATGCTTCATATAAGATTTGAAAGCCTCCTTTGTTGTTGCGAGAGGATTTGTTAGTTTGATTGAAGTTTGCAGGCTTGTTGATGTACCTAGGAACCCCATCCGACAATCATAATCCAAGGTATGTATCTTAACCAATCTTTCATCTAACCAGTTTGTGAGTTTTGCAGGTAAAGACCTTGTGGATAGCTTGGGGTCAAATTTTCAATATGAGAATAAACCAATCCATGCCTCACTCGAATAGCACATCCAGGATCATCACACATTCAAGGGGGAATTTGTCTTCCATAAAGACAATTAAATGTAACCAAGCTTGTTCCTTTTTATTATTCTTTTTTTGAAAGGCAAAATAGGGGTCTTTTTTTTGTTTATGGCATGCTTGTATAATTAAATAGCCTTTGATTGCAGTAGGCACCCTTGGGAGAGAAATATTGGAGGCAAGCAAGTCTGAAGGATGGTGCACGGTTGAAAAATGATGTCGCGAACAACAAAGAGGGAGAGGGCGCATGGGAAAATCAAGAAGCAGTACGCAGCATCGGATTAGGCATGCACGCTTCACACCTGGGCGCGCTCGAAGGGTAGCCAGGAGCGGCCCTTGACACCAGAAGCACGATGCAGATTGCACACACGCTGACGTGATCGATGCTCTTATGACTAAATACCAACAGATATATTTTGCATCAATCTTCTTCTTTACTTTCTGAAAACCAGAATCTAATTCTATAAACTCTATTTGAGTTTATTCTGAATGTTTTTGGTAATAATCTTTTGATCAATGGAAATTATGCGAGTTTTATCTCATTTTCAGAAAGGTTTGTCGAACCTTCAACATCGATATGTAAATTCGATGGGTTACTATATTGCCTACTGAGTTTTTGGTTTTCTTGGTAGTTCTCTCTTGACACTCTTCTCGCCGGCCATTTCTGAAGGTTGAGCAAATAGTAGAAGAGTGGAAAAACTAAGTTTAACTACTGGAGCATCCTCCCGTTTTTAGGAGTTTCATGACTTGAAGGTACCATTGCCTTCCGGCCAGTATTGGGTCCTTCACTTTTATCCTATTGGCGCTCTCTGAAGAATAAACAAGGCTATTTCTTCAGTGCACGCAAGGCCGTGACTATCTTGTTGGAGTCTCCTCATGTCGGGCATCTTCATTTGAAAATGTAGCGACCCGAAAACTCACGCGGTTTTCGGTACGCTCACTACTGCTACTCACTCTAATATGCTCGAGGAAAATTCATAAAAATTTAAAACTTTCGTTTCTCGACTTAAAACGATATTTTTGAAAATGTTTAAAATCATTGCAACGGAAGACTTCATTAAAAATTAATTTAAATAAAGTTTCAAGTTTTCTAAAACATAAAAATCATTTTCGGTCGACACCTGTAAACATCGGTCGACACCTGCATTAACGTTTTTTCACTGTTAGTCGACACTTGCGTGCATCGGTCGACACTATGTTTCTCTCTGTTCGCATCGGTCAATCCTTGAGGTCGACAACCACGTCCATTCTACACTACTGGTCGACACTTGCGTGCATCGATTGATACTACGTTTCTCTCTGTCCGCGTCAGTCGATCCTTGAGGTGGACAATCCAGTCCAATTTTATACTATCGGTCGACACTTTCATGCACCCGTCGACACTACGTTTTTCTCTGTCCACGTCGGTCAATCCTTGCGGTCGACACCTATAGAGTTTGGTCGACTCTTTTACTTGCAGATCGACACTCTGTACGCATTTTCCCAATAAGCGGTCGACACCTTCTAAATACTAGTCGACACTTGCTAGGCTTGGTCGACCACTCAGCCTATAGGTCGACACTTCCTTCCCTAAAAACCTTAATCCTTCAAAGAAAACACCGACATTCGACTCAACGATAAAACAACAAAAAGTACACTTTTCCATCAACTCAAAATCATATTTACATAGAAAACGACTACTAATGTTTAAAACCTATATGTACATCCACATGACTTCAATCGACTCAAAACCATTCAAAAACAAATTTAACTAAACTCAAATCAACTAAACTCTCTCACATACCCCCGCCCTGGTCAAAATGACCCAATAGCCCGCCGGACCATCCACGAGTGCAATCCTCCAACCGCCTCCTAGTCCTAGGCACGCTCTGAGTACTCACCAGCTATAGTGTCATCACCTACATCACAGAACTCATCTATTAGCATAATGCTATGTAAGTAATGCATAAAAACATAACATTGTAAACAAAGACATCCTTACATATGCAGTTTCTACAGTTTTGTCTCTACTTTTGTTTTCATCTCTTTTTTACATTTTCTTTATCTTCTTACTACTGAGTTCTTCTTTACGTGCTAGATCGTGGTGACACACCTCGCGGTCCACCTCTTGGGACAAGGCCAACCCCAATCTAGTAAAGTGACACACCTCGCGGTCCACCTCTTAGGACAAGGCCATCACGTAAAGCGGGGAAAGAGTGATACATCTCGTGGTCCACCTCTAGGGACAAGACCACTCAACCCCACCTTTATTATCTTATTACGTATCTTCTCATTTCTTTCATCACGTCTCATCCTACTGTTTCATTCTGTAAAAACATGGAAATTCATTTTCGTTTCATTCTCGTAATTTAAAACCATGATGCATAACCACTAAATTATAACATAAAGTAAACATGCATGCATCCTACCGAACTGTGATGTAGGCCCTAAGGCAAAATATCTCATGCTCTACTAGACTACTTACTTGGCGTCCTAGCAATTTGTACTTCGTATGGAGCTCGCTAACTAGAGAACCTATAAAATCACATATCCATTAATTCTACTTCGTCTAACTCATAAAACTCTAACACAGAAAATCTTAAACTCATACTAACCCGAAACGCCCAACAAAACTCGAAATTCTACACAATTTCTGACAAAATTTAGAATTGCATAATTTATCCAATACTCGTCCGATTTGGACGATTCGAAATGCTACTGACTTCTGAAGACGTCTAATTTATAATGGTCTAATAAAATTCCTAATTCAACACCTACAGCTTGGCCGAATGGAAACTGTTCCACAATTAGAGTATCTGGCTATCCAAACGTTTAATCTTTCCCATAAAATCCGGTAATCTACTCCTACTTCCAGCTTAAGCACCAATATACGGATAAAAATCAACTCTAACTTCAAATTCCCGTATCACTCTCCTAGGTTTTCACCAAAACTATCCAATACTCTCACGAACTTCATTTTTAACACTCAAAATAACTAACACACTAACTATCTACTAAAAACTAACTGAGACTTACCATTGATTTGAAGACTGACAGAGAATCTAAGGGTAACTGTCGGTCGAAAGGAGAATCGCCGAAGAGGGAGAGGTTTCTTTCGTGTGAGAATGAGGGGAAGAACAAAGGAAGGAGAGGGCGTTTTGCCCTTTGTCTTCATATGTTTGTTTTTATTTATTTATTTTATAATAATAATAATAATAATCTTAATTACTAAACCGCTCTCAACCCTTAACCGTTTAATTAAACGGTTATTCGGTCCGTGTTCGGTCAAAATCTTAAAATTTTCTTTTCTCCATTAGTCTCAAAATAATCTTTTACTTAATGTTAGAAATTTTTCACTCTCAATTCTGATCAAAATTCCACCGATTACATTTACGTAAATTTAAAAATTAGTTTTAGTGGGAAAAAAATTCTGGGTGTTACATTTTACCTCCTTAAAAAAAATTTGTCCATAAAGTTTGTTACCTAAACAACTCTGGATGTCCACTTATCATGTCCTGCTGTCGCTCCCAAATTTCTTTTTCCACGTTATGGTTGCACCATACTACCTTCACCAGTGAAATCTCCTTGTTGCGTAAAATAGTCACTGCATAATCGAGAATCTCTACTGACTTCTCCTCATACATCAAAGTAGGTTGAATCTCTATATCCTGCTATTCCACGACGTGAGAGGGATCTCGTATACACTTCCTTAACATGGACACGTCGAATACATTGTGTATCTCATCCATTGAGGTAGGTAGTTATAGCGGTAAGCTATCTTCCCTATTCTGTTCGTAACAAGAAATGACCCAATGTACCTAGGGTTTAACTTGCCTCTTTTTTCGAATCTTACAACTCATTTGAATAGAGAGATCCTCAGGAAGATTTTGTCGTTCACTTCAAATTCTAGCTCTCTTCTTCGACGACCTGCATAACTCTTCTGTCAGCTTTGAGCTGTTAAGATCCATTGTCTATTGAATGCAATCTTTTCTGCAGTTTGTTGCAGAATATCTGAACCAATCAATCGTGCTTTGCCAACTTCGTCCCAATATAACAGAGACCTACATTTTCTCCCATACAGAGTCTCATATGGAGCCATACCTATTGTAGCTTGAAAGGTATTATTATAAGAAAATTCCACCAATGGTAGGTATCTGCTCCATGAACCCTGGAACTCCAGTACACATGCTCGAAGCATATCCTCCAGGGTCTGAATGGTCCTCTTAGATTGGTCATCCGTCTGAGGATTAAATGCCGTACTAAATTTGAGCTGCGTACCCATAGCTTTGTGTAGACTTTTCTAAAACTTCGATGTAAATCTAGGGTCTCTGTCTGATACAATCAAAACTGGAACTCCGTGCAACCGTACGATCTCTTGTACATATAGTTTGGCGAATGAGTCCATAGAGTATGTCATCTTTACTGGCAAAAAATGGGCTGATTTGTATATCATCATAACTCTTTGTTGTCTGAGACAATTCGATAACAAAGTCCATCGATATTTGCTCAAATTTCCACTCAGGAACAGATAATGGCTGTAATTTCCCTGTTGACCTTTGATGGTCAACCTTAATCTGCTGGAAAATCGAGAACGTTTCAACGTACTTTGCTAAATCCACTTCATATTAGGCCACCAATAATGCTGTTTAAGGTCCCTGTACATCTTGGTACTCGCTGGATACATAGAAAACGTCAAAGAGTGAGCTTCAGATAATATCTCCCTTTGTAGCTTTTCATTATTTGGAATGAACCATCTATTCTGAAACTTGATAATTCCATGGTCCGAATAATTAAACTTTGACCTGTCATTGGAAGCCATGCTAGAATTAATTTCTTCGCATTTAGCGTCTTCCTTCTGGGCCTACTTAATCTTCTCCAAAATAGTGGGCAGTAGAGATATAGCCGACAACATGGCCGATACGTTTGATACCATCTCTAAGTTGAATTTTTGAAACTCCGCATCCAAAGCTAATGGCATGCCTGAAGTCACAGCTGAAGTGGATGTCGTCACTCTGTTCAAAGCATCGGCCACTACATTCGCCCTGCCGGGGTGGTATTTAATTTTGAAGTCATAGTTCTTCACAAACTTTAACCACCGCCGCTGCCTCATATTCAATTTCTTCTGAGTGAAAATATACTTCAGACTTTTGTGGTCTAAATATATCTCGCACGACTGTCCATACAGATAATGCCTCCAAATTTTTGGCGCAAAACTTCTGCGGCTAACTCCAAGTCGTGTGTTGGGTAGTTCAGCTCCTAAGTTTTCAATTGCCTAGAGGCATATGCTTCCACACTCCCTTCCTGTATCAGCACACATCCAAGACCTACCTTGGAAGTATCGCAATAAATACTAAAGCTTAAAGAGTGCTCTGGTGCGCAAGTGGATCAAGAATGGTCAACCATGTGGCCCATTTCGAAGCCCAAACTCATTCTAACCTTCTGCCACCCTAGGTCTATAAATACATGGCTATTGGTGTTTGTAAAGGTTGTTGAATCTATGAGAATAACACCTTTTGTGTTCAACCGAAGTGGCCTGAAGCTTGGTTAACGGTAAGACTCGGTTTGGTCAAGAACCGAGAAGGAGTGCATCTTCTTTGAGCTTTCAAGCCCGAGGTTGCTTGAATAGCTGTTGTTCCACTCTTCTTCCCTCTCTTTCCAGTGAAGGTTACACGAAGAGAGTGGCCAGTAACCGGTTTCGTTTGCTGCCGTCTTCTTTCGGAAGATTGTTATGCCGAGAGCATAAAAGATTGCTCATCGGATAGCATTCGGTTTTTCTGCTCCTTTTGTTTTCTGTTTCGCTTGTGGGTAAAACACGACTCATTCGAGGGTAGAATCGTGTCATCGCTCCTTCATGTTCAGCCTTTACTACTGACCCAAAGAGATACCCAAATTTGCTCTTCCCTTAAACTAAGAGTTTGATGGACTGAAACCATTGAAGAAAGTTACCCCTATTTAACTTATGAGAGGTAACATAAATATTGTGATTAGAATTACCAGTGGAGTTAGTGCACAAATGCATTATTGCCATGGAGAAATCTAAAATTAATTTAGAACGAAAGTCCCAGAGTGACCACAGAGAGGAAGCGTGAGTCCACTATTGATGTTCCTTTCTAGACAACAAAATGCAAGTCCTATGTTATTGTTCCTTTCAAGACAACAAAATGCGAGTCCTCTGTTACCATATGTGAGTCCTCTATTGTTGTTCAAGACAAGGGGTGAGTCCACTGTTGTCGACCGTCGATTTGCGAGAGAAAGAGCAGAGAAAACATGAGTCCTCTGTTGTCGTCCCTTTCCAGAGAAGGCATGAGTCATTGTTGTCGACCTCTGATTCCCGAGAGAGAGAGAGAGAGAGAGAGAGAGAGAGAGAGAGAGAGAGAGAGAGAGA
>CM039523.1:8737947-8787350 GCA_022433055.1 Begonia peltatifolia
TATTTGTAAATATAAAATTTTTGACTCGATTCGAAAATGACTCGCGCCCCGAAGAGGGAACGCGTAATCTTCAATATAAATACGCAGTGAAAAAAGGACAATTTAAAATAGTTTTAAGTTAAAAATAAGACGACAAGAGTTGAAATTCTAAGAAGGAGTCCAACACACGCCTCGCGCTACCTGCCTCAGTGCCGCACGCCTGAGTACCGGCGCAGCGCGCCAACTCGACACCGCCGCGTCACGCGCACGTCCACAGCGCCGCGGGTCCCACACACCCTTCCTCTGTGCAGCACGTCCGCACGCACGCCCTCTGTGCAGTACGTCCGCGAGCACTTGCAGGGCAGCGTGCCCAGCGTGCTTGCGGTCACGCCACGCTCCTGCGCACACCGCCACTCCCTTCGCACCTCACCGTGCACACCTTGACCTATTCCGTACCCTCTTGACTTCCCGACCTTTCTCCTGAAAATTCGGCAGAGTAATACCTAAAAACTGGCTATTCCAAAATTCAAACCCTGTACACAGTTCACCAGAAAACTTCAAAAAAATATCCTTCCATCAAACTATCCAGAAAATCCCCATAACAAAATCGAAGTTTAGAGATAACGAAATTCATCAAATTCAAATGAAGAAAGTCCACAATATAGAGCAATGACATACTCCAACATATAAAAGTACACACGCGTCTCTAAAACACCATAAACGCTCAGTACAATCCTATACAACTGACGCCTATACGAACTCATCTGAGCACATAAATATCCCGACATAAAGCAACAACCCGAGTAGATCTCACCACCACCTACCATTTCCACGGGTCGGGTCGCCCTAACAATCCGCCGTCTGGTGCCTCGGTCGCACGCCGCCAACCGTCCAACGCCCCAGAACTAGGCTCTCAGGGCTCACCAACAACAACGTCTACACCTACACTATAGAACATACAACATAAGCCTAACGCTCAATAAGTAATGCGATATGAAAGTAAAAGCGGACAATGTAATCCTATCACATGCAGTCTCTACATTCACACTCATGTTGTCACATCTGTGACGCGTAGTGCAATCGGACCAGGGTGAGAATGAACCTAGTGCCACCCTACACCCTGACACGTTGCCACCGTCTCGGAATCTCCAGCAACGAGGCCCACAAGCTACACACACATATCACCACACAGCAACCACATCAGGGTGAGAGTGTACCTTGTGCCACGCTACACCTTTACACGTCGCCCCCGTCCCAACCTCCCTACCAACAGGGCCACAGTTGCCACACACACACATTTCGCGACAGCCCAGCTAGCCCACTCTTCGAGCGGAATCCGCGATTGGTGTTGCACTGGCCCACACACTAGCAGGATCCGCGGTACCATTGTCCATCATCCTCACCGGTGACACATACAAGCCACGTGATAGCCCAGCCAGCCCACTCCTCGAGCGGAATCCGTGGTTGGTTACGCACCAGCCCACACACTAGCAAGATCTGCAGTAACACCGCCACGCGTCTCACCACTTACTCAAAATATGTTCAAAACCATTTTCCTTCCCTTGTTTTTTTTTAAAACATAATGCGTGTCAAACAATACACACACTCCACAATCAACAACATAAGTCCTAAAGTTCAACGGGGTAGGCCCACCCGGGCAAAACACATGCATGCACTACTTGCCTGGCGTTCTAAGCTCACTCGACGCACAGCTTCGCCAAAAACCCCACAACCTAAAACATAAACAATTACTCCTCAATCTTCGCATCAAAATTCACTAAATATGCTAAAAGTCACATTCCTTAACTAAACCCATGAATCCTAACTAAAACGGCTCACTAATTCGATTCGGCCGAAAACCAGCCAAAACTTCAGACGCGCATAACTTTTGCGTCCGTTATCTGAATCGAACGATTCAAGAGACTAAACGCTCCTCTAGGAACCTAGTTTAACATACTAAAATAAATTTTAAAACGATAAGCCGCAGCCAAGTGAAAACGACCAAAACCGAATCTGCTCTTCGCCCAAAAAATTTCACATCTTCTGTTCTTCAACAAAACTCACTCATAACTCGCCTTATGCTCTAAAATCAGCAACGCTGAAATCACGGGTCACAATTCTACTAAAAACGCTCAATAATTCGACTCAATCTAAAATTCAACATAAACTTTCGATGCGCATAACTTTTGCGTCAGATATCGGAATCCGACAATTCCAGCGGCCAAACATTCCTCTAACAACCTTATTTAACCCACAAAAACAGAATTTAAAACAAATAACCAAAGCTAGACTGAAACTCCCAAAAACAGAGTCTGCTTTTACATGAAAAAAATCTGAATTTCAACATTAACCTGTTTTTTAACAATTTCTCTGCCAATCAATCACATTGTAATATATTAAGTATGAACTAACCATAATTGAAGGTTTTCAATTCAGAAAACTTGAATTGGAAATCTCAACCTGTCAATTTTCAAGCAAAACTGATGCTTCCCACCACAATTTCTTAACCCAACAATTCTCCCAAATTCCTGCCCTCATTCGACCTGAAAGGAGAGCATCATGTATTCCCCACCTCGACCAACATAACAAAGAGAGGAAGCAGAGAGAGGGGGGGAGGGACCCTCCGAGCTCTCAGCTCTGGGATCTGCTGCCCATGGTCACGTGACACATGCACAGCCTAAAAACTGATCCAACACTTAGCCTAACATTCAGAAAGATGGAACGAAGACGACCATCAACTCGGGCGAATAGAACCAGAGCAGGGGAGGAAGCACACCTTTAGTCTTCAGCTCGGGAAACCAAACTTGTCTCCACCACAGTCTTCTCGACTAACCGGCGTTCGGTTCTCCTCCGTCGTCGGCATCGACAGGTTGCTGGGTTCTCCCTTCCTCTCACAGCTTCTCGCGCTCTCTCTCTCGTGTCTTTGTTCTGTCGGCCGCGGGACAACACAGGGTGGAATGGCTTCCACCCGAAGCCATTCCACCTTATATAAAATACAATTAATTAAATCAAAGTAAAATTACCAAAATGCCCTCACATATTTTCATTTCTCTAAACCTCCGATAATTCGTGTCCTTTCGACTTAAAAATTTCAGAAACCATCACTAAATTTAGATTCTGAGTTTTATAAATTAATTTACCCATTAAAATATTTGCTCAAAATTCCAATCGAGATTTAATTAAAAATTTCAAGAATCATATCTAAAAACAAAAATTTTCTGGGTTATTACAGGGCCACCAATAGTGCTACTTCAGATCTCTATACATCTTGGTACTGCCTAGATGTACAGAGAAAGAAGACGAGTGAGCTTCTGATAGTATCTCTTTCCTTAGCTCCTCATCTTACGGGACGTACCACCTATCCTGAAACTTTAGAATCTCATCCTCCAAATGACGGAGTTCAGTGTTAGCATTGGCCTCCATACCCGCCTTTAGCTCACTACACTCAGAGTCAATCTCCTGGGTTTACTTAATTCTGTCCAAGATGGTCAGTCTTAAAGACATAGCCGAAAGTGCACTGCTAGATCAGAAACTACCTCCACACCAAACCTCCGCAGCTCGGTCATTAGCTCAACTCGTACTGCAGAAATCATAGCAGAAGTCGAATCTGTCACTCGGCTCAGGGCATCCGCTGGATGATCCTTGATTTCCAGGTCGTAATCCTTAACCAGCTCGAGCCACCTCCTTTGTCTTAAGTTCAACTCCTTCTGCGTGAAGATATATTTCAAACTCTGGTGGTCCAAGAAGATCTCGCACTGTTGTCCACACAAATAATGCCTCCATATCTTAAATGCGAAGACCACTGCCGCTAACTTCAAGTCATGAGTGAGGTAATTTTGCTCGTAGAGTTTCAATTGCCTGAAAGCATAGGAAATGACCTTCCCACTTTGCATCAACATGCAACCCAAGCCTATCCTAGAGGCGTCACAATATATATTAAACTTCTCACCCTTTACTGGCATAGTCAACAAAGGAGTTGTAGTCAATTTTTGCTTCAGTGTCTGGAAGCTGTCCTCGCACTCATCAGACAAACTGTACGTCACGTTCTTCCTGGTCAATCGAGTCAAAGTAGTTGAAATTTTGGAGAATCCCTTAATGAATCTCTGATAGTAACTAGCCAACCCAAGAAAACTACGGATCTCACTAGCACTGGTCGGTTGCGGGCACTCCTTCACAGCCTGAACCTTCGCCGGATCCACTGAAACACCATCACAGAAGATGACATGCCCCAAAAAGTTGATTATGTCCAACCAAAACTCGCACCTAGAGAACTTAGTGTAAAGCTGGTGCTGGCTCAAAGTAGTCAGCATAATTCTCAAGTGCTCACTATGTTCCTCTTCGCTTCGTGAGTATATCAAGATGTCATCAATGAACACTATCACAAATCTATTCAAGTGCTCCATGAATACTTGGTTCATCAGGTCCATGAAGGCGGTTGGGGAGTTAGTTAGTTCAAACAACATCACTAAAAACTCATAGTGCCCGTACAGCATTTGGAAAGCTGTCTTTGGAATGTCTTCCTCCCTAACCTTCAACTGATAATAGCCGAACCTCAGATCAATCTTAGAAAACACTTGCGCACCTTGAAGCTGGTCAAACAAGTCATCTATCTTTAGTAGTGGGTACTTGTTCTTCACTGTCAGCTTATTCAGTTCCTTGTAGGCAACACATATGCGTAGGGATCCGTCCTTCTTCTTGACGAAAAGTACCGGGGCACCTCACGACGAGAAACTAAGGCTTATGAAGCCTTTATCCATCAACTTCTCTAACTGCGCCTTTAACTCCTTTAACTTGGTAGGTGCCAGCCTGTACGGGTTCTTGCACACTGGCTCAGCCTCAGGGTACACGTCAATAACGAACTCAATTTCTCTGTTAGGGGGTAGACTTAACAAATCGTCAAGAAATACTCCCAAAAATTCCTGTACAATAGGGATATCCTGGAGCTGAACTTCGCCCTGAAACTGTGAGTCCATGCCACTAGCCAAGAAGCTCATACATCCACCTTGTAACAACTGATGGGCTCTCATAGACGACATAACCAAAATCTTACTCAAACCCTTACACGTCTTGAAGGAGCAACTCTCTCCGCTCGAGGGTCGAAAGTAGATCTCTTTGGTCCTGCAATCTATCGTGGCATAATGTCTTGACAACCAATCCATCTCCAAAATAGCCTCATACCCCTTCATGTCGAGTATGATCAGATCAGCATACAACCGCTTTTCTCCCACTGCCACGATATCACCTTGTATTACCTGATCCGAGCATAGACGCTCTCTCGACGGCAACAACACATCATAAAATTGCCTAGAATAGTTGGGCACTAGATTTGCCTTGACCACGAAGGTAGTACACACAAACGAATGAGTAGCACCCATATCGACAAGAGTATAAGCCACCATACCTGAAATAAGAATAATACTTGAGATCATCGATGGCTTGGCGACATCATCTGACTCAATAAGGGCAAAGACCCCCTCGGTACTACTCTCGCTGGAGCCTTGCTCAAATTCGGCCAACTCCTAGCAAAATGCCCCACTTTATTGCAGTTGAAGCACTGATTCTGTCGCAGCTTCTGACAATCTCTAGACATGTGGCGCACCTCACCACAGTTGTAGCATCGCTCCGCACCTATCCTGCACTCGTTGGGATGATTCTTCTAACACTTAGAGCATACCGAAAACTATCCCGATCCCTGAGACCGCTTGTTGCTCCCCTGGCTGCTAGAGCTGTCACTAGGCCTCTTCAGGCCCTTTTGCTGAGACGATTCCTCCCTACTTGACTGTGGCAACAACTTTTTGAAATATCTCCTGGGCTATTCCTTAGGCGGCTCTCTGTAACTGGGAAGCTTCGTCCTAATCTCCTCAATGTCTAAGACCGTAAGGTACCCCTCGCATTCCAGCTATTCGCATGGCCATGTATACGTCTGGCTTCAGGCCCTGCAGAAATTAGTGTACCTTGTTCTCTTTTAGGCTCACCAGGTGATTAGCAAACCGAGACAGTACCTCAAACTGTCTCACATATTCGGCCATGGTATCCGTATGTCTCAACTAGGCGAACTCCACCATCTTTTGGGTTCTGACCGAGTGGCTAAAGTACTTGCCAAAGAACACCGTCTTAAACTCCTCACAAGTCATGACCTTCACATCGGTGGTGACCTTCACCGAATCCCACCAAAATCGGGCATCAGGCAAGGTGGAATGCTGAACTGGATACCATGTCCTGGTCATCGACCTTCGCATAATCCATCATGTCTTCCATGCTCCGTACCCACTCTTCAGCACTGAGTGGGTCCGAAGATAATCCGTTGAATACTGGGGGTCTAAGCTTGTGCAACCTATTACCCCCATGTTCCGTCGAAGTCTGGGCACTAGACTGGCCCTTGTCCTCTCTACTCATAAACCACTCTAACTATTAAATTGGCGATTGACCAACTCGGTAAGCTGCCTAACGGCGTCATCCATATCACCTACAGCTCTACGCATCTCTCTAACCATAACGCTAATCCTATACACCATAACATCTAGTTGGTGGAGCACTCCCATGCAACGGCTAGCGGTGTTAGATAATTCAATGAACGACGTCGACCCCGTGGCTCTGACACTCGTAGCATTCCCCTCTTCCCACCTATTAACCGTCCCCTCTACCTTTCCCTAAGCGATGTGGGAATTGTGACAAACCCTCTTGCCTTCACAATCTCACCCCTCTTCCGAGGGGCCCGACATCCTCGTCGGCCACACTTCCAGTTGGGTAAAGGCTCTAATACCATAACTGTAATGCCCCGAAACCCACAAGGTTTCTGGCTCGCTCTGCTCTGTCACCACCTCTGTAGCGTTCCCAAGTCGTTCCCGGTCCGGGGTCACCAACCGTACACTTACTCATCAAATCAATAAAATTTGCATAAAATTTTAAACTTTTGTTCCTCGACTTAAAACAACATTTTTAAAAACGATTAAAATCGTCATGGCAGAAGACTCAATTAAAAAAATCAGTTTAAATAAAACTTCACTTTTCAAAACATTATAAAGAGGAACCGGTCGACACTTGCATGCAGCGGTTGACACCCTGATCCTCGCGGTCAACACTTTACTCCTCTCTGCCCACACCGGTCGAACCTCGTGATTGATACTTCTACGCTCATCACACAGAGCGGTCGACACCTGCCTTCACCTGTCGACACTTTAATACTCTCTGTCTGCACCGGTCGAACCTCGTGGTCGACACTTCTACGTTCATCACAAAGAGAAGTCGATACTTGCCTTCACCAGTCGACACTTTAATACTATCTACCCGCACCGGTCGAACCTCGTGGTTGATACTCTCACCAGTTTTACACTAATCGGTCGACACCTAGTTTGGCTCTGTTCCCGTAGCTCGACCCCTGCGGTCGACATTTACCTAGTTTGGTCGATACCTATGCATATCGGTCGACACTTTAACACTCTCTGTCTGCACTGGTCGAACCTCGCGATCGACACTCTCATCACTTTTTACACTAATCGGTCGACACCTAAGGACACCGGTCGACGCCCTGCACAAACAGCCTAAAGACAACCCCCACTCACAAGAAAACAAATGACGAAAACCACCGCCCTTTAAACCACAGAGTAACACCTGTATTTGTAATCAAAATCCCCCAAATAGTTTCAAAATACATCTATCGACATTAAAATATCTGTTTATACATCAAAATCTATACACCAATTTCTTATACACTTAACACAGACTCTACAAAATACAACCCTGAAACCTACCATCCAGCCTTACTCTATAGGTCGGGTTGCCCTAATGAACTCCACCTGCCAGCACATGGTAGCACGCTACCAACTGCCTACTTGCCCTGGCTGGGCTCTCGGAACTCACCAGTAGGGATCTCTACATCTACACCACAAAACACACAACATAAGTCTAACGCTCAGTAAGTAGTACAATATGAAACGTAAAACCTACAACACAATCCTATCACATGCAGTCTATACATTTTCACTCATGTTGTCGTAACCTGTGCCGTGTTGTACAGCCACACCATGGTGAGGTTGGACTCTCTCGCCACCTCACTCACTGGCACGTCGCCACCATCTCGATTCCTCTAGCAACGGGGCCCACAAGCTGTACACACGTGTCATCCCACACACAGGAACTGTTATGCCCCATTTCCCATAGTACATGAAGGCAAGGGCCAATTGGCCTAAAGGTGAGGTGGAGCTGGGCTACTCCTCGGGTGCGCCGCAGCTGGGCGCACGGCCCACTAAGTCGCACAAGTGCGCAGTCCATGAAGCAAACATGGGCCAGAGGGCGGATCCATGAAGCTATGCAAGTAAGTGCTATAATGACTAAGTGTTGGGCAGGGCATTTAGTGAGACAGTAGTTACACGTACGTGGTGCGTACACGAGGCGTACTCGGCACGCGATTGGCGCACGCGGTGCAGATATGGAGTGGACATGGCTTAGGGATAGCCGTTGGCACCCGGACATAACCGTTGGTGGGTCATTACACCTCGACAGCTAGCTGTTGGTGCGAGGCATTACGAGCGCACACGGGACGCGGTAGGCATGCGGGACGGACACAGCGTGCCAGATGGGCATTGGGCGCGGAATGCACTCTTCAGTTGGGGCGCGCTGGGCAGACTGGCAACCGAGCCTTGGCGCACGCGGCATGCATTAATGGCGCGCACGCGGCAGTTATTGATGGCGCGCAACGAGCATCAATGTTGCACGCACCAGGCGGGCGGCGGGCATTCAAGGCGCGCGCACGCGGCTGACATTCAAGAGGGGCATCCGAGGACATTAAGTGAGGGCGGCACATTGATGTCCATTGTAACTTATGGCCTAGCCATTTTTTGTATATAAGCCTCATGAGCTACCAAACTGAGGGCATCCGAGAAAGGAGTTCCTAGAGCTATTGTGGTGTGCCGTGAGCGAGTTTCCTAGTCTTTTTATTTAGAATAGAAAAGAGGGTTGGGAGGTTTTGCTCCCGTAAACACTTGTCTCATTTCTACTTATTTCCACAAGCACCAACAAGGAGGAAGGCTGGTCAAGTCGGGGACTTGACGCCGCACATCCCATCAAGAAAGCAAAAATTTTAGGTGCAAATTTGGGGGTGTGACAACTGGTATCAGAGCACGGTCAACCACAAAGATAGAATCTCTGGAGCAAGGAACCTTGGAGGCTATTCTTGCGAGGCTCGACGTGTTGGAGAGCTTTGTCGGTATATCAATGGCAACATTGGAGGATAGGCCATTGGTGGTGGACCTTCGCCTGATGAAGAAGGAAATGGGCGATTTCCAAGCATCAGTGGGGGCGGACAATTTTGCTATCAAACAATATGTCGCGGACATCGTTGATCATATAGACAAGGAGCTTGCCAAGATAGGCAAGAATGCGGTTGGAGGCTCAAGCCGAAGATTAGCTACCTCGGCAATATAATACAAGGTACCGGAGCCTAAATCTTACAATGGTAACCGCAATGCAAAGGAGTTGGAGAACTTTCTTTGGGACATGAAGCAGTACTTCATGGCCGCTTGCATCGAGGAGGAAAGCCAAGTCATGATTGCAAGCATGTACTTAGGAGGTGATGCAAAGCTATGGTGGTGCCAAAACCAGAACCGGGAGCCACTCATTGACACATTTGAGGCGCTGAAGAGCGAGCTCAAAGACCGATTCTTACCGCTCAATTAAAAATGAACCGCGAAGGAGGCGCTAAGAAAGCTACGACAAATAGGCACAATGCACGACTACGTGAGGGAATTCAGCTCACTATTACTTGACATCAATAACATGCATGACAACGATAAGCTATTCAACTTGATGACGGGGCTACAACTGTGGGCCCAAGCGGAGCTAAGACGCCATGGAGTGAAGGACGTGCTAGCAGCTATTTCGGTTGTCGAGAGTCTTGTGGACTACAAGACTGCTCCCTCAACGGAAAGAAGGAAAGGCAAGGAAGATAGGCGCGGAAGCAAGGCAAGTGGAGGAGGCACGGACAAAGGTAAGGCGGCTGATAAAGTGTCAAGTTCTAAGGGACCTGATCACTCCCAAAAGAAGAAGACAGTGTGCTTTATCTGTGGCGGCTCACACTATGCAAAAGAATGCCTGAGGCGGGAGGCATTATCCGCGGTACGCATGTAAGGGGGTGAATCCGAGGAGGAAGACAAACCACGGGTGAATCCAATCCAGCTTGTCAATGCTATCTCTAGTGGAGGCACGGGGCTAACACAAAAGGGACTAATGTATGTCAATGTGAAGATCCAAGGGAGACAAATCCGCGTTATATTG
This sequence comes from Begonia peltatifolia, assembly GCA_022433055.1. Classification (NCBI taxonomy): domain Eukaryota; kingdom Viridiplantae; phylum Streptophyta; class Magnoliopsida; order Cucurbitales; family Begoniaceae; genus Begonia; species Begonia peltatifolia. The sequence continues at coordinate 8,748,199 of CM039523.1, forward strand.
GACACTAGGACGACCAACAACTTCATCTCGAGCGAGAAGGCGAGAGAGCTTGGCTTGGAGCTAGCTAAGAGCGACACAAGGATTAAAACTGTCAACTCGGGGGCACAGCCTATTAAAGGTACTACTAAACCTTTGATGAGCATGGGAGAGTGGCGACGGGAATGCCTACTCATGGTGGTCCCACTAGACGATTTTGAGCTTATTTTGGGGCTCAAATTCTTCCGGCAAGCCAAGGCGATGGTCTTGCCACATCTTGGCGTATTGGTGATCCAAGATGACCTAGCACCATGCATGATAAAGACAGAGACACACAGAGGTAATATTATGCAATCATCTCTTCAACTAAAGGCGGGCCTTAAGAAGGGCGAGACTACCTTTCTGGCGACGTTGAGGGAGGTCAAGGAGGACCAGACTAGCAAGTTGTCTAAAGAAGTGCTACGAGTACTCGAGGAGTACGAGGATGTGATGCCATTGGAGCTACCGAAGAAGCTTCCACCAAGGCATGGCGTGGATCACAAGATTGAACTAGAACCCGGGGCAGTTCCACCAGTACAAGCACCTTACCGCATGTCACCTCTGGAGTTAGCGGAACTACGGAGGCAATTAGACGAGCTGTTGGAGGCAGGTTACATCCAACCGTCCAAGGCACCATATGGGGCACTGGTGCTATTTTAGCGAAAGAAGGATGGGGCGCTTTGGATGTGCGTAGCTACCGAGCGCTAAATAAGATGACCATCAAAAACAGGTACCCGATTCCTAATATAAGTGACCAGTTTGACAGATTGGCGAAGGCGACTTACTTCACCAAGCTGGACCTGCAGTCAGGATATTGGCAGGTGCGGATCGCGGATGGTGATGAGGCAAAGACTGCTATGGTGTCACGTTACGGGTCCTATGAGTTTCTGGTTATGCCTTTCGGCCTAACCAATGTGCCGGCCACATTTTGCAACCTGATGACCGAGGTGCTATACGACTTTTTGGACCGCTATGTGGTGGTCTACCTGGATGACATAGTCGTCTACAACTAGTCACTTGAGGAGCACATACAACATTTGAGGCAAGTGTTTGAGCGACTACGACAGTAATCATTGTATGTGAAGCGGGAGAAGTGCGAATTTGGGACGGAGGAGATCAATTTCCTAGGCCACTACATACGACGAGGTGAGATTCGCATGGATGGTCGAAAAGTGGAGGCAATCAACGGATGGACCACGCCTACCAAGGTAACCGAGTTGAGATCATTTTTGGGTCTAGCTAACTACTTCCGCAAGTTCATTGTGAACTACTCCAGAATAGCAAGCCCATTGACAGACTTGTTGAGGAAGGAGCACGCTTGCCAATGGACAGACTCATGCCAAGAAGCATTCGAGCAACTCAAGAGGGCGGTGTCTTCCGAACTGGAGTTGAAGTTGCCGAATTTTGCAGCACCATTTAAGGTACACACCGATGCGTTGGACAGGGCTATTGGAGGGGTTCTAACACAAGACGGTCAACCAGTGCATATGAGAGCCGCAAGCTCAAAAGGGCGGAAGAGAGGTATTCAGCCCACGAGAAAAAGATGGTGGCGGTAATTCATTGCCTTATGACATGGAGGCACTATTTGTTGGGAACCAAGTTCGTGGTGGTGACGGACAATGTCACCAACACATATTTCCAGACGCATAAGAAGTTGTCGGCTAAGCAAGCACGGTGGCAGGAATTCTTGGCCGAGTTCGACTTCAATTGGTTGCACAAGGCGGGCACCGAGAATAAGGTGGCCGATGCCCTGAGTCGAAAGACACACGAGGAGACCGTGACATCTATCACTAAGGTGCAATCTAACCTTGTTGATGAAATCAGGGAAGCTGCAAAGAAGGATCCAGCATATATTTGGGTGACAAGCCAAGTGAAAGAAGGCTTGGTCCAAAGATATTGGCTAGAGGACGGCTTGTTGAGAGGCCGAGGCAACCGGATACTTGTTCCAAGTGCAGGAGGCATCCGGCAGCGCATATTGAGGGAGACTCACGACACCAGATGGGCGGGCCATCCGGGCGTTGAGCGCATGACAGCACTATTGGCTCGTACTTATTCGTGGCCAAGAATGAGGGAGGACGTAGAGCTGTACGTCAAGACTTGTCTAGTGTGCCAAGTAGATAAGATGGAAAGGAAGAAGGAAGCCGAGCTACTTCAACCTCTTCCAATCCTGAAGAAACCATGGGATTCGGTTTCAATGGACTTCATCATGGGCTTTCCATCAATCGGGAGGATGGAGACAATCATGGTCGTGGTGGATCGGTTCTCCAAGTATGCTATATTCATGGGAGTGCCGAAGGGGTGGTCGGCACATGACGAGGCGGAGTACTTTTTAGAGGGAGTGGGGAAAATATTTGGACTCCCTTGTGAGATCATCAGTGACAGGGATCCAAGGTTCACGGGCAACTTTTGAACAACATTGTTCAAATTATTGGGGACGGAAATCAAGTTTTCCACAGCAAATCACCCTCAAACCGACGGGCAAACAGAGCGCACTAATACAATACTCGAGGAGTACTTGCGGCATTTCGTGTCGGCTACTCAAAGGAATTGGTTGAAGCTATTGGGTGTTGCCCAAATTTCTTTCAACATACACAAGTCCTCATCGACCGAGATGAGTCCAACGGAGCTAACACTCAGATTTCAGCCGGTTACACCACTAGTGATCGCACAAGGAAGGGAGGAGCATGGCTCTTGCCCGACCGCGTATCAATATGGCTTGGACCGGAAAGAGCTTATTGAGCAAGCCCGAGATAGCTTAGCAAAGGCACAACATCGGATGAAGAAGTATGCTGATGGGAGGAGGAGGATGCTGGAGTTCAAAGAAGGGGACAAGGTTCTCTTAAAACTCACTCCACAACTTTGGAAGAAAGTCAAGGATCGGGGATTCCACAAGGGACTACTTCCAAGATATGAGGGACCATTCGTGTTTACTAAGAGAGTTGGGTCGGTGGCCTACCGATTGCAACTTCCGAAGAGGCTCAAACTTTATCCGACCTTCCATGTAAGTTTTCTAAAACCTTATCACCAGGGGGATCGGCTACAAATGCAAAGAGCACCACCCGGGGTGCGGGTGGAGTTCTCGAAGAGGATTGCCAAAATCCTTGATCATCGAACCATGCGGGGCAGCAAGAAGGATGAGCGGCGAGAATTCTTAGTACAATGGGAAGATGAAGAGGAGGCCACATGGGAGGGAGATATCAACATATGGCAATTCGAGGGGCAGATCACTGACTACCTAGCTTCGGTGTCGACGAGGCCGTCAACTTCATTCAGTGGGGGTAGATTGTTACGCCCCATTTCCCATGGTACATGAAGGCAACGGCAAATTGGCCCAAAGGTGAGGAGGAGCCGGGCTACTCCTCTGGTGAGCGGCAGCTGGGCGTGCGGCAGATGGGCGCGTGGCCCACTAAGTCGCACAAGGTGCGCAGTCCATGAAGCAGACATGGGTCAGAGAGCAGATCCGTGAAGCTATGCAAGTAAGTGCTAAAATGGCTAAGTGTTGGGCAAGGCATTTAGTGAGGCAGCAGTTACACGCATGCAGTGCACACACAGGCCGCACTCGGCACGCGGCTGGAGTACGCGGTGCCCGCAGCAGGGGCGTTACGCACAAGCAAGGCACCGAAGTTGTGAGGGCGCGTAGTTGGCGCACACGGAGTAGACACGAACTGGACACGGCTTCGGGATAGCCGTTGGGGTGTTACAGTGGGTGACATAGCTGTTGGTGCCCGGACATAGCCGTTGGTGGGGCGTTACACCTCGACAGCTAGCCGTTGGCGCGAGGCATTACGACCGCGCGCGGGACGCAGCAAGCACGCGGGACAGACACGGCGTGCCAAATGGACGCAGGGCGCGGAATGCACTCTTCAGTTGGGGCGCGCTGGGCAGTCTGGCGTTCGAGCCTTGGCGTACGCAGCATGCATTAATGGCGCGCACGCAGGAGTCATTGATGCCGCACGGCGAGCATTAATGCTGCGCGCACCACGCAGGCGGCAGGCATTCAAGGCGCTCGTGCGGCCGACATTCAAGAGGGGCATCCGAGGACATTAAGTGAGGGCGGCACATTGATGTCCATTGTAACTTATGGTCGAGCCATTTGTGTATATAAGCCGTATGAGCCACCAAGCTGATGGTATCCGGGAAAGGAGTTCCTAGAGCTATTGTGGTGTGCCGTGAGCGAGTTTCCTAGTCTTTTTATTTGGAATAGAAAAGAGGGTTGAGAGGTTTTGCTCCCGTAAACACTTGTCTCATTTCTACTCATTTCATCAAGTACCAACAAGGTGGAAGGCTGGTCAAGTCGGGGACTTGACGCCGCACATCCTATCAAGAAGGCAAAAATTCTAGTTGCGAATTTGGGGTGTGACAGCAACCATCACAGGGTGAGACTGAATGCACTCGCCACACCACCCCTGACACGTCGCCACCGTTCTGATTCCTCCAGTAATGGGGCCAGACTTGCTCACCACCACGCACACCGTAGCATCCATACTAGGGTGAGCCTGGACGCACTCGCTACACCACTCCCTGGCCCGTCGCTACTGTCCTAGTTCCTCCAGTAACGGGGCCAGAGCTGCCCACACACACATCATTCTCACCGCCACGCGTCACACTTCACGTTCGCACATAAAACCATGTTCAAATTCATTTTCGTTATACTTTTCAAACCATGATGCATGACTGAACAAAAACATGCAAAACACCCAATACCTCCCTACCGTCCCATGGTGTAGGCCCGTAAGGGCAACGCACATGCAAACACTACTTACTTGGCATCCTAGCTTTCCGTGGTTCTCGTTTCTATCACTTTCTCGGGTTCAACCTATCACATAACCAATTCACATTAAATTCCATCTCACAGTTCATCTTGTGTACTAAAATTACGTCTATTAACTCAATCCATCAACGCTCGACTAAAACGGGTCACTATCCCGACTCGGCCAAAAATCATCATAACTTCCAACGCGCATAACTTTTGCACAAGTTATCGGAATCGCTCGATTCTAGCGGCTATACACTCATTAGGATGTCTAGTTTCTAACGACTTTATCCATTTTACAATCCATATCTATAGATTGGCCGAATGTGGCCGAAAAAAAACCATTCCGTAACCCAAGTTTTTCAGTTATCCAAACGCTCAATATTCTCCATAAAACCCGTAATCTACTCCTACTTCCAACTTAAACACCAATATATGAACAAAAGTCGACTTGAACTTCTAAATCTCATATCTCCCTCCTAGGGTTACCAAAACTATCCAATACAGCCTCTAACTTTACTTTTAACACTCCAAACAGCTAAAGAACTAACTATCTACTACGAACTAACTAAAACTCACTGAAAATCTGAAAGTTAATGAAGAATCAGAGAAGAAAATGTCGCTTGAAGGAAGAAATTGCCAAGAGGATGAGGGTTTCGCGTGGGGAGGAAGGATCACTGAAGGGGTGTTATGTGTTTCCTTCCTTTTTCTTTTATAAAAGTAATAATAATAATAATAATAAGTTAATTACTAGATCGGTCTCACTATTTAATTTTTTAGCTAAACTATTGTTCAGCCCGTGTACAGTTGGAATCCTAAAATTTTTTCTTGTCCATTAGCCTTAAAATAATCCTTTATCTACTAGTACAAATTCTCCGCTCTCAATTCCGACCAAAACTTCACCGTTTACCAATACGAATTTCAGAAAATTATTTTAGCAGAAATACTGGGTGTTACACGTACAGTTCATTGTTGGAGGTAATTCCATCTAGGGAAATGAGAAGGCATCTCATGATCCCATCTTTTGGGATAGCCAACTCATAATCCCGCCTTACAATAAAATTTATGTTTATTCAGTCATTCTCTCCTCTTTCTATCTTGATGTCTATCTTTTCTTCTTTCTTCTCTTTAAATATTTCTCGATGTTAATTTTTTTTTCATGATGCATGAGTCATACATAAACATACGATGCAAAACATAACATATTTTTGAGTCAATTCATTTGTTCTTTCTGTTAAATCATAACTTACTACGTATCATAAAAATATTAATATTTCTACATCTATCAAGTCATCAAAGGAAGCATATAGTCGAACAACATCATTGTCAATATCATATCATCTAGCAATACATCACATCAAAAGTCTATACTATAACACATCTTCAACCGACACCATCATCAATATAATCACATCATAATCAAAAATTTATACTATAATACATCCTCGAGTGACATCATCAAAAATGATAACCATAAAATATAACGTCAATCGTAATTTCATCTTATCATAACGAGTAAACAAATCCTCAAGTCATTAGTGTTATAATGTACTAACAAACAAATCCTCAAAGTCTTATCGCAATGAAACTACTTAACCTAGCACTTTGTGATGCAGATTGATAAGTCAACGCATTAAACATCACTTACCTGGATTCCTTACCACGATAACGGTCGCTTTAGGCTGATTATCCATCTCTTTAGATTGACTTATTCATAAAGATACTCATGTATTAATATTCTTGATATATAGAAATCGTGAATCTCAAACATTGTAAATCCAAACCCTAATCGATCATTGGTTACTCTTATGACCATTCGGGTATCATTGCCTAATCAATTACATCATGAAATAGACTTACCTTGACAAAGCTTGAGAGGGGCGGGAAGCCAGCTCGTGGCTTTGGGTCAAAATTATACGTTTATGGTTAGGGTTTTGTGTATTTATAAGCTTTTTCCCACGAGATCGGTCGAAACTTTGGGTAGTTCGGTCAACACTTAGTTCAATTGTAACACACGAATGTCGTCTCCTCTGGTCGACACTTTGATGGTCTAGTTGGCACTTCTTGTTGTTTTCAGGCTACCGATCTACACCTTTACCATTTTTTTCGAAAAATTATTCTTTTTAATTCGGAACACTTTTGATAATTAAATCCTGATGACATCAAATAATTCTAAAAAATATCTTATTAATAAAGAGAAGTAGCAACACCAATATAAATAAGTATTATCTCTAAAGTTACGTTTAACAAAATTTTCTGGTGTTACAACATTGGTAGACACCTTCCAAGTAGGGGTCAACTCTTGCTCTACAAAAGACATGACAGTCGACACCTTGAACAAAAGGGTCCGCCCTTTGAGCACGCTAGACACAGTAAGGGTTGACATCTTGAGGAAAGGGTCGACACTTTGTGCTCTTGGGTTGACACCTTGAACAAAGGATTGACCCTTGAACTTCTCTGGTATGTTTAGTGTTGATTGGCCGATCGACGCCTGAACCATCAGTCAACCGGGTCGACAATTTTCCAAGGTGTTGACCCTTGCTCAGCTTTGGCATCGCCATTGGTTGACAAGTGTCGACTGCTACATTGATTTCCAACAAAACAAGTGACCTCAAATAACGCAAATATTTACTCGAAAAAATAAATAATACGAAAAATGGTAAACATTACTATATCGGATAATGCCAACATTAAAATTAATCAACAAAATTTTTTTCATTACATATAATAAATGCTCATTAAGTTTCCTTGTTGGGAGCAAAACACCAAACGTTAAATCAACAACAAATTGAAATGCATGATATTGTATGAAATCTAGAAAAGATTACAACATGTAATATTGTAAGAAGTAAGAAATCTAATAAAAATAAATTAGTTCAGCTAGATTTAAACAACAAGGACAAGATACTGACTTCCCCCTAATTCAACTATAATCCTTACCAAGAAACAAGAGTATTTTGGTGAGCCAAAAAGATGTAGGATTCAGGTTGACCAACTTTCCAGGGGCCAGCCCTTTCTCCTTGACGGCAACGGTAGGCCGCAATCATCTCCTCTCCTTTGCTCTTTTTCACAAAATGACCATCCAACGCTCTACTGCAGTACAACAGTACTTCTTGATTCTCCGGCCATCTCGTGTCAGTGCAGAACTGAAGGCCAACGTTTTCTTTAATTTCAACCCTTTCCCCCTCCACCCATTCACTCTTCAGAAAGTCCTTCAATTTCCATGTAGTTGCCACTTTTTGTGTGATTGACAATGGCAGACATACTAACAATAGACGTTTTCCAGTTGATAGAATCACACAAGACCGAGAAACCCTTTGGCGTGGAAGATTGATATTATGGGCACTTTCGTCACGAAGATCAACTGCAAAAAGCTTCGTCTTTACGTCCATGTAATTATGAGCGGAATAATAAAGTACACCATCCAACGAGAATAGAGGGCTTCCATAATGTTCAAAGTGTATGGGAAGATTTGGATTAACATTCATCATCCTCCAGGCCATATTGCTACCCACAGTCAACACGCATAGATTATCGGAGAGTTGACAGATAACTTTGATTTCTCCGGTGAGCGGCATGTACGCTATATCAGCAAAAAAACAATAGTCAGGTAATGTGGGAAGCTTCGAGATTTGACAAGTGACGGGATTCACAACAAATAAACATCTATCGTGGTCATTCGATTGCAGCAGAAGGATGCCGCCTGAACTGCCTCATATACCTCACAAATATTCTGTGAAACAGTTTGACTTCAGTTTGGTCTTCATTAATCTCAGCTAAGCGGGAAAGGTTATGCATCCGAGAATTTTAGAACAAACCAAATTTTGAATGCAAAGCGCGAGTCTTTGCGAATTTCGGGTCGCGTATTATATTAGACCAAGTCTTCCAAACAAACCTCCCATGGTTGATCAGAAATCGAGCAGGAAGTCGAGCAAGAATGATGTAGATGATGTCCACTGAAAGATATAAAGTAGTATCCTCGTCCATCTTTTCTGCAGCTTAGAAGAAGCGAGGTCGAATGAATACCTGCTTTTAATGCGTAATTTTTAAAAATTCAACTTTTCGTAAAAGTTTAAAGAAAGGAGATACCCCAGGGGAAAAGGAAAGGAACATTCATGATTCAACGAAGGAGGAGGAGAGAGAGAGAGAGATTGAAAATTGGAAATAAATCTAATGACAGCCACCAATTTAATGAAGTCGTCACATTCTAATTATCCAGGAAAAGGCCAAAATAAAATTCCTAGAACTGCGGATCGACATGATTCTGCCGAAGTTTAGAGCACAGTCCAACGGGACTGTGCTCAATTTTTCTAATGCTATCAACAAACACAAACTGAGGATTGTGCAAGGGTTTGAAACCACCAATAATAAGAGAATGTAACGTTTCAAATTCTTAAAATTTAATTTCTACAATTTGAAAATTCTAAATTTTTTTTAAATTTATTTATCAAATTTGGTTTGAAATAGAGTGTTGAAAATACTAAATTTCATATTTTTGGAAGGATTTTATTTAATATTAACAAAAATATTAACTACACAGAAGCATAAAAAATTCAATCATGAAATAGATTTATCAGAAATCAAAATAAATGCAGAATCAATAAATCATATATTAATTAAAAAATTCAAAATGTTCGTTGAAATCTCAACAGAAAACAAAATACAAAATATCCTCAAATAAAACTAAAACATACAAAATTAGACTATTTTTTCTTACTAAAAAGTTTTTTTTTCCTTGTATGCTCGGCTGTCTATGGAAGGTTTTCAATCGAAGTCATATCATTCTTAGATAAAAAATAATCTACATCACAAAAGTACAAACTATGAGATAAATCAACAAGCGAAAACACTTGCATGTGCAAATTAACATTATAATTTATCAAATCTCGACATAACAGTTACATATTGGTTGAAACTCATATTTCAAACTTTGTTCTGCTTTTCTATCTCATTTTCTTTTAGTTTAGCCATCTCATTTTGTCACGATTCGAAAATCCACCACGATTCTCGGTTCGCTAACCACTACTACTCATTACTCTTACTCATGATCCACTCATAAAATTCGTTTAAAAATTTGAAACATGTTTTTTGACTTGAAATAACACTTTTAAAATTGACTGAAAATCTCGCAGCGGAAGACTTTTGGTTAAAAAAATCATTTTAAATAGAATATCACGTCTTTAAAACATTAAAAGACATTTTCGGTCGACCCCTGTCGGCACCGGTCGCCACTTCGTTCGCCTCTACCGGCACAGGTTGACCCTCACGATCGACCTCCTTCTACTCACCCACAAACCGGTCGACACTTCTCCTTAGCAGTCAACATTTCAATTCTCTCTGTTTCCATCGGTCAACCTTCGCGATCGACACCTCTACCATCTCCTTCATTCCTGGTCGACACCTACAGCCGTAGGTCGACACCTTGATCTCCTCTGTCCGCGCAAGTCGACCATTGCGGTCGACACCGCTGCCATTTTTACACTACCAATCGACACCTACAACCATAAGTCGACACTTACTTTACCTCTGCCCGCAGAGGTCGACCTTCGCAGTCGACACTTGCAGGGTCGGGTCGACCACTAAGCATGCCGGTCGACACTTCCCTCACAGAACCTCAATAAAACCTCAATTTTTTTCCAATACGATCAATATTGACTCGACGTGAAAAACAACAAAACCATCATTCTTACAATCAATTAAAAATCGTTAAATACGTCCAGACTACTGAACATTTAAAATCTATTTTCTTTACAAAATGACTCAAAACGACTCGGACTCGATCTCTACACCCGTACTATGAATACCGCGTCAAAATTACCCTAACAGCCGGTCGGATCATCTACGACCGTGCTCCTCCAACTGCCTGCTAGTATTGTGCTCGCTCTGAGTACTCACCAGCTATCGCTTCGTCACCTACATCACATAACGCAACTATTAGGCTAATGCTAAGTAAATAATGCACATAAACACACACTAAATCAAACACCCCCTAACACATGCAGTTTCTACAGTTTCGTCTCTATTTTCGTTTTCATATCTTTCTTACATCTTCTTTATCTTCTTACTACTGAGTTCTTTTTTACGCGCTTGACCAAGGTGATCCATTTCACGGTCCCCCTCATAGGACAAAGCCAATCTTGGCCTAGTAATGTGGTACTCCTCGCAATCTCTCTCGTAGGACCAGGGCCACCATGTAAAGCAGGGGAAGAAATGACATACCTCATGGCCCCCCTCATAGGACCATGCTACTCAACCCCACCTTCATTATCTACTTACGTATCTTCTCAATTTCGTTTTTCACTACTCACATCCTACTATTTTTGTCTCATAAATACATGAAAATTCTTTTTGGTCTCGTTCTTCTACTTTAAAACAATGATGCACAACCATGAAAGTATAGCATAAAATAAACGTGCGGTGCATCTTACTTAACTGTGATGTAGGCCCAAAGGCAAAATTCCTACTACATTACGTACCTCGCCGTTTAAAGGAGTGGTGAGGTTCGAAAAGCGAGGGAAGCTCAACCCTCGGTTTGTGGGACCATTCTCGATTGTCAAGAGGATTGGGAGAACTGCGTACCAGCTCCAGTTGCCTTCGTCGATGGATGTCATCCATGATGTTTTCCATGTCTCAATGTTGAGAAAGTGTATGCACGATCCCTCTCAGGTAGTGCCACAGCAGGATATTAAGATACAACCGACGCTAACTTATGAGGAGAGGCCAATGAGGCTCCTAGAGTTGGCAATGAAGGTGTTACGCAATAAGGAGATCCCTTTGGTCAAGGTGTTATGGCGCAATCATGCTGTGGAAGAGACTACTTGGGAGCGCTGTGAGGACATGGGGCGCCAGTATCCTGACTTATTCGATGCGTAAATTTTGAGGACAAAATTCTTATAAGATAAGGGGATATAATAATCCAAAAAATTTTTAATTTTAAATCTAATTTTTGAATTTTTAATTAAATCTCGGTTGAAATTTTGAGAAATATTTTAATAGGTAATTTAATTTATAAAATCGAAATCTACGTTTAGTGGCAGCTTCCGAAAATTTTAAGTCGGAAGGACGAGAATTTAACGAAATTGCGGGCGGTTAAAACACGTGAGGGCGTTTTAGTAAATTAATTTATAATTTTTAAAAATTAAAAAAAAACATAATAACAAAACAACCGAATGGCTTTGGGAGGAAGTCATTCGGCTGTTGAACGTTGACACCCGAGAGAGCGACGGGGAGCGAGAGAAACCTGGGAGATGGAGAGGGAGCACGACGATCTGTTGACACCGACGACGGAGGAGAACCGAACGCCGGTTAACCGAGAAGATTGTGGTGGAGACAAGTTCGATTTCTCGAGCTCAAAACCAAAGGTGACCCCTGTTTCGGTTTCCCCTGTTTTGGCCAAGCTTAATGCTCGACTTCCTTCCTTTTTCTGTGGACTTGGGCGAGATGTTTGAGTGAATTAGGAGTGTGAATGTATGTGTTTAGGGGATGGACAGTAAGTGTGTAACACCCGAAAATTTTGTTTGAATTAATTATGGATTTTTGTATAGTCAGTGGAGTTTTGTTCCGAATTGATAACGGAAAGTTCCTGCCCTTAAGTAAAGGATTATTTTGAGGCTAATGGTGAAGAGAGAAATTTAAAAATTTAACCGGAATCGAACGAAATCATAGAATTATGAAACGGTTAAATATGAAGGGCAGCTTAGTAATTAGAATTAATTATTTTAAATGATATACAAAAAATCGGTGTTCTTCTTCCCAAGCAAACCCCCCCCCCCCCCCCTTTCCTCTCTCGTTTCTCCTCTCCTGGGAGCGATCAGCGATTGATTCCTCTTCCGTTCTTCTGAATCATGGCAAGTTCTAGTTATTTTTGTGTAGCTAGTTAATGTGTTAGTGTTATTAGTGACAAAAACGGGTTTGGCAAGAGTATAGGGTGATTTGGTGGAAACCTACAAGGGTAATGTGAGAAGTTGAGTGTAGAGTTGAATTTCATCCGCATACTGGTGCTTAGGATATAAATAGGAGTGGATTACAAGAATTGGTGGGAAAGATTTGGGTGGTTGATTGGCCGAGTATGTGAATTTTTAGAACGGTGTATGTTCGGCCACGTTCGGTAGAGTCATGGACATCCGAATGGGAAATGGATGAAACCATAGGGAACTAGACGTCCTCAGGAACCCGTAGTACTTTGTATCGTCCAATTTGGACGAATATTGAAGAAGTTGTGAATTTTCGAAGTTGGACGGAAATGGTGCGGGATTTCGTGTTTGGTGGAGAGTTTCGGTTTTGGTATGAGTTAGGACTTTCAAGATAGGGAGTTACGAATTTAATAAGTTAGAATTGATGGAGGTATAATTTTATAGGTTTTCCAGTTAACGTACGAGATTTGGATTACGAGTGCTAAGGACGCCAGGTAAGTAATGTAGTAGGATTTTTGCCCTCAGGCCTACATCATAGTACATTAGGATGCATTGCATGTTTATTTCATGTTATGCTTTATTGATTGTGGATCATGGTTTTAATTTAAGAGACGAAACGAAAATGAATTTTCATATTTTTACAAAGTAAAACAGTAGGATGAGATGAAACAAATGAAATGAGAAGATATGTAAGAAGATAACAAAGGTAGGGTTGAGTGGTCTTGTCCCGAGAGGTGGACCGCGAGGTGTATCACTCTTCCTCTGCTTTACGTGGTGACCTTGTCCTGAGAGGTGTGTCACTTTACTAGATTGAGGTTGGCCTTGTCCTGAGAGGTGGACCGTGAGGTGTATCACATTGATCTAGCACGTAAAGAAGAACCCAGTAGTATGAAGATAAAGAAGATGTAAGAAAGAGACGAAAACGAAAGTATAGACAAAACTGTAGAAACTGTATATGTTAGGATGTGTATGTTTTTCAGTGTTTAAGTTTATATGCATTACTTACTTAGTATTAGGCTAATAGTTGAGTTCTGTGATGTAGGTGACGACACAGCTAGTAAGTATCTCGAGCATGCTTAGGACAAGCAGGCAGTTGGGAGAAGACGCTCGTTGGACGACAGGGCCAACATTTGAGGCATTTTGACTATGGCAGGTGTAAGTATGGGTGGTGAGATATTTTGAGTAGTACCTGGTTATTTTGAGGTCAAAGAGAGATTTGAAATTTGGTTGAATATTTTGGTGTGCGTAATAGGTTTGTAAATCGGGTGGAGAAGAGGATTTATGGTTTTTAAATGTTTAGTCGAAACCGTGTTGTTTTGTTTTAAATTCTGTTAAGGTTTCTGGATTGTAAAGTGTCGACCGAAGTCCATAGGTGTCGACCGGTCAGTGTAAAATGGAAGGTGAATGTCGACTCCGAGGTTCGACTTGCGCAGGGTAGAGCCGAAGTAGGTGTCGACTCCTAGTCTCAGGTGTCGACCGGTCCGTGTAAAATTGGAAGAGATGTCGACCGCAAGGGTCGACCTGCGCGGGCAGAGAGGATCAAGGTGTTGACCTACGACAGCAGGTGTCGACCCCTCTCTAAAAAAAGTGTGGAAGTGTCGACCGGTGTCTCCAGTGTCTACCGGTGAAAAGACGCGAAAGAAATGTGGTGTCGACCTGCGTTTGTCAGTTTCGACCGATGAAACCCCGAGACAACTCAAGTATCGACCAGCTTTTGCAGATGTCGACCGGTCTCTTTAATTTTTATGTTTTAAGAGTGAAGTTACTTAAACCGATTATAAACGAGTTTCCTCTGCGGCATTTCTTTTGAAAGTCGTTTTGAGAAAAAAAAAAAAAGAGAGTCGTTTTGAGTAGGAAAATAAAGCTTTCCAATTTCTAGGAAATATTTAGTAAAACATATAAGGGATGGTGATGAGTAGTAGTTCGTAGCGGACCAGGAATCTTGGAGGATTTTTGAGGCGTTACAAAGTGTCTGTATCAGATCCATTCGGTCAAAACGTTCATATGATTACTCAACAGCACCGATCACCGCCCGACGTGCTCCGACAACTGTAAGTGTTTAAGTTTAGTGTTGTTTAGTAGATACGTATGAGCATAGTTGACCATTGTACAGGAAAGATAGTCAGAATGTCGAGACGACCAGGATGTCCTAGAGTCCCAAGAGAGAAAACCAAATAGAGAAGTGAGGACGATTCTGCAACGATCTGACAATTGACAGAATTAATAAATCGGTAGTCCTAGCAGTTAGAAATGTTGCTGAACCGAGAAGTACAGGGAGGTGCAGGCCCTAGTTCTAGTCAGGACCAATCAGGTGATCGATTTTGGAGATTGCGGCCACCGACTTTCAAAGGATAAGTATCAGAGTCGATGGCTGCCGAGGAGTGGATCCGAGCAATAGAGAGCATGTTTAAATATGCGAAGGTAGAAGAGAAGGATAAGGTTATACTGGCCACCTTTCATTTAGCAAAAGATGCCCAGTTTTGGTGGGAATCTATGGAGACCACCGCCGATACTCAGTACATGACTTGGGAGAAGTTCAGGAAAGCCTTCTACGACAAGTATTTTAATAGTACGGTGCAGGCGACTAAGAGGATGGAGTTCTTACAGTTGAAGTAAACTACGTCAGTGATAGAGTACAATCGGCGATTCGAGTCCTTGTCCCGGTTTGCCAGCAATTTGGTAAGCCAGCAATTTAGATAAAGTATTTCAGTTTGTACAAGGATTGAGGCCGAAAATATACAAATGAGTGAAAATAGCAGGCGTAAGGGACATGCCTTACTCCGAGGTAGTAGTCAAGGCATTGGAGGTAGAGGAAACCGAGATGAAGTGTATCAGTCAGAGGGAGGCTTCCAGGAGATCCTTAAGAGAAGTGGCCCCACAGTAGAGCAGAAGTGTCTCCTAGCAGCCACAACAGAGAGGCACAAAGAGATTTAGCGAGGGTTCTAGTAGCCAGGGAAGTAGCAAGAGGCCGCAAGTACTGGTACAATACCCCTAGCGCCCCAAATGTATGAAGTATCATCCTGGAGAGTGCAGATGGTACTCTGAAAAGTGTTACAACTGCAATGAAGCCGGACATGTGGCCAGAGACTACCCGAAGCCCAGGGTTGTATGATGTTTTAATTGCAATGAGGTAGGCCACATCAGCAGAGACTGTCCAGCTTTGAAGAAGGGTCCGACATGCACAACACTGAGAGTATTTGCTATGATTGAGTCAGGAGATGAGAAACAGGCAACCGTGGTGTCAGGTACCATACTAGTAAACTCCGTACCTGCTTATACATTGATTGACTCTGGTGCTACGCATTCATTTATTGCAACCACGTTCGCAGTCAAGTTAAACGTATTGCCTGTGTCAACGAATTGTAACTACGAAGTGATGCTACCTTCTGGTGAGAGAATGCATTCGAATCAAGTTGTATGAGATAGCGTGGTGTTCTTGGGAAGCAAAAATCTACTAGTCGATCTCATCATTATGGATATAACGGGATATGACGCGGTATTGGGAATGGATTGGCTATTCAAGCACTACGCTATGATCGATTGCAGAGTAGGCACAGTGAGTTTTCAACTGTCAGGTGGTGGGAGGCATATTTTTCAGGCCGCGAAGGGTGTTAGGAGAATATCTGTGATGGCGCCTGTTAGTGCTCGTCAGGTTTTAGTTGGTGAGTATTTTGGTTTTCTCGCCAATATTATAGATATGCAAATTCCTCGGGATTCGAGACCGCAGGATGTTTTAATTGTTCAAGACTTCCCTGAAGTTTTCTTAGATGATTTACCTGGTTTGCCTCCGGATCAGGAAATAGAGTTTGTGATAGATGTGTATCCGGGAGCTGAGCCAGTGTCGAAGAATCCCTACAGATTGGCGACAGCAGAGTTGAAGAAGCAATTAGAAGAATTAGTAGAGAAAGGGTTTATACGCCATAGCTTTTCGCCGTGGGGCATGCCAATCCTCTTTGTCAAGAAGAAGGACGGTTGTTGCGAATGTGCATCGACTACAGAGAGTTAAACAAGCTGACGATTAAGAATAAGTACCCTCTACTAAGGATAGACAATTTATTCGATCAACTCCAGGGGGCGCATGTATTTTCAAAGATTGATTTGAGATCAGGTTATTACCAGCTGAAGGTCAGGGCAGAAGATATTCCCAAGATGGCTTTTCAGACGCGATACGGATACTATGAATTCTTGGTGATGTCCTTCGGATTGATAAGTTCGTCATAGTGTTTATCGACGATATTTGGTGTACTCTCGGAGAAAGGAGGAGCATAAGGAGCACTTGAGATTGGTGTTGGAAACTCTGAAGCGACACCAACTTTATGCAAAGTTTTCAAAGTGCGAATTTTGGCTGTATAGAATCCATTTTCTTGGTCATGTCATCTCAAGCGGTAGGATAGCAGTTGATCCAGCGAAGATCCAGGCAGTTAAGGAGTGGCCACAACCGAATAATGTTACGGAGATATAGAGTTTTCACGGGTTAGCGGGTTATTAAAGGAGATTAATTGAGGGATTTTTGAAGATTGCGGCACCCCTGACCCGTTAACGAGGAAAAATGTGAAATACCTATGGTGTGAGGATTGTGAGCATAGTTTCTAGACGTAGAAGCAGAGATTAACTACTGCTCCAATCCTGACGCTTCCTACTGAGGACGGGAAGTTTAGTTTTTATTGCGATGCTTCTAAGGTAGGATTGGGATGTGTATTAATGAGGAGGGGAAAGTGGTAGCATATGCCTCTAGACAATTGAAGGCTTATGAGCAGAACTACCCGACGCACGACCTGGAACTAGCTGCGGTAGTTTTTGCACTAAAAATTTGGAGGCATTGTTTATATGGACAGCAGTGCGAGGTATATTCTGATCACAAAAGGCTGAAGTATATTTTTACCCAGAAGGAGCTAAACATGCGACAACGGCGGTGGTTAGAATTTGTGAAGGATTATGATCTCGAGATTAAGTATCATCCCGGCAAGGCAAACATAGTAGCCGATGCTTTGAGAAGAGTGACGACATCTACTTCGGCTATGACTTCAGGCATGCACGTGGCTTTGGATGAGGAGTTTTGGAAGTTCGAATTAGAGGTGGTGTCGGATGTGTCGGCCATGTTATTGGCTATGTCTCTACAACCCACTAATTTGGAGAAGATTAAGCAGGCCCAGAAGAATGACGCTGGGTGTGGGAAGGTAAGGTCCATCATGGCTTCCGAGGACAGGTCAGAATTCAGTTGTTCGGACGACGGGGTTCTTAAGTTTAGGAATCGATGGTTTATTCAGAACAATGAGGAACTTGAAAGAGAGATATTGTCAGAAGCGCATTCTTCAGGGTTTTTTGTACATTCGGGGAGCACTAAGATGTACAGGGACCTCAAACAACATTACTGGTGGTCTGATATGAAGAGAATGGTGGCGAACTACGTAGAGGCATGTTTGATCTGCCAGAAGGTTAAGGCTGAGTATCAGAGACCGACAGGACAATTACAGTCATTGCCGATACCTGAATGGAAATTGGAGCAAATAGCAATGGACTTTGTTGTAGGGCTGCCTCGAACGACAGAGGGCTATGACAGAATATGGGTGATAGTTGACAGGTTAACCAAATCAGCCCATTTTCTACCAGTGAGGATGACGTATTCTATGGATCACTTCGCCGAACTATATATCCAAGAGACCGTGCGATTGCACGGAGTTCCAACTTCAATTGTATCTGACAGGGACCCTAGATTTACATCGAAGTTCTCGAAGATTTTGCACAAGGCCATGGATACGCAGCTCAGTTTTAGCACAATGTTTTATCCTCAAACGGTGGATAATCTGAGAGGACTATTCAGATGTTGGAGGATATGCTTTGAACTTGTATACTGGAATTCCAAGGATCATGGAGCAGATATCTGCCGTTGGTAGAATTTTCTTATAATAATAGTTTCAAGGCCACGATAGGTGACTCCGTACGAGGCCCTTTACGGGAGAAAGTGTAGGTCCCCGCTTTATTGGGATGAAGTTGGCGAGGCGAGTTTAGTAGGTCTGGATATTTTATAGCAGACAGTAGAGAAAGTTGCATTTATTCGGTAGGGCATTTTAACAGCTCAGAGTCGACAGAAGAGTTATGCAGATCATCGGAGAAGAGAGCTAGAATTTAATGTGGGTGATGAAGTCTTCTTGAAGATTTTGCCATTTAAATGAGTGGTAAGATTTGGGAAAAGAGGCAAGTTGAACCCAAGATTTATTAGACCATTTCCTGTCACGAATAGAGTAGGAAAAACAGCTTACCAGTTGTAGTTGCCAGCCTCGATGGATGGGATCCACAATGTATTTCACGTATCCATGCTAAGGAAGTGTATGCAAAATCTTTCTCATGTCGTGGAACAACAGGACATAGAGGTTCAACCCACATTAACGTATGAAGAGAAGTGGTGGAGATTTTAGATTATGCAGTGACGACTTTACGCAACAATGAGATTCTACTAGTGAAAGTTTTATGGCGTAACCATAACATAGAAGAGACAACTTGGAAGCGGCAACAGGACATGATGAGCCGATACCCAGAACTGTTCAGGTAACAAAATTTTGAGAACAAAATTTCTTTTAAGAAGGGTGAAATGTAACACCCGAAAATTTTGTTTGAATTAATTACGGATTTTTGTAGTTATAGTTAGTGGAGTTTGGTCCAAATTGATAACGAAAAATTCATGTCCTTAAGTAAAGGATTATTTTGAGGCTAATGGTGGAGAGAGAAATTTAAGAATTCAACCGGAATCGGACGAAATCACAGAATTATGAAACGGTTAAATATGGAGGGCAGTTTGGTAATTAGAATTAATTATTTTAAATGATATATAAAAAAAAACTGACGGTGTTCTTCTTCATCAGCACACCCCCCCCCCCCCCCCTCTTCCTCTCTCGTTTCTCTTCTCCCGCGAGCAATCGGCAATCGATTCCTCCTCCGTTCTTCCGAATCATGGTAAGTTCTACTTAGTTTTGTGTAGCTATTAATGTGTTAGTGTTATTAGTGATAAAAACGGGTTTGGCAAGAGTAAAGGGTGATTTGGTGGAAACCTACGAGGATAATGTGCGAAGTTGAGTGTAGAGTCGAATTTCATCCGCATATTGGTGCTTAGGATAGAAATAGGAGTGGATTACAAGAATTGGTGGGAAAGATTTAGGTGATTGATTGGCCGAGTATGTGAATTTTTGGAACGGTGTCTGTTCGGCCACGTTCGGTAGAGTCGTGGTCATCCGAATGGGAAATGGATGAGACAATAGGGAACTAAACGTCCTCAGGAACTCGTAGTACTTTGTATCGTCCAATTTGGACAAATATTAGAGAAGTTGTGAATTTTTGAAGTTGGACGGAAATGGTGCGGGATTTTGGGTTTAGTGGAGAGTTTCAATTTTGGTATGAGTTAGGACTTTCAAGATAGTGAGTTATGAATTTAATAAGTTAGAATTGATGGATGTATAATTTTACAGGTTTTCCAGTTAGCGTACGAGATTTGGATTACGAGTGCTAAGGACGCCAAGTAAGTAATGTAGTAGGAATTTTGCCCTCGGGTCTATATCACAGTACAGTAGGATGCATTGTACGTTTATTTCATGTTATGCTTTATTGATTGTGCATCACGGTTTTAATTTACGAGACAAAACAAAAATGAATTTTAATGTTTTTACGAAGTAAAACAGTAGAATGAGATGAAACGAATGAAATGAGAAGATACGTAAGAAGATAATAAAAGTGGGGTTGAGTGGTCTTGTCCCAAGAGGTGGACCGCGAGGTGTATCACTCTTCCTCTGCTTTACGTGGTGATCTTGTCCCGAGAGGTGGACTGCGAGGTGTGTCACTTTACTAGATTGAGGTTGGCCTTGTCCGGAGAGGTGGACCGTGAGGTGTTTCACCTTGATCTAACACGTAAAGAAGAACCCAGTAGTATGAAGATAAAGAAGATGTAAGAAAAAAACGAAAACGAAAGTAGAGACAAAACTGTAGAAACTGCATATGTTATGATGTGAATGTTTTTCAGTGTTTAAGTTTATATGCATTACTTACTTAGCATTAAGCTAATAGTTGAGTTCTGTGATGTAGGTGACGATGCAGCAGCTAATGAGTATCCCGACCATGCCTAGAACTAGGAGGCAGTTGGAGGAAGACGCTCGTGAGACGGTTGGGCCAGCTGTTTAGGCGTTTTGACTATGGCGGATGTAAGTATGGCTGGTGAGATATTTTGAGTAGTACCTGGTTATTTTGAGGTAAAAGTGAGATTTGAAATTTGGTTGAATATTTTGGTGTGCGTAATAGGTTTGTAAATCGATTCGAGAAGAAGATTTATGGTTTTTAAATGTTTAGTCGAAACCGTGTTGTTTTGTTTTAAATTCTGTTACGGTTTCTGGATTGCAAAGTGTCGACCAAAGTCCATAGGTGTCGACCGATCAGTGTAAAATGGAAGGTGAGGTTCGACTGCGAGGTTTGACTTGCGCAAGGTAGAGCCGAAGTAGGTGTCGACCCCTAGTCTCAGGTGTCGACCGGTCTGTGTAAGATTAGAAGAGGTGTCAACCGCGAGGGTCGACCTGCGTGGGCAGAGAGGATCAACGTGTCGACCTGCGACAGCGGGTGTCGACCCCTCTCTGAAACGAGTGTAGAAGGGTCGACCGGTGTCCTCGGTGTCGACCGATGAAAAGACTCGAGAGAAATATAGTGTCGACCGGCGTTTGTCAGTTTCGATTGATGAAAACCTGAGACAATTCAAGTGTCGGCCGGCTCTTGCAGGTGTCGACCGGTCTCTTTAATTTTTATGTTTAAGAGTGAAGTTACTTAAACCGATTATAAACAAGTTTCCGCTGCGGCATTTATATGTATTTCTTTTGGAAGTCGTTTTGAGTAAAAAAAAAAAAGTCGTTTTGAGTCGAAAAATAAAGCTTTCCAATTTCTAGGAAATATTTAGTAGAGAATATAAGGGATGATGACGAGTAGTAGTTGGTAGCGAACCGGGAATCTTGGAGGATTTTCATGGCGTTACAAAGTATCAGGTGCGAGGGAGAAAAATCGAGGAGGAGGTTGAGCCAAAATTTGGGTTAATGCTCGAATTTCTGATTTCTGGTTAGATTATACTTGAATGAGTGAAATGTGACCTATTGAGTGAAGAAATTGGTGAGATTGAATTAAAGTTGAAATTCTGAGGATTTCGGTGTGAAAACCGATTCTATTTTTAGGGGTTTCGGCCTAGTTTCAGTTATCCGTTTTAAATTCTATTTCAGTGGGTTAAACTAGGTTGTTGGAGGAACATTTGGTCGCTAGAATCGTTTGATTCCGATAACCGACGCAAACGTTATGCGTGTTAAAAATTTATGTCAGATTTTAGGCCGAGTCGAATTATTGAGCGTTTTTAGTAGAATTGTGACGCGTGATATTAGCGTTGCTAATTTTAGTGCGTAAGGCGAGTTTTGAGCGAGTTTTGGTTAAAGGAAACGAAAATGTGAAATTTGAGTGAAGAACATATTCGGTTTTTGGTGTTTTTCACCTATCTACGGCTTACTCTTTTAAAATCTGTCTTAGTATGTTAAAATAGGTTCCTAGGGGAGCATTTAGCTTCTTGAATCATTTGATTTTGATAACGGACACAAAAGTTGTGCGTGTCCGAAGTTTAGGCCGGTTTTGCACCGAACCGAATTAGTGAACTGTTTTAGTTAAAATTTCATGGGTTTAGTTTAGGAATGTGATTCTTAGCGTAATTAGTGAATTTTGATGCGAAGATTTACGAGTGATTGTTTTGTTTTAGATTGAGATGGTTTTGGCGAAGCTGTACGTCGAGTAAGCTTAGGACGCTAGGTAAGTAGTGTATGCATGTGTACACTGTGTAACTTTAGGATTTATGTTATTGATTGTGGGTGTGTGTGTGTATTGTTTGACATGCATCATATTTTTAAAAAGGGAACGAAAATTGTTTTGAATATATTTTGAGTAAGTGGTGAGACGCGTGGCTGTGGTACTGCAGATCCTGCTAGTGTGTGGGCCGGTGCGTACCAACCGTGGATTCTGCGGCGTGTATGTGTCGGCAGTGAGGATGATGGACGGTGGTACTGCCGATCCTACTAGTGTGTGGGCCGGTGCAACACCAGTCGCGGATTCCGCTCTAGAAGTGGGCTGGTTGGGCTGTTGCGAAATGTGTGTGTGTGGCAACTGTGGCTCCGTTGCTAGGGAGGCTGGGACGGGGGCGACGTGTCAAGGTGTAGCGTGGCGCGATGTACACTCTCACCCTGATGTGGTTGTTGTGTGGTGATGCGTGTGTATAGCTTGTGTGCCTCGTTGCTGGGGAGTCCGAGACGGTGGCAACGTGTCAGGGTGTAGTGTGACGCTAGATTCATTCTCACCCTAGTGTGGTTGCACTACGCGTCACAGATGTGACAATATGAGTGTGAGTGTAGAGACTGCATGTGACAGGATTGCATTGTACGCTTTTACTTTCATATCGCATTACTTATTGAGCGTTATGCTTATGTTGAGTGTTCTACGATGTAGGTGGAGATATTGTCACTGGTGAGCCCTGAGAGCCTAGTACTGATGTGTAGGACCTTACCCGAGCACCCACCACGCTGTGGCGCACCTCCATGGCATCGCACGCACTAACTTGACGCCGTCGCGTCACGCGCACACCCACAGCCTCACGTGCCCCATGCACCCTGCCTCCACGCTACGCGTCAGCACGCATGCCCTCGCCTGAAGCCATACGACCCTGGCTCATTGGCAAGGCTGCGTGCCCCGCGCGCTTGCGGTCACGCCACGCTCCCGCGCGCATCGCCACTCACTTCGCACCTCACCGCGCGCATCCCGACCTACAACGTGGTATCTCGACTCCCCAACTTTTCTCCCGAAAATTTGGCAGAGTAACGCTTAAAACTGGCTATACCAAAAATTCTAACTCTACACACAGTTCACTAGAAAATTCAAAAAGTACCCATCCATCAAATATCTAGAGATTCCCATAAAAATCAGAATTCCAAGACAACAAAATCTATCAAGTACAAATGAAGAAAGTACACAATATAGAGCAATATCATGCTCCAACATATAAAAATACACGTGCGTCTCCAAAACACCATAAACACTCCATACAATCCTGTACAATCGACGCCTATACGAACTCATCCAACCACATAAATACCCCGACACAAAGAAAACAACCCGAGCAAATCTCACCACCACCTACCAATCCGCTGTCCGGTGCCTCAGTCGCACATCGATAACCCTCCTACGCCTCAAGATTAGGCTCTCGGGGCTCACCAGCGACAAAGTCTGGACCTACACCATAGAACACACATTCTAAGCCTAACGCGCAGTAAGTAGTGCGATATAAAAATAAAAGCTGACAATGCAATCCTATCATATGCAGTCTCTACACTCACGCTCATGTTGTCACAATCTGTGACACGTAGTGCAGCCATGCCAGGGTGAGGGTGGACCTTGTGCCACGCTACACCCTAACACGTTGCCACCACCACGTAGTTCCCAGCAACGAGGCCCACAAGCCACATAGACGCGCCACCTCACAACAACCACACTATGGTGAGGGTGAACCTAGTGCCACAATACACCCTAATGTGTCGCTACTGTCCCAGACTCCCCAGCAACGAGGCCATGGTTGCCACACACACATTTGGTGATAGCCTAGCCGGCCCACTCCTCGAACAGAGTCTGCGGCTGGTGATGCACCGGTCAAATTCCCCGAGTAGGATCTGCGGCGCCACTGTCAATTATCCTCACCGTCAACACATACACGCCGCGTGATGGCCCAACCGGCCTACTCCCCAAGCAGGATTCGCAGTACCACTGCCACGCGTCTCACGACCACTTACTCAAAATATGCTCAAAAACTATTTTCGTTTCCTTTTCAAAACACGATGCATGTCAAACAATACGCACGCACATCATAATCAAACCACATAAATTCTAACGTTCCACGATGCAGGCCCTCCTGGGTAAAACGCATGCATGCACTACTTACTTGGCGTCCTAAGCTCACCCGACGCACAGTTTCGCCAAAAACGCCTCAACCTAAACCAAAAATCAAAATCCCTCAAAACTCATCTAAGAACTCGTCTTACGTACTAAAATCATCAACACAATCAACGCGTGTCACAATTCCACTAAAAGCACTCACTAATTCGACTCAATTTAAAATTCGACATAAACGTTTGACGTGCATAACTTTTACATCGGACATCAGAATCAAATTATTCCAGTAGCTAAACGCTCCTCCAACAACCTAATTTAACATACTAAAACAAAAATTAAAATGAATAATTGAAGCTAGGCCGAAACCCCCAAAAACAGAACCTGTTTTTACACAAAAAAATCTGAATTTCAACATCAGGCCGATTTCTACTAATTTCTCCACCAATCTATCACATTCTAGTCTATTAAATATAAACTAACCATAATTGAAGGTTTCAAATTCAGAAAACTTGAATTGAAAATTCCAACCCCCTAGGTCTTCAAGCAAAAACTGATGCTCTCCACCACAAATTCCCTACCTAACAATTCTCACCAATTCTCGCCATCCATCGATTGAAAAGGAGAGCATCACACACTCCCCACCTCAACCAACAGAACGGAGAGAGAGAGGAGGGGAACTCTCCGAGCTCTCGACTTTGCTGTCCATGAATCACACAAAGACACGCACAACCTAAAACAACACCAACGCTCAACAAATCACGTGGGAGAAACAAAAGGAAAACGAGGCTCAACTCGGCCGAACTAAATCGAAAACAGGAGAACGCATACCTTCGGTTTCTGCCCCCAAAAACCAAACCACGCTCGAGCCTTAGCTTCGTCGGACTTGTCTGGCACGCCAGCGTCCCACTCCCCTTTGTCGGTCATCGGTGATCGGCAGATCCCTCTCCCCGTCCTTCTCTCACTCTCTCGGTCACTCTCTCTCTCGGGCGTTCAGTTTGCAAGCAACTGAAATGGAATGGCTTCCTCATGAAACCGTCACTAAATTTAGATTCCGAGTTTCATAAATTAATTTACCCGTTAAAATATTTCTCAAAATTTCAATCGAGATTTAATTTAAAATTTCAGAAATTAAATCTAAGATTCAAAATTTTCAGGGTTATTATAATAAACTATTAATTTCATATATTATTTGATTAGTAGAAAGTAAATTAGTAGTATGTAAATTAGTAGAAGTTCAATTAAACATGAGTCACACTCTTTTTAATTTATATTTAGGATACATTATGCGTACGTAACAAAAAATATGAGGAATATCAACCCAATATTTTTTAAATGTTGATTCTATTTTATTAAGTATATCTTTAAATTCATCTATTTGTCGATATTGTGTAAAATTACCTATTAAGTTTAGAAGAAAAAGTTGAGAAGTGAGATAATAAATTACCAAACATTCATTTGTAGCATCATAAAATGGTATTCAAAAACCAAGAAATGTATTTGGTACATCTCAACTAGATTTATCAAGATTAGTACTTTGTGTTTTCTCATTAATAAAAGCACAAATAACTTGCTAATATAACCTAACATTTTTCAACATTAAATAAGTCAAATTCCAACTATTATCTATATCGATTTTTAATTTTTTTAATTTAAGTTGAACAGCTTTCCAAAACTCTCTATATTTTTATCGTCTTGAATTAAATCCAATGATATAAAAAATTACAGATGTAATTAATTCAATAGGAGATGAAATATATATCATATTATCTTTAATAATTAAATTCAAAATATAATACACACATCTCAAGAGTTATGCACTAGCATTGTTAGCACTAGCATGATCAAGAGTTATGCTAATACTCTATATCTAATAAAATATTTTTGCAATATTGTTATAATATATCTATAAATAGTTATATCTGTAATAACCCAAAAATTTTCAGAATTTAAATTATTTTTCCCGTTAAAATATTTGGGAAAGGTTTTAGCGGAAAATTTATTTTATTAGAGTTAAATTTATTTCATAGAAGAAATTTCAAATTTTAAAGTCGGGAGTACGCGAATTTAATGAAGTTTCAGATGGTTAAAGTGCGTAAGGGCGATTTAGGAATTTGATTTATTGATTTAATTCTTATAAGAAAAAAAAACAAAACAAAACAACTGAATGGCTTTGCGAGGAAGCCATTCAATTGTTCTGTTCTTCGTCGAGTACCCGAGAGCGAAGGGCGGTTGAGAGCTGAAATCTGAGCTTCGATCGACGGGCGACGAGCGTGAGTGTGAGAGGGAAACTACAGGCGAGTGTTGCTACTCCGACGAACCGAAGCCATTCGGTTTTAGCAGGTCGAGCTCCCGAAGATAGAGAGCTCGAGTGCCTTGTATCGTCGACCGAGGGAGTGAGCTTCCATCCAACTCTGTCGCCAGTGACTGAGCATTTTATTAGAGTTCTTCTTCTTCTTCTTTCACCCGAGTGCAGAACGACGTCCCTCGGTATGTCTCTCTCTCTCTCTCCCTCTGCTGTCCTGTTCTGTTTTGGCAACCGAGTGGGGGTTGAAGTGAGTTTCGAATTCTGAGATTTTCGGCAATAATTAGGAGTGGACAGTGAAGGAGTGGTTGAGAGAGGGAGCCGAGAGGGGCTTGGGCTGCCATTCAAGTTTCCTAAGTTGGAAATTCCAAATTGTGTTAGATTTTACTTTACAGGTTGAAATGTGATTGTAGGTGAAGAAATTGGTGAAATTGGGTCGAAGTTGAGATTTCTGAATTTTTTTGTGTAAAAACAGATTCTGTTTTTGGGAGTTTCGACCTAGCTATGGTTACTTGTTTTAAATTCTATTTTTGTGGATTAAATTAGGTTGTAAGAGGAACGTTTGGCCACTGAAATCGTTCGATTTCGATGTCCGACGCAAAAGTTATGCACGTCGGAAGGTTACGTCGAATTTTAGACCGAGTCGAATTATTGAGCGTTTTTAGTGGAATTGTGACGCGTGATGTTAGCATTGTTGATTTTAGTCCGTAAGGCGAGTTTTGAGTGAGTTTTGGTTGAGGGGAACAGAGATGTGAAATTTGGGTGAAGGGCAAATTCGGGTTTTGGTGTTTTTCACCTAGATACGGCTTACCATGTTAAAATCCGTTTTAGAATGTTAAACTAGGTTCCTAGGGGAGTGTTTAGCCTCTTGATTCGTTTGATTCTGATAACGGACGAAAAAGTTATGTGCGTCCGAAGTTAAGGTCGGTTTTCAGCCGAACCAAATTAATGACGCGTTTTAGTTGGAATTTCATGGATTTAGTTGAGAGATGTGATTTTTTTTTTAACATATTTACTGAATGCGTAGATTTATGATTGATTGTTTATGTCTAGGTTGAACCAGATTGTTGGTGGAAACGTGCACTGGGAAAAGCTTAGGACGCCAGGTAAGTAGTGTATACATATGTTTTACCCAGGTGGGCCTACACCGTAGAACATTAGAATTTATGTTGTTTGATTGTGATGTGCATGTGTATTGTTTGACATGCATCATGTTTTAAAAAGTGAACGAAAATAGTTTTGAGAATATTTTGAGTAAGTGGTGAAACCCGTGGCGGTGGTACCGCGGATCCCGCTCGAGGTGGGCCAGCTGGGCCGTCACGCGGTGTGTATGTGTTGACGGTGAAGATGATGGACAGTGGCGCCGCAGATCCCACTCGAGGAGTGGGCCAGTGCAACACCAGTCGCGGATTTCGCTCGAGGAGTAAGCCTACTGGGCTGTTGAGAAATGTGTGTGTGGCAACTGTGGCCTCGTTGCTGGGGAGGCCGGGACGGGGGCGACGCATCAGGGTGTAGTGTGGCGCGAGGTTCACCCTCACCCTGATGTGGTTGCTGTGTGGTGATGCGTGTGTGTAGGTTGTGGGCCTCGTTGCTGTGGAGTCCAAGATGGTGGCGACGTGTTGGGATGTAGGATGGCGCTAGGTTCATTCTCACCCTGGTGTGCCTGTACTACGTGTCACAGATATCGACAATATGACCGTGAGAGTAGAGACTACATGTGATAGGATTGTATCACTTACTGAGCGTTAGGCTTATGATGTATGTTCTACAGTGTAGATGCAGACATTGTTGCAGGTGAGCCCTGAGAGTCTAGTCCTGAGGCATAGGACAGTTGGCGGCGTGTGACAGAGGCACCGGAAGGTAGATTGTTAGGGCGACCTGACCCGTAGAGATGTTAGGTAATGGTGAGATTTGCTCGGGTTTTTTGCTTTGAGTCGGGATATTTATGTGGTCGAATGAGTTCGTATAGGCGTCGGTTGTACAGGATTGTATAGAGTGTTTGTGGTGTTTTGGAAACGCGTGTGTACTTTTATATGTTGGAGTATGTCATTACTCTATATTGTGGACTTTCTTCATTTATAGTTGATGGATTTTGTTGTCTTTGAACTTCAATTTTGTTATGGGGATCTCTGGATAGTTTGATGGATGGATTGTTGCGGCCAAACCTCTGCTCGGTCACTAGAATGCACGATAGATCGGTTAGGCCCTCAGATCTCGGCCAAACCAAGAAACCCTTGAGAAAAATAGTAAATTAAACAAGCAAATGTGCTTGGAATGAAACGGAATTTGGTGTGAGATTAGTGCAGTGAGTGAGGTGTGTGATGGTGGTGGTTGTGGTCCAAGTTGATTAGAAATGACAAAGTTATGCATACAAACTCGGAAGTCGGCAGAAGAGACAATGTGATGTTCTCGGCAATCACAACCTTTCCATGGAAAGGTTTTCAACTTGGGGAACCGGTTTTGCCCACTCTCTTTTTGTTTCCTTCCCTTGAAAGGGAGAAGAGAAAAGTGAAACACAAGCTCAAGCAACAACTTTGAGTTGCCAAGCTAGGAGGCTTCTCCTAATCGGTTCATGGAACCGAGCACTTACCTTGAAAAGGTGATGGAAAACTCCCTCGGTTTCCTCTAGAAACTATGCCGATGCTCATTAACTTTGCCAACCAAAATACACACACCAATCCTATGCTTATATAGGCCTAGGATGGAGGGGTTTAGGGCTGTGCTTTTGGTCTTCAAAACTTGGAGGATTGTAGCTTGTAACCGGCTCCAAAGTGAGGCATTGTGCGGCTGAGATGGTGGCAGCCAAGAGGTGATCAATGGCTTGCTGAATGCCATGTCATGGATCCATGTTTCTTCCACAAAAGGTAAAGGGGACAAGCATCTCAAATGGCAGCCCAATGGTGTGGCCAAATCAGGTAAGATTGGCCACCACTTGCGGCACTTCCTCCTTGGCGCGTGCGCGGCCGAGAATGGCATGTTTTGCATGCCTGATTGATGTTTCAAGTTAAGCCAATCCCAAAACCCTTTCCATCATCTATCCTAACCATTCAACCTAATCCTAAATGCCTAATGCATGCACATAATAATAAGTTAAACAAGAAGGCCAATGTTTGCCCAATAAGTTCAAAATAAAACATTACATAGAATTTGGCTCGGGAAGA
Organism: Begonia peltatifolia; assembly: GCA_022433055.1. Classification (NCBI taxonomy): domain Eukaryota; kingdom Viridiplantae; phylum Streptophyta; class Magnoliopsida; order Cucurbitales; family Begoniaceae; genus Begonia; species Begonia peltatifolia. The sequence continues at coordinate 8,778,277 of CM039523.1, forward strand.
CAAATTCCCTTAAGAGCATCATGATCTTCAATGGAGGCTTCCCATGCAAGGATGTGTCTCGGTTGCCAAATGTCTCGAGTCTCCACTTCCCACTTTAAGCTTTCAATTTCCGGCTCCATTGAATCATTACCTGCACAAGAAACAAGCATGTGAGAATGTAAGTTAATTAAAGTCTGTGCTTGGACTTGAGATCGTGTGACGGGCCTATGGGGCACATCATCCTCCCTAGTGACTGTGGATTTGACCTCAAATTCAATAAGTTCGGGTTCTGGAACTAAACTTCATCGCTTTTATAGGGTGACAAGTCTTGGATGTTGAAAGTCGCGGATACTCCATATTCACCCGGCAATTCGATTTTGTAGGCGTTATTATTGATCCTCCCAAGTACTTTAAATGGTCCATCCGCACGAAGTAGAAGTTTAGACTTTCTCTTATCAGGAAATCTTTCCTTCCGGAGGTGTAACCATACTAAGTCTCCTGCTCGAAAAATGACTTCTTTGCGATCTTTGTTCACGTGCTTAACCACACTCTCATTTCTCTTTTCAATGGCCTTTCACACTGTTTCGTGCAACTTCTTAATTTGTTCGGCCTTATTTGCACCTGATAGGTTGGCTAAGTCCTTAGTAGGTAAAGGGACAAGGTCCAACGGTGTAAATGAATTAAACCCATAGGCAACCTCAAAGGGCAAATTCTGATTGGTGGAATGAAGGGTGCGGTTGTAGGAAAATTCCAAACCTAGAAGTATGATGTCCCAGTTAGACAATTTCTTGTCTACAACACTGCGTAAGAGGGAGCCTAGAGTCCTGTTGACAACTTTTGTTTGCCCATCCGTTTGGGGATGAAAAGAAGTGCTGAAGCACAACTTAGTCCCCAACCTACTAAGGACTCAACTCTTACTTATTTAGTAACTTTAACATCGTCTCTATCATCTAACCATTTAAGCTTATAGGGGTGGGGGTGAGCACTAGTCTCTAACCCTACCTTAGTCACTAAGTCTTTGGAGGCCACATTCGCACAACTTCCTCCATCAATAATGAGAGAACACAACTTATCCTTGATGAGGCATTTACTATGGAAGATGTTCTCACACTGGCAATCCTTTCCTGAACTCTTGGTTATAAGAACTCGTCTTCTCACCATAAGTAAAGGGCCATCGGGGGCATGAATAACTTCTTCTACCAAATCACTCTCGTCCTCATCCTCTCCTACTTCTTCTACTTCCTCTACAAACTCATCTTCACTTACGAACTCACCGGTGTCTTCCTAAATGATCATGACACGACAGTTCGGGCATTGTGCCATGAAATGACCTACGCCGTGACACTTGTATCACTTGAAGTCGCATGCTCTCTGTCCAGTGGGGTTGTCTCTTGTAGGCTTGACCTTTGGTCCTTTAGGGTTTATTAGTTTACTAGTTGATTCTTTGGGAGACCAAGGTCTTTGAAAAGGCTTTTTCTAATCAGCCTTGGTCAATGGTTTGTTAGCCTCAGGTGGCTTAGGGGTGTATTTGGGGAGTTGGTTAATCTTAAATGATTAGGTGGCTTTCCTCTTCCTTTTGAGTTGGCGTTCGACTTTTAGGGCCATCTGAACTACTATGTCCATGGATTCTATGGAGTGCAATTCTACGGCGTCAGCAATGTCATAATTCAAGCCATGGATAAATCTAGCTATGGTTTGCTCTTCAGGTTCTTCTAGTTCTCCACGAATTTTGAGAGTCTCGAACTCTGTAAGGTACTCCTCTACGGTTAGACTTCCTTGTTTGAGGTTATGTATTTGCATGATCAATTCTTGTTTGTAATGACTAGGGACAAATCTCTTCGTCATGATAGATTTCATCTTTCTCCAAGTATCAATAAAGTTAAATCTAGTTCGCGCTATTTGTGTCCTTACATTAGACTACCAGAGTAAGGCATAGCCGGTAAACTCTACAGAAATCAATTGAATCTTGACTTTGTCAGAGTAGTTATAACAATCAAAAATCCACGCAACTTTCTCTAACCATTCTAAAAATGTTGTCCCGTCACATGTTCCATTAAAGGGGGGTATTTGTATCTTAATGTTTCGGAGGTCATCACGGTCTCTATGTCGATCTCGTCAAAACTCATCATGATTCCTATGAATTGGTGGACGAAAGTTTTCTTCTTCATCCAAGGTCCACTCATCATCCTCATCGTAGTCATAGTTAGTGTGCCTATCCCTAGAATGCTCAATCTCAGCTTCATCGTCTAAGGGCTCTTGGTCTCTAACTCGTCACCTAAGATTGTCATTTTGTCTCCTAAGTATAGTGTCTTGGGAGGAATCTCTACGGTGGGTAGAATGACGTCCACTCATAACTTGTTCAAATTTTAGGTTCATATCATGAAGTTGTTTACTTAGGGTTCCAACCATTCCACTTAAACCATTTAGTTGACCTTGCATACTTGACTCTCCCTCTTGGTGGGTGTGAGTCTCGTTTTGGGGAATGTCCTTACCCCGGCTCGGTGGATTGAGTTCTGGGGTTATATTTGGGTTTGGGCCAATTTGGAATCCACTTCTTGTTTTCATGTTTACGTTTTAGGAAAGGGAACTTCAATCATATTTAAACCTTAAGTCTTAAAGCATTAGGAATGGTAACCTAACTAAGGTAATTGACTTAATCTCCTTTTAAGTTTGTTTCTTTCTTTTGTTTTGTTGGTTTTTTTTTTGTATGAAAAACTAGTAAAGCAAAACAAATACTATGAGCAAAAAGGAAAGGAATTCATCACTTTTGGTTTAGATTAAATTGTCAAAGAGAAAACATTGTTCACTAACTTCTCGGGTGTTCGGACAGTGCATCAAAATATGCACTAGATTCAACCTCGGTTTGCTCCAAGAATTTTAACAACAATTGAGCAATATAAAACATCAAATTAGGTTTAACATGCAGCCAAATTTTCGTGCCTTGGAACAACTTTTAGCCATGTACAAAGTGGTCCCAACTATCAACATCAAACTTGCCATTTTTGTGCACACAAAATTGTTTTTAGCAAAAGTATGTTTTCCTTTAACCAAAACAGCATCTATTTGAATTTTAAACCACAACAAACCGAAAAGGACACATGCTTCAGCTACATAATATGTTAACTTAAGTCTAAAGAGTTATAGGCTCGGTCTTGCGCAAAAAAAACAGGTCACGACAACAAGATATAACATGCTATTCTCGGCAATGTCAAAAACAGAAATTTCATGCTATTGTGTCTCGGTTTTAGGCAAACTTTAAACCAAATCACATGTAACATTTGCCAAGCCTAACATTCATTCTTATCAGAGGATATAAACAGCAATATGCATAAAAAGTTTCATTTAAATCAAGCTACAAGTTTCGGTTATTAGTGCACACAAACCGGTCATCAAAAGAAATACTAAACTTTGAACTATGCGGTTTTCTAACAATGTGCATTAAACATTTTAAACCGATGCAACCACCAAGCTAACCATATGATTTTAAAGCTAAACATGCATGCTTAAGTACTTAACAAGCTATGTGATGTGCTGGAAATGTTAAAACACAGCAAGAAAAAAATGTTGTTCCCGAAATAGAAAAGAAGACAACAAGTACTAAAGTGGTTAGCATTTGTTTAACCAAAAGGGGAAGGAATTTGCAGCCACGAAAATGGAGTCTAAGGGCTGATATTTCTTCATGCTTAGATGTTTAACAACTCAAGAAACATGCTGGAGATGGTTTTAGCTCAAAAGAAATCAGAAATAAAACAAAGAAACCGCAAGCAAATCAATAAACCCGAATAGGTGAGCAATGAAACCCGATTTTAGGCTTTAAGGTGCAGCCATCCAATGAGTTTGAAAAACCAAACTAACTTGATTTATAGCACTCCACAGGGCCCTCCTATGCTCTCATACCAAATGTTGTGGCCAAGTCCCTGCTCGGTCACTAGAATGCACGATAGATCGGTTAGGCCCTCGGATCTCGCCCAAGCCAAGAAACCCTTGAGAAAAACAGTAAAATGAACAACCAAATATGCTTGGAATGAAACGAAATTTGGTGTGAGATTAGTGGAGTGAGTGAGGTGTGTGATGGTGGTGGTCGTGGTCCAAGTTGATTAGAAATGACAAAGTTATGCATACAAACCCGCAAGTCGGCCGAAGAGACAATGTGATGTTCTCTGCAATCACAACCTTTCCATGGAAAGGTTCTCAACTTGGGGAACCGGTTTTGGTCACTCACTTCTTGTTTCCTTCCCTTGAAAGGGAGGAGAGAAAAGTGGAACACAATCTCGAGCAACAGCCTTGAGTTGCCAAGCTAGGAGGCCTCTCCTAATCGGTTCATGGAACCGAGCACTTACCTTGAAAAGGTGATGGAAAACTCCCTCGGTTTCCTCTAGAAAATATGCCGATGCTCATTAACTTTGCCAACAAAATACACACACCAATGCTATGCTTATATAGGCCTAGGATGGAGGGGTTTAGAGCTGTGTTTTTGGTCTTCAAAACTTGGAGGATTGTAGATTGTAACCTGCTCCAAAGTGAGGCATTGTGCGGCCGAGATGGTGGCAGCCAAGAGGTGATCAATGGCTTGCTAAATGCCATGTTATGGATCCATGTTTCTTCCACAAAAGGTAAAGGAGACAAGCATTTCAAATGGCAGCCCAATGGTGTGGCCAAATCAGGTAAGATTGGCCACCACTTGCAGCACTTCCTCCTTGGCACGCGCGCGGCCGAGAGTGGCATGTTTTGCATGCCCGATTGATGCTTTAAGTTAAGCCAATCCCGAAACCCTTTCCATCATCTATCCTAACCATTCAACCTAATCCTAAATGCCTAATGCATGCACATAATAATAAGTTAAACAAGAAGGCCAATGTTTGCCCAATAAGTTCAAAATAAAACATTAAATAGAATTTGGCTCGGGAAGACATATTCCCTTAAGAGCATCATGATCTTCAATGGCGGCTTTCCATGCAAGGATGTGTCTCGGTTGCTCCATGTCTCGAGTCTCCACTTCCTACTTTAAGCTTTCAATTTCTGGCTCCATTGAATCATTACCTACACAAGAAACAAGCGTGTGAGAATGTAAGTTAATTAAAGTGTGTGCTTGGACTTGAGATCGTGTGACGAGCCTACGGGGCACATCATGGATACTTTTAGAATTTTTTGGTGAACTGTGTTCAGGGATAGACTTTTTGGGATAACCAGTTTTTAAGCGTTGCTCTGCCAAATTTTCAGGAGAAAAGTAGGGGAGCCGAGAGGATACGAGGTAGTTCGGAGTGCCACGATGAAGCGGGAAGGGAGTGGCGGTATGCGCGGGAGTGTAGCGTGACTGCAGGAGAGTGGGGCACGAGGCCATGCGAATGCGAGCTTGTCGCACGGTGTCGGGTGAGGGTGTGCGCGTGGACGTGCAAAGCAGAGGCAGGGTGCATGGAGCACACGGCGCTGTGGGCGTGAGTGTGACGTTGCGGTGTCGAGTTGGTGCACACGGCGCCAAGGTGAAGATATGAGGCGCGAAGCGTGTGTCGGACTCCTTCCATAATTTCAAGTCTCGTCGTTTTAACTCAAACTCTTTTAAATTGTCATTTTTCGCTGCATATTTATATTGAGGATTATGTGTTCCCTCTTCGAGACATAAGTCATTTTCGAATCGAATCGAAAAATTTTATATTTACAAATGTTCTTTTGAATATGATTTGGAAATGAAAGTGTTATTAAATTGAGTGAGTTCACGCTAAGTTTCTAGATGTCATAGTATGTAATAGTAGTGAGCGTACCGGGAATGTGAAGAGTTCTCAAGGTGTTACAATATCAGTGTGAGAATATTCACAATTATGAAATCTTAAAATTCTTTTATTTAATTGTCAAGAGTTATCAATAAAATGAGAAGTTACAACAATATAGCCTATAGCATTTAGACTATAGCATTACGTGCAATCAATATATCAGAGGTAGTACAAATAGCTATTGAAGAAGCACTTGAAAAAATTGAAATTAGTTCGTATTATTAAACATTTTAATAATATCATTTCTAGTTATACTTTTAGGAACCCGTTTAAAATTAGGAGTAACATACTCTTTCATAAATTTTTCAAAGTCATCACTATTGGTGAATGCTGAAGACAACTCGCATTGTGCTAAAACTTTTGTTATTTCTTCTATTATTTTATTTTGGGAATATAAAAAAAGTGCCGCTACCACGAAATTCAATAATCCTTGTATAAGGTCCACTACTTTCTCGTTTAAGGGACATTTTTTATAATGTCTACCCAGTGTGCTAGTTGAATTACTAGAAATATATGCAAAATTTTTAATATAATAGTGCATTGAGCTCTAAATTCTACTTTTCCACCAATTTTAATTTATTTCATTATAATATATTTCCATACTTCAGATATTTTGTTCCTTTTGTTAGGTGAAGAAATAGATGTTTATACAAATGATTATCCTACTGAAATGCAAGTTTAATTCTCTAATTTCCTCAATATTCTTAATATTATAATAACGTGGATTCATATTTATTTAAAATAAATTTCAAATAAAAAATTGATTTCACAAATCCAATTGATCTAATTTGTCGGTAGTGTGAATTTATGATCACCTCCACGTAAACAAAATCTACAAAAATTCACACAAAATTTTAAATCATACAACTAAAATTAAGAATATAAAAATTTATTAAATAAATAACTTTTAATATATATCTTATTGGATGAGTGGAAAAAATGTGAAAATTGGTAAGAATAAGAGAGCTTGATTCAGCAATAAAATTCAGAAGTAAAAGAATGAGAGATTGAGAGAAAATTTGATGAAAAAACTAAATAGAGATAAGTATACTTATAGAGGAAGGAATGGGAGGGGATGAGAGGGGAGCTGGGGGGAGGGGAAGCACTATAGCAGGGGGAAATGTGTAATAACCCGGGAATTTCGAATTTTATCTTTAATTTTTTTGGAATTTTTAGTTTAATCCCGGTCGGAGTTTTGAGAAATATTTCAACGGGAAAGATTTGAATTATAAGACGCGGAGCCTACTTTTGCGAAGTTTTTCGAAATTTAAAGTCGGGAAGTCGAGAAAGTTACAAAATTTCGGACGATTGAAGTACGTGAGGGTAATTTGGTAATTTGTATTTTTATTATTTAAAAATAAAAAAAATTAATTAATACAAACCACCCGAATGGCTTCGGGAAGAAGCCATTCGGCTGGTTTTCTGCGAGCAACCGAGAGCGCCGAGAGCTAGCGTGCGGGGGAGAGTGGTCGTGTGTGGAGCTGTGATCGACGGCCGGCGAGCGTGGGTGCAAGGTGCGGGTCGCGAACAGGTGCTGCTGTCCTGACGAACCGAAGCCATTCGGTTTCAGCAGCTTGAATTCCTGAGAGAGCCGAGAGTGAGACGCGGGAGAGGGGAGGAAAATCCTCGAGTTCCGATTCTTCGGCAGACGCGAGTGGGCGTTGGGGAGACTGCCGGGACTGGGTGTTCGGCTGTGCATTGCCCTCCATTCGACCGAGTGCACAATAACACAACGGTAAGCTCTTTCCTTGTTCTGCCGTCCCATTTTTTTTGACTTGGCCGAGCTTAGTGCTCGGCCTGCTTTCGGCATTGATGAAATTTGGCCGCAAGTGGTAGGGTAGCGCGAAGGTGATGCTGCGAGCTTAAGGAAACCGAAGGTGAGCCCTGTCGGTTTCCTGTTTCGGCCGAGCTTAGTGCTCGGCCTTCTTGCCTTTGCAGTGAGCTTGGCCGAGAGTTATGGACGAGATGGGGCTAGTTGTGTGTGGAAGTTTGTAAATTGAAATTTGAAATCAAAAATTTAACCATTTTTGTGCAGGGGCAGTTCGGTTTTTAGCTAATTTGGCCTAGTTTTGGTTAATTTTTTTAAGTTCTGTTCTTGTGGGATGGATTAGGCTGTTCGAGGGACGTATGGCCGCTGGAATCGTTCGATTCCGATATCCGACGCAAAAGTTATGCGCGTCGGAAGTTTATGCGAGATTTTGGTTTAAGTCAAATTAGTGACCGTCTTTCGTGGAAAATTTGACGTGTGAGAGTAGCATAGCCATTTTGATGCATATAACTAGTTGGGAGTGAGTTTTGGTTGCAGGGAAGTGAAAATGTGAAATTTTAATAAAATGGCAGATTCGGTTATTGGCGTTTTTCGCCTATCTGCGGCCTACCGATTTAAAATCCATTTTAGGATGTTAAACTAGGTTCCTAAGGGGACGTTTAGCCACTGAATCGTTTGATTCCGTTGACGGACGCAAAAGTTATGCGCGTCCGAACGTTGAGCTGGTATTCGGCCAAACCAAACCAATGGACCGTTTTAGTTGGAATTTAATGAGTGTAGTTAGATAAGGTTATTTTTAGCTAATTGGTAAATGTTGGGAGAAATACTGATGAGAAATTGGTTGTGTTTTAGGTTGAGGCTTTCTGTTGGCGAAGCTGTGTATCGAGCGAGCTTAGGACGCTAGGTAAGTAGTGCATGCATTTGTTTTGCCCAAGTGGGCCTACACTGTAGAACTTTAGTGTTTATGTGATTGATTGCGGTGTGTGTGCGTATTGTGTGACATGCATCATATTTTTTTAAAAAAAAAACGGGAACGAAAAGGATTTTTAGCATGTTTTGATGTATGAGGTGAGACGTATGGCGGTGGTACCGTGGATCCCGCTAGTGTGCAGGCTGGTGCTTCACCAGTCGCGGATCCTACGCGAGGGGTGGGCCGGCTGGGCCGTCATGCGACGTAAATGTGTTGACGGTGAGGATATGGGCAGTGGTACCGCGGATCCTACTAGTGTGAGGGCCGGTGCAACACCAGTCGCGGATCCTACTCGAGGGGTGGGCCGGCTGGGCTGTCGCGAAACGTGTGTGTGTGGCAACTGTGGCCCCGTGCTGGGGAGGCTGGGACGGGGGCGACGTGTCAGGGTGTAGAGTTGCGCGAGGTACACCCTTACCCTGATGTGGTTGCCGTGTAGTAATGCGTGGGTGTAGCTTGTGGGCCTCGTTGCTGGGGAGTCCGGGACGGTGGCGACGTGTCAGGGTGTAGGGTGGCGTGAGGTTCCTCCTTACCCTGGTGCGGCTGCACTACGCGTCACAGATGTGACAACATGAGTGTGAGTGTAGAGACT
>CM039523.1:8787360-9006056 GCA_022433055.1 Begonia peltatifolia
GCTGCGTAGTTTTATGTTGAGGACTTCGTGTTTCCTCTTCGGGACGCGAGTTGTTTTTCGAATCGAGTCGAAAAAATTTTCATACTCACAAATGTGCTTTTGAAAATGATTTAAAAACGAAAGGGGTATTGAATTGAGTTAGTTGTGTCAAGTGTTAGTGTGTGTGTGTAGTGTGTAGATGCACTGTAGCGCACCGAGAACGCGGGGTTTCTCGGGGTGTTACAAAATGTCTCCCATGCAATGATCAATTTGACTGTTGCTGGGCTAGTTGGCCTGCGAGGAAAGGGGCGAACCAGCCTTCATGAGTATGGAGGAGGTGGGCTGCGAACAAGTGAGACTGAATAATCGGCTCGATTCAGACCGTCGCCTGGGTCCGGGATAGTCTCGGCTCGACACTGTAGCATGCCGAGCCCAGCTTGCCCCACTACAGTAATGAACCGAGAGCTAGCCCGCCCGTTCAACACCACTAGACCACTATGTGTGACCATACAATAACTTAAACATGTTATTTTTAAACCCAATCATTTACCTTTGATGATTATCCTTTGCCTCTTATGCTTCAATTTTTCATTGCAGCCCATTGCTATGAATGTCTCATATAACTAAAAAATATGAATAAATTACATCATGAGCTACAAGCTAAGTAAATAACTATAACAATAAAGAATTGTAAACTTATAGTGATGTGCCATAGATCTAGTGACCCAACCTCATACCAAGGTAAATGCAACTATGAACGTTTCATCTTACACATTTGTTCGTCTTGCAGGTATAAGCATTTTTGGGAGCATTTGAGAGGAAATTTGTCTTCTCGTAATCAAGCTTTGTACCAAGTATTTTTCTTTTAATTTGTAGTTATTTTTTGGCAAACAATAGCTATTATTGTTGTTTATTTTGTGGCAAAATGTTGTCATTCATCTTTAAATCATGTAAGTGTGGAGAGCTCGAGTTTCATAGAAGATCGAATTTTGAGCACACAGGGTAATTTGACCAAAAGAAGTCGAGAACGCCGCAAAGAGGAGATGTACGTACAACACAAGTAACAATGCACGAACATGAAGGCAGATATGCAGGAGCTTGCGCGCATAAGATGTAATGCCCAGAATTTCTGTTAAACAATTTTTGGATTTTCGGAGCGGTAAACGACAAAGTTCTAGTCGGAATGTAGCGAAAAATTTAGGCGGTTAGGTGAAAGATTATTTTGAAGCTAATGGACAAGAGAAAATTATAGAAATCCAACTCAAAACAGATCGAATGACCGTTTAACTAAACGATTAAACAGTAAGGATGATATAGTAATTAGGTTATTATTATTATTATTTAATTAAATAAAAAAAAGGGAGAAGAGGAGCGTAAAACCCTCTCCCTCCCTGTTTCTTTCCCTCCCCACCGCACGAAGCCCTCCCTCTGGCGATCTTCCTTTCCAGCGACGATTTCTTCTTCATTTCTCCGTCAATCTTCAGATTTTTTGTAAGTTTTGGTTAGTTTTTAGTAGATAGTTAGTCATTTAGTTGTTTCGAGTGGTAAAAGTGAAGTTAAAGGAAGTATTGGATAGTCTGGTAAAACATTATGAGGTAGATACAAAATTTTGAAGTTTTGTAGTTGATGTTACGCGTTCAAAGGTGTTTAAGCATGAGGAAATGTTAGATTATAGGTTTTTATGAAGAGAATTGAGTGTTTGAGTAACCGAAAACTCAGGTTAAAGAACGGTTTTAGTTTGGCCGCATTCAGCCAAGCTGTGGATGTTGAATTGGGGAGTGGATGAGGCTGTTAGAAACTATACGTTCTAAGGAAACCGTAACAATTCGTATTGTTGAAATTGGATGAGAATTGTGATAGTTATGACTTTCCGAAGGGTAGTCGGAAATAAAGTTGGATTTTGGGTTTAGTTAGATTAGTTGTTAAAGTGTTATTTCCCTTTAGAGTTCTACCAGTGGAAGAGAAGCAGGGCTAATAACTGTGTAATTTTATATGTAGCAACCCGAAAACCCACACATTTCCGGTACGCTCACTACTACTACTCACTGCTCTGAAACCATAACTGTAGCACCCCCTAGTCATTCCCAGACCCGGGTCACTAACTCTACTCATACGCACGCACTCGGGACAATTCGTGTAAAAATTTAAAACTTCATTCATCGAATTAAAACGATCTTTTTGAAAACGATTTAAATCATCGCAGCGGAAAACTTTGATAAAAATCAGTTTAAATAAAGTTTCAAGTTTTCTAAAACATAAAAAAAAATCATTTTCGGTCGACCCCTGAAAACCCGGTCGACACTCATTTGTCTCTATTTTCATCGGTCGACACTATCGGTTGACACCTTTCTGTTTCTCACGCTAACTGGTCGACACTTGTGAGCATCGGTCGACACTCCCATCTATTTTGCACTACCGGTCGACACTTGTATGTACCGCTCAACACCTCTTTGCTTTCTGTTCGCGTTGGTCGATCCGTGAGGTTGACACCCCCATTTATTTTACACTACTAGTCGACACTACATTCCACTCTGTCCGAGTAGGTTGACCCAAGCAATCGCCACCTACAGAACTTGGTCGATCCCCTTACATGCATGTCGACACTCTGCACTCATTTTTACACTAAACGATCGACACTTTCTAGCACAGGTCGACACTTTGATCAACTCTGCCTTCGCAGGTTGACCCTCGCGATCGACATTGGCCAAGTTCGGTCGACACCTCTAGTATACCGGTCGACACTTGCTAGGACTGGTCGACCACTCAGCCTATAGGTGGACACCTCCTTCATAGAAATTTGCATAAAAACCTTAAACTTTCCAAAAACATCCTAACTTCGACTCAATGTTAAAAATAACAAAACGTGCACTTTTCAATCAATTTAAAACCATTATATACTTCAGAATGACTACAAAAGTTTGAAAAATCATTGACACTTCAAATCGACTCAAAACGACTCCAACTAAACTCAAAATAACTAACTCCCTTACATACCCCCGCTTAGGTCAAAATGCCCTAACAGCCAGCTGGACTGTCCACGAGCGCACTCCTCCAACTGCCTCGTAGTCTTGGACTTGCTCAGGGTATTCACCAGTTACTGCCTCGTCACCTACATTACAGAAATTATCTATTAGCCTAATGCTAAAGCCCATAAAACATAAACACTGAAACAATCATATCCTAACACATGCAGTTTCTACAGTTTCGTCTCTACTTTCGTTTTCGTCTCTTTCTTACATCTTCTTTATCTTCTTACTACTGGATTCTTCTTTACGTGCTAGATCAAGGTGACACACCTCGCGGTCCACCACACAGGACAAGACCAACCTCGATCTAGTAAAGTGACACACCGGTCCACCTCTCGGGACAAGGTCATGACGTAAAGTGGGAGAAGAAGTGATACTCCTCGCGGTCCACCTCACGGGATAAGACCACTCAACCCCACCTTCATTATCTTCTTATGTATCTTCTCATTTCGTTCATCACGTCCCATCTTACTGTTTCATTTTGTAAAAACATGAAAATTCATTTTTGTTTTGTTCTTGTACTTCAAATCCATGATGCATAATCACGAAAGCATAACATAAAATAAACGTACATGCAACCTACCAAACTGTGATGTAGGTCCGAAGGTAAAAGCACCTACTACGCTACTTACCTAGCGTTCTTAGCAATTCGTCGTTCGTAGATAGCTTGCTAAACTGAGGAACTTATAAAACCACACATTTATTAGCTCTACTCTTCTTCCAATTCATAAAACTAAAGGGAATCACAATTTAACATCTAATCTAGCTAAACTCGAATTCCAACTCAACTTCCGAATAACCTTCTGAAATGCTTAACTTATCAAATACTCGTCCGATTTGGACGATTTGAAATGCTACGGACTCCTAGGGATGTCCAGTTCCTAACAGTCTCATCAAATTTCTAACTAAACACCTTCAGCAGGGACAAATATGGCTGAACAATAACCATTCTGTAACTCAAATATACGGTTATCCAAAAGCCCAATCTCCTTCATAAAACTCATAATCTACTCCTACTCTAGCTTAAACACCAATACACGGATAAAATCAACTACAAACCCCAAAATCTCGTATCTCCCTCCTAGGTTTCACCAAAATTACCAAATACTCCTTCTAACTTCACTTTTAACACTCAAAATAACTCAAAGACTAACTATCTATTAAGAACTAACTGAAACTTACCATAAATTTGAAGAAATGGAGGAGGATCGTCGCTTGTCATTTCCAGAAGGGGAAATCGTCGAAGAGAGAAGGCTTTCACTCGTGGGGAAGGGAAAGAACACTGAAGGGATGTTCTTCCTCTTTCCTTTCTTTTATTTAAAATAATAATAATAATAATACTATTTACTAAATCACCCTCAACCTTTAACCGTTTAATTAAACTGTTATTTGGTTCGTCTTCTATTGGAACCTTATAAATGTTTCTTCTCTACAAGCCTCAAAATAATCCCTTATTTAATAGTGAAAATTCTCCGCTCTCGGTTCCGACTAAGCCTCTGTCGATTACCCATACGAATTTTTAAAAATTATTTTAACTGAAATTCTAGGCATTACATTCCACCCTACTTAAAAAAAAAAATTGTCCTTAAAATTTGTTACCTGAAAAATTTTTTTATCGACTCATCATGTTCTGCTGTCATTCCCAGGTTGCTTCTTGCACATTGTGGTTACGCCATAATAGTTTCACCAGTAGAATTTCCTTGTTGTGTAGAATCTTCACTACATAATCTAAAATTTTCACTGGCTTATCCTCGTAGGTCAATGTTGGCTGGATCTCTATGTTTCGCTGCTCCACGATGTGAGAAGGGTGTCGCATACACTTCCTCAACATGGATACTTGGAATACATTATGAATCTCATCCATCGAGGCTGGTAGTAGCAGCTGGTAAACTGTCTTCGCTATTCTCTTCGTAATAGTAAATGGCCCAATGTATCTAGGGTTCAACTTGTCCCTTTTTTCTGAATCTTATAACTCCCTTGAATAGAGAGATCTTCAGAAAGATTTCATCATCTACTTCAAATTCTAACTCTCTCCTCCGACGATCTGCATAACTCTTCTGTCGGTTTTGAACTGTTAGGATCCATTGTCTAATGAATGCAACCTTGTCTATTGCTTGATGTAAAATATCTGTACCCACTAACCTTGCTTCGCCAACTTCGGCCCAATATAATAGAGATATGCACTTTCTCTCGTAAAGAGCTTCGTAAGGAGTCATACCTATCGTAGCTTGAAAAATATTATTATAAGAAAACTCCACCGAAGGTAAGTATTTGCTCCATGAACCTTGAAATTCCAATACGCAAACTCAAAGCATATCCTCCAACGTCTGAATAGTTATCTCAAATTGTCCGTCCGTCTGAGGATGAAATGTCGTACTCAAATTGAGTTGCGTACCCACAACCTTGTGCAAACTCTTCTAGAACTTCAATGTAAATCTAAGGTCTCTGTCTTATACAATCGAAGTCGGAACTCCATGTAATCGTATGATCTCTTGAATGTACAGTTCGTCGACCTTGTCCATAGAATATGTCATCTTTACTGGCAGAAAATGGGATGACGTTGTTAATCGATCCACAATCACCCATATATCGTCATAACCCTTTGTTGTCTTTGGTAATCCGACAACAAAGTCCATCAATATCTACTCCCATTTTCATTAAGAGATAGACAATGGTTGTAGCTTTCCTGCTAGCCTCTGGTGTGTTCAGCCTTAATCTGCTGGCAAATCGAACATGTCTCAACATAGTTTGCCACGATCCCTTTCATATTAGGCCACCAGTAATGTTGTTTAAGGTCTCTGTACATCTTGGTACTTTCTAGATGCACAGGAAACCTAGAAGAATGGGCTTTCCAAAGAATCTCCCTACGAAGTTCCTCGTTATTTGGAACATACTACCTTACACATTTGTTCGTCATGCAGGTATAAGCATTTTTCAGAGTGTTCGAGAGGGAATATGTTTTCTCGTAATCTAGCTTTGTACCAAGCATTTTCCTTTTAATTTGAAGTTACTTTTCGGCAAACAATAGGCTTTATTGTTGTTTATTTTGTGGCAAAATGTTGCCATTTATCTTTAAATCATATAAGTATGGAGAGCTCGCGTTCCATAAAAGATTGGATTTTAAGCACATGGGCTATCGTGACCAAAGGAAGTTGAGCATGCCGCAAAGAGGAGATGTGCGCACAACATAAGTATCAGGGTGTGCAAATGAAAGCAGATGTGCAGTAACTTGCGCGCACAAGAAGAAGATGCGGCCAAACTGGAGCGCGCACAAGAAGGGCGCTGGACACGGAAGGCGCGTGCTGCCAGAAGCAGCAAATGCGAGGATGAAAGAGTGCCCAGCCGAACTGTTGCTGAGCACAAGGCATCACATGGCTGCGCGACATAGCATAACCCATGGAGCTCGCGAGCTTTACCAAACGCGTGCACGAAGTTCACGTTGCTCGTACACGCAAAACCAGTGCTCCAACGACTAGTTTTCAGTCGACACCTCCAACGGCCATATTCCAACGGGTCTTCCTCTCTTTCCTTTCTAGCAGCTTTCTTCTGCTATTTAAACTCCATCTGAATGTCGTGTAATGGTCTTGGGCCAATTTTATATAGATTAAAGTTTGAGCTTCATTTCGGAAGTTTGCTGTAGGTGTCTCGGTGAACACAACTGCAGGGTGAAAACCGAGGGAGCCCTGATTGATCTTTCAAGTGTCTAGTGACTTGAAAGCTCTCTTACCTCACATCTCTCAATCCCTCTGAGGATTGGAAAGCAGCAGAGAAGGAGAAACACATTCCTTTACGCTATGAAGCTTTCGGTCATGAAAGTTTCTCACCCAAAGCACCGATTGCTTTTGGGCCAGTCTCGGGTCTTCAGCACATTCCATTCTCACCGTCTGCCTCTTCTGAGGAAAGAGTAGTGAGTCAGAGGGTCATTCTCTCTTTGCTGGAGCCTCTTCACTCGTGAAGTGGCCTTCTTGCAACCGACATTGTTGATGCCTCTCGGACTAGCAAGGACTCCCTTCCATCCAACAATGCCCATCTAAGGTGTTACCAGGTAATACACATGACCCACTTCACCTCCATTTCATGTTTTCATTCTTTGTTTTTTCACTGTTTTATGCATTTGTTTGGGGTGTTCTTTGAGCACCGATCCCTTTGCTTAGTTTTAGTCTTCTGCATGCATAGTACCCCACATTTTCAAGACCGTATCCGTGTCATATAGTCATAGTATAGGACCTCACATCCTCATATAACTGCAATTATAGTGTATATGCAATACAAAACAATGGTAGATTTTTAGGATCACCTTGGCATGACTTTAGCACCATTGTTTCCTTCTTTAGGTTTAAAAACTTGCCTGCAATGAGAAGGTTAAGCTGATCACATAATCAATACCATAGTCCTATATGCAAGAGACAAATAGGTGGACGCACCAATTAGGTTTCTGTGGAAGCTAACACTCATTACTTTCTCCGTTTTAGTCTTGCTAATGCATGCTATTTAACATTGCATGATGCAATTAATATGCATACAACTAATGCATGAAAATAAAAAAAAATGCTATTTTTTTTATATTTATAATCATATTTATGATCAAAGAAAAATGGGTATTCTAGTGTTTAATTGTGTCCTAAAAACATGTGAAAAAAGGGGGAAAATGGTTTTGAAAATGATTTGAAAAAAATGTTGCACCACTAGCGCATAGATTGCCGACCCACTATATTGCGTCGCCCATTTGCAAACTTCAAAATCTCGTATCTCCCTCCTAGAGTTTACCAAAACTACCAAATACCTGCTCTAACTTCACTTTTACCACTCGAAACAAGTAAAGAACTTACTATCTATTAAAAACTAACCAAAACTTATTGTAAATTGAAGAAGCGGAGGAGGAACGGAGAAGAATCTTCGATGGAAGGAGGAATCCCCGAGAGGAGGGTATCGCGCGAGAGAGGGGAGAAGACAAACTGAAGGGGGAGAGGGGTTTTACGAATCCTTCTTCTCCTTTTGTTTTAATATAATAATAATAATAATAATAATAATAATAATCGTAATTACTATATCTCCATTACCCTTTAATCATTTTGTTAAACGATCAATCAGTCCATTTTCGGTTGGACTTTTATAAATTTCACTTTTCCATTAGTCTCAAAATAATCCTTTACCTATTAGTATAAATTTTTCGCCCTCAATTCCGACTAAAACTCCACCGTTTACCAACACAAATTTTTTGAAACAATTTTAGCAACAATTCTGAGTATTACAGTCTTTCTATGAAATCCATTGATATATCTTCCCAAATATCATTAGCAATGAGAGTATATGAAGAAGACCCGCAGAAGATAGAACTTCATATTTGTTCTTTTGACAAATGGAACAATTACGAATATGGATTTTGATATCTTTTCTCATTCCAAACCAGAACAACTCAGCTACAATTCTCTTGTAAGTGGTTTACATGAGGAAAGGTTAGATTATAGGTTTTTATGTAGAGAATTGGGTGTTTGGATGGCCGAAAAACTCAGATTACAGAGCGGTTTCTGTTCGCTCAAATTTGGCTAAGCGGCGGATGTGAGATGAGGAAATGGACTAGATCATTAGAAGCTAGACGTCTTAAGGAGTCTGTAGCATTTTGAATCGTCAAAATCGGACGAGTATTGGATTAGTTATGAATTTCTGAACTTGATCGAAAATTGAGTCGGATTTCGAGTTTAGTTGGGAGTTTCGGTTTAGTTTGAGTTTATGATTTTCCGTGTTAGAATTTCATGAGTTGGATGAAGTAGAATTAATGGATATGTGATTTTATAGGTTCTCTAGTTTCCAGTTAGCGTACGAAATTACGAATGAGTTACTATGGACGCGAGGTAAGTAGTGTGCGTTGGTGTTTTTGCCTTTAGGCCTATATCACAGTTTGGTAAGTTGCATGCACGTTTATTTTATGTTATGCTTTAGTGATTATGCATCATGATTTTAAAGTACGAGAACGAAACAAAAATGAATTTCTATGTTTTTACGAAATGAAACAGTAGGATGTGACGTGATGAACGAAATGAAAAGATACGTAAAAAGATAATGGAGGTGGGGTTGAGTGGTCTTGTCCCGTGAGGTGGACCTCGAGATGTATCACTTCTTCCGCCGCTTTATGTGGTGGCCTTGTCCAAGAGGTGGACCGCGAGGTGTGTCACTTTACTAGATTGAGGTTGGCCTTGTCCCGTGAGGTGGACCGTGAGGTCTCTTACCTTGATCTTGCACGTAAAGAAGAACCCAGTAGTAAGATAAAGAAGATGTAAAAAAGAGAACGAAATGAAAGTAGAGAGGAAACTGTAGAAACGGCATATGATAGGATATGTTTTGCTTTCAGCGTTTATGTTTTATATGCATTACTTTCTTAGAATTAGGCTAATAGATGAGTTTTGTGATGTAGGTGACGAAGCGTGTAACAACCCGAAAATCCACGTGGTCTCCGGCTCACTTTACTCTATTACCACCTCTGCAGCGCCTCCGAGTCATCCTCAGATCCAGGTCGCCAACCGTACACTAACTCATCACCTCGATGAGAATCGTATAAAATTTTAAACTTTTGCTACTCGACTTAAAACGACATTTTGAAAACGCTTAAAAATTGTCGCGGCAGAAGACTCAATTGAAAGTCAGTTTAAATGACACATCACTCTTCAAAACATTATAAAAAGGGGTACCGGTTGACACCTGTAAATACCGATCGACACCTTAATACTCTCTGCCCGCCCCGGTCGAACTTTGCGCTTGACACTTCTACGCACATAACAAAAGCAGTCGACACTTGCCTTCACCGGTTGACATTTTAATACTCTCAAACCCCACCGGTCGAACTTCGCAGTTGACACTTCCACGCATATAACAAGAAGCAGTCGACATCTGCCTTCATCGGTCGACACTTCAATTCTCTCTGCCCGCACAGGTTGAACCTCGTGGTCGACACTCTCACTGTTTTTACACTAACCAATCGACATCTAATTTGGCTCTGTCCCCGTAGGTCGACCCCCGTGGTCGAGATTTGCCAAGTTGGGTCGACACTTACACATACCGGTCGACACTTTAGCGAAATGGTCGAACTCCACAGTCGACACTCTCGTCACTTCTTCACTAATCGGTCAACACCTAAAGGCTCTGGTCGACACCTTGCACCAGCAGCCCAAATAAAACATCAGATTCAAAGGAAATCGAACGGTGAAAACTTCCACAGTTAAAACCACGAAATAAAAACCTGTATTTTTAAGACAAAATTCCCCAAGTAGTTTCAAAAATACAACTGTACATTAATCCCAACTATTAACATGCAAACTAACCTATACCTCCAAATTCTATACAATTGACTTGGACCCCACAAAATACAACCCTCAAAAACCTACCATCAAGCCTCACTCCACGGGTCGGGCTGCCCTAATGATCTCCACCTACCGGTACATGGTAGCACACTGCCAACTGCCTACATGTCCTACCTAGACTCTCGTAACTCACCAGTAAGGAACTCTGTACCTACACCACAAAACACACAACATAAACCTACGTTCAGTAAGTAGTGTAATATGAAACGTAAAACCGACAATGCAATCATATCACATACAGTCTCTACATTCTCTCTCGTGTTGTCGTGACCTGTGTCGCGTTATACAACTGCACCATGGTGAGATTGGACTCTTTCATCACCCCACACCTTGACACGTCGCCATCGTCACAGTTTCTCCAGCAACGAGGCCCACAAGTCGTACACTCGCGTCACCCCACATAGCAACCATCCCATGGGAGGCTGAACGCACTCGTCACACCAACGCCTGGCATGTCACCACCGTCCCGGCTTCTTAAGCAACAGGGCTGAAGTTCCTCACCACCACACACACGTCGCTGCAGCCATACTAGGGTGAGGCTAGACGTACTTGCCACACCACCCCCTGGTATGTCGCCACCATCCCGGTTCCTTAAGCAACGGGGCAATAGTTGCTCACCACCACACGCACACCGCTGCAGCCATACCAGGGTGAGGTTGGACGCCCTCGCCACACCACCCCCTGGCACGTCGCCACCATCCTGGTTCCTCCAGCAACGGGGCCAAAGCTGCCCACACACGCATCGTTCTCACTGCCAGGCGTCGCACTTCACTCTCGCACATAAAACCATGGTAAAACTCATTTTCGTTACGCTTTTTAAAACATGATGCATGGTTGAAACAAAACATGCAAAATACATAATGCACGCAGCCATTCATACCTTCCTATGGTGTAGGCCCATAAGGCAATGCACATGCACACACTACTTACCTAGCGTCCTAGCTTTCCGTGGTGCTCGTTTCTATCACTTCCTCGGGCTCAACCTATCACATAACTAATTCACATTAAATTCCATCTCATAACTCATCCCACGTACCAAAATTACGACTACTAACTCAATCCACCAAAGCCGGACTAGAACGGCTCGCTAACCCGATTTCTGGCCAACAATCAACCTAACTTCCAACGCGCATAACTTTTGCGTCGGTTATCGGAATCACTCGATTCCAGCAGCCTCACACTCCTTAGGGCGCCTTTCTAACGACTTTATCCTTTTCACAATCCCACATCTAAGCTTGGCCAAAGGTTGCCGAACAGAAACCGTTTCGTAACCTGAGTTTTTCAATTATCCAAATGATCAATCTCTTCCTTAAAAACTAGTAATCTACTCCTATTTCCAGCTTAAACACCAATACGCAAATAAAAATCAACTTTAACTTCTAAATCTCGTATCTCCCTCCTAGGGTCACCAAAACTATCCAATACACCCTCTAACTTTACTTTTAACACTCAAACAGCTAAAGAACTAACTATCCACTCAAAACTAACTTAAACTTACCGGAAACTTGAAAGTTGAAGCAAGAACGGAGAAGAAAGTTGTCGCTTGATGGAGAAGAAATCGAAAGAAGGGGAGGGTTTTGTGTGGGGGGGAGATCACCGAAGTGTTCTGTGATTCCTTCCCTCCTTTCACTTATAAAAAATATAATAATAACCTAATTACTATATCATCCTCACTCTTTATTCTTTTAGCTAAACTGTTATTCGGTTCGTATCTAGTCGAAAATCTTAAAATTTTCTCTTGTCTATTAGTTTCAAAATAATCATTTATCTACTAGTACAAATTCTATGTTCTCGATTCCAACCGAAATTCCGTCGTTTACGAATATAAATTTCCAAAAATTATAAGACAGAAACCCCGGGTGTTACAAAGCGATAGCCGATGAGTACTCAGAGCATGCCCAAGATTAGAAGGCGGTTGGAGGAGTGCGCTCGTGGGACGATCCGGCCAGCTGTTAGGGTGTTTTGACCACGGTGGGCGTATGTACGGATTTTGGAGTTAGTTGGAGTCACTTTGAATCGTGTTGAAAAGTAAATGGATTTCAAGCTTTGAGTAGTCGTTTTTGATGTATATAACGATTTTGAATTGATTGGAAAGGTTTGTTTCGTTATTTTTAACATTGAGTCGAAACTCGATTTGTATTTGAAAGAATTAAGGTTTTTATGCAAATTCTTGGAAGGAAGTGTCGACCGATAGGCTTAATGGTCAACTGAACTTGGCAAATATCGACCGCGAGGGTTGACCTGCGAAGGCAGAGTCGAAGTAAATGTCGACCTATGTTTGTAGGTGTCGACCGGTTAGTGTAAAAATAACAGAGGTGTCGGCTGCAAGGTTCGACCGAGGCGAACAGAGAGAATTAAGGTGTCGACCGGTTAGCGTGATGAGACGGGAGGTGTCGACCGCTAGGGTCGACCGATGCAACCAGAGGCATCCGAGGTGCCCACCTGCGCATTGTGGGTGTCGATCTTTAGGTGCAATACAGGTCAAGTGTCAACCGGTGCCCATAAGAATCGATTGAAATTCCTTTTTATGTTTTACAAAACTCGAAATTTTATTTAAACTGATTTTAATGAAAGTCTTCCGCTGCGATGTTTTTAAATATTTTCAAATATGTCGTTTTAAGTTCGAAAAAACAAAGTTTTAAATTTTTACGAATTTTGTTGGATTTTACGAGTAAGGGAGTGTTTAGCGACCCGGGTCCGGGTGACAACTTCGGGGTCGCTGACAGTTATGGCATCATAGCATAGTGAACCAAAAACTGTGTGGATTTTCGGGGTGTGACAGTTATAGTATCATAGCAGAGTGAACAGGAAACCGTGGTGGGTTTTCGGGGCATGACAAAGGCTGTCAAAATCTAATGGATTTGATACTATTATGGTGATAGTTGATAGATTGAGCAAATACAGTCACTTTATAGGGCTCCATCACCCATATTCAGCGAAAATAGTTGCTGAAAATTTTCTGCAAAATGTATTTTAACTACATGGGATTCGAAAATTGATTGTTTCCAATAGAGACAAAGTATTTATTAGTTTGTTTTGGAAAGAGTTGTGTGGCACCTACATGGAATTACATTAAAATTTAGTTCGGCTTATCATCCACAAATGGATGGACAGTCTGATTTAGTTGTTGCACCTATTTGAGATGTTTTACAAGTGAAAAACCAAAAGAGTGGTATAAATGGTTGTCTTGGGCATAATTTTGGTATAATTCCTCTTACCATTCAGCTATTCAAATGAGTTACTTTCTAGCTGTTTACAAAAGGGAGCCACCAACTCTTTTGCAGGTTGAAAATACATACACATTAGGTGGTATTGGCGATTGATGATCAAATTAAAGAGAGGGACGACATTTTAGGTCTTCTGAAATCTCATTTGAATCGGGGTCAACAATTATTATACAATTGGCTAACAAAAAAAGGAGGGACGTGAAATATGAAATAGGGGAAATGGTTTGGTTGAAAATTCAACCTTATAGATAGAAACCATTAGCGAAGAACCAGTTTCAGAAATTGACTCTCAGATTTTTGCGTCCTTTTAAAGTATTGAAGAGAATTGAGAAGGTAGCTTACAAGCTATTGTTAGCGGACTTGGCCAGAATACATCATGTTTTTCATGTTTCTCTGTTGAAAAAGCTGAAAGGTGAGGTAAAAGAAGCTATTCCATTACCAGAAGATGTTAATGCCGAAGGGGAATGCAAGCTGGAGCCATAATCATTATTGGATGTTAAGTAATCCCCAGACAATTCTAAAACAGTTTTGGTTTTGATTAAATGGAAGCATCTTTCTGCTTTTGAAGCGACATGAGAAGATTTTTATGTTATTATGCATCAGTTTCCACAATTTAACCTTGAGGACAAGGTTTTTTTTTAAGGGGCGTAATGATAAACTGATATTCGGTTTACTTACTCTAGGATGAAAAAGAATGAGTAACCAATAGTTGGTAAATAGGTAACTTATAACGAACCCCTTCATCCTAGTAAAATATTGTCCGCTCTGGAGATTGGGCTGTATCCCAATATCCTCCCCTCACGGATTTGTTTGATGAAAACTTCTCAGTCGGTCACCCAACATGGTACTGCTCTCGCCGGAGGACGTTGAACTTTGGAGTTCTTATGAGATCTGTTGCCAATTGTGTTCCAAAACACATCTTACTATCTTGGGAAGGTTCCTTACATATATTTCATTTCTATATACCTCCTCAAACGATGTAGGATTGTGACGACCTTCGTTTTACGACCCGAGATTTTCCTATACCCGAGTCAGAGATTCGCCTACACTCGACCCCATAACCCGAGATTTGTCTCGCAATCGTGCTCATACATACACATTCAGGTCATCACAATTATCCCCCCTCGAGGGCCCAACGTCCTCGTTGGCCACATTTTCGGTTGGGTACAGGCTCAGATACCATTTGTAACGACTTCTTTTCCCAGTAAGATATTGTCTGTTTTGGGGATTAGGTCGTAGCCCAATATCCTCCCCTCACAGATTTATTTTACCGAGAACGTCTCAGTCGATCACCCAACATGGTATTACTTTTGCCGGAGTACTTTTACCTTCGGAATTCTTATGGGATCCGTTGTCTAATGTGCTTCAAAACGTGTCATACTATCTTGGGAGGGTTTCCTTACATATGTGTCGTTTCTATACACTCTATAAGCGATGTGGGATTGTGACGACCTCCTTTTTACGACCAGGGATTTGCCTACACTTGAGTCTGGGATTTGGCTACACTGGGTGCCGCACCCCGACAGCAACACCCTGAAAACCCCTCTGGTTTCCGGTTCGCTCTGATACCAATACTGTAGCGTTCCCAATTCATCCACAGACTCAGGTCGCTAACCATACGTTTACTCATAAAATTGAACAAAATTCGTGTAAAATTTAAAACTTTATTCCCCAACTTCAAAAGACATCTTTGAAAACATTTAAAAACAATGCAGCGGAAGACTCTAACCAAAATCCATTTAAGTGAAATTTCAAGTTTTAAAACAATAACTGTGATTTTGGTCGACCTCAGCAAGCTTCGGTCGACACCTGACCCATTCTGCACCCAAGGGTCGACACCTATATACATAGGTCAACACCTCGGTTGCCTCTGCTTGCACAGGTCAATATTTGTTTGCACCGATCGACACTCTAATTTTCTCAGGCCACCCTGGTCGAACCTCGTGGTCAACACCCCTATGTTTATTTCATTAACTGGTCGACACTCTAATCCTCACTGTCCGCCCCGGTTGAACCTTGCGATCGACACATTTACCCTTTTTACACTAACCGGTCGACACCTACACACACAATTCGACACCTAGTTTTGTTCTGTCCCCATAGGTCGACCCTCGCAGTCGACATTCGTCTAGTTCGGTCGACACCTTACACCAGCAGATTTAAATAAAAACTTCGAACTTGAGGAAAAGAAAACGTACAACAAAACATTTCATTCATTTAAAACCAAAGCCTGGATTTTTCACACCATATTCCTCCAAATAGCTTCAACGTATAACTATACATCATCTCGACTACTAACGTTTAAAAATTCATCTATACAAATGAAGAAAATCCACAGTATAGGGTAATACAAGCCCATATGTATCAATGTACACACGCGCCACTAAAATTACTCAAAACGTGCCTAAAAAACCCCACCATACAAGCCTAACTCCACGAGTCGGGTCGCCCAAATAAACTCCGCCTGCCAATACATGATAGTGTGCCGCCAATTGTCTGCTACTCCTGACTAGGCTGGGGAAACTCACCCTCCTGATCAATGGTACCTACACCACAGAACACATATCAGCCTAAGACTTGGTAAGTAGTGCGAAAACGAAAATGAAAACCATCAATGCAATCCCAACACATCCAGTCTCTACTTTCTCCCTCATGTTGTCATACCATAACGCATATCACATAATCCTCATACTGAATTGGGAAGCGTATTAGGTTTCCCAAGTCGATTCTCATACTACGTCGAAGGGCGAATCACTTCCTTTGAGGCCACGTTGTACAACTGTCCCAGGTAGTTGGCCCTCAAGCCACACCATCTCTGACACGTTGCCACCGTCCTAGCTAAACCAACAATGGGGCCCAAGAGTCAGACACGCATCTCATGTCAACGATCCTCTCACAGAGTTAGGAAGTGCATTAGGTTTCCCAAGTCGATTCTCTGTCTGTGTCGAAGGGCGAATCACTTCTTCGAGGCCGCGCAACCATTTTCCTCACCATTCACATATCACACTTCACACTTGTACTTAAAACCATGCTCAAATTTATTTTCGTTACACCTTTCAAAAACATGGTAAACGACTGAAACAAAACATGCGAAACATAACACATACAATCATTCCTACCGTCCTATGGTGTAGGCTCATAAGGGCAACGCACATGCAAATACTATTTACCTGGCGTCCTAAGCTCTTGCAGTGCTCGACTTCACCAAAACTTGCTCAACCTCCAACAGAAAGCCGCTTTCTGTCAAAACTCATCTGAATACTCTTTTCATGCACTAAGACCACCATACTAACACAATACACCACAAATTAGCCAAAATTGCTCACTAACCCGACTTGGCCCAAAAACGGACTTAAACATCCAACACGCATAACTTTTGCATCGGTTAACGGAATTAAACGATTCCAATGGCTAAACGGTCCTCTAAGAACCTAGTTTAAGGAATTAGAAAATATTTTAAAACAATCAATCGTAGCTAAGTCAAAACTCCCAAAACAGAACCGGTTTTCAAGCTTAAATTCCACATTTTTGGTTTCTAATCAAATTCACCTAATTTCCCCCGCAATTCAATCACATTCTAGCTCATTTATGCATACACTAATAGAATTGAAGGTTCCTAATCAGAAAACCAAAAATGGCACGACAAAATCCCCCCGGTTTCTCTTCCAAAATTTGTGTATTTTCTCAACCAACTCATTAAACCCTGAATTTTACCTTTAAACGTCCTAAGTTATAGCCCAAAATCTCTAAAATTTAGAAACAAAAATAAACTCCATGCTCAGCCATTGGAACAGAACAAGACCGAGAGCGAGAAGAGAGAAATACACATCGAGAGAGAGTCGATTGTTCAGCACGAAAAGAGGGGAAAAAAAGCGAGGAGGGAAGAGGGAGAACAGCTCACAGACGAACTCTCCCTCATGCCTGATCGCCGTTTGGCAACTCTATCCTTCGGTCAGCAGCAGAACGAAAAAAAACAAAATGGCTTCTTCGTGAAGCCATTTTACTTTCTGTAATATATATATATATACCAAATTTACCAAATTGCCCTCACGTGTTTGAACTTCCGTATTTTCGTTAAATTTGCATCCTTTCGACCTAAAATTTCAAAAATCCTCCTCCAAATTAAATCCTAAATTTCCTAATTTAATAAGCCCGTTAAAATCTCCCACGAAATTCTCGCAGGACTTTCAAATAATTTGGAAAAGTTTCTGAATTATTACATCCCTCCCATCTTATAAGAAATTTTGTCCCTAAAATTTATATACTGAATAGCTCAGGGCAGTGCTACTCTATGTCCTGTCGCCTTTCCCAAGTAGTCTTCTCCATGCTATAATTGCACCACAAGGCTTTGACCAAGAGAATTTCCTTGTTACGCAAAACTTTCACAGCCGATCCTAGAATTTTCATTGACTTCTCCTCGTAAGTCAGTGTCGGCTAAATCTCTATTTTCTCATGTCCTACTGCCTGAGAAGGGTCATGCGTGCACTTCCTTAACATTGAAACATGGAAGACATCGTGAACGGCATCCATCGATGGGGGCAACGTAGGAAACGTTGTGGGAGACAACGTAGGCGGGTACAAGAAGGGAGATCCACGACTTAATGTGGGAGACAAGAAGGGAGAGGGGAGGTGAAAGGAAACGTAGGCGGGTACGTGTCCTTAACTCCCTCATTTATTTCACACCAATATTATTGTCTCTTTCTCCCTATTAAATCCTCTTTTTGCTTCATTTTTCTTCTTAGTAGACTTTTGGTTTGCCAAAGTAACTACGTGTGAAGAAGACGAAGAACAGAGAGAGATACCTCATATCTTGGTGTTAAATTCGCTGAAGTGAAGTCGCCGATCCAAGTTAATTGTAGTGGTCATCAGAGATATATATCTAATACCATTAATTCCTTAAAGTATTTGTAAACCGTTGTTCTTTTTTTTAGTTGATTTATGGTTTGGGTTGAAATGATCTAAGTCCTATCTTATTGACACTATCGTTATGAAAATGAAAGCTTTACTATAATTGATCTGTTAAGAATATATTCAAATTATAAGCCCAAATAGTGAAGATGACTATGGATTAAAATGTGTATCTCTATATAAATATATGCAAGTTTGGGTTGAATTTACACGAGATTTAGTCTATACTTGTGACTTTTTATATAATGTATGTACTCATTATCGCCAAACCCGAACAATTAAGGACAAAGAACTATCATAATCTACACCGATTTTGAATATAATTTCTAACACCGATCGAGACTTTTACCCAATTAAATATTGGATTAAATCGAGGGAAGAATTAAGAATTTAAATGTATCGATTTAATCCAATATTAAACGATTTCACTCTTGATTAGGTACAAATTTATCCAATTAAAGTATGGACTCATTGACTGGAACCTATGGATTAATTGAGTTTTGACCGATTGTATACCCAATCGAGGTAGGGGTTTATTTTATTTTCGGTTAAGTATTATTTTTAGTCTATTTAATAAAATTCTTTTATTTAGCATAAAATATTCGTTTAATTATTATTGTTCTCTCGCACATTTATCAACTGCATAATTTATCATTGATAAAAATTATGTGGTTTTAACTAGAAGTAATAGGACAGCTGAAGAGCCGTGTCCTTTGGCGCGAAACCCTAAACCTGATCAGAGTAATTATGGCGTGCGACCGCCTAATGTCGAAGTTTTGGCTTATGGCCAGTATGCTCGGAATCCATGAGAGGTTCCATTTTCACCGAACATTTATTAAAATTACATAACTACTTTTTTTTTATTTAATTTATGTAAAATATTATATGACTGCTGGAATTAAACTCTACCCCTATTGAGTTTAGTCGACTCACCCCAAACGACTTTTATTTTTTTTCAGGATCTAATCAAGTAGAGATTTAGTTGCTGGATCGGAAGCGGAATTCTATAAATTAATAATTTCTCTTTTGAGAGACTCATTTTAATTTTAAGGTTGGACATATATCTGAGAATATGTAAGCTTTATTCTATAATTGTGCACTATTATTTATTTGGATTTTTATCACCACAGCATCTAGTGTCACTGATTGGACCTATTTTAAATTCATCTATTCTGGACCCTAGCTTTACATTCCATTATAAAATATTTCCGCTGCATTTTCTAAGCAAATAAAATTAAGAGTCGGACGGTTGACTCGATTTTCAGATCGGTCGTCCCTCGTTCTGTTGCGGGTCCCATTTGGGTCGTGATAGAAATTTTGGTATCAGAGCTAGGTTGCCTATCTTGAAAAGTGACACTTATAAAATAGATGATGTGATGATATACGAGAATTATTCTTGAGCAAAAGAACATATTCTAACCTAAGACGTAAAATTATTCTCTTTTTTTTCATATTTTTAAAAATGCCGCCAAGAAGAGCCCCAAGGAACCGTACCCCTGCAACACCTACTGCGCAATTGGCTAAATCGCATCCTACTGACCCACTTATTGCTCTGAGAGACACACTTCATAATATATTTCAAGGACGTGGCAATCAAAATGTAGAGGACCGCCGCATGAATTACTTTATGCAGTGGGAGCGGATGAACTTACCAGTGTTTGTGGAGGATGTCGACCCTCAAGCTACAGAAAATTGGCTAAGGGTAATTATCAAGAAGTTGACGGCTATGGGAACCCCACCAGAATATTGGGTTGGATTTGCAACCTATCAATTTGAGAAAATGGATGAAGTCTGGTGGAAGTCTCTGAAGCTGAACTACCCATTAGAGGATATGACATGGACTCAATTTGAAATTATTTTTAGGGACAATTATTGCAATGCTGAGCATCGCCAGAAGATGATCATGGCATGTCACAATTTGGAGCAAGGAAATCTTACCGCACTATAGTACTATGCCAAGTTTATGGAATTCTCTCAATATATTAGTAACATGGACCCGATGGATATGTTGGTAAAATTTCGATTGAATTTAAGGTCTAAGATCAGACACCATTTGTCAACCTTTGCATTCAAATCTCTTCCTGAGGTAGTTGCTGCTGCTCAGCGTGTTGAGTCAGACTTGGAAGAACAGTTTGGTGTATATAAAGGGAAAGGGAAAGATGATCAGCCTGTTGGAGGCAAGATAACCAAGAAGGACTTTAAGAAGGGGAAGAATCGTGAATGCCTGGATCAAAATAATTTCGGCGGACTCTCTGGTGGTACATTTTATTCTAGTGGACGCTCAGGGCCATATGTTTGTCACTCTTGTGGACAGCCTGGACATTTGAGGAAAAATTGCCCTACTCAGCAAAAACTTCAAACTAATTCCGTACATTCCCAGTCAATTCCTGGCAGACCTAGTTTTGGAGGTAACAGAGAATTTAATGGTCCGGATCAACATTATCAACATCAATATCAGCCCTCTAGTACCAGCTTCCAAAAGTCTACTAGGTACCAACAGAGCTTTGCTTCCAACACTAACCCTGCTGTGACTTCAAATCACATGGCTAATGCAAATCCTAGTTCATCGAGGAGTGAATTCGGTGGCGGCAACAGAGGGAAAGGGAAGATGACTGGCCTAGCTTATGCAGTCACAGGATCTAAGCCTTTTGACCTATTTGGCCAAGGTATCATTGATGGTACGATTTTCTTATTTAATACTATGATGCATGCCTTATTTGATATTGGAGCAACACATTCGTTTATATCCACATCTTCTATTCATGCCTTGGGTGTAACTATAGAAAAACTTGATAATCCCTTTATTTTGAGTATCCTTATGAACAAGAAATACGAGATGAATCTCATTGTTCGTTGTGCGACTATTATGATTAATGAACATGAGTTGCCCGGCGACTTGATAGTTATGCCTATGGATCAATTTGATGTGATTCTAGGTATGGATTGGTTAAACTTTTATAAGGCAATAATTGACTGTCATCGGAGAAGTATAACCCTTACTTTGGAAAATGGGAAAAAATTTATACACCCATGTAATGCCCGTATGTTTCTTGTTAATCCTATTTTACGAGCTTGTTTGGGAGGTCGGAGGAGATTGGAGCTATACGGGGATGTTTTTGCTATTAGCGACAACCATGTTACGGTTGAGCATGATCCTGATTTGTCAGTGGTTTGTGATTACCCCGATGTTTTTCCTGACGATTTACCTGGGTTACCACCCAATCGGGAGATTGAATTCTGTATTGACTTAGTGCCCAACACAGCTCCAATTTCAACTGCTCCGTATCGCATGACTCCTGCTGAGTTAAGCGAGTTAAGAACACAGCTAAAAGATTTACTACAAAAGGGTTTTATTCGAAACAGTGTTTCGCCGTGGGGATCACCCGTCTTATTCGCAAAGAAGCAGGATGGTTCGCTTCGTTTATGCATAGATTATTGAAAATTAAACCACGTGACGATCACGAATAAATATCCTCTACCAAGAATTGATGATCTATTTGATCAGCCCGGAGGATCAAAGCACTTTTCAAAAATTGATTTGAGGTCTGGCTACCATCAATTGAAAATTCGTGAACGGGATATTCCTAAAACAGCTTTCCATACTCGCTATGGACATTATGAATTTATGGCAGCTTTTATGGATCTGATGAATCGAATTCTTCGGTCTTATCTTGATTAGTTCGTGGTGGTGTTCATTGACGATATTTTAATATATTCTAAGTCTCGTGAGAAGCATATGGAACATCTAAGAATTGTCTTGCAGACGTTGCGTGAACATCAACTATTTGCAAAACGAGAAAAATGTGACTTTTGGATGACAGAAGTGAAGTTCTTGGGTCATGTAGTTTCTCAGAATGGCATCTTAGTAGATCCCGCAAAGGTCGAAGCAGTGTTAGAGTGGAAACCACCCAAGAATGTTACTGAAGTACGGAGTTTCTTAGATTTGGTTGGATATTATCAACGGTTTGTCCAAAATTTTTTTTCTATTGCTATGCCATTGACTCAATTAACCAGGAAAGATATAAAATTTAACTGGGACGATAGATGTCAGATTGCTTTT
Source organism: Begonia peltatifolia (assembly GCA_022433055.1). Classification (NCBI taxonomy): domain Eukaryota; kingdom Viridiplantae; phylum Streptophyta; class Magnoliopsida; order Cucurbitales; family Begoniaceae; genus Begonia; species Begonia peltatifolia. The sequence continues at coordinate 8,809,916 of CM039523.1, forward strand.
GAAGAACTTAAGAAAAGGTTGACTACTACACCAGTTTTAGCAGTACCTAACAAAAGTTTACCATATGCAGTATATACAGATGCTTTTGGAGTGGGATTAGGATGTGTTCTAATACAACAAGATAAAGTAATAGCTTATGCATTTCGACAGTTAAAGACACATGAGCGAAACTACCCTACACACGATTTGGAGTTAGCCGCTATTATTTTTGCTCTGAAGATTTGGCGAAGTTATTTGTATGGAGCCAAATTTGAAATATTTTCTGACCATAAAAGCTTAAAGTATCTATTTACGCAACGTGATCTGAACCTCCGACAGTGTCGATGGATGGAGTATATGGGAGATTATGATTTTTCCTTAGAGTATCATCCTGGAAAGGCCAATGTTGTAGCGGATGCCTTAAGTCGTTATCCTCAAAGATCTCTTTCTAATCTTTTGTTAGAAAATTGGAGGAGATGTGTGACTATAGAAGATTATGAATTGCATTACAAGAAAGATGAACAAACAGTTCGATTATTTAATTTGGTTGCTATCCCCACCCTTTTTCAACGTGTTAAAGAAATGCAGAAATTTGATGATGAATTAAAAGAAAAATTTGAGAAGATTCGTTTTGGTGAACAATTTGACGGTTGGGAAGTCAGCTCTGATGGATTTGTGTTATTTAAAAGGCGAATTGTAGTGTCCAATGATGAAGATTTAAGACAAGTTGTTTTAGCGGAAGCTCATAAGTCCAGATTTGCTATACACCTAGGTAGCACTAAGATGTACCATGACCTGAAGCGTTAGTATTGGTGGGTTGGTATGAAACGAGATGTAGCAGATTACGTTTCCCGATGTTTGACTTGTCAACAAGTTAAGGCTGAACATCAGAGGCCAGCTGGGTTATTACAGCCCTTACCTATTCCCGAGTGGAAGTGGGATAGGATCACCATGGATTTTGTAACAGGTTTGCCAAGGACAGTGCAAACATTTGATGCGGTGTGGGTGGTTGTCGATAGATTGACGAAGTCTGCTCATTTTATTCCAGTCAAAATGAACTTTTCATTGACAAAGTTAAGTAAGTTGTATATTGAAAACATCGTTCGTTTTCATGGTGTGCCTTCGAGTATAGTGTCTGATAGAGACCCAAGGTTCACATCAAAATTTTGGAAAGCCCTTCAGAGAGTTTTGGGCACCGAATTAAATTTGAGTACAGCGCATCACCCTCAGAGAGATGGTCAGTCTGAAAGTACTATTCAAATTCTTGAAGACATGTTGAGATCATGTGTTTTGGATTTTGGAAGCAGTTGGATAAATTATTTACCTTTAGTAGAGTTTGTTTACAACAATAGTTACCAGACGAGTATTGATATAGCGCCTTATGAAGCCTTATATGGAAAACCTTGTAGATCGCCATTGTGGGCTGAGACCGAGGAACGTGTTACTCTTGGATCCGATATGATTCAAGAAACAATTGAGAAAGTTCAAATAATTAGAGAAAGATTGAAAGCGGTTCAGAGCCGTCAGAAAAGTTATGCTGATCTTTTGAGAAGAGAGGTTAAGTTTGAAGTAGAAGACTTTGTATTTTTAAAAGTAAGACCTAATCGTGGTGTAAGTCGTTTTGGTGTAAAAGGAAAATTAGCTCCTAGATACATTGGTCCATTTAAAATCATAGAACGAATTGGTCCAGTAGCTTACCGTTTAGATTTACCACCACAGCTGAATTATATCCATAATGTCTTTCATGTTTCTATGTTGAGGAAATATATCTCGAACCCATCATATATCATATCCTGGACCATAGTGCCTATCCAGGAGAATGTCTCGTACGAGGAGGAACCTGAAAGAATTTTAAGTCGAGATATCAAGATGTTACGTCGTCGTGAGGTACCTTTGGTAAGAGTGCAGTGGAAACATCACAGTGAAAGAGAAGACACTTGGGAACTCGAATCTGAGATGAAAATTAAGTATCCTCAATTATTTAATGACCTGTCAATGGTTGATCCCAATTTTGAGGACGAAATTTCATTAAGTGGGGAGGAATGTGAGACCCACAACTTAATGTGGGAGACAAGAAGGGAGAGGGAAGGTGGAACGAAATGTAGGCGGGTACGTGTCCTTAACTCCCTCATTTATTTCACACCAATATTATTGTCTCTCTCTCCTTATTAAATCCTCCTTCTGCTTCATTTTTCTTCTTAGTAGACTTTTGGTTTGCCAAAGTAACTATGTGTGAAGAACACGAACAACAAAGAGATACTTCATATCTTGGTGTTAAATTCGCTGCAGTGAAGTCGTCGATCCAAGTTAATTGTAGTGGTCATCAGAGATATATATCTAATACCATTAATTCCTTAAAGTATTTGCAAACCGTTGTTCCTTTTTTTAGTTGATTTATGGTTTGGGTTGAAATGATCTAAGTCCTATTTTATTGACACTATCGTTATGGAAATGAAGGCTTTACTATAATTGATCTGTTAAGAATATATTCAAATTATAAGCCCAAATAGTGAAGATGACTATGGATTAAAATGTGTATCTCTCTATAAATATATGCAAGATTGGGTTGAATTTACACGAGATTTAGTCTATACTTGTGACTTTTTATATAATGTATGTACTCATTATCGCCAAACCCGAACAATTAAGGACAGAGAACTATCATAATCTACACCGATTTTAATATAATTTTTGACACCGATCGAGACTTTCACCCAATTAAATATTGGATTAAATCGATGGAAGAATTAAGAATTTAAATGTATCAATTTAATCCAATATTAAACGATTTCACTCTTGATTAGGTACAAATTTATCCAATTGAAGTATGGACTCATTGACTGGAACCTATGTAACACCCCGAAAACCCACACGTTCCCGGTGCGCTACAGTGCATCTACACACATACACTAACACTTACATAATTCACTCAATTTAATACCCTTTTGTTTCCAATTTACTCTCCCCTTTTTTTTTGACTCGATTCGAAAACAACTCGTGTTTTCCCTTCGACACCTCACGCACACTCTCACGGTGCCGCACATACCACTCAACGTTACTGTGTTTCGCGCACGCTCACAGCGCCGCGTGCCACACGCACCCTGCCGCTGTACAGCACGTCCGCGCGCACACCCTCACCCGGTGTCGCACGACCCGTGGGTACCCAACAGGGCCGCATGCCCCGCGCACCTGCGATCACGCCGCACATCCACATTCATCTAAACTCCTCTAGCATTCATCATACACACACCTTGACCTATTTCGTATCCTCTCGAATCTCAACCCCTCTCCCGAAATTTTGGCAGAGTACCGCCTAAAAACTGGCTACCCCAAAATTTAACCCTGCATACGATTCACCAGAATCCAACAATATTTACCTATCCATCATCCAGAGAAATCATCCCAACCCAAATCAGAGTAATAAGACGACGAAAATCCATCAAATACAAATGAAGAAAGTCTCTAGTATAGAGAAATAACATACTCTAACATGGAAAATATCCGCGTACGTCACCAAAATCACACGCACTCCATATACACCTATACACTGACGTATATACAACAATCAATCCCATCCTCCGTACATAATCACCGCAAAAGAAAGAAAACCCACAAACCGACCAGGCCACAACCTACCATATCCACGGGTCGGGTTGCCCTAACAAAAGTCCGCCATCCGGTGCCGCAGTCGCACGCCGCCAACCATCCTACGCCTCAGGACTAGGCACTCGAGGCTCACCGGCGGTATCGTCAGCACCTACACCACAGAACACACAACATAAGCCTAACGCTCAGTAAGTAATGCGATATGAAAGTAAAAGCCGACAATGCAATCCTATCACATGCAGTCTCTACACTCACACTCATGTTGTCACATCTGTGACGCGTAGTGCAGCCGCACCAGGGTAAGGAGGAACCTCACGCTACCCTACACCCTGACACGTCGCCACCGTCCCGGACTCCCCAGCAACGAGGCCCACAAGCTACACCCACGCATCACCACACGGCAACCACATCAGGGTAAGGGTGTACCTCGCGCCACTCTACACCCTGACACGTTGCCCCCGTCCCAGCCTCCCCAGCACGGGGCCACAGTTGCCACACACACACGTTTCGCGATAGCCCAGCCGGCCCACCCGTTGAGTAGGATCCGCGACTGGTGTTGCACCGGCCCACACACTAGTAGGATCCGCAGTACCACTGCCCATATCCTCACCATCAACACATTCACGCCGCATGACGACCCAGCCGGCCCACCCCTCGAGTAGGATCCGCGACTGGTGAAGCACCGGCCCGCACACTAGCGGGATCCGCGGTACCACCGCCACACGTCTTACCTCATACATCAAAGCATGCTAAAAATCATTTTCGTTCCCGTTTTAAAAAAAAATATGATGCATGTCACACAATACGCACACACACCGCAATCAATCACATAAACACTAAAGTTCTACAGTGTAAGCCCACTTGGGCAAAACACATGCATGCACTACTTACCTGGCGTCCTAAACTCGCTCGATACACAGCTTCGCCAACAGAAAGCCTCAACCTAAAACACAACCAATTTCTCATCAGTATTTCTCCCAACATTTACCAATTAGCTAAAAAAATAACCTTATCTAACTACACTCATTAAATTCCAACTAAAACGGTCCATTGGTTTGGTTTGGCCGAATACTAGCTAAACGTTCGGATGCGCATAACTTTTGCGTCCGTCAACGGAATCAAACGATTCAAGTGGCTAAACGTTCCCTTAGGAACCTAGTTTAACATCCCAAGATGCATTTTAAATCGGTAGGCCGCAGATAGGCGAAAAACGCCAATAACCGAATCTGCCATTTTTATTAAAATTTCACATTTTCACTTCCCTTCAACCAAAACTCACTCCCAACTAGTTATATGCATCAAAATGGCTATGCTACTCTCACACGTCGAATTTCCACGAAAAACGGTCACTAATTTGACTTAAACCAAAATCTCGCATAAACTTCCGACGCGCATAACTTTTGCGTCGGATATCGAAATCGAACGATTCCAGCGGCCATACGTTTCTCTAACAACCTATTTTAACCCACAAAAACAGAATTTAAAAGGATTAACCAAAACTAGGCCAAAATGGTTAAAAACCGAATCTGTTTCTACACAAAATAGACAAATTTCCGTCATCCACCCGATTTCTACAAGTCTCTTCACTAAACATCCACATTCCAGCCAACTAAGCATAAACAAAGCAAAAACCGGCGGTTTCAGACCCGACCCGAACCCCGCAGTCAACACAACTTCTGGGATTTTCCTCTCAACCCGAGCACTCGGCCAAGCCAACCATTTAACACGGTTGAGGCCCCCTTCCAGACTCCCTGGTTACACGCTCAGACCTCGGGAGTCTGGCTCAGAGTATGCCGACCATAATCGGTCGCAAAACCGAAGATAAACAGGGGAAGGTTACCTGTTTCTCGGTCAAGTTTTCGGCCCAGAAAAATTGAGCCGCCAGCTGACCACAGTTCGCCGGAGTACCCTGCGCGCCGGCTTCCCACCCACGGCAGCTGATCGTCGACGCCAACTCCCGATTCCCGCTCTCCCTCTCGGTCGTTTGCCCTCGCTCTTCTCCTCGTCGGTAAACAGCCGAATGGCTTCAAAATTGAAGCCATTCGGTTGTTGTTTATTTTATTTATTTATATATATATATATATACCAAATTACAAAACTGCCCTCACGTGTTTAAATCTTCCGTGATTTCGTTAATTTCGCGACCTCCCGACTTTAAATTCCGAAACTAATCGCAAAAGTAGGCCTCGAGCCTTATAATGTAAATCTTTCCCGTTGAACTATTTCTCAAAACTCCGACCGGGATTAAGTTAAAAATTCCAGAAATTAAAATAAAAATCGAAATTCCCGGGTTACTACAACCTATGGATTAATTGAGTTTTGACCGATTGTATACCCAATCGAGGTAGGGGTTTATTTTATTTTCGGTTAAGTATTATTTTTAGTCTACTAAATCAAATTCATTTATTTAGCATAAAATATTCGTTTAATTATTATTGTTCTCTCGCACATTTATCAATTGCATAATTTATTATTGATAAAAATTGTGTGGTTTTAACTAGAAGTAATAGGACAGCTGAAGAGCCGCGTTCTTGGGCGCGAAACCCTAAACCTGATCAGGGTAATTATGGGGTGCGACCGCCTAATGTCGATATTTTAGCTTATGGCCCAGTGTGCTCGGAATCCATGAGAGGTTCTATTTTCACCGAACATTTATTAAAATTGCATAACTACTTTTTTTTATTTAATTTATGTAAAATATTATATGACTGCTGGAAATAAACTCTACCCCTATTAAGTTTAGTCGACTCACCCCAGACGATTTTTTTTTTTTAAGATCTAATCAAGTAGAGATTTAGTTGCTGGATCGGAAGGAGAATTCTATAAATTAATAATTTCTCTTTTGAGAGACTCATTTTAATTTTAAGCTTGGACATATATCTGAGAATATGTAAGTTTTATTCTATAATTGTGCACTATTATTTATTTGGATTTTTATCACCACAGCATCTAGTGTCGCTGATTAGACCTATTTTAAATTCATCTATTCTGGACCCTAGCTTTACATTCCATTACAAAATATTTTCGCTGCATTTTCTAAGCAAATGAAATTAAGAGTCGGACGGTTGACTCGATTTTTGGATCGGTCGTCCCTCGTTCTGTTGCGGGTCCCATTTGGGTCGTGACACCATCAATGAGAATCTGAACTAGTTTATCAGCTACGATTCCTTGGAATTTAAATGCCCGAGGAAAATGTTGCCCTGCTAATGCATGTAGACTAATGACAGGTATTTCGTTGTCTAATTTTTGCAAAAACTAGTTTTCAATGTCCACTGATTCTGTTGTTGGCAATATCACTATCATCCTACATTAACAGAAACAACTTTGATTTACACTTGTGATTCTTAACGAATTTTTCATCGCAATTATAACATAAGCCTTTTTCTCTACACCCTAACATTTCTGCCTAAGTCAGTCATTTAACCAGTATAGTGGATGAATTCACATTTAGTAACGGAGATTTACTTGCCTCTTTCTCTGCGGTTGCTAACAACGGTTTAAAACCATGTTGAGATTTTGAAGGCTGAAAATAAGTTGCTTTTGGAGTTTGTTGAAGCTCTTTATCATTGAGTTTATCCTCCATTATCTTTGCCAAATTGATAGCCTGATGTAATGACTGTGGTTGGAGATCTCGTACTTTCTGGAGAATATCATGGCGTAACCATGATTTGAAGCAATTCTGAAGAAAAGAAATTGGTATTCCTAATGTTTGATTAACCAAAGCCTCAAACCTATTTTGAAATTCCAGATGTCTGCGTAAGCTTAGAAAGCTCACCCTGCGATACTCTGACGGTTCGAATCGAACAATCAAATACTCTAAAACTTCTGGCCGAATTGTAACCATAGCCCCTGAAACCACTGAAATGCTGTCCCATCCATGTGGAAACATGTGATCGTCAATCTTTTTGATTCTTCAATTTCGTGATAATCAAAGAATCGTTGAGTTTTAAGAATCCACCGGTGATAATCTTCACCATTGAATCATCGAACTTCTAGCTTTAATGACCAAAATATTCTTTGCGAATTGTCATTAAAACCTTCTGTTAATCTTTCTTCACTATTAAATTGCTCTATCCTAGCTTCCATTGTAGTGAACTGGACATGAATATCCTTTAGAATTGCTCCCCTTTCTAACAATTGCTTATCGTGTTCATCAAGACGATTTCTGCAGTCTTCCATTTGAAATCACCTGTGCTCTTGTACCATCAGCCATTAAAATCGTATTAGATTTAGATTATAGAAAAATAAAAGAAAATTTATTTTGATAAACTCTTTTACTCATATATTTTCGTCTGATCTCAACAATCTTAACTAAAAATTAAGTTTTTTTCAAAATCTTTAAAACTGTCAATTTTTCTTTGAAAATCTTTTTACTTAAAATCTTGTTATGTAAAATATATAATCTTATATTTGTAGAGAGATGTATTCTCAATACATGAGACGTTTTTTTTTCAATCTTAGAAAATGTTTTTGTTAAACTGAATCTAGGAAAGGTCGCACATTTTTCCTCACAAGGATTAGATCTTTTTTTTATTTTTTACCAAAACCAAATTTTAACATTATTTTATAGATCTTTTAAAAAATTTTCAAATTTTAATAATACCAAAATTTCTAAATTAAATCTTTATCCAATCAAATCTTTCAAACTTCATTAGCATTTGATTTATATAATAAATCAAATTTATCGATTAATCATATATTCAAAAAATAGTTTTTAGAATATATTATGAAAATAACTATTCAAGATAATCTTATCTTATGAGATTTTTTCAATCTATTTTAAATTTTAAACAAACTATAAATACATTGAAGATCAAATCTCATTTGATCCCATTTTTCAGATTTACTTTTAAATCAAATTTCAAATAATCTGATTTGACACTTTGTTAAACAATAAACTTCAATTTTAAATTTGAAGATGAAATTTCATCTAATGAAATTCTTCAAATCTAATTTAAATATCTTAAAATAATTTCATATAATGAGATATTTTATTTTGAATTCAAAATATAAAAACTATTTATATATTCGAATAATAATGTATTGATTTGAATGTTTATAAATGACTAATCATAATTAATCATTTATATATTTATTCTTGTAACATGAAAATTTGTGTAGTGATATAAGATGACAGAGGAACCGATAGACTTATAATCCCAAGCTACAATAATATTTGTTAATTAAGACAAACTCTTTATATTAATTAACACAATTATTAATTATAAAGTAATTCTGCTAAATAATTTGTGTTGTACTCTTAAGACTATAAAGCATATTTACTCAGAATATTGTTCATTCTCCATTAAGATTCGTAATAAAGTAACATATAAAATTCGTTATATCTTTATCATTGACTATCATTAGTTGTTAATTGAATAATTAATTCATAATATTTATGAATTTACGTGTTAATTATTCAATCTCTTAACTAACAAACAATGGAATATTGTATTATGAATTTCATTATATCAATTTTAGCATTCCTAGCTACTCATTTAATTTATTCTCAAAATATAAGACTTATGTAATGTAGCTCGTACAAAATTATATTGAGTAAATAAAAGAATAAATTGAAATGAAATAGTAGTCTAGTAAATAACATAAATTAAGATCATGCATATATGACTATTATTATGATAAAATTATTTGTTCTTCATTTAACAGATATTATAAAGACAATATAATTTCATCTGGTCAAGTCTTATATAATCATATTATATAAAATACAATCACTTTATATCACTATATATATAATTGGGATATAACTATACGTTCTCAACAAAGTGAACTGTATTTTTGACTTTATTAATTTGAAGATCTTATATTTTAAATATAAATCATTTACTAATATGATTATTTCTTTTAAATTTAATCTCACGTATATCAATACACCCCTGACGTCCACTCTCAAACTGAATAGGGGGCTGTATAGAATGGCCCCCCGCATCCTCAACCACCTTTTAAAACGTTTGTGATGCAGGGGGCCGCGTTCTAGATGCAGGGGGTGTTTTCCGGGTTCAACCTTACATGGGAAGTCGATCTCGGTCTAGTATAAATAAGATTGGCCACCTGTGCACTCTCTGCCTTCTGAAACTGAGAAAGTCGCCAAAAATCTCTGAATTCATCATTTTTGTCACTGAACATCCTCAAATCTCAGCCCTCGCCGCTCAATCCTAAATCGAGCCCTCCACTATCAGAAATCCAAAATCGTCTATTAAATTTGTGAAAATCTGAAAATCGATCCTCTAAATTTGTCCAAAATCCAAAAATCCAAAACCATACTCTATTCAATGGGCTTGAAAATGATTTTTAAATGAAAGGCCTCCCTCCCGACCCAAGCTGGTCTATCAAATTGGGCACTTTCGTCGCAAGTTGCTTCCGATCAAGGGCAGTGACTATCGCTGTAACGCTCAGAATTTCTGATAAATAATTTTTGAAATTTTGTAACAGTCAACGGCGAAATTCTAGTTGTAATTAAAGGAAAAAATTTAGCCGGTTAGGTAAAAGATTATTTTGAGGCTAATAAGAAAGAGAAAATTATAAGATTCCGACCAGAAACAGACTGAATTAAACGATTAAAGGTTGATGAAGGTTTAGTAATTAGATTATTATTATTATTATATAATATAAAAAAAAAAAAAAGGAAGAAGGGCAAAAGCCCCCTCCTCGGTGAATTTTCCTTCCCCCTGTCTTTCCCCTTCCCCTACGCGAGAAGCCCTTCTTTCCCTCAAACCTCTTCCTTCCAGCGACGATGATTAGCTGTTTCCTTCGTTAATCTTCAATCTACGATAAATTTTAGTTAGTTCTTAATAGATAATTAGTGTGTTAGTTGTTTTTAGCGACAAAAATGAAGTTAGTGAGGGTATTGGGTAATTTAGTGAAAATCTAAAAGAGAGATAAGAGAAATTAAAGTTAGAGTTGATTTTTATCAGTATGTTGGTGTTTGAGCTGGAAGTAAGAGTAGATTACAGGTTTTTATGGAGAAGATTGAGTGTTTGGTTAACTGAAATACTTAGATTACAGAACGATTTCTATTTTGCCATGTTTATCCAAGCTGTAAATGTTGGATTAGGAATTAGATTAGACTGTTAGAAATTAGATGTCCTCAAAAGTTTGTAGCATTTTGAATCGTCCAAATCGGACGAGTATTGTGATAGTTACGAATTTCCAAAGGGTGGTTGGAAATAGAGCCGGATTTTGGGTTTAGTTAGATTAGTTGTTAGAGTGTTATTTTCCTTTAGAATTTTATGAATTAGAAAGAAAGTAGAGTTGATAAATGTGTGGTTTTATAGGTTCCACAGTTTAGCGAGCTATATATATATGAGCGAACGAGTTGTTAAGGACGTCAGGTAATTAGTATAGTAGTGTAGTAGGTGTTTTACCTTCGGGCTTACATCACAGTTCAGTAGGATGCATGCACGTTTACTTTATATTATGCTTTAGTGATTATGCATCATGGTTTTGAAATACGATATCTAAATGAAAATGAATTTCCATGTTTTTACGGAATGAAACAGTAGGATGAGATGTAATGAACAAAATGAGAAGATGCGTAAGAAGATAATAAAAGTAGGGTTGAGTGGTCTTGTCCCCAGAGGTGGAGCTCGAGGTGTATCACTCTTTTCCCGCTTTACGTGGTAGCCTTGTCCCGAGAGGTGGACCGCGAGGTGTGTCACTTTATTAGATTGAGCTTGGCCTTCTCCCAAGAGGTGTGTCACCATGATCTAGCATGTAAAGAAGAACCCATGTAATACCCGGTATTTTCGTGGTATCGATTTTTGGGTTGTCAGGGCGATGAGCGGCGGAGTTCGGGTCAGAATGGAAAGCAAAAAATTTGTAAGGTTAGGTGGGGGATTATTTCGAGACTAATGGAGAGCATAAAATTTTAGGAATCCGACTGAAAATGGATTGAATAGCCGTTTGATTAAAAGATTAAAATAAGAGGGCGGAAAAAGTAATTAGTTTATTATTATTTTAAAAAAATAAATAACAGAGAAGGAGGAGGATCGTTAATCCTCCTCCTCCTCTCTGTTCTTCCTCCCCCAACCTGCGTGAAGGAAGGGAACGGAAGTAAAGCCTTCCTGCAGTGATCCCTCCTTCTGACGACGCTTAACCAACGCCGATCTCCGTTTTCCATTCTATGTCAATAGTAAGGTGGATTTTTAGTGGTTTATGGTTTAGTTTTGGTTAACAGAAGAGTGTGATGAGAAATTTGATGGATAGAGAATTAGGGTTTTAGGGTTGGAGAGTTCGTTTGAGTTATTAGCAATCGTTGTAGAATTGTTGACGATAAATGTGATGGATTGATGAGGAATGTGCTGAGTTTTGCTAAAAGGCCGAGGAGGGGGGATTTTTTACCATAAGGTCTATTTTGTTTTTGGATTTCCGTTTTACCTGCGGTTAATGTTTTTAAATTCTGTTTTGGTATGTTAAACTAGGTTATGATTGGAACGTTTGGTCATTGGAATCGAGTGATTCCGATGACGGACGCAAAAGTTATGTGCATTGGAGGTTTAAGCTGGCTTTGAGCCGAGTTGGGTTAGTGAGCGATTTTGGCGAGTTCGTGAAGTGTTGTGCTAGTATGGTGGTTTTAGTGAGTGAGCAGAGTAGTGGGATGAGTTTTGACGAGAAAACGATTTTTTTGTAGGTTGAGCAGGTTTCTGGTGAAAAGAGCACCACGAAAAAGTAAGACGTCAGGTAAGTAGTGTATACATGCGTTTTGCCCAGCAGGGCCTACGCCGTGGAAAGTTTGGATTTATGTGATTTGATTGTGATGTACGTGCGCATTACTTGACATGCATCTTATTTTGAAAAGGGAACGAAAATGAATTTGAACATGGTTTTATGTGTGTGGGTGAAGTGTGATGTACGGCGGTGAGAACAATGTGTGTGTGGGCAGTTAGGCCCCGTTGCTTGAGGAACCAGAATAGTGGCGACGTGCCAGGGGGTGGTGTGGCAAGTGTGTCCAGCCTCACCCTGGAATGATTACAGTACGTTGAGTGACGCGTGTATACGGTTTGAGGGCCTCATTGCGGGAGGAACCGGGACAATGGCGACGTGCCAGGGTGTGAGGTAGAGAGAGAGAGTCCAGCCTCACCATGGTACAGCTGTACCGCGCGGCACCGGTTGTGACAACACGAGTGAGAATGTAGAGACTGCATGTGATAGGATTGCATTGTTGGTTTTACGTTTCATATTGCACTACTTACTGAGCATTAAACTTATGTTGTGTGTTCCATGGTGTAGGTGCAGAGATTCCAGCGGGTAAGTTACGAGAGCCCTGGGCAGGATGACCAGGCGGTTGGGGGCGTGCTACCATGTGTTGGCAGGTGGAGTTCGTCAATGCGGACCGACCCATGGAGCGAAGCCGGATGGTAGGTTTGAGAGTTGTATTTGGTGGAATCCAAGTCAAGTGTATAGAATCTGTAAGTATAGGTTGATTTGCAAGTTAATAGTCAGGATTGGTGTATAGTCGCGTTTTGAAATTACCGGAGGAAATTTAGTCTTAAAAATACAGGTCTTTACTTCGTGGTTTTAATCATGGAAGTTTTTCGTTGTCTGTTTTCTTTCGAACTGGTGTTATTTTTATTGCTACTGGTGCAAAGTGTCGCCCGAACTCCATAGGTGTCAATCGGTCAGTATAAAATGGAATGTGAGTGTCAACCGCGGGGTTCGACCTGTGCAGGCAGAGAGAAATGAAGTGTCGATCGGTGACTGTGGGTGTTAACCGATTAGTGTAAAATAAGTGAGTCTGTTGACTACGGGGTTAGACCTGTGCGGGCAGAGAAATGAAGTGTCAACCGGTACGTGTGGGTGTCGACCGGTTGGTGTAAAATCAGTAAGAATGTCGATCGCGGGGTTCGACCAGTGGGGTCAGAGAGAGTTGAGGTGTCGACCGCCTTTCGCATGTGCGTAGAAGTGTCGAGCACGAAGTTCAACCGAGGTGGGCCAGAGAGTATTAAGGTATCGACTAGCGTTTACAGGTGTCGATCGCTACCTCCTTTTTAAAGGTTTTGAAAAGTGAAGTGTTATTTAACCTGATTTTTGATTGAGTCTTCCGTTGCGACAAGTGTAAACGTTTTCAAAGAGTGCTGATTTAAGTCGAGGAACAAAAGTTTTAAATTTTATACAAATTTTGTCAACGTGAGCAGTAAGTGTATGGTTAGCGACTTGGGTCCGGGAACGACTCGGGGGCGCTGCAGGGGTGGTGATAGCGAAGTGCGAGCCGGAGACCGTGTGGGTTTTTGGGGCGTTACAGATATGGTAACAGAGTTTTTACACAACTAGAAGTGTGGCTGACGAGGATGTCGGGCCCCTCAGAGAAGGGGTGAGATTGTGAAGGCAAGAGAGTCTGTCACAATTCCCACACTGCTTGGGGGAAAGATAGAGGGGACGGTTAATAGGAAGGAATAGGGTATGGTACGAGTGCAGAGCCACGAGGTCGACGTCATTTAATGGATCTACTAATACCACCAACGGCTGGATGGGAGTGCTCCACCAACTGTAAGTATTTCTTAGAACCCTTGTAGTTTCGTTTAGACTCACTAGATGTTGTGGTGTATAGGTTTAGCGTTATGGTTAGAGAGACGCATACAGCTGTAGGCGATATGGATGACGCTGTTAGACAGCTTACCGAGTTGGTCAACCGCCAATCACAGCAGCTGGAGCAGTTTATGAGTAGGGAGGACCAGGGCCAGTATAGTGCTAAGACTTCGACGGATCGTGGGAGTGGTAGGTTGCACAGGCTCAGACCCCGAGTGTTTGACGGATCATCTTCGGACCCGCTCAGTGTTTAGTAGTGGATTCGAATTATGGAAGACATGATGGATTACGCCAAAGTAGACGATCAGGACAGGGTATCCGGTGCGACATTCCACTTTGCTAAGGACGCCCGATTTTGGTGGGATTCGGTGAAGGCGACCACCGATGTGAAGGCTATGACTTGGGAGGAATTTAAGACGACGTTTTTTGGCAAGTATTTTAGCCACTCAATCAGGACCAGAAGATGGTGGAATTTGCCAAGTTGAGGTAGACAGGTACCGTGGCTGAATACGTGAGACAGTTTGAGGCGCTTTCTCGGTTTGCTAGTCACCTGGTGAGCTCGAACGAGAACAAAGTATACCAATTTGTACAGAGCCTAAAGCCAGATATATAAATGGGGATGCGGATAGCTGGAACACGAGGGGTGCCTTACGAGGATGTGGTGGTGAAAGCGTTAGACATTGAGGAGGTTAGGACGAAGCTTTTCAGTTACAAAGAGCTGCCTAAGGAACAGCCCAGGAGATATTTCTAAGAATTGTTGCCATAATCGAGCGGAGAAGAGTCATCTCAGCGGAAGAGCCTGAAGAGGGCTAGCGACAGCTCTAGCAACTAGGGAAGCAACAAGAGACCACAAGGATAGGGGCAGTTTTTGGTGTGCCCAAAGGGTCAGAGGAGTCACCCTGGCGAGTGCAGGGTAGATGTAGGGTGATGCTACAACTGTGGCGAGCAGGCCACATGTCCAGAGATTGTTAAAAGCCGCGACAGAATCGGTGCTTCAACTGCAATGAAATGGGGCATTTTGCTAGGAGTTGCCCGAAATTTAGCAAGGCCCAACGAGAATGACACCAAGAGTCTTCGCCCTCATTGAGTCGAACGATGTTGCCCAGCCATCGGTGATTTCAGGTAGTATTCTTATTTCGGGCATGGTGGCTTATACTCTTGTTGATATGGGTGCTACTCATTTGTTTGTGTACACTGCCTTCGTGGTCAAGGTAAATCTAGTGCCCAGCTATTCTGGACAGTTCAATGATGTATTATTACCGTCAGGGGAGCGCCTATACTCAGATCAAGTGGTACAAGGTGATGTTGTGATAGTGGGAGAAAAACAGTTGTACGCTGATCTGATCATACTCGACATGAAAGGGTACGAGGCTATTTTAGGGATGGATTGACTATCTAAACATCATGCCACGATAGATTGTAGAACCAAAGAGATCCACTTTCAGCTCCCGAGTGGAGAGAGTTGCTCCTTCAGGGTGGGAAAGGATTTGAGTAGGATTTTGGCAGTGTCGTGTATGAGAGCCCAACAGTTGTTACAAGGTGGATGCATGGGCTTCTTGGTTAGTGTCATGGACGCGCAGTTTCAAGGAAATGTTCAACTCTAGGACATCCCCATTGTGCAGGATTTCTGGGGGGTATTTCTGAAGGATTTGCCAGGTCTGCCCCCTGACAGGGAAATTAAGTTCATTATCGACGTGTACCCTGGGGCTGAGCCAGTGTGCAAGAACCCGTATAGGCTGGCGCCTACTGAGTTGAAAGAGTTGAGATCACAATTAGATGAGTTGACAGATAAGGGCTTCATATGCCCTAGTGTTTTGCCGTGAGGTGCGCCGGTGCTTTTCGTTAAAAAGAAGGACGGATCCTTACACATATGTGTTGACTACAGGGAACTGAAGAAGTTGACGGTGAAGAATAAGTACCCGTTGCCAAGGATAGATGACCTGTTTGATCTGCTTCAGGGGGCACGGGTGTTCTCTAAAATTGATTTGAGGTGGGGTTACTATCAGTTGAAGGTTAGGGAGGAAGATGTTCCGAATATAACTTTTCAGACGCAGAACGGGCACTACGAGTTTTTAGTGATGTCATTCAGACTGACTAATGCCCTAGCTGACTTTATGAACCTGATGAACCGAGTATTCAGGGAGCAATTGGTTAGATTCGTGATAGTATTCATTGATGACACCTTAATATACTCTCGGAGTGAAGATGAGCACGGAGAGCACTTGAGAATCGTGCTAACGACTCTGGGGCAGCACCGACTCTATGCTAAGTTCTCTAAGTGCTAATTTTGGCTGGATAGGATCAAATTTTTTGGGCACGTCATCTCTCGTGACAGAATTTCAGTGGACCCAACAAAGGTTCAGTCTGTGAAGGAATGCCCACGATCGACCAGTGTCAGTGAGATACACAGTTTTCTGGGACTGGCCGGATATTACCAGAGGTTTATTGAGGGATTTTTAAAGATCGCAGCCCCTTTGACTCGATTGACCAGGAAGAACATGATGTACAGTTGGTCTAATGAGTGCGAGGATAGCTTCCAGGCATTGAAGTAGAGGTTGACTACAGCCCCTTTGCTAGTATTGCCGGTAGAGGGGGAGAAGTTCAGCATTTATTGCGACGCTCCAGGGTAGACTTAGGTTGCACGTTGATGTAGAATGGAAGGGTGATTGCCTATGCTTCAAGATTACTGAAGCCCTACGAGCAGAATTATCCCACGCATGACTTGGAGTTGGTGGCGGTGGTTTTCACACTTAAGATCTGGAGGAATTATTTATATGGAACGCAATGCGAAATCTTCTCTGACCACCAAAGTTTGAAGTACATCTTCATGCAGAAGGAGCTAAACTTGAGACAAAGGAGATGACTTGAGCTGCTTAAATACTACGACCTGGAAATTCAAGTATCATCCGAGGAAAGCAAACGTGGTAGCACATGCCCTGAGCCGAGTGTCAACTTCGATGTCTGCTATGATTTTAGCGATGTCTACCGAGCTGAGGACGGAGGTACAAGAGTTCAGCCTAGAAGTGGTTTCTGATTTGGCTGCCACACTGTCGGCGATGTCATTGAGGCTGACCATCCTGGACAGAATTAAGCCCAAGAGACTGACCCTGAGTGCAGTGGACTGAAGGCAGGTATGGAGGCCAATGCTAGTATTGAGGTCAGCTCTTCGGAGGACGGGATTCTGAAGTTTTGAGATAGGTGGTAAGTCCCAAAGAATGAAGAGCTGAAAAGGGAAATATTGTCCGAAGCCCATTCGTCTTCTTTCTCTGTGCATCCTGGAAGCACTAAGATGTACATATATTTAAAGTAACACTATTGGTGGCCTAATATGAAGCGGGAGGTAGCCAAGCACGTTGAGACCTGTGTGGTATGCCAGCAGGTGAAGGCGGACATTAGAGACCGTCGGGTGTGCTTCAGCCACTACATATACCTGAGTGGAAATGGGAGCGGGTCACTATGGATATTTTGGTCGGACTGCCAAAGACTGCTAAAGGTCATGATGCAATTTGGGTGATTATAGACAGACTAACAAAGTCGTCTCACTTTTTATCAGTGAGAATGACTTACTCGATGGATCAGGTTGCTCAATTGAACACGCGGGAGATAGTCAGACTACATGGGGTCCCGGTGTCGATAGTGTCAAACCGAGACCCCAGATTTACGTCTAAGTTTTGGAGGAGTTTGCATAAGACCATGGGTACCAAGCTGGAATTCAGCACGGCCTTCCACCCTCAGACTGACGGGCAATCGGAGCGAACCATACAGATACTGGGAGACATGCTCAGAGCCTGTGTGTTGGAGTTTCAGGCGGCCTAGAGCAGGTTCTTGCCATTGGTTGAATTCTCATATAATAACAATTACTAGTCTACCATTGGCATAGCGCCGTATGAGGCTTTGTATGGAAGAAAGTATAGGTCACCATTGTACTAGGACGAGGTTGGAGAAGCAAGACTTATAGACCCAGAAATACTACAACAGACGGTCGACAAGATTTCTATTATAAAGAAGAGGGTCGAGGCAGCTCAGAGCCGGCAAAAGAGTTAGCCGATCAGAAGAGGCGAGAACCGGAGTTTGGTGTGGGTGATGAGGTATTCCTGAAGATCTCCCCATTCAAGGGAGTGATCAGGTTCGGGAAGCGAGGAAAGCTCAACCCTCGTTTTGTTGGACTGTTCCCTATTGTGGAGAGGATTGGGAAGACCACCTACAAGCTTCAGCTGCCGTACTCAATGGATGCCATACATAATGTCTTTCATGTCTCCATGCTGAGCAAGTGTATGCGTGATCCTTCTCAGGTGGTTGCACAGCAGGATATAGAGGTATAACCAACACTATCTTATGAAGAGAAGCTAGTGGGCATATTGGGATCAGCTGTGAAAGTGTTGCACAATAAGGAGATAACTTTGGTCAAAGCTTTGTGGCACAATCACAACGTGGAGGAGACCACTAGGGAAAGACGGAAGGACATGGAGCAACAGTATCCGGAGTTATTTGGTACGTAAATTTTGGGAAAAAAATTCTATTAAGGAGGGGAGGATGTAACATCCCGTATTTTTGTGGTATCGATTTTCAGGTTGTCAAGGCAATGAGCTGCGAGTTTCAGGTCAGAATGGAGAGCAAAAAATTTATAAGGTTAGGTGGGGGATTATTTCGAGACTAATGCAGAGGAGAAAATTTTAGGAATCCGACCAGAAACGGATTAAATAGCCGTTTGATTAAAAAATTAAAGTGGGAGGGCGAAAAAATAATTAGTTTATTATTATTATTAATATTTTAAAAAATTAAATAATAGAGAGAGAAGAGGATCGTAAATCCTCCCCCTCCTCTCTGCTTTTCTTCCCCCCAACCCGCGTGAAGGAAGAGAACGAAAGTAAAGCTTTCCCGCGACGATCCCTTCTTTCGACGATGCTTAACCAACGCCGATCTCCGTTTTCCACTCTATTTTAACAGTAAGGTAGATTTTTAATGGTTTAGTTAATGGAAGAGTGTGATGAGAAATTTGATGGATAGGGAATTAAGGTTTTAGGGTTGGAGAGTTCGTTGAAGTTATTAGCGATCGTTGTAGAATTGTTGACGATAAATGTGATGGATTGATGAGGAATGTGCTGAGTTTTGCTAAAAGGCCGAGGAGGGGGGATTTTTTACCATAAGGTCTATTCTGTTTTTGGATTTTCGCCTTACCTACGGTTAATGGTTTTAAATTCTGTTTTAATATGTTAAACTAGGTTATGATTGGAGCGTTTGGCCATTGGAATCGAGTGATTCTAATGACGAATGCAAAAGCTATGCGCATTGGAAGTTTAAGCTGGCTTTGAGCCAAGTTGGGTTAGGAGCGATTTTGCCGAGTTGGTGAAGTGTTGTGCTAGTATGGTGGTTTTAGTGCGTGAGCAAAGTAGTGGGATGAGTTTTAACGAGAAAACGATTTTGTTGTAGGTTGAGTAGGTTTCTGGTGAAACGAGTACCACAGAAAAGTAGGACGTCAGGTAAATAGTGTATGCATGCGTTTTGCCCAGCAGAGCCTACACCGTGGAAAGTTAGGATTTATGTGGTTTGATTGTGATGTGCGTGCGCATTACATGACATGCATCATGTTTTGAAAGGGGAACAAAAATGAATCGAACATGGTTTTATGTATGTGGGTGAAGTGCGATGTGCGGCAGTGAGAACGATATCTGTGTGAGCAGTTAGGCCCTGTTGCTTGAGGAATCGAGATAGTGGCGACGTGCCAGGGGGTGGTGTGGCAAGTGCGTCCACCCTCACCCTGGAATGGTTGCGGTACATGGAGTGACGCGTGTGTACGGTTTGACGGCGACTTTGCTGAAGGAACCGGGATGATGGCGACGTGCCAGGGTGTGACGTGAAGAGAGAGAGAGTCCAGCCTCACCATGACGCAGCTGTATCGCCCGGTACCGGTTGTGACAGCACGAGCAAGAATGTAGAGACTGCATGTGATAGAATTGCATTGTTGGTTTTACGTTTCATATTGCACTACTTATTGAGCATTAGGCTTATATTGTGTGTTCCGTGGTGTAGGTGCAGAGATTCTAGCGGGTGAGTTACGAGAGCCCTGGGCAGGATGAGTAAGCAGTTGGAGACGTGCTACCATGTGCTGGCTGGTGGAGTTCATCAAGGCGGCTCGACCCATGGAGCGAAGCCGGATGGTAGGTTTGAGGGTTATATTTGGTGGAATCCAAGTCAAGTGTATAGAATTTGTATGTATAGGTTGATTTGCACGTTAATAGTCAGGATTGGTGTACAGTCGCATTTTAAAATTACCAGAGGAAATTTTGTCTTAAAAATACAGGTATTTACTTCATGGTTTTAATCGTAGAAGTTTTCGTTGTCCGTTTTCTTTCGAACTAGTGTTATTTTTATTGCTGCTGGTGCAAAGTGTCGACCGAAGTCCATAGGTGTCGACCGGTTAGTGTAAAATGGAATGCGAGTATCGACCGTGGGGTTCGTCTTGTGTGGGCAGAGAGAAATGAAGTGTCGATCGGTGACTGTGGGTGTCGACCGGTTAGTGTAAAATCAGTGAGTCTGTCTACCACGGGGTTTGACCTTTGCGGGTAGAGAGAAATCAAGTGTCGACCGGTACGTGTGGGTGTCGACCGGTTGGTGTTGGAGTTCGACCTGTGCGGGCAGAGAGAGTTGAAGTGTTGACCGCCTTTTGTATGTGCGTAGAAGTGTCGACCACGAAGTTCGACCGAGATAAGGCAGAAAGTATTACGGTGTCTATCGGCTTTTACAGGTGTCGACTGGTACCTCCTTTTTAAAGGTTTTGAAAAGTGGAAGTGTCATTTAACCCGATTTTTTATTGAGTCTTCCACTGCGACAAGTCTAAACATTTTCAAAGAGTGCTGATTTAAGTCGAGGAACAAAAATTTTAAATTTTATACGAATTTTGTCGAGGTGAGGAGTAAGTGTACTGTTGTCGACCTGGGTCCGGGGACGACTTGAGGGCGCTACAGAGGTGGTGATAGCGAAGTACGATCCGGAGACCGTGTGGGTTTTTGGGGCGTTACAACCCAGTAGTAAGAAGATAAAGAAGATGTAAGAAAGAGACGAAAACAAAAGTAGAGACGAAACTGTAGAAACTGCATATGTAAGGATGTGTTTGTTTACTATGTTATATTTTTATGCATTACTTACTTAGCATTAGGCTCATAAATGAGTTCTATGATGTAGGTGACGAACCTATACTTGGTGAGTACTCAAAGTGTGCCTAAAACTAGGAGGCGGTTGAAGGATTGCGCTCGTGGACGGTTCGGCCGGCTGTTTGGTCGTTTTGACCAGGGCAAGGGTATGTGAGGGAGTTAGTTTATTTGAGTTTAGTCGAATTTGTTTTTGAGTCGTTTTGAGTCGATTGGAGTCATGTGGACATATAGATGCATTTCAAACTTTAGCAACCTTTTTTTCCATGTAAATAATGATTTTGAGTTGATGAAAAATAGTACGTTTGGTTGTTTTATTGTTGAGTTGAATTTCGGTGATTTCCTTGAAGGATTTAAGATTTTAAAACATATTTTGTGAAGGAAGTTTCGACTTGTGCTCGAAAGTGTCGATCACTGAGTGTAAAAACGAGTGTAGAGTGTCGACCTGTATGAAAAGGTGTCGACCAAATTCTGAAGGTGTCGACCGTTTGGGTCTACCTACTCGGACAAAGAGGGAGAAGGTGTCAACCGGTATATTCAAGTGTCTACCAGTAGTGTGAAAATAAGCAGAAGTGTCGACCTTATGGATTGAACGACGCAGACAGAGAGAAATGAAGTGTCGACTGGTGCATGCAAGTTTCGACCAGTAGTGTAAAATAAATGGGAGTGTCGACCACAAGGATCGACCGATGCAAGTAGAGAGGAATGAAGTGTCGACCGGTATTCACAAGTGTCGACCGGTCAGTGTATTGAGTGGAAAAGTATCGACTGATGAAAACAGAGAGAAATAAGGTGTCGACCGATGCTTGTCGGGGTCGACTAAAAATGAATTTTTATATTTTAGAAAATTTGAATTTTATTTAAATCGATTTTAAATCAAAGTCTTCTGCTGCAACATTTTTAAACATTTTCAAAGGTGTCATTTTATGTCGAGGAACAAAGTTTTAAATTTTTATACGAATTTTACTCGAGTATGTATGTGGGTCGTAGTAGAGGGAGAGTAGACCAAAAATCGGCGAGTCAGTTTTCGGGTCGCTACAGTTGTGGTATCAGAGCAGTGAGTAGTAGTAGTGAGCGTACCGGAAACCGCATGGGTTTTTGGGACACTACAGTCGCCTAGCTATTTATCGATGAAATTTCGAAACCATGCACGTCAACAGAAGTACGAGCATGATATTTCATTGCACTCAATTATTTATGGAAAGACAACCAACTTCAGCGGCTGGGAGTCTTTGGAGATCAAAGAAATGTTCAACAACATCGGATTGCACGGGGTCTATGACTTGCGGGAAGACAACTACAACATTGTTGTTCGCTTATTTTACGCAAACTTGTCCACAACCAGTCGAGATGGAAACTTGAAGATGTACCTATTCGGTACCAATATGATCATAGGTGCAAGCGATGTGAACGAAGTACTAGGATTTGCCGTAGAAGACGCGGTTAGATACTATCACGCTTCCCAAGAGTATGATTTTGCAAGATCAGCAAATGGTTTACAATTCCTTAAGAAGATTCACCGGAATGTGCAAATTGCAGCTTTCGTCAAACTGAAATCGAAGGACTTGAATGTCAAAGCTCGAGTTGTTCACAACCTGATCAGCGACACCCTGTTGCCTAGGGATGCATAGAGATCTGATGAGCTGGATGGATCTTTATGTGTTAGAGAAGCTCTACAGCAGCACGATGTTCGACCCAAGATTCTTGATTTTAGGTCACATGGAAGAGATCGGGTGAACATAGAACAAAAATCTGCTGTACGGTACACTGATTTGGAAGATCGGGTAGCAAGCTCAGGTTCATGTGCCCACTGTAAAGCAGCGGAGTGCTCCGAGATCCATTGATCTATTTGATAGGCTTCATTTGACCTGGATGGGCACTGTCAAATTCGACGGGTCATGGATGCTGAAGAGAGATCTCGCAGCTTCCACATCGAGGGATGTTTTGATGGAGGAGGATGACCCCCTACCATGGCATGCTGCCAAGTTTCCTTCAGGATGATATAAGTTATGGCATGATGCAGCGTATGCATTAGATGTACGAGATACAACAGAAGATGCACCAACAGATGCAGCATATGAGGTGCAACAACAGTAGATACACCAACAGATGCAGCATATGTATGAGATGTAACAACAGCAGATGCATCATATGTATGAGATGCAGCAAAATGTGGTTGAGTCGCAAGACAACCTCAATGAGTCCCTTAGAGAGCTTACTGAGTAGATGACGGATTGGATGACGCTCGAAGACGATCTCCCCCACAGTAGGATAGTTTAGATTTTGTATTACATATTATGTACTTTACTTTTTATCTGTGAATTTGATGTACTTTAATTTTATGTCAATCCGTTTATTATTTGTACTAGATTCTGGCTGCTAGGTCTATATGTGTGGTTTGAATTTATCGGAACTGTTTGAAGATAGGTATGGAAGAGTAATAAAACCAACGATACTCTGCCCATTTTTTTAATTTTAATTTTATTTTTTTAAATAAACTGAAAGAAATAAATAATTATAGTTAGAACAATATAAAATAAATAAATAATTATAATTTAAATAATAATTGAAATGACATGAAAATGAAATAAATATTGCAAAAATTAATTATGGTTGAAAATGAAAAAAAAAAGATGAAATCGAATATGAACATCTTCTTATTTGATTTCATCTTTTTTCAAATAATATTTATCTATTTGAAGTTATTGTAATAAATTGAAAAAAATTGACACATGAGCAAAATTACAACAATCAATAATTTTAATTTCTGCCTCGGCCACGCGTCGTTGATTCCTACACACAATGAAAACTATATTAGAAATTTTTTATAATTTCGGACAGTGTGTTTATGAGCGAAATGTACCTGTGTCTCATAAAAAATGTTGAAACCCATAAACGTGTTTTGCGAGGCAGCGCTTGAATTTGATCTCTGCTTAGCACAAGTGCGACTGTTATGTCCTTGCTGTCGACATATACCATACGACATCTTTGAGTTCTTCTTACTCAATGTCGAACTTGATGGATCATCGACATCCCACACTCTTATCTTCTTCGGCCTACTAGGTTGTCAATATCTTCTGCGCTGGATGAGCTCCTTTATATTTGGTATCTCTTACCACAGTTGGTAGTCACTCATAAGTTGGATAAAGTGTGAGTACATCTGAAGGTAAGTTGTATAGTGATACCATTGATGCACGTAATTTTTCAGTGCCATTCTCATGAATTTTATGCATTGAATGATATGAACAAACGAGATTCTAGTAAGCTACCACCTGATACAATTGCACACACATGTAGTCATGTCGACCACGTATTGTTTCTAGTCGTTGCTGACCTCAAATTGTGTACTTCTCTCAAGCTAAGCACTCTAATTTCCAATTGCACTTACTACCTTATCAAGTTTTTTCTTTATCTGGAGACACAAGAAATCAGTTGATTGGGCTAGCTTATCAAATTTCTTCACAATGCGAGTCATCAAACACTTTCGGATCATGTCGAACATAGTTAAGATCGGTTTGTCCCTGACCGGCAATAGAACTGCATTGAATGACTAGCATAAATTATTCAATCATATTTTGTACTTACGATTCGAAGAGAAGGCATGAGTAGCCCAATATTTAGGCTATTCTTCTCGAAGCCATGTAGTAACTTGAAAATTTTACTAGGTTAATTAAGGTCCCGCGTAAGTTTCTACGAGAGATTGTAACAGATTAATTAGTTAGAGAAAAATTTAGGAATAAATTCTGAAGAAAATCTCTGAATTTCTAAGACAAAAGGACGTGAATTGACGTGATTTTTAAGGGAGTAAAATGTAAGAGCGTATTGATAATTTGTTTAAAAAAATTAAATTAATTAATTAAATTTTTTTATTAAACGTGAGTGGCTTCGGGGAGAAGCTACCCGCGTTCTTCCTCTCCTCTCAGCCGAAGCTTCCTGCGACAGGGGAAGATCCAAACGCGAGCTATTCTCCTTTCCCGGCCGATTTCCTTCAGTTCTCGACCTTCTCTCCGACGAACCCAACTTCCATTCGGTTTCCTTTCTCTCTCCCGCGCCTAAACCCAATGTTTTTCCGGTGAGTTACCCTCTGCCCTTTCTCTATTTTTATTAGCCGATTGCTTAAGAGTTTGATTTAAGTTAAATTCTGTTTATTTTATGCTAAGTCTGAGAGGTTTAGAGGAGGGACTGCGAGTGTTTGAATCGTGGGCAGTGAATGCCCGATAATTGGGAGAAAACCAATATGGTGTTTTATGCGATTCGGGTTTTCCAAATTTGAAATCTCCAATTATGGTTAGATTATACCTAATAGATTAGAATGTGATGGATTGGTGAGGAATTGGGGAAATTTTGCTGAAAAACCGAGAATGAAGGATTTTAGGCCCTAAAAACCGGTTATGTTTTTGGTATTTTCACCTAGCTTCAGTTTATTGTTTTAAAATCCCTTTTAGCATGTTAAACTAGGTTCTTATAGGAGCGTTTAGCCGCTAGAATCGAGCGATTTTGATAGCCGTAGCAAACGTTATGCGCGTCCGAAGTTAGTTCAGTTTTTGGCCGAAACCGAATTGTTGGGTTGTTTTCGGTTGATTTTTTTTAGGTTTAGCTAGAAACCATGATTTTAGTGCTTATGATGAGTTTTAATGTGGATGTTGATGAGTGATGGTTTTGTTTTAGGTTGAGCCTCAAGTTTTGGTAGAATTGAGCACCACAGAAGCCGAGGACGTCAGGTAAGTAGTGTTTGCATGTGCGTTGCCCTTATGAAACTACACCATAGGATGGTTGGAATGATTTGCCAATGTTACATGTTTCGTATGTTTTGTTTCAGTCATGCATCATGTTTTGAAAAGTGTAACGAAAATGAATTTTGAGTATGATTTCAAGTACGAATGTGAAGTGTGATATGTGAACGGTGAGGACAACAGTTACGTGGCCTCGAAGGAAGTGATTCGCCTTTCAACGTAGACATAGAATCGACTTAGGAAACCTGATCTGCTAACCTACTCTATAGGAAGATCGTTGATACGAGATTCGTGTGCAGCTCTTAGGTCCCGTCACTGGTTGAGGTGATGTGTCAGAGGCAGTGTGGTATAAGGGCCAACTACCTGGGCCAGCTGTATGACGTAGCCTCGAAGGAAGTGATTCGTCCTTCGACGCAGTAAGAGAATCGATTTGGGAAAACTGATCTGTTTCCCAACTCTGTAGGAGGATTGTACGAACGAAGACAAAAAACAACAACATGTGTGAGAAAGTAGAGATTGCATTAACGGTTTTTACGTTTTATATTGCATTACTTACTGAACATTACACTTACGTTTTGTGTTCTATGGTGTAGGTGTTGTGGATACAGCCGGTGAGTTCCGAGAGCCCAGTCAGAGCGAGTAGGCAGTTGGCGGCGCATGACCAGGGCATTGGCTTGGTGGATTGTGTTAGTGTGACCCGACCCGTGGAGCATGTTTTGGGTATGATGAGATATTTTGAGGGTTCATTTTGAAGAATACATGTCATGTGTATAGATCTCGTGCATAGATTTTGTGTATAGATTTCTGTGTATAGACTTTTGTGGCTTTTATAGTGGAGGATACAGTTGATAGTTCGGTTTTCTCTTAAAAAAAACTTTGTTTTCTTTAGTAATTTCATCTGAGTTCTGATTTATAGTTTTGAGTGGTGATTGGAGATTATGCATATGGAGTTCTGCTCGGAGAATATTTCGTTATGCAGGTTTTTAGTGTTGTTTTGATTTGGGAGTTGCTATTTTTAAACGTTACGCTGCCAAAATTTCAGGAAGAACGTCGTGGCCCTGTGAGTGGGGCGTGGCGTGCTGCATTGGGTTTGGCTCTCGTTTTCTTTTGTGTTCTTTATTTCGAACTTCTTTTACGTTATTTTCAAACACCAATGGTGTGTGAACGTTTTCCGCTGTATATTTTTACCGAGTTTGAAATTTTTATTCTTACAAATATTCTTTTGAAAACAATTAGATAAAAAAGGTATAGTTAGGTTGGGTTGATCGTGCATTGTCGCGGCCCGTCACAGCCGCGAGGTTCTCTTTCCCCGGGGTCGCGACAAGCCATTCGTGCGCATCCTGGTAAAGTTGATGCAGTTTCCTCATTTCTAACTCGAAATGATACCTTGTGGTTGCCCTGCCTGCATTCCACATCGTATTTCTGTACTCTTTGTCCTGAAATAGGGTTTTAAAATTTGCTTACACATACCGAGGCAGTAGCGATATTCAACGTGTTGTAATTGATTTTGCACAGCATTCAGTAAACCTTAATATTTGAAAGAAAAACAGAGTCAATATAAAACAATATAACATGGTGAGTACTAATTAGATAATTTCCAAAAAAACCTGGAATCTCCTAAAGAGAATTATCTTTCTAATTAAGTTCACAAGAAATACTAGAGAAGTCACAAATGGTCCAACATAAAATTTAGTCTCCAAGACAGAACTTTCTTAAATAGTACAATTACATCACTAAATAAGCGTAAATGTATTATACCTTTTGTCGTCTGAAATAATTGTCCATCCGACTCCCGATTCAGTGTTCAGATCTCGCTTCAAATACTGCAAGAACCACGTTTATTTGTCCGTGCACTCTTTTTTGACATGGGCAATAGCAACGGGATAGATTCCATTGTTATTATCAATACTGACGGCTGTGAGTAATTAGCTGGTACACGAGTCCTTCAGATGACAATCATCCAAACAGATAACAGGGTGACCATACTGCAGTAATCCTGCCTTGCACGTAGCCATGCACATATAAATTCTTTGTCATACTAATGAATCAGATCTCATCTCGTAAGTATGAATTTTTAATGTGTTACCCGGATTTGATCTTTGTATTTCTACTGCGTACGACTAGACTAGCTTGTACTGTTCGTCACCCTTGCTTTCTTTTAGTATTCGAGCTACGCTTCTTACTCTTCTGTCAAAATTGAATGTAGTGTTAACATTGATATCTTCCTCACTATCTCAATAATGGAAAAAATGTCTCACGTAGGTTGACTTTTGAACATATCCAGATAATAATATGCCACCCATTTTGCTCTAACGTTTCGATTCTCAAATTTTCTCGAATAGCTGTGACAATCGATAAAACTCTTTATTTGAAATGTATGCTCGAACTGCTTCTTAAAAGCATGCAGTCGCCACTCACACCCACCTTCACACTCTTACCTAAGTTTGTGCTTTTCACTTTTGATGAATTTGATCCCATAATCATTTTTCACAGAATAATCTATTATTTCATCTCTAATTTCATGTAAATAACTATATTCTTTCTCTAAATATAAACCAATTGAGATTTGTTCTCATACTTGGTTGGTTTCCACTTCATCATCCACCGAACTGACTGGTGTTTGAAGCTCATCGTCTCAAGATCTGAAGGTTGAATTCACCTTTATTTTTTCATTTCTATGTAACTGATCGAATGCTCGTAGATCACCATATGCAAGTCTATCGTACAAACACCAATTCATATCGGCATCATAAGTTGTTGTCTTATATAAATCAACTGATCGACTTGAATCAGAATCTATTGTTGTCGCTATGACAGAGAAAATTTGCGAGAGCAAGAAAATATTTGCAAGGTTTTAGAGTGTTAAAAAGGTGTGGAGTGAGAGTGGAGGGATGATCTCTTAAAATAACCAAGGAGATTGGCCCCCTGCGAATGGAGAACACGACCCCTCGCGTTGAGGACGCGGGGGGCCATTCTAAACGTCCTGCCCCCCATTCTGTTCAGGGGTGGACGCGAGGGGTGTAGACCCCCCCGTGCACGTGCGTAGCACATGTTATATTAATCATTAGCCGAGGACGCGAGGGCCGTTCTAAAAGTACGACCTCCCGTTCTATTCAAGGGTGGATTGGGGGGTGTAAATTTCCCACGCACGTGCGTTGCATGTGTTGTTCACATGAAATGCACCTGTCGGGGGGTTCTACACCCCTTGCGTCCACCCGCTGACTAAATCGGGGGGGCACACTTTTAGAACGGTACCCCGTTCTTCTTGTACAGTGCGACGCTGAGGTACTTGGCCTTTTGTCGGGATTTAATTTGTTAGGTTTTTAATAGTTTGATGTTTGTTTTGTTAGAGTTAATAATTTTAATTTTTTTTAAAAAAAATGGATTCTTTAATAGTTTTTACCCTTTTCATATTGAAAATATTGTTCATTACAACCTATTTTTCAGTTAAGACCTATTCACACGTAGACTTTTAACCTCTTAGACTTCTTCTTCTTTCTATTTTCACGCATGAACTTTTCTTCCCTTGCCATGTCTGTTCCCATTTCCTCTTCAACTTCATCTGCTATCTATTGAACTATGCTAGGATCATCTCCTCTTCAGCTTCATCCCCTATCTGTTGAACCATGCTAGGATGATCTCCATGCATAACAAACTTGAAGTTGGGTTTAGACTCTTGTTCCATGAGAGGAAGTCCATCTCGCAACTTCACCTTCAGCTCCCATCTCCTCTACAATTGAAATCTAGTAGGTTTGGCTCGTTAGATTTAATAGGCTCAGTCAATTTAACTAGTTAGGATCATTGAAATAAATTATTTTTGGTGCGACTCAATTAGACCAATTCGTTTGTCATGTGTACTATAATTCTGTTTGAGTTAATTTTTGGTAATAAGAAATGACCATTGATTTCCACGTTATCCAAGAAGAAATGACCATTCGACTTCTTCTTGAGATCTTCCTGTGTTATTAATCACACAATTGTTGTTAGGGACCCTCTCGAATACCACCCGTCCAAACCGTGACTCTCACTTGTGAATTCCCAAAATGGGAATGATTATTAATCATAATCACGATGTGTCATCATGAAACATCTTTGAATCGTGACATTGCAATATCACACGACCCAAGAGTAATAATGCAATAAATTATTATGAATAGTGGTTATTCTCAAGGATTGATGAAATTGCAGTTGACCCGAATTTCGCCCTCATTTTTCCGGGTAAGAACTCCGACGTTTCCTAGCTTCACCATGGACGAAGAAAATTGGCTACCGAAAAGAAAGGGCTGAGAAGCCATGATCTGGATGAAGGGGGCAGTTCTAGCATCTGATTGGAGAGCTTGATCCGTTGACAACACTCCCACCTTCTTCTGGAGGTTGGTGTAGAAAACAGTGTCAAAAGTGGTTGGAGTTATAACATCAAGGACAACTAGATTCGTCGCCTTTGTACATCTCCCTCTCAACAGCTTCAGAAAAGAGGGGCTCAGTTGGGGATCAGGCTTTCTGGTTTTATTGAAGTCATATAGCCTGTCCATGATCTTATCGCAGGTTGTTCTGCCGATGGTATGCGCCCCAGAAAGAGTAACTAAATCAAGCACATCCAATCCTCTGACTCTGAAGTAATCAATCAAAGAGGTGATGTTCTCATGGCCCTGTGGGACCTCTTCGGCTTCTGCAGCCATGGAAATTCTTCCATCTTTACGCCCAAAAGGGACTTCCCAGAAGGGGCCGCCAGCAAAAAGTGTGGCATCTCTAGCGGCTGCAGTTAGGATGTCAGCGCAAGACACAGTTCTGGGGCAACTCTTCTCAAGCTCCGTCTTTATGTCATCAATCACTTCGAATCCCCTGAGTGTCCTGCTAGCGTACGCTCTTCTTTCGCTTCCCGGATGGTTCAGTAGAACAGACGCGTCGCACCCCTGGTTTAAGTGAACTATTTAGTGTTAAGATATAATATGACTGATCAGCTCAATAGCTTATGGGTTTGATCCTGCACTGCTTACCCTAACAGCGCAATCGTGGAAGTGCAAGCGAATTATTGAAGCAGCAAAAGTGTAATCTTTTCGAACGGCGGCTTGAACTTTCTGGTGGATGATGCCTTCTGCAGCTGGGCAGGAGTTGAGGTAGTGAGTGAATGACAGTAGCGACGCCGCCGGCAGCAGAGCTGGCTGCTTCCCGGCGACTTTTGGCGGCTGGGTTGATAATGCGCCCGCCAACAATAAATCCAAAATTGCAAGGAAAACGAAGATGATCGTTAAATAATACCATGATACCCTCATACTTTCTTAATACTCTCCAATTGCTGAGAGCTTGTAACAGATTTGATATGAGCTGTGCCTTGGCTCTAACTGTTGACGATGGTGGATATATAGAGACGATGTGCTTCGACACTATCATATTCAAAAAGAGAACGTGAGAGGCATTATCCTAATATTGTTGACATGCTAGCATGTATTATGGCTGGAAGGTCGTAACTGAGACACTGTTTCTAACCTCCGAATAACGTACGAAGAGAGTCTTAGTTGCCGGATTTCTCCTTGGTTTTTTGTTTTTGTTTTAATTCTCCATCTGTCTTTACATAATTCTCTCTCTTAGATATACTATTATAATGTGAAAAAAATTATGAGTTATATAAAAAAAAAGTGAGAAGGCACCATAACGATGAGGTTGAAGAGGCTCACAGACTCTCTTAGACGATCTGACTCTTATATGACCTGCCCATGTTTTTGGGCTAGGTTTATTGTGTGCATTAAGTCCAATAACAACACAGAAGAGAAGCATCGATTGGAAGCTTTATCTAACAAAATCATAAAGAAAATAGAGAATGAATGAGAGAGAGGCAGAGTGTCACCATCCGAAATCGTTAAATTTTCCTTAAAATTCTTTTTTTTAACGTTTAAATTCTCTAATTTCTTCAATAAATTATCTATGGATCATATGTACATCTCATCCATGTAATATTTCCACCATACATACTTATCATATTCTTTTAATAAACTTATAAAATAAAATCATTTTTACAGTACGTAGCGGAAGACTTAAAATAGGATTAAACCCATGTTTTTAAATGTATTTACATCAAAACTTAATTCAAATAAAAACTTTTCAACCTTTAGAACATAAATTTCTTTTTATACTTCAAAACGTTACTGTCACCCACCAAATTCTTTTAAGAAAACAATTTACGACTTATACATACATAATTTGTATAAAAATCCTTAAGGGCCCACATATCAAAATCGCTCCAACAACCATAAGTGCACGCCATGGACCATGTTAACTGCATCCTCTATCATCAAAGCTCATAGTCCTCACCTGTAAACTTTTCACCTATATCACAAAGTTTATCTAATAAGTCTAATACTCAACAAGTAATGCATAATATGATATGAAAATCATATGCTACTATTCTTAACATATGCAATTTCTAATTTTTTTTTTCTTTTCTGTTGTTGTCACTTATCATTGGGGCAACTCTATGCCTGCAAAGCTGAAATCATTAGAGGATTCAATTCCCTCAAAACTGGGATCTATGGTATTATTGAAGGGGCGATCACTTCCTCTAAAGCTAATCATTAGGGAATTCAATTCCACAAAAGTTGAGATCTATGGTATCATTGAAGGAACGATCGCTTCCTCCAAAGCTATCATTGGTATATCGTTTCCTCCTACGTTTGAATGTAAAACATGCACATATAAATCTTTTCTTTCTTTTCGTAAAAAACATGTTTACATGATGTATGAAAAGAAACACCCATGTTCATGCTAACAATCACGTAACATAAAACCCTAGCACCTTGGGGTGTAGGTCAAAGAAGCTAAACACACGCAACACTACTTACCTTAGGTCTTTAACAAAATTATAGCACTTGATCACTTAATACTTGGTGACTTGAAAACCTATAGAAATTGAATTCTATTATTCACATCTAAACGTTTTCCAACCAATTTAAATCATGCTTAATTCCTACTATACTTTTCCAATTTAAGAAACTCCAAATTCAAAGGCTTCCCAAAGAGAAAGAACATACACTCTTAAATTCAACCTAAGCATTCACATCAAATGGTTTGAACATAATTGAAACCAAATCCAATTACCCTAAGAATAAAACTCGCAATACAACCACAAATTAGCATAACTTCAAAAAATCATAACTTATTGTATACTTATCCAAATGCATTAATTCAAAAGCCCATAATTCAATCATTGGGTATACTTTAACATGCCAAAGCCAATTATCAAATGATACCCAGTTAATTGAACTAAAAACATCAAACCTGAACTGCCCAGAGAATCCCCTATTTTTTTGAACATTTGGATGTTTTCTTCCATTTCAACTCACATGAATGATCTATCAACATGATTAGGCATCACATGAGCAAAAAATAGAACAAAAATCCAATTTTGGTGCACCATGTAGCGACTAAGAAACCCACGCGATTCCCGGTACGCTCAATACTACCACTCACACAAATACGCTCGAGAAAAATTTGTGTAAAAATTTAAAACTATCGTTCCTCGATTTAAAACGATATTTTTGAAAACATTTAAAAATGTCGTAGTGGAAGACTTCGATTAAATTAGTTTAAAAAAATTCGAGTTTTCTAAACCATAAAAATTATTTTCGGTCGACCCCGGTAAACACCGGTCGACACTTCATTTGTCTCTATATTTATCGGTCAACACTACCGGTCGACACTTCTCTGTTCCTCACACTAATCAGTCGATACTTCCGAACACTGGTCGATACTTCATTACTCTCTGCCCGCGACGGTCGATCTTTGTGATCGACACTCTCGTCTATTTTACACTACCGGTCGACACTTGTATAAACCAATCGACATCTTCTCCCCCTCAGTCTAAGTAGGTCGACCCAAGCGATCGACACCTACAGAGTTTGGTCGACTCCCTTACATACAGGTTGACACTCTGCACTCGTTTTTAAACTAAGCAGTCGACACTTTCTGGCATAGGTCGACACTTCCTTCACAAAATCTGTTTTAAAACCTTAAATCCTTCAAAAATAACTGAACTTCCGACTCAACGCCAAAAATAACACAACGTACACTTTTCCATCAGTTCATAGAAAAGCGACTACTAAAGTTTTGAAATTCATCTATACATCCACATGACTCTAATTGACTAAAAACAACTTGGAATGATTTCGACGAAACTCAAATTAACTAAACTCCTTTACATACCCCCGCCTTGGTTAAAACACCTCAACAGCCGGGCGGACCGTCCACGAGTGCACTTCTACATTTACTTTCTAGTCCTGGGCCTGCTCTGAGTACTCACCAACTATTGCTTCGTTACCTCTATCACAGAACTCATCTATTAGCCTAATGCTAAGTAAGTAATGCACATAAAAACATAAACACTGAAACAATCAAATCCTAACATATGCTGTTTCTACAGTTTTGTCTCTACTTTCGTTTTTGTCTATTTCTTACATTTTCTTTATCTTCTTACTATTGGATTCTTCTTTACGTGCTAGATCAAGGTGACACACCTCACGGGACAAGGCCACCATGTAAAGTGACATACCTCGCGGTGCACCTCTCAGAACAAGGCCACCACGTAAAGCGGGGGAAGAAGTGTATACCTTGCGGTCCACCTCTCGGGACAAGAACACTCAACACAACCTTTATTATCTTCCCATTTCGTTCATCACATCATATCCTATTGTTTCACTTCGTAAAAACATAGAAATTTATTTTTGTTTCGTTCTGGTATTTTAATACCATGATGCATATTCACTAAAAGAAAACATAAAACAAACGTTCATGCATCCTACCAAACTATGATGTAGGCGCAAAGGCAAAACACCTACTGCACTACTTACACTATTTACTTGGTACTCCATATATGGTTCACTAACTGGAGAACCTATAAAACCACACATCCATTAATTTTACTTCGTCCAACTCATAAAACTCTAAGGGAAAATAATACTCTAACAACTAATCTAACTAAACCCAAAATCCAACTCTATTTCTGACTACCTTTCGGAAATTCGTAACTATCGCAATACTCATCCGATTTGGACGATTTGAAATGCTACGGACCCCTAAGGACGTCTAATTCTTAATAGTCTAATATAATTCCTAATCCAACACTCACAGCTTGGCTGAATGTGGCCAAACAGAAACTGTTCTGTAATTCAAGAATTCGGCTATCCAGACGCTCAATGTTCTCCATAAAATCCTATAATCTTATCCTACTTCCAACTTAAACACCAACATACTGATAAAAATCAACTTCAACTTAAAATTCTCGTATCTCCCTCTTAGAGTTTACCAAAACTACCTAATATTCTCTCTAACTTAACTTTTGTCGCTCAAAACAACTAAAGAACTAACTATTTACTAAAAAACTAACTAAAACATACTTTAGATTTTAAGAAGTGAAGGAGAACTGAGAAGGATCGTCGCTAGAGAGGAAGTATTGTCGAGGGAGGATTTTCTCGCGTGGGGGAGAAAGAGAAAACACAAAGAGGGGGGTTTCTGCCTCCCTCAAGTTTTTTTATATATAAAATTATATTAATAATATAATTAATCTTAATTTCTATTTTGCCCTCAACCCTTAATCTTTTAACTAAACGGTTATTTGGTTCGTTTTCGGCGGGAATATAAATCCATCTTGTCCTTCACCAAAAAATAATCTTTTATTTAATGATAGAAATTCTCCGTTCTCGATTTCGACTAAAACTTCGCTGATTACCCATACGAAATTCTAAAAATCTATTTAACGAAAATTTCGGGCATTACACTCTACCCTCCAAAAAAATTTTGTCCTCAAAATTTGTTGCCTGAACAACTTTGTATATCGGCTCATCATGTTCTGCTGCCGCTCCCAGGTTGATTCTTCCACGTTGTGATTGCGCCATAATACCTTCACCAGTGGAATGTCCTTGTTACGTAGAATTTTCACTGCATATTCTAGAATCTCTACTGGCTTCTCCTCATACGTCAAAGTAGGTTGAATTTCCATATCCTGCTGCTCCACGACGTGAGAGGGATCTCGCATACACTTCCTCAACATGGACACGTTAAATACATTGTGAATCCCATCCATTGAGACTGGTAGTTGCAGGTGGTAACCTGTCTTCCCTATTCTCTTCGTAATAGGAAACAGTCCAATGTATCTAGGGTTTAAGTTGCCATTTTTTCTGAATCTTACAACTCCTTTGAATGGAGAGATCTTCAGAAAAACTTCATCATCTACTTCAAATTCTAGCTCTCTCCTCCGATGATCTGCATAACTCTTCTGTCGGCTTTGAGCTGTCAAGATCCGTTGTCTATTAAATGCAACCTTGTCTGCTATCTACTGTAAAACATCCGGACCAACCAATCTTGCTTCGCCGACTTCGTGCTAATATAACGGAGACCTGCACTTTCTCCTATACAAAGTCTCATAAAGAGCCATACCTATCATACTTGAAAGCTGTTGTTACAAGAAAACTCCACCAAAGGTAGGTATTTGCTCCATGAACCCTGAAATTTTAGTACGCAAGCTCAAACTATATCCTCCAATGTCTGAATAGTCCTCTTTCATTGACAATCCGTCTGAGGAGGAAATGTCGTGCTAAAATTGAGGTGCGTACTCATGGCTTCATGTAGACTCTTCCAGAACTTTGATGTAAATCTCCGGTCTCTATCTGATACAATCGAAGTTGGAACTCCGTGTAATTGTACGATCTCTTGAATATACAGTTCGGCGAACTGGTTCATAGAGTACAACATCTTTACAGGTAGAAAATGGGATGACTTGGTTAATCGATCAATAATCACCTATATGTCATCATAACCCTTTGTTGTTCGAGGAATCCGACAACAAAGTCCATCGATATCTGCTTCCATTTTCATTCAGGAATGGGAAATGTCTAAAGCTTTCCTGCTGGACTCTAGTGTTCAGCATTAATTTGCTGGCAAATCAAACACATCTCCACGTAATTTGCCACGGTCCTCTTCATATTAGGCCACTAGTAATGCTGCTTAAGATCCCTGTATATCTTGGTGCTTCCTGGAAGTACAAAAAACTTAGAATAGTGAGCTTCAGATAATATCTCCCTTTGTAGCTCTTCATTATTCGGAACGAACCATCTACTTCAAAACTTAAGAATTCCGTCGTCCGAATAATTGAACTCCGACTTGTCATTAGAAGTCATGCTTGATTTAATTTCATTGCATTCAGCATTGTCCTTTTGGGTTTGCTTAATTTTTTCCAAAATAGTGGGCTGTAAGGACATAGCTGATAACATGGTTGACACATTCGACACCACCTCTAAGTTGAATTTCTGAAATTCTACATCCAAAGCTAACAACATACTTGGAGTCATGGTTGAAGTGGATGTCATCATCCTACTCAATGCATCGGCCACTACGTTCGCCTTGCCGGGGTGGTACTTAATTTCAACGTCATAATCTTTCACAAACTCTAACCACTGCTGCTGCCTCATATTCAACTCCTTCTGAGTGAAAAAATACTTCAGACTTTTGTGATCTGAATATATTTCACACGGCTGTCCATACAAATAATGCCTCCAAATTTTTAGCGCGAAAACTACCGCACTTAACTCTAGGTTGTGTGTTGGGTAATTCTGCTCATAGGTTTTTAATTGCCTAGAGGCATAGGCTATCACATTTCCTTCCTGCATCAATACACACCCAAGACCTATCTTGGAAGCATCACAGTAAATGCTAAATTTTTCGTCCTCAGTAGGAAGCGTCATAATCGAAGCAGTAGTTAATCTCTGCTTCAAAGTCTGGAAACTATGCTCGCAATCCTCGGACCACAGATACTTAACATTTTTTCTCATCAAATGGGTTAGAGGCGCTACAATATTTAAAAATCCCTCAATGAATCTCATGTAATAACCTGCTAACTCGAGAAAACTCTGTATCTCTATGACATTTTTAGGTTATGGTCATTCCTTAACTGCCTGAATTTTCGCTAGATCGACTAATATACCATCACTCAAGATGACATAACCCAGAAAATGGATCTTGTTTAACAAGAACTCGCACTTAGAAAACTGTGTAAAGTTGATGTCGCTTCAGGGTTCCCAACACTGCTTTCAAATGCTCCTTGTGTTCCTCCTCACCGCAGGAATGGATTAAGATATCATCGATAAACACTATGACAAATTTATTGAGATAATCATGGAACACTCTGTTCATTAGATCTATGAAAGCAGTTGGAGCATTCGTCAATCCGAAAGACATCACTAAGATCTCATAATGTCCATACTGCGTCCGAAAAGCCGTCTTCGGAATATCTTCTACCCTGACCTTTAGCTGGTAATAGCTCGATCTCAGGTCAATCTTTGAAAACACTCTTGAACCCTGTAGTTGATCAAATAGATCGTCTATCCTTGGTAAAGGGTATTTGTTCATGATCGTCAGCTTATTCAATTCTTTGTAGTCGATGCACATCCGTAATGATCCATTCTTCTTTTTGACAAATAGGACCGGCGCACTCCATGGCAAAAAGCTCGGGCGTATAAATCCTTTTTCTACTAACTCCTCCAATTGCGTTTTCAATTCTTTTAGTTCTGTCGGCGCCAATCTGTAAGGATTCTTCAACACTGGTTTGACCCCTGGATATACATCAATGGAAAAATCTATCTCCCGGTCTGGAGGCAGACTAGATAGATCATTTAGGAAAACTTCTGGGAAGTCTTGAATAATTAAAATATCTTGAGGCTTTGTCTCCTTGTAAACTTGCACGTCGATAACATTGGCGAGAAAACCAAAAGACTCACCAATTAAAAGTTGACGAGCATTGATAGGAGCCATGGCATATATCTTCTGCGCATTCCTCGAGGCCTGAAAGGTGTGCTTCTCACCATCTGGGGGTTAAAAACTCACTGTCCCCGTCATACAGTCGATTGTAGCGTAGTGTTTGAACAACCAATCCATTCTCAACATCACATCATACCCAGTTATGCCCATAATAATAAGATCGACTAATAAATTTTTGTTTCCCACAGACACTACGCTATCTCGTACGACTTGATTAGAATGCTTACGCCCACCAGGAGGCAACATCACTTCATAACTATAGTCCGTGGCTATAGGCCATACATTTAATTTGATCGCGAATACGGTTGCAACAAACGAGTGCGTTGCACCAGAGTCAATCAAAGTATACGCAGGTACATAATTTATCAATATGGTACCTGATACTACAGCTGGCTGGTCATCGTCCCCCGACTCGATCATGGTGAATACCCTCAGTGTTGTGCGTGTCGGACCCTTCTTCAGAGTTGGGCAATTTCTGCTGACATGGTCCAGCTCGTTGCAATTGAAACATCGAGTCACTCTGGGCTTTGGGCAATCTCTAGCTAAATGTCCAGCTTCGTTGCAATTGTAGCACTTTCCTGAGTTTAGTCTACATTCCCGTGCGTGATATCTCAAGCACTTAGGGCACTGGGGGTAATGCACCGACCCCTAAAGCCTTTTGCTACTACCTTGGCTACTCGTTCCGGCTTACTAAATTGCTGGCAAACCGGGATAAGGACTCAAACTGCCTGTTGTACTTAGTTACCAACTCGATTTGCTTCAACTGTACAAACTCCATTCTCTTAGCTGTCTGCACTATGCTGTTGAAATACTTCTCATAAAAAGCGTCCTTAAACTTTTCCCACGACATGTGTTGTACCTTCGTGGTGGTTTCCACAGACTCCCACCAAAACCTAGCATTCTTCTCAAGATGAAACGTAGCCGGTGAAACCTTATCTTTTTCTTCCACTTTCGCATACTTGAACGTACTTTCAATCGTATGTACCCATTCCTCTGTAGCCGTTGGATCCGATGTCTGACCTTCAAATGTCGGGGGTCGCGACCTCGTAAATCTATCACCCGACTGGTCATGGCTAGAGCTAGAGCCTACACTTCCTTGGACTTCTCAATTCAGTAGAATTTGTTGATGCTGAGACTGCCGATTCACCAACTCGGTCAGCTGTCTGATCGTCATCGAATCATCTTCGTTCCTCGAGTCAGCTGCCTCTCTCGGTACTCTCGGACGTCCTGGTCGTCTAGACGTCTTGACTAATTTCCTAGACAAGGGTTAATTACTCTCATAAGCATCTACTAAATAACACTAAACTTAAACTCTTACAGTTGTCGAAGCACG
The DNA here is from genome assembly GCA_022433055.1 of Begonia peltatifolia. Classification (NCBI taxonomy): domain Eukaryota; kingdom Viridiplantae; phylum Streptophyta; class Magnoliopsida; order Cucurbitales; family Begoniaceae; genus Begonia; species Begonia peltatifolia. The sequence continues at coordinate 8,850,061 of CM039523.1, forward strand.
TCGTGCGGCGATCGGCGTTGTTAGGTAATCATTTGAACGGTTTGACCATTTGGTTCTAATGCCATCATTTGTAACGACCCGTACAGCAACACCCTGAGAACCATCTCGTTCTGGTATGCTCTGATACCATCTCTGTAGCGACCCAGAAACCCACGCAGTTCTCGGTAGGCTCACTACTACCACTCACACAAATACACTCGGGAAAAATTCGTGTAAAAATTTAAAACTTTCGTTTCTTGACTTAAAACAATCTTTTTGAAAACATTTAAAATGTCGCAGCAGAAGACTTGGATTAAATCAGTTTAAATAAAATTTTCATTTTCAACACCAGTCAACACTTCATTTGTCTCTGTTTCCATCGGTCGACACTACCGGTCTACCCTTTTCTGTTTCTCACGCTAACCAGTTGACACTTGTGAACACCGATCGACACGGTCGATCTTTTTGGTTGACAGTCTCGTCTATTTTACACTACCAGTCTACACTTGTATATACCTGTTATAGCCAAGCCCCTGCTCGGTCACTAAAATGTATGAAAGGATCGGTTAGGCCCTCGGATCTCGGCTAAGCCGAGAAACCCTTGAGAAAAACAACAAAATGAATGACCAAATGTGCTTGAAATGAAATGAAATTTGGTGTGAGATTAGTGGAGTGAGTGAGGTGTGTGATGGTGGTGGTCGTGGTCCAGATTGATTAGAAATGACAAACTTGTGCAAGCAAACCCGCAAGTCGGCCGAAGAGACAATGTTATGTTCTCGGCAATCACAACCTTTCCATGGAAAGGTTCTCAACTTGGGGAACCGGTTTTGGCCACTTCCTTCTTGTTTCCTTCCCTTGAAAGGCAGGAGAGAAAAGTGGAACACAAGCTCGAGCAACAACCTTGAGTTGCCAAGCTAGGAGGCTACTCCTAATCGGTTCATGGAACCGAGCACTTACCTTGGATGGTGGTGGGAAAACTCTCTCGGTTTCCTCTTAGAAAACATGCCGATGCTCATTAACTTTGCCAACCAAAATACAAACACCAATGCTATGCTTATATAGGCCTAGGATGGAGGGTTTTAGGGCTGTGCTTTGGTCTTCAAAAACTTTGTGTAAAGAAGCTTGTAACCGGCTCCAAAGTGTTGTAGTGTGCGGCCGAGATGATGGCAGCCAAGTGGTCGATCAATGGCTTGCTGAATGCCATGTCGTGGATCCATGTTTCTTCCACAAAAGGTAAAGGGGACAAACATCTCAAATGGCAGCCCAATGGTGTGGCCAAATCGGGTAAAGTTGGCCACCACTTGCGGCACTTTCTCCTCGGCGCATTTGCGGCCGAGAGTGGCATGTCTTGCATGCCCGATTGCTTCTTCAATTTAAGCCCAGCCCGAAGCCCTTTCCATCATCTATCCTAACCATTCAATCTAATCCTAAATGCCTAATGCATGCACATAATAAATAGTTAAACAAGAAGGCCAATGTTTGCCCAATAAGTTCAAAATAAAACATTACATAAAAGTTGGCTCGGGAAGACAAATTCCCTTAAGAGCTTCATGATCTTCAAGGGTGGCTTCCCATGCAATGATGTGTCTCGGTTGTTCCATGTCTTGAGCCTCCACTTCCCACCTTAAGCTTGCAACTTCCGGCTCCATTGAATCATAACCTGCACAAGAATCAAATGTGTGAGAGTGTAGGTTAATTAAAGTGTGTGCTTGGACTTGAGATCGTGTGACGGGCCTATGGGGCACATCAATACCCGTGGGCACCTTCTCCCGGTCGACCCGTACAGCAACACCCCGAGAACCATCTCGTTCCTGGTATGCTCTGATACCATCTCTGTAGCGACCCAGAAACCCACGCGGTTCTCGGTATGCTCACTACTACCACTCACACAAATACGCTCGGGAAAAATTCGTGTAAAAATTTAAAACTTTCGTTTCTCGACTTAAAACAATCCTTTTGAAAACATTTAAAAACGTCGCAGAAGAAGATTTGGATTAAATCAGTTTAAATAAAATTTCCGTTTTCAACACCAGTCAACACTTCGTTTGTCTCTGTTTCCATCGGCGACACTACCGGTCGACCCCTTTCTTTTTCTCACGCTAACCAGTTGACACTTGTGAACACCGATCGACAAGGTCGATCTTTTTGGTTGACAGTCTCGTCTATTTTACACTACCAGTTTACACTTGTATATACCCGTGGGCACCTTCTCCCTCTCTGTCTGAGTAGGTCGACTCAAGCGGTTGACACCTACAGAGTTTGGTCGACCCCCTTACATATAGGTCGACATTCCGAACTCGTTTTTACACTGAGCGGTCGACACTTTTTGGCATAGGTCGACACTTACTTCACAAAATCTGTTTTAAAACCTTAAATCCTTAAAAATAACTGAACTTTCTAATCAACGCCAAAAATAACACAACGTGCACTTTCCCATTAGCTCAAAATCATTATTTACATAGAAAAACAACTACTAAAGTTTGAAATCCATCTATACATCGACATGACTCTAATCGACTCAAAATAACTCAAAACGACTCAGAACGATTTCGACTAAACTCGAAATAACTTAACTCCCTTACATACCCCCGCCCTGGTCAAAACGCCCCAACAGCCGGCTGGACCGTCCACGAGCACACTCCTCCAACGACTTCTAGTTCTGGACACACTCTGAGTACTCACCAACTATTGTTTCGTCACCTACATCACATAACTCATTTATTAGCCTAATGCTAAGTAAGTAATGCACATAAAACATAAACACTGAAACAATCATATCCTAACATATGCAGTTTCTACAGTTTCGTCTCTACTTTCGTTTTCGTCTCTTTCTTACATCTTCTTACTACTGGGTTCTTCTTTACGTGCTAGATCAAGGTGACACACCTCGCGGTCCACCTCTCGGGACAACACCAAGCTCGGTTTTGTAAAGTGACCCACTTCGCGGTACACCTCTCGGGACAAGGACACCACACAAAGCAGGGGAAGATATGGAAATTCCCATTACATCACATCTTACTGTTTCGCTTGGTAAAAACATGGAAATTCATTCTCGTACTTTAAAACCATGATGCATCACTAAAGTATAACATAAATAAACGTGCATGCATTCTACTGAACTGTGATGTAGGCCCGAAGGCAAAACGCCTACTGCACTACTTACACTACTTACCTGACATCCTTAACAAATCGTACTTCGTATATGGTTCGCAAACTGGAAAACCTATAAAACCACACATTCATTAATTATTCTTCGTCCAACTCATAAAACTCTAAGGGGAAATAATACTCTAACAACTAATCTAACAAGACCCAAAATCCAACTCTATTTCTGACTACCGTTCGAAAATTCGTAACTATCATAATACTCATTCGATGTGGACGATTCCAAATGCTATTGACCCCTGAGAACATCTAATTCTTAACAATGTAATCAAATTTCTAATCCAACACTTACAGCTTGTCCGAATGTGGCTGAACAGAAATCGTTTCGTAATCGGTATATTCGGCTATCCAAACGCTCAATTTTTTCCATAAAATCTCGTAATCTACTCATACTTCTAGCTTAAACACCAACATACGGATAAAAATCAACTCTAACTTCAAATTCTCGTATCCCCCTCCTAGGGTTCACCAAAACTACCTAATACTCTCTGTAACTTCACTTTTTTCGCTCAAAACAACTAAAGAACTAACTATATACTCAAAAATTAATTAAAACATATCTTAGATTTGAAGAAGTAAAGGGGAACTGAGAAGGATTGTCGCTGGAGAGGAAGTATCGTTGAGGGAGGATTTTCTCGCTTGGCGGAGAAGGAGAAAACACAAAGAGGGGGGTTTTCTTCGTCCCTCACTTTTTTTTATATATAAAATTATATTATTAATATAATTAATCATAATTACTATTTTGCCCTCAACCTTTAATCTTTTAACCGAACGGTTATTTGGTTCGTTTTCAATCGAAATCTTATAAATTCATATTGTCCATTCGCCCCAAAATAATCTTTTACTTAATGGTAGAAATTCTCCGCTCTCGATTCCGACTAAAACTCCGCCGATTACCCATACGAAATTCTAAAAATCTATTTAACGGAAATTCTGGGCATTACACACCATACCCATGATTCATCAATAATCAAAACAACTCAACAATAATCAATATTTCATCAACTATTTACCTACAAACTCCATAAACTCTAACTGAAATTCAGCTTACCTTAGATCTTCAAAGAAAAGGAAAGAATATCGTTTGGGGGGGGGGGGGCCCTTCAGAAGAGGGAGTCTCTCTCTCTTCTTGTGGCTTAGGCCTTTAGGAATGGTGTTTTTACTTTCGTTAAAGTGAATAGGAGGAGATAAGAACAAATTAAATGGTGAGGTGTCTTCATTGGGTTAAAAATAGTTTCCTTACATCATCACTTTCCTAACTAAGGGTTAATTGTCTTAACTAATAGTTGTATGAATTTGGTTTTCTTCCCCTTTGGATTCTCTCCACCAACACCAAAAGCCCATTAACACAACTTTGACTTCTTCCTTTCTTGTTTTATCTTTTCTTTCTAACTTCATTAATAAATCTAATTATAACATAATTAAATTTCTACTATTCATCTCTAGTAATCTATTAAGATAGCATAATTTATATAATAAATTGCATGATAAATTTTTGGGTGTTACCCAGAGAAAAGAGAGAAAGAAAAAGGCTAGGGTTTTGAGCTTTGGCAAGAAGATCAGGCAACAAAACTGTGTCAGTTTTGATCCGAATTTGAAGCGCTGGATTCTCTACGTTGTGCTTTTCAATCCTATATGTGGTCTTCTTTTCGACTATGCTCTCTACATACCCATCTAGGATATTTCATTTTCTTTGGTGAGATTATTCTTGTTCTCTGGATTCCATCTTTGATGATGATGATATTTGTTGTGTATTTGACAACCAAAAATGAGGTTTAGGTGATTAGTTGATTGTAAACCTCTAGGTTGTATGAGAACTTAGTATAACCCATTATTATTGTTGATACAATGAATGATTTAAGTGACATATGGGTCCTATGGTTTTTACTCTCACTTTGAAGAGTTTTTCATGCTAAAATTGTTGTGTTCATTTATTGCTTGATTGATTGACTAGTGATTTGGACTTGACACTAAATTTTGTGAGAAGCCAAATTATGTAATATTGTTTCAAGTGGTTTTTCTCAACCAAGTGGTATCCGAGCAAGGTTATAGTCCTTGTGCCTCTGTTTAGAATCATGTAGAGTAACACAAGTAGGATGGTTACTTTGAACATTCTATCATGTGTGGAAAGGGAAGATAAATGATTTTCTTTACGTTAAGGATTATTATTAGCCTCTGTTTGCTAGTGAGAAGCCAAAAAATAAAACTAATGAGGGATGGACTTTAAGTCATCATGAGGTATGTGGCTGCATTCGGCAATGGATACATGATAATGTTCTCAACCACGTTAGTGAAGAGAAACATGCCAGGAGTCTTTGGAAAAAACTTGACGAATTGTATACTCGGAAGACAGGTAACAACAGGTTCTGATCAAGCAAATGATGGGTTTGAAGTATCAAGATGGAAATACAATGTCTTATCATTGGAATTTGTTCCGAGGAATCATTAATCAGTTGGCTGAAATGGGTATCAAGTTTTGATGTGCCCCAAAGGGCTACCACTCGATCACAAACCAAGGCATAAGTTTTATCAAACCTATTCACTAACAAGTTCAATTATTTTGCAGGTATTAATAGCTTCGAATGTCTCTTCAAGAACTTGGAATGAGATCCGAGCACAAAGAACAAAGATCAACCCTTGCACTTGCTATCGTGGGAGCTAAAGATGGAAGCACATGAAAAAGAGATTTGACTCCCTCGGAAATAAATTGTAACCAAATTTTTATTTGGCAAACATTCGCCCTTATGTTTTTGTTGGCAAACATTCGCCCTCATTTAATACTTTATAGTTGCATGCATCCTCAGGCATTAGTATTATATGTATGTTACGTTATATGGTGGTTGACAACAACAATTGGGTTGAAGCCTAGCAGCACATTGATGCAACAGTTGGCCCAAAGCTTGAAGAGTGCTGTGGTGTGCAAATGGGTTAAGATGGCCAAACATGTGGCCCTATTTTGAAGCCCAAGCCCATTCCCAACCTTCAGCCACCTAGGTCTATAAATATATGGCTATTGGTGCTTTAAAGGTTGTTGAATCTATGAGAATAGCATCTTTTGTGTTCAGCTGAAACAACCATGAAGATTGGTGAACGGTAAGACTCGGTTAGGTCAAGAACCGATAAGGAGTGCATCTCCTTTGAGCTTTCAAGCCCGAGGTTGCTTGAATAGCTATTGTTCCACTCTTTTTCTCTCTCTTTACGGAGCAAGATACACGAAGAGAGTGGCCATTGACCTGTTCCGTTTGCTGCTGTCTTCCTTTGGAAGATCTTTATGCCGAGAGACTAAAATATTGCTCATTGGACAGCATTCGCTTGTCTTGCGTAACCTTTGATTTTCTGCTCACTTTCGCATCTGTTTTGCTTGTGGGTAAAACACGAGCCATTTGAGGGTGGAATCATGTTATGTGGTGTCAGAGCCATGGATAGCTTCCCCTGAAAGTTAGCAAACGAGTGGATTGATTTTTGTTATGCATTTTCGTAGTGGATTGATTCTGGTTTGCTTGTTTTGGAAAAATAGAAAACTAGTTCTGTTTCCTAGTTCTTGCTGTATTGTTGCTTGTTATTATTGTGTCTAACATATAAGAATCTGTTTAAGCTTGAACACTACTTTTAAAATCGGGAATCGTGGGATAACTTACTGGACAAAATTTAAAAAGTCAGATCTTATGTTTTAGTGGTAAACCCAGAAACTCGAAACCATTTCTTCTTTCTGTTTTACTGTTAGGTGCTTTTCGAATTTGGTCTTTCTGTACAACCTTTACTCCAGTATGTTTAATGATCTCTTAAGGTTATTGTTTAATGATCCCATTGATTGGCTACTGTTTTAAGGGGAGGTGCAGGTGGTATGTGTCTGTTGCTGCACCACTGGTATTGTACGTTTCTTTTATGCATAAGAGTATGTCATTTTCGCAGCTGCTGTTTATTACCTTATTCGAAAAAACAATTATGTTGCTTCTGTGTACTTACTGATTTCATTTTGTTTTTGTGCTGATATTGTTGCCTACTGCATTATTCTATGTCTGCTAGCATCTTGATATCACTACTTTGCAGAATACCATGTTAATCTCTGTTTTACTTGCCTAATTGAATATCTTCTCTGATTTGTACACATACCAGAGCTCACTGTGATTATCTTAGTGTTGTGATCGAAACAAGTTTACTGCATGTTTTGAGGATAATTGTGTTGCTTTGTGATATGTGCATAAAATGAAATACATGCTTATATGAATGAGATAATGCACTTGTAAATTTTTATGCTCAGTTAATAAGTTGTTCTAGTGAATTTGACTCCTTCAACTTAAAACGGCCATAACTTTTGCTACGGATGTCCGATTTTCACCAATAAGATATCAAATCGAAGCTCTTGACAAGCTTCACAAGATGCTAGCACTATGATTATCTGCCCAAATCCTTCGTTTAAGGCCTCATTTTGCAGTCCGAAGTTTTCGGTGCATTTCAGGCACTCTAGGTTCACTACCTTTCTCCTTCCTAACACTTAGGATTAACTTAAACGTAATTAAATTTCTCTCCTCAAACTTTAGGAAGTCACATAAAGACTAGAAGTAGACTCCATCGACAGGCAAACCAAGATATGACTCAAGAACCGAATCGGGGTAATGAAGTTCCCTAAATCAAGACTCGTACCCATCAAAAGGGAGAGTCCAGCCTTCAAGGACAATTAAATGGCCTTAATGGCGAAGTTAGTAATCTCGGCCAACAACGCAAAGACTTAACCTTTGGTATGAAATACATAATGGAGAACCTCAACAAGAATAACTCTAGAGAACCCTCCTGAGAGAACCTACCTAGGATGAAACCTAAAAACCTGAGGAGAACCGAATACCCTCCCAAAAGATTCCTCGACCAGGATCCTTCCCCGACGAGTGAGTGGCCAGCAAACATAAGAAGGAGGTTCCAAGACTTTGACTATCATGATGAGGATGAGTGGACCCTAGATGAAGAAGAGAATTTTTGGTCGAGCCGTCGAAAGGACTTAGACGATCTTAGGAACGTTAAGTTGCATGTTCCGCCATTCAATGGCGCATGCGATGGTAATACCTTTGTAGATTGGATAGATAAAGTAGAGAAAGTCTTCAACTACTATGAATATTCAGATAAAGTTAAGATCCAACTAGTTTTGGTCGAGCTTACGGGATACGCGACCCTCTGGTGGCCAACATTAAATCCACAGACAAAAGATAGGAGACAACCATGTCACCACTTGGAGAGTAATGAAATCCCTCCTGACAAAAAGATTTATACCTAGCCAATACGGACAATAGCTATTCTTTCAAATTCAGATTCTATGACAAGGAGGTCGATCCGTTGAAGAATACCTTACTAAGTTTGAGACCCTTAGGATTCGTGGAAATATGGACGAACCTGAAGAGTAAGTGCTTGCACGATTTATTTGAAGGTTGCACCAGGATATAGGAGACACTGTTGAGCTGTATCCCCTAGAGTCCCTTGACGTGGTAGTACATATAGCTATGAAGGTAGAGCGTCAACTTGACGCGGTAGTACACCTAAGTTCACCCCTCCTCAACTCGAGCCAAACAAAACTTTCACCAAAGCTGAGGGAAAGAAACCCTTCCCACGTAATTGGCCACCAAAAGAATTAAGTAATAAAACCCTAGTAGAAAGTGCCAATCCCCCTAGATCGCGAGATGTCAAATGCTATAAGTACCATGACTTGGGTCATTTCATGGCTTAATGTCCTAATAGACGAATGATGATCCTCCAGGAAGACACTGGAGAGTTTATGAGTGAAGACGAGCGAGAAGGTGTAAAAGAAGATAAGGAGGAGAGTGACTCCCAATAGGAAGTTTTCCACGCACCTGAAGGACCCATGCTTATAGTCAGAAGACGTGTTCTCGTAATTAAGAATTCTGGAAAAGATTGTCAGCGTGAAAACATCTTTCATAGTAGATGTCTCATTAAGGAAAAGTTATGTTCCCTGATTATAGACGGAGATAGTTGAGCTAACATAGCCTCCATGGAGTTAGTGACCAAGTTAGGCCTAGAGACTAACCCCCACATCTACAAGCTACGATGGCTAGATGATATGGATGATGTCAAGGTTACCAAGTAAGTGAAAGTTGAATTCACCATCGGGAAGTATAAGGACACGGTCCTCTGTGATGTTGTGCCGATGAGTGCAAGCCATTTACTCCTAGGCCGACCCTGGCAGTTTGACCGAATAGTAAACCACGATGGCTACACTAACTACTATTCTCTTAAGTTTGAAGGAAAGACCTTTAAGTTTGCTCTCATGACCCCCGAACAAATATCTAGAGATGACGCTGCAAGAAAGGAAGCCAAGGACAAGGCTACCTTATTCATGACTAAGAAGGAGATAGAAACATCCGTGCGTAGAGGAGATCCCCTGATTTTGATACTTTTTTGGGATAGAGTTATAGAACTAGGAGTTATTCCTCAAGCCATTAAAACTTTACTTAACCAGTTCCAAGATGTGTTCCCAGAAGACTTACCTCAAGGTCTACCACCCTTGGTGGCATTGAACACCAAATTGATCTCCAACCCGGGGCTGTGCTGCATAATAGACCAACATACCGATTGAACCCCGAAGAAACCAAGAAACTGTAGGACCAAGTACAAGAACTTTTGAATAAAGGTTACATAAGAGAGTCCATGAGTCCCTGTGCAGTAACCTCCTTATTAGTTACTAAGAAAGAGGACACCATGAGGATGTGTGTCGATAGCCGAGCCGTGAACCAAATTACTGTCAAGTATAGATTTTTCATCCCCAGTGTCGAGGACATGTTGGATGAGCTCAGTGTAACCTCCATTTTCTCTAAAATAGATCTTAAGAGTGGCTACCATCAGATCAAAATGAAGGAAGGCGACAAATGGAAGACAGCCTTTAAGACAAAGTATGGATTATTTGAATGGATGGTAATGCCTTTTGGTTTATCTAATGCCCCAAGTACGTTCATGAGACTCATGCACCATATGCTTAAAGTTGATTTAGGAAAATTTATTGTGGTATGTTTCGATAACATCTTGGTGTATAGCGTGGATCTCACTCAACATCTCTCCCATCTTAACTCACTCTTCTAGACTCTTAGAAAGGCTAAGTTATTTGGTAACATAGGAAAGTGCTTTTTCGCACAGGACAAGGTATACTTTCTGGGATTTGTCACCTTAAAGGACGAGATGGAAGTGGATGAAGGAAAGATAAATGCCATCAAGGACTGGCTTACGCTGAATTCTATCACAGAAATACGCAGCTTCCACGGGCTAGCCTCATTTTATAGAAGATTGATCAAAGACTTCAGTTCGATAGTTGCTCCACTTACCGATTGCACCAAGAAAGGAAAAGAGTTCTCTTGGACCCCGACGTGTCAAAAGAGCTTTGACCTCATCAAAGACAGATTATGTCATTCCCCTATACTTTCCCTACCGGATTTCAACAAGGCTTTTAAGGTCAAAAGCGATGCATCTGGAGTCGGCATAGGAGCAATGCTTATGCAAGATGGCAAACCCGTGGCATATTTTAGTGAAAAGTTGAAAGGACCTATACTAAATTATTCCATCTACGACAAAGAATTCAACGCAGTTATACGTGCTTTAGAACATTGGCAGCATTACCTCCTACACGAGATTTGCTATCAACACTGACCACCAGGCACTAAGACATATCAAGAGTCAGCACAAGCTAAACAAGAGGCATGCCAAGTGGGTGGACTTTTTAAAAAGGTTTCCCTACACCTTTAAGTATTTGAAAGGAGAGAATAATGTTGTGGCCGATGCACTCTCTAGAAAGCGCATTCTACTCACCGAATTAGGGGTTAGGTTCTTTGGCTTTGAATGGATTAAAGAAAGCTATGAAACCGACCCTGATTTTGGACCTTATTACATCAAGTGCATGGACAAGGTCGAAGGCAAATATCGCCTCATGGATGGCTATTTGGTTAAAGTGAGAAAGTTGTGCATTCCTCAAGAAAGCTTAAGACGATGCCTAGTAAAAGAAGCTCATTGTGGAGTCCTAGCAAGTCACTTCGGAGAGAAAAAGACTCTAGAATCGCTTAAGAAACACTTCTATTGGCCTCACATGATGAAAGATGTGCACCGCATGGTGGACACATGCGTGATTTGCAAGAAAACTAAGACTAAAGTTCTACCTCAATGCTTATACATGCCCTTACCCGTCCCATCACACCCTTAGGTAGAGGTTAGTATGGACTTCGTTTTAGGACTCCCCCGGACCACTCGGAATAAGGACTCTATAATGGTGGTCATGGATAGGTTCTCCAAGTTGGCATATATTCTTCCTTGTGCCATGACCGATGACTTTGTCTTAATAGCTGACCTATACTTTAAAAAGATCATTCACCTACATGGTATTCTATAGTGTCAGATAGAGACACTAAATTTCTAAGTGCCTTTTGGACCACTTTGTGGAAACATTTGGGGACTAGGTTGTGCTTCAGCATGTCCTTTCATTCCCAAACCGATGGTCCAACGGAAGTCGTCAATAGGACCCTACGTACCCTCTTACGCACTGTTGTAGGTAAGAAACTATCTAACTGAGATATAGTACTTCCAGGCTTGGAGTTTGCCTACAACCGCACCTTTTATTCCACTACTCAGCAATCGCCCTTTGAGGTTGCCTATGGGTTTAATCCATATACACTGTTAGACCTTGTTCACTTACCTTTTATAGACTTAGCTAATCCATCAAGAGTGAACAAGGCTGAACGAATTAAGGAATTGCATGAGACTGTAAACAAAGCCATCGAGAAAAGCAACGAAAAGGTAGCCAAACACGCAAATAAAGAATGACGAGAAGTTATCTTTAATAAAGGAGACTTAGTTTGGTTACACTTGAGGAAAGAAAGGTTCCCCGCTAAAAGGAAATCCAAGCTAATGCCTAGAGTAGAAGGACCATTAAAGGTGTTAGAAAGAATCAACAATAACGCCTAGAGGATAGAGCTACTAGGCGACTGTGGAATTTCCTCTACCTTTAATGTCCAAGATCTCTCTCTATACAAAGGAGACGATGATGACATCGCAGAGACCCCATCAACAAATTTGAGGTCAAAACTTCAATCACCAGGGGAGGATGATGTGCCCCAAAGGGCTATCACTCGATCACAACCCAAGGCACAAGCTTTATCAAACCTATTCAATAACAAGTTCAATTCTTTTGCAAGTATTAATAGCATTGAATGTCTCTTCAAGAACTTAGAATGGGATCCGAACACAAAGGACAAACTCTTACACTAGCTATTGTGGGAGATAATGATGGAAGCACATGAAGAAGGGATTTGTCTCCCTTGAAAATAAATTATAACCAAATTTTTATTTAGCAAACATTCGCCCTTATGTTTTTGTTGGCAAACATTCTCCCTCATGTAATGTTTTATAGTTGAATGTATCCTTAGGCATTAGGATTAGATGTATGTTAGGTTAGATGGTGGTTGGAAACAACAATTGGGCTGAAGCCTAGCAGCACATTGATGCAACAATTGGCCCAAAGCTTGAAGAGTGTTGTGGTGTGCAAATAGGTTAAGAATGGCCAAGCATGTGGCCCCATTTTGAAGCCCAAGCCTATTTTCAACCTTCAGCCACCTAGGTCTATAAATACATGGCTATTGGTGCTTGTAAAGGTTGTTGAATTTATGAGAATAACCCCTTTTGTGTTCAGTTGAAACAACCATGAAGATTGGTGAATGATAAGACTCGGTTCGGTCAAGAACCGAGAAGAAGTGCATCTTCTTTGAGCTTTCAAGCTCGAGGTTGCTTGAATAACCATTGTTCCATTCTTCTTCCCTCTCTTTACGGAGTAGGATACAGAAAGAGAGTGGCCATTAACTGGTTCCGCTTGCTGCCGTCTTCATTTGGAAGATCGTTATGTCGAGAGCCTAAAATATTGTTCATCGGACAACATTCGGTTGTCTTGCGTAATCTTTGATTTTCTACTCATTTTTGCATCCGTTCTGTTTGTGGGTAGAACACGACCCATTTGAGGGTGAAATCGTGTCAAGTTTGATGATGAAGTGCAATGGTTATGGCTTCTTAGTACACTGTCAGACTCATGGGAGATGTTTAGAACATCGTTGTCCAACTTAGCCCCAAATGGTATTTGTACTAAGGACTTTGTTAAAAGTAGTGTCTTCAATGAAGAGATGAGAATAAGTTACAGGGTTCTTTTTTACAGTCAGACATCCTTGTCACCGAAAAGAGGGTCCAAATGACAGAAACAGAAGTAAGTATACCAACTTCTAATGTCATCATTACGGTACAAAGGGGCACATAAAAAGATTTTGTAGAAAGTTCCTAAGAGATGCCAAGGGTCAAGATAAGAAGACCGATGATGGGGATAAAAGTGAAAAGGTTGTTGCCGCCACAACTAAATTCCTTATCTTGTGTGACAGTGATGTTGTCAATCTTGCTTGCTAAGAGACTAGTTGGGTGATCGATAGTTGTGGTTCGATAAATGCGCCATTGCGGAGGGATTTCTTCAACTTCTACAGCCATTGGTGACTTTGGAAGTGTTAGAATGGGTAATGGTGGCATTGCTAAAGCCATTGGTGTTGGAGACATGTGCCTAGAAACCGACAATGGCAACGACAACACCTTAATTTTGACGGGTGTGAAACATATCCCTAATATCCGTATGAATTTGACCTCCATCGGGAAGCTCGATGAGGAAGGATTTTGCAACACCTTTCAAGTTGGGAAGTGGAAGCTAACTAAAGGCTCGTTGATAGTGTCGAGAGGACAAAAGTGTTCCTCATTATATGAGATGAGGGCAAAAATTGTAGATTCCACAGTTAATGTAGTGGATGATGAAGGTGTGGCAGAGCTTTGGCACAATAGGCTCAGTCACATGAGCGAGAAGGGTCTAATGGTACTGGCCCAAAAGAATCTTCTATCAAGGATGAATAATGGTTCACTAAAAAATTGTGTTTATTGTCTACCAGAGAAGCAAACTAGAGTTGCTTTTAAGAGAGCTAGTCACCCGTGAAAACCAGGTACACTTGATCTAGTATGTTTTGATGTGGGTGGTCTATTGAAAATTAGAACACTTGGTGGTGCTTTGTATTTTGTGATTTTTATAGATGATCATTCATGGAAGGTTTATGTGTATACATTGAAGTCCAAAGACCAGATGTTAGATGTTTTCAAGCAATTTCACGCTCTTGTGGAAAGACTGATTGGGCGATGCTCAAGTGTATCCGGATGGATAGTGAAGATGAATATTGTGGTCCTTTTGATGAGTATTGCAAGAAGTAGGGTATTCAGTATCAAAAGACACCTCTGAAGACACCTTAGTTGAATGGTTTGGCTTAGAGGATGAATAGAACGTTGGTTGAAAGAGTGAGATGTATGCTTTCGTAATCACAGTTGCTAGATTCTTTTTGGGTAAGGCGTTGAGTACTGTTGCACACGTTTTAAATAATCTCACACCGTGTGTTCCTTTAGGATTTGAGGTGCCAGACAAGATGTGGTCAGGAAAGAAAGTCTCTTACGATCATCTGCCCATGTTTGGGTGCAAGGCCTTTGTGCACATTCCGAGAGATGGGCAATCGACGCTTGATGTGAAGACAAGATCGCGTGTGTTCATCGGCTATGACTTGGATGAGTTTGGTTATAGGTTCTATGACCCTTTGCAAAAAAAGCTCGTTAGACGTCAGGACGTTGTGTTGACCAATGCATTCAAGACATTGATAAGGTGGAAAGACTAGAGAAGTCTAGTGGTGATTTGGTTTATTTGGGTCCAATTACTGCACATGCAACACATCCTGATCATGGGGAAGAGGTGCCAAATTATGGTGAAAGAGTTGTCAATGATGAAAATCTCGCAATTAATGATGATGAGCCAACTGAACAACTTAATAAAGATGTTCCAAAGCTACCCATTGAACCTTAGTTGAGAAGGTCTACTAGAGAGCAATGTTCCTTGACAAGGTACCCTTCAGATGAGTATGTGACACTCACAAATGTAGAAGAGCCAGAGATTTACAAAGAGACAATTTTTGTTGATAAGAAAAAAAGAGTGGTTGAAAGCCAAAGATGAGGAGATGCAATCTCTTCATGACAACCACACTTATGACTTAATGAAGTTACCATAAAGCAAGAAAGCTCTCAAGAATCTTAGGATTTGAGCCTTTAAATGGGGAAATGAAATGCATGTAGAAGAATTAAAATGCAAACAAACGATCAGTGCTCAGAGACACTTTAAAAACAGACACAAAATTTAGGTAAAACCAAGAAAGAAGGAAAACAGGGGAGGCGAAGGAAAGAAATGCATACCGAGAAGTAGGCACGTCTGCTAACTCCTAAGAGGGCTGCGAGGGATTGAGTGAAATACCATGGAGATGATGGATGCTGTGGGAACCATCGCTTGACAAAAGGATGTCAATTGCACCTTACGGGAAAAAAACTTTGCCATTGAACCGGGAAGTACTCCAGTGCCTGGAAAAGCTGTGAAAACGTTGCTTCATTCTCAGAAGAGGTCGAAGGGATGAGTATCTATGACCCTTGGCTGGTCCAAGGCCATTGGTGCCTTTAGACAAATGATCCGTTGCTGGCAAAGTGATCATAGCAGCTGGGAATGGAGGTTTCGCCAACTTCCTTCAGTTTAGCTCTTATGGGGGTTGACAGAAGTCGACTAAGGATTCCTCCAAGCAACCTTATACTCGAGGAATACTTTGGCAAGCAATTCAGGTGCTTGGCACTAGCTAACGCTAAGAGAGAAATTTCTCTTTCATGGAGAACTTCCTTCGAATGAAGAGAACACTTCAATCTAATTCTAAATATTTCTACAATATCTCTAATTACAGAGGAAAGGAATCGAAGATAAATACAAGGGGAGATGAAGCTTTCAGGTCGTCGGCAGGAGAAGGAAAAGCTGAATGATTTTCAGAAAAAGACGTTGGCTTCTGAAATGTATCCATTGAAGACGAACCAGTTTAAGCGAGCCGAACCAGTCAATGTGTAACGCCCTGAAAACCTAACCGTTTCCGGTGTGTTCACTGCTCCGATACCACATCTTTAATGCCCCCGAGTCGTTCCCGGACCTGGTCGCCAACCGTACACTTACTTGTTTCCTAGACAATTTCGTATAAAATTTTAAAACCTTAATTCCTCGACTGAAGACGACGTTTTTGAAAACATTTTAATCAGCATTGCAGCGAAAAACTCATTTAAAAACAATTTAAATGGACTTCACCTTTTTAAAACATAGAACTACAGAGACCGGTCAACACCTGCAAATGGCGATCGACACCTCGGTCGTCTCAAGTTTTCCATCGATCGACACTGGCGAACGCTAGTCAACACTGCGTTCCCCTCGAGTCTTCTCGTTGGTCGACACTAGGAATCACCGGTCGACACTTCTACGTTCAGCTCGGAGAATGGTCGACACCTGCTTTCACAGGTCGACACTTTGACCCTCTCTGCCCGCGCAGGTCGACCCCTGCAGTTGACACTCTCACTAATTTTATACTAACCGGTGACACCCATGGTCACCGGTTGACACATCACTCCTCTCTGCCCGCACATGTCGAACCCCGCAGTCGACAGTCACCCTCTTATTTACACTGACCGATCAACACCTATGGACTTTGGTCGACACTTCACACCAGCAGCCCAAACAATAACTGCAGTTCTAAGGAAGAATGACAAGAAAATTTTCGAATTAAAACAACCGATTGGAAACCTGAATCATTCCATCAAACACTTCCAACAAATTTCAAAATGCACCTATACACCAATTCCGATTATGAACATTCAAACCCAACTATGTCTCAAAATCTATACACTCGACATAGACTCCTTACAACTCACTAAAAAGGACAACCATCTAACCTTGCCCCACGGGTCGGGTCGCCTTGACGGACTCCACCCGCCGGCACACAATAGCACGCCGCCAACCACCTACTCATCATGGCTGGTTCTCGTAACGCAGCCAAAAACTCATCATCACCTACACCACGGAACACAAAACGTAAGCTTAATGCCTAGGAAGTATAGAGCAATAAGTAAAATCAATGCACCACTCAACCCCTAACACATACAGTTTCTATACTCGGTTTCGTTTTCTTTTCATTTCGTTGTTTTCATCTTCCACTTTCACGTATTAGCAAGCTGACACCCATCCTATCACACTTAGGACGGCCAAAACATGACCCACGGAGCGAGATTAGAGGCACACATCATGTTCGCACACAGAACGACCATACATAATCTCCTCCCAACATCGATCATAGAACCCTTTAGTGCTTTCTCACTAGCACGTTAACGACGAGGTGTTCACAAATCGTGTCATCTTACGTACATTCATACATGGGAACCCCCTAGTGCTTTCTCACTAGCATGTTAACGACGAGGCGTTCACTCATACGTGGCATCTTTTTTTATCTTATTACATTTCATATGCACAGTTCAAAACATTCTCAAAACTCGTCCTTCGTAGTTCAAAATCACGATGCATGACAACACAAATGCACGACTTATTGACCAAACAATCCTACCATTCCATGGTGTAGGTCCGAAGGCAAACCACAATCAATCCATCACTTACCTGGCGTCCTTGCTTTCCGTGGTGCTCATTTCACCCGAAACTTGCTCAACCTATAACAAAACCAGTTTTTTTTGTCAATATTCATGTCATTATCCTACTTGTGCACTAAAATCACCAAACTAGCTCAACACTTCGCGAACTCACAAAAATCGCTCACTAACCTATTCGGCTCCAAAACCAACCAAACCTCCGACGCGCATGACTTTTGCATTGGTTATCGGAACTACTAGATTCCAGTGGCTAAATGCTACAATCGTAACCTAGTTTGACATACCGAAACAAAAATTTAAATCCATCAACTGCGGCTAGGTTAAAACTCCCAAAAACAAAATCGAAATCCACATTAAAACGCTCAAAATTCCCATTCTTGGTTCTCCCGACAAAACTCACTCAATTCCTCACCAATATATCACATTTATCCTCAATAACCCACAACAATCAATATTACACTCAAGAAACACTCTAACCCTAAAACCTCAAATCTCTATCAACCACATTTCTCCTCAATTACCACACTAAACAAACATTGAACCATAACTACTTAACCTTATCTTTAACCGTTGAAATGGAGGAGAAAACGGAGGAATGGCGTTGATGCAACAAGGGTCACCAGAGGGAGGGCTTTGCTCACCCTTCTCTCTGCTACTTAATTAAATTTAAAAATACAAATAATAATAATAATAATAATAATAACTAATTACTATTTCACCCTCACAGTTTAATCTTTCAATCCAACGGTCATTCAGTCCGTTTTCGGTTGAATTCCTAAAATTTTCTCCCCACCATTAGCATCGAAATAATTCTCCACATAACCTTACAAATTTCCTACTCTTCATCCCGACCCAAATCCCGCCGTTTATTGTCCCGACAACTCAAAAGTCGGTACCGCGAAAATACGGAGTGTTACATCCTCCCCTCCTTAAAAAAAATTTTGTCCCCAAAATTTGCGCAACGATAGTTTCCTGACATTGTCACCACAAAACCACTATCTCATATCCCGGCCCTCTCTCCGAGCAACGTCAAGTCTACCTTAAACTCTTAGTCCTTTAACGTCCTTGGGTTTTACTTCCTTCTCAAACCAGTGATCATCTTGCATAACCTCAAGTTCACCCCTTCCAATTTCTTCCTAGTTTCTCTCCATATCTCCAAATTTTAGTGGTTCCTGCATTAAGATTTCAATCTCATGTTTCTCCCGTCAATAATTTCTAAAAGCATGTATCCAATTTGGGTCCCATGACTGCGTTTGTTATCATCAATCTAACTAATTACAGCATTGACTACGTATTGAATACTATCCAATTTTCACAAATCAACTGTGTACGTTATACTCAACTGTTCATTAATTTTACCAGTCGTAATCCAACTTCTCAAAATCTCCTATTCTAATTCCTTACCTAGCCTCCCCTGGCTATATTTTGCTCAAACCCTAATTTCCTTACCCCAATCATCACTATAGACTTTATAATTGAACCATTATAAGCTACTCTCTTTAGACTTAAAATTATTTTCGAACACCATTTTGCTTCCTCACATTGATTCGTCCAAGAATCTTATTGTTCGCAAACTAGTTGTAGACTATACTATACTGTTGCTCTAAATCTCTTCCAATTCTTATGTTCTCAGGTCCAACCCCATAATAATTTTATCCATTTATCTATAACCCAAATATCTAAAATCACCTAACTGGATCTCTTCCCTACATCCCTCTCAACAAAATTTCATCCAAATTATTAATTTCTAAACTCATACTTAGCATCATCGATAAAATATAACCTTAAATATCTTCAAGTGACATTTTTTTTGACTAAATATCTTAATCAAAAAAATCTCTAAGTTCTTAATTCACATTGATAAAGTAAATCCCTACAAATCTTGTCGGTAGTCCACTATTTCATCGACGTAGTTCTTTAGAATTCCCCTCAATTAGAGCATCAAACAATTATCATTTTAATACGTACACATTCGTCCAAGAGTATTAGAATCTATGAACTCGAACTCACAGCTCATTCCTAAATTTCCCAATCGTGTTGCAACTAATTTAAATTTCCCGATAAATATTTCATTTTCCCAACTTACACACTAGCATACATGATTTCAATTCTAGTCCATTAACTTTTTTGGGATTAACTATGCTCCTTCACTTCTTTGGGATTTCAATTCTATCTCATATCTAGATATCTCAATTATGTCTATACGTTTTAAGCAACATCCATACTCCTTTAATCAAACAATTCCAAACACCTGCACTTCTACCATTTAACCAGCTATAACTCCGTACACAATTTTTTCAAGATCTTTCATTAATCCTTTAAAGCCTCGAACTACTATTGAATATAGTTCTCTACGTCTCCGAGTCTCATGTAACCAAATGACCGCTACAACATGGCCCTCAACCTCCAAACAACATCATACGTCATACTCTTGTATCCCCTATTTCTTCAACTTCTCCTTGACCGACTTCATTCTCACGTGTAGCTCTTGCGGTTCAACTCAAACTTCTAACTACCAAACTGATACTCTACACAATCTTTCTAATGGCATACGTCCCGTGGGCCATTTCTATCAGGTACCTGAATTCCTTTATTCGCAATCATGTTTTCTTTTATTCACAATAGTCCTAATAACCTCAATACTTTGTTAAAAGTCTAACTATTCCATTAACCACTTGAATACGAGCTTCTCATTGAGGTTTCCCCATGCCCACCTATCCTTGACAATTCAGTACTTCTAGCTCAATGTCGGTCACTTCCTCTCCTCATATTAAGCTTTTTTAAAATTATATATATAAGTCTAATTCCACACTTACTTCTGTCAACTTAACTCTACGGCATAAGTTTCTCAAAATTTCGTAACTAAGTCTCTCCATTACTACTCATCCTTATTGTGGAAATAAGGGTTACCCCATGTGCCATATTGAATATAAATCTTGCGCTTATGTGTCACCACCTTAGTCGGATTGACTATAATCCCCATAATCTAACCTTCACATTCTCACATTAAAAGGACTCTTTCCACTAGCGCATTAAACCATCCTAAGGACTATTACAAGCAACCAAACTAAAGAAAATAATGGCTAAAGTTTGACGATAAACGAGATTTAAATAAAACTAAAGTTTTCTAAACATTAAATCAAATACAAGGTTACAATATTTGAGAAAAGAAAAAAAATTCATTCTTCTTCTTGATTTCATTCCAAACTTTGAGAAACCATTTATCTCTAAGATTCCACAAGCCCATTAAAAGATAAAAGAGATAAATTACATACTGTGGGACGTGTGGTGAGAAGAGTTTTGATGTGAATTGGTATGTGATAGGTTGAGCCCGAGGAAGTGATAAAAATGCGCAGCACGGAAAGATAGAACGTCAGGTAAGTAGTGCATGCATGTCTTTTGCCAAGGTGGGCCTACACCGAAGAACATCAGGATTGTGTTGTTTGATTGTGATGTACGTGCATATTGTTTGACATGTATCATGTTTTGAAAAAGGAACAAAAATAATTTTGAGCATGTTTTGAGTAAGTGGTGATGAGACGCATGGCGGTGGTACCACGGATCTTTCTCGGGAGTGGGCCGGTGCACAACCAACTGTGGATTCCACTCGGGAAGTGGGCCGACTGGGCCATCACGCAGCGTGTATGTGATGACGGTGAGAATGATGGACAGTGGCGTCGCAGATCCTGCTCGGGGAGTCGTCCGGTGCATCACCACTTGCGGATCCCGATCGAGGAGTGGGCCGGCTAGGCTATCGCAAAATGTGTGTGTGTGTGGCAACCGTAGCCCCATTGCTGGGGAGACTGGGGCTGTGGCGCAACGCATCAGGGTGTAGTGTGGCGCGAGATTCACCTTCACCGTGGTGTGGTTGCTGTGAGGTGGCGTGTGTGTGTGGCTTGAGGGCTTCGTTACTGAGGAGTCCGGGAAGGTAGCGATGTGTTAGAGTGTAGCGTGCCGCGAGGTTCACCCTCACCTTGGTACGGCTGCACTACGCGCCAAAGATTGTGACAACATAAGCGTGAGTATAGACAGTGCATGTGATAGAATTGCATTGTTGGTTTTACTTTCATGTTGCACTACTTGCTAAGCATTAGGCTTATGTTGTGTGTTTTGTGGTGTAGGTGGAGAGATTTCTATTGGTGAGTTACGAGAGTCCAGGCAGGATGAGTAGGGGGTTGGCGGCATGCTACCATGTGCCGACAGGTGAAGTTCGTCACAGTGGCCTAACCTGTGGAGCGAGGCTAGATGGTAGTTCCTTTTTGGGTTGTATTTTGCGAAGTATAAGTCAAGTGTATAGAATTTGAGGTATAGTGGGATTGAACGTTAATAGTCGAGATTGATGTATAGATGTATTTTGAAACTATTTGGGAGATTTTGATTTAATGATCCAAGTTTTATTCGGTGGTTTTAAATTTTGAGAGTTTTCACCATTCAATTTTTCTTTGAACTGGTATTATTTTTAGATTGTTGGTGCAAAGTGTCGACCAGTGTCCTTAGATGTCGACCGGTCAGTGTAAAATGTGATGACTGTGTCGACCTCGAGGTTTGACTTGTGTGTGCAGAGAGAAGTAAAGTGTCAACCGGTGTCTGTAGGTGTCGATCGGTCAGTGTAAAATTAATGAGAATGTCGACCGCGGGGTTCGATCTATGCGGGCAGAGAGAATTGAAGTGTCGACCGCTGAATGCAGGTGTTGACCGCTTTTGTGACGTGTGTAGGAGTGTCGACCGCGGAGTTCGCTTGGGGCAGGCAGAGGGTATTAAGGTGTCAATCGATGTTTGCAGGTGTCGACTGGTATCCCTCGTCATAATGTTTTGAAAAGTGAAGTGTTATTTAAACCGACTTTTGATTGAGTCTTCTGCTGTGACAAGTTTAAACGTTTTAAAGAAAATAATGTTTTAAGTCGAGGAACAAAAGTTTTAAATTTTATACAAATTTTATCGAGGTGATGAGTAAGTGTACGGTTGGCGACCTGAGTCCGGAGACGACTCGGGGGCACTGCAGGGTGGTGATAGCGAAGAGTGAGCCAGAGACCGCGTGAATTTTCGGGGCATTACAATGGGCTTGTTGGAGCCCACCATATAAGCCAAAGGGGAAGTTTGTTATATGTCTTGCCCATATTTTTGGGCTTAACCTATTGTGGGCATTAAACCCAATAGCAACAAAGAAGGGAAACATCAATTTGAAGCTTTATCTAGCGTGAATAAACAAGAAAACAGAGAATGAAGGAGAGAGAGAGAGAGGCAAAAAAAAGGCTAGAGTTTTGAGCTTTGGTAAGAAGATTGGGCGACCAAACGGTATTGGTTTTTATCCAAACTTGAGGTGATGGATTACATGCATTGTGCTTTTCAATACTATACGTGGTATTCTTTTCCATTGTGCTCTCTAGACACCCATATGGGATATTTCATTTTTGTTGTTGTGATTATTCTTGTTCTCTGGATTCTATCTTTGACGATGATGATATTTGTTGTGCATGAGAACTTGGTATAGTCCATTATTGTTGTTAACATATTGGATGATTTAAGCAGCCCATGAATCTCGTGGTTTTACTCTCACTTTGAGAAGATTTTCACTCTAAAATTGTTATGTTTATTTATTGATTGATTTATTGGTTGGTGATTTGGACTTTGACACTAAAATTTATGAGAAGTCAGATCTCGTATAATTGTTTTAGGTGGTTTTTCTCTACATTGACTTTCAAACATAATTCCATCACCCGCTGTTTTGATTGATTTTCAATTTACGGTTTGAAAAACTAAAAATCATTTATTAAATTTTTAAAATTTTAGAGCCATAACCCACGAAACATGCATGATCCCACATGAATGGTCATAGAAGAACATATGATAAAACCCCAAATAAAAATCTAGTGTGGAAACTCACACGATACAATTATGATCTAGTTCCATATAAAAATGACCTCACATAAAAAAGCCAATGAAATAAAATACTCCAAGGAAAATAGAAAGAAAATCTCCAACGATCTGATACTCTCCAACTCGTGAAGCCCCAAACTATTCAACCCACTTGAAAAACATTAATCATTCAAAATGAATTGACTGAAATCGAATAAAAATCAAAATAAAAATCACAAAAATACAACTGTTAATCAAGATAAAAAATGAAATCACAAAGGCAAAAAGCCGTAAAAAAAATATAAAGAAAACCTCCAATTTCTTGTTCTTACTCCTGGTCGTGATGCCCTAAACCATCTTAGATAGTTCTTGAAAAATATTAATCATTCATCATTAGCTGAGTCAACCCAAATAAGCGTTTCTAGTGCTTTACCCATTGTTTTAAAAACTAGTTTCATCACTAGCAAAAATAAATTTACAATTGAAAATATTACAATTTTTAAAATTAGTTCCTTGAAACATTTTAGTGAAAAGAAGATAATGCAAGGACCATAATATCGGCGCCAACAACTTGCAACACCTATTTAAATTTGTAGGTTGTAGGTGCATAACAAACAATGGTGTAATAACCCGAAAATTTTTAGAATTTAAATTCTTTTTCTGTTAAAATTTTCAGAACGTTTTTGGTGAGAAGTTTATTTTATAAAAACTTGAAATTTAATTCATAGAAGAATTTGTGAATTTTAAAGTCAGTAGGATGTGAATTTAACGGAAAATACGGACGATTAAAACAAGTGAGGGCATTTTGGTAAATTGTAATTAAATTAAATTAATTTTTTTTATTATTGTTATTAGGTGGAATGGCTTCGGGTGGAAGCCATTCCACCCTGTTCTTTGCCAAGGCCAAGAGAGAGAGCACCCGAGAGAGCGAGAGAGAGACCGGGAGAGCAAGCTGCCGACGACCGACCACTGAGGGAGAGACGCCCGTGTGCAGGGTACTCCGACTAACTGAAGCTATCTGGTGGCTCGACGTTTTTGCGCCAGAACCGACCGAAGAACAAGTAGTCTTCCCCTTTTTTTCCTCTTTGTTTTGGTGATCGATTGTGATCGGTATGTTTTAAGTTAGACTTCTGAAGTTCAAGTAAGTAATTAGAGCATTTAGAAGGGGCAACAACAGTGTTTAACCATTGATTTGCCGAATGCCCGGGTTTGGCGGAAAACCCGAGAATGTTGACTATGCAATTCAAATTTTGGAGTCTGGAAACTCTAAATTTTTGTTAGATTATAGCAAATAGGCTAGAATGTGGCTGATTGGTGAAAGAAATTGGTG
Organism: Begonia peltatifolia; assembly: GCA_022433055.1. Classification (NCBI taxonomy): domain Eukaryota; kingdom Viridiplantae; phylum Streptophyta; class Magnoliopsida; order Cucurbitales; family Begoniaceae; genus Begonia; species Begonia peltatifolia. Next base: position 8,874,935 of record CM039523.1, read on the forward strand.
AATTGGAGTTGAAACCGCGAACGTGGATTTTTAGTTTTTGAAAACAGAATTTGTTTTAGTGTTTTTAGCTTGTTTTCGGTTATTCATTTTAAATTATATTTTAGTGGGTTAAATTAGATTGTTGGAGGATTGTTTGGCCACTGGAATTGTTTGATTCTGATAACCGACGCAAAAGTTACGCGCGTCGAAATGTTAAGTCGAGTTTTGAGCCGAGTTGGGTTAGTAAACGTTTTTGGTAAAAATTGTGACATGTGATGTTAATGTTGATAATTTTAGTGCATAAGGTGAGTTTTGTTGAAGAATAGAAGATGTTGAATTTTTTGGTGAAGGGTTTGGTTTTTGATATTTTTCACCTAGATGTTAAATTTTTTTGGTGAAGGGCAGATTCGGTTTTTGATGTTTTTCACCTAGCTGCGGCTTATCGTTTTAAAATCCATTTTAGTATGTTAAACTAGGTTCCTAGATAAGCATTTATGTAATAACCCGAAAAATTTCAGATTTAAATCTAATTTTTGAATTTTTAATTAAATCTCGGTTGGAATTTCGAAGAAATATTTTAACGGGTAAATTAATTTATAAAAGTCGGAATCTAAGTTTAGTGGCAGCTTCCAAAAATTTCAAGTCGAGAGGTCGAGAATTTAACGAAATTACGGGTGGTTAAAACACATGAGGGCATTTTAGTAAATTAATTCATAATTTTTAAAAATAAAAAAAATAACAAAACAACCGAATGGCTTCGGGAGGAAGCTATTCGGCTGTTGAACGTCGACACCCGAGAGAAGAAAGATGCGAGAGAAATCAGGAGAGGTGATCGGCCGGCTAGTGACGGAGGAGAGAAGTGCAGGGTTCGAGTTTCTCCGGTGAGCTAAGGCGAAGCGCAGTTCAGTGTTTCCCGTGGTGAGGACTGAAGGTATGCTTCCTCCCCTGCTCTGGTTATGTACGACAGAGTTGATGGTCGTCTTCCTTCCATCATTTTCGAATGTTAAGCTAAGTGCTAGGTCAGTTTTAGCCTGTGAATGTGTGTGTATAGTGGCTGGACAGTGAGTTTCCGGTGGGAGGGAGAAAAACCGAGGGGGAGGTTGAGCCGAAATTCGGGTTAATGCTCAAATTTTTTATTTCTAGTTAGATTACGCTTGAGTGAGTGAAATGTGACCGATTGGATGAAGAAATTGGTGATACTGGATTAAAGGGAAAATTCTGAGCATTTTGGTGTGAAAACAGGTTTTGTTTTTGGCCGTTTTGGCTTAACTTCGGTTATTCGTTTTAAATTATTCTTTAATGGGTAAAATTAGGTTGTTAGAAGAACATTTGGCTACTAGAATCGTTTGATTCCGATAACCGACGCAAAAGTTATGCGCGTTGGAAATTTATGTCGGATATTAGGTTGAGTCAAATTATTGAGCGTTTTTAGTAGAATTGTGACGCGTGATATTAACGTTGCTGATTTTAGTGCGTAAGCCGAGTTTTGAGTGAGTTTTGGTTGAAGGAAATGAAAATGTGAAATTTGGGTGAAGGACATATTCAATTTTTGTTGTTTTTCAACTAGCTGCGACTTACGTTTTAAAATTCGTCTTAGTATATTAAAATAGGTTCCTAAAAGAGCGTTTAGCTTTTTGAATCGTTCGATTTTGATAACGAAAACAAAAGTTATGTGCATCTGAAGTTTAGGCTGGTTTTCGGCCGAACCGAATTAGTGACCCATTTTGATTGGAATTTCATGGGTTTAGTTAAGCAGTGTAATTTCTAGCGTATTTACTAAATTTTGATGCAAAGATTTACGAGTGATTGTTTATGTTTTAGGTTGAGGCATTTTTTGCGAAACTGTGCGTTGAGTAAGCTTAGGACGCCAGGTAAGTAGTGCATGTATGTGTTTTGCCCAGGTGGGCCTACACCATGGAACTTTAGGATTTATGTTGTTGATTGTGGTGTGTGTGTGTATTGTTTGACATACATCATGTTTTAAAAAGGGAACGAAAATATTTTTGAACATATTTTGAGTAAGTGGTGAGACGCGTGGCAGTGGTACTGCGGATCCTGCTAGTGTGTGGGTCGGTGCGTAACCAACCACAGATTCCGCTCGAGGAGTGAGCCGGCTCGGCCATCACACGGCGTGTAAGTGTCGGCGGTGAGGATGATGGACAGTGGTACTGCGGATCCTACTAGTGTGTGGGCCGGTGCAACACCAGTTGCGAATTTCGCTCGGAGAGTGGGCTGGCTGGGCTGTCGCAAAAAATGTATGTGTGGCAACTGTGGCCCCGTTGCTGGGAGACTGGGACGGGGGCGACGTGCCAGGGTGTAGTGTAGTGCGAGGTACACCTTACCCTGATGTTGTTGCTGTGTGGTGATGCGTGTATATATCTTGTGGGTCTCGTTACTGGAGACTTCAGGACGAGGGTGACGTGTCAGGGTGTAGGGTGGCGCTAGGATCATTCTCACGCTGGTGCAGTTGCACTACGCGTCATAGATGTGACAACATGAGTGTGAGTGTAGAGACTGCATGTGATAGGATTACATTACCAGTTTTTACTTTCATATCGCATTACTTACTGAGCGTTAGACTTATGTTGTGTGTTCTATGGTGTAGGTGCAGATATTGTCACTAATGAGCCCCGAGAGCCTAGTCCTAAGGTGTAAGACGGTTGGTGGCGCGTGACCGAGGCACTGGACGACAGATTTTGTTAGGCCGACCCGACCCGTGGAGATGGTAGGTGATGGCTAGGCTGTTTTGGGGTATTTTCTTCTGTTGTGTCAGGATATATAGTTAATCGGATGAGTTGTATAGACGTCAATTGTATAGGAGTTCATGGAGTGTTTGTCACTTTTGGTGACGCACGCATACTCTTTACATGTAAGAGTTTGTTAATACTCTATACTGTGGATTTTCTTTACTTGATAGTTGATAGATTGTTGTAGTTTGTTTCTTTTTAAAATTCTGATTTGGTGTGGATCTCTGTATAGTTTGATTGATGGATATTTCTAGTTTTTTGATGAACTATGTGCAGGGTTTAAATTTGGGATAGCAAGTTTTTAGGCATTACTCTACCAAATTTTCAGGAGAAAGGTCGGAGAGTCAAGAGAGTACAGAATAGGTCGAGGTGTGCGTGGTGAGGCGCGAAGGGAGTGGCGGTGTGTACGGAGCACGACGTGACTGCAGGCGCGCGGGGCACGCGGCCCTGTAAGTGGGCACTGGTCGTGCGGCGTCTAGTGAGGGCGTGTGCGTGGACGTGCTGCACGGAGGTAGGGTGTGTGGGGAATGAGGCGTTGTGGGCGTACGCGTGATGCAGCGGTGTTGAGTTTGCACGCGCGGCACCGAGAGGGTGCGCGTGGGGGGACGAAGTAGGGACGTGGACGTGCGGGGTGCATGTCTCGCAGGCCGAGTGTGTGCGCGTGCACAGTGCGTGGCACGGAACCATCGCCGCGTGGCGGCGCTACTCGGGTGCACATCACTGAGTCGGGTAGCTTGAGGCGTGTGTTTGACCTCTTCTTAGAACTTCAAGTTTTGTCATCTTATTTTTAAAACTACTTTAAATTGTCTTTTCCACTGCGTATTTTATATCGAGTATTTCGTATTCCCTCTTTGGGGCACGAGTTGTTTTCGAACCGAGTCGAAAAATTTTTATACTTACAAATGTTCTTTTGAATATGATTTGAAAATAAAAGGGGTATTAAATTAACTGAGTTCGCGTCGAGTCTCTGTATGTCACAGTGTGTACACGTAGTGAGCACATTGGGAACGTGTAGGTTCTCAGTCTGTTAGAGTTTAGCCTCTAGAATCGTTCGATTCCGATAACGGACGCGAAAGTTATGCGCGTCCGAAGTTTAGACCGGTTTTCGGCAGAACCGAATTAGTGACTCGTTTTATTTGGACTTTTATAGATTTAGTTGAAAGATGTGATTTTAGTATATTTAGTGAATTTTGATGCGTAGATTGATGTGCGATTGTTTATGTCTAGGTTGAACAAGATTTTTGGTAAAAATGTGCACCAGGAAAGCATAGGACACCAGGTAAGTAGTGTATGCATGTGTTTTGCCCATGAGGGCCTACACGTAGAACGTTAGGATTTATGTAGTTGATTGTGATGTGCGTGCGTATTGTTTGACATGCATCATGTTTTAAAAAGGGAACGAAAATGGTTTTGAACATATTTTGAGTAAGTGGTGAGACGCGTGGCGGTGGTACCACGGATCCTGCTTGAAGAGTGGGCCACTGCGTAACCAACAACGGATTCTGCTCTGGGAGTGGGTCGGCTAGTCGGTCACGCGGCGTGTATGTGTTGACGGTGAGGATGACGAACAGTGCCGCCGCAGATCCTGCTCGAGGAGTTGGCCGGTGCATCACCTGTCGCGAATTCTGCTCTAGGAGTGGGTCGGCTGGGATGTCGCGAAATTTTTGTGTGTGTGTGTGGCAACTGTGGCCTCATTGCTGAGGAGTTAGAGACGGTGGCGATGCATCAGGGTGTAACGTGGCGCGAAGTTTACCTTCACCATGGTGTGGTTGCTGTAAGGTGGCGCGTGTGTGTGGCTTGTGGGCCCCGTTGCTGGGGACTCCATGACAGTGGCAACGTGTTAGGGTGTAGCGTGGCGCGAGGTTCATTCTCACCATGGCACGGCTGCACTACGAGTCACAGATTGTGACATCATGAGTGTGAGTGTAGAGAATACATGTGATAGGATTGCATTATCGGTTTTTACTTTCATATCACACTACTTACTGAGCGTTAGGTTTACGATGTGTGTTCTATGGTGTAAGTGCAGGTATTGTCACTAGTGAGCCCCAAGAGCGTAGTCCTGAGGCGTAGGACGGTTGGCAGTGTGCGACCGAGGCACTGTACGGTGGATTGTTAGGGCGACCCGACCCGTGGAGATGGTAGGTGGTGGTGAAATTTGTTCAGGTTGTTTGCTTCGTGTTGGGATGTTTATGTGGTCGGATGAGTTCGTATAGGCATCGGTTGTACCGGATTATATAGGGTGTCTGTGGTGTTTTGGAGATACTGTGGACTTTCTTCATTTGTAGTTGATGGATTTCATTGTCTTTAGACTTCGATTTTGTTATGGGGATCTTTAGATAGTTTGATTGATGGATACTTTTGGAATTTTCTAGTGAACTGTGTGCAGAGTTAGACTTTTTTGAATAACCAGTTTTTAGGCGTTACTCTGTCGAATTTTTGGGAGAAAAGTTGGGGAGTCGAGAGGATACGGAGTAGGTCGAGATGCGCGCGATGAGGCGCGAAGGGAGTGGCGGTGTGCGCGGGAGCGTGGCGTGACTGCAGGCACGCGACCCTGTGAGTACGTGCAGGTCGCGCGGCATCGGGTGAGGGCGTACGCGCGGACGTGCAGCGCTGAGGCAGGGTGCATGAGGTACGCGGCGCTATGGGCGTGCGCGTGACGCGGCGATGTCGAGTTGGTGCGCCCGGCGCTGAAGTGGAGATGTGTGCGCGCGGCGCCGTGTTGGGGCGCGTAGCGCTAAGCCTTTGGCGCATGGCGTCGGTCCTCGGACGCGTAGTGCCGAACCCGAGAGGCGCGAGCATGTGTTGGACTCCTTGGAATTTCAAGTCTTGTCTTTTTATTTTTAAAACTCCTTTAAATTGTCATTTTTCGCTGCGTATTTATAATGGGGATTTACGTGTTCCCTCTTCGGAGTCGCTTTCGAATCGAGTCGAAAAAGCTTTATACTTACAAATATTTTTTTAAATATGATTTGGAAATGAAAGTGGGGTTAAATTGAGTGAGTTCACGTTGAGTTTCTAGATGTTGTAGTGTGTAATAGCAGTGAGCGTACCGGGAACGTGTGGATCCTCGGGGCGTGACAAACGGTTCTAAAACTTGGTTTAATAAACTAAGTTACCATAATAGGTACATGTATCATAGCTATGCATGCTCTAATGCAAAATGAACATATATAAAAGAAACTCCTTGTTTTTTTGTTTTTGTGTGATGTATCATGAAATAGGTTTAAAAACTATGTATGCATTATCGAATATAATAAAAGAAACTTCCACCTTCGTGTTCAATGTTCTCATAATTAGATTTAAAGTTCATGGAATCCTTAGTACTACCAATGTACTAACGAAGACTAGTAAAAATCTTTAAGAATTAATGACAGATCCTACAATTTAGTAGAAACTATCTCAAGACATGATTAGAAAAAATCCTTGGAACACCGTGATGCCCAAACCAAAGATGGATGTGCCCCAGAGGGCCATCACTCGATCACAAACCAAGGCACGGGTTTTATCAAACCTATTCACTAATAGGTTCAATTCTTTTGTAGGTATTAATGGTTTTGAATGTCTCTTCACGAAGTTGGAATGGGACCCGAGCACAAAGGACAAAGATCAACCCTTGTACTTACTATCGTTGGAGCTAAAGGTGGAAGCACATGAAGAAGGGATTTGTCTCCCTCGGAATTAATTTGTAACCAAATTTTTATTTGGCAAACATTCACCCTCCTGTAATTTTTATAGTTGCATGCATCGTTAGGCGTTAGGATTAGATTTGTTAGGTTAGATGGTGGTTAGAACAAACAATTGGGCCGAAGTTTAGCAGGACATTGATGCAACAATTGGGTCGAAGCTTGAAGTGTGCTCTAATGTGCAAGTTGACCAAGAATTGCCAACCATGTGGCCCATTTAGAAGCCCAAGCCCATTCTAACCTTCAGCCACCCTAGGTCTATAAATACATGGCTATTGGTGTTTATAAAGGTTGTTGAATCTTTGAGAATAGCCTCTTTTGTGTTCAGCTGAAGCAGCCATGAAGATTGGTGAACGGTAAGGCTCGGTTCAGTCAAGAACTGAGAAGAAGTGTATCTTCTTTGAGCTTTCAAGCTCAAGGTTGCTTGAATAGCTATTGTTCCACTCTTCTTCCTTCTCCTTACAGAGCAGGATACGCAAAGAGAGTGACCATTAACCGGTTTCAATTGCTGGCGTCTTCCTTTGGAAGATTGTTATTCCAAGAGCCTAAAATATTGATCATCGAACAGCATTCGGTTTTCTACTCGTTTTCTCATCCATTCTATTTGTGGGTAGAACACGACCAATTTGACGTTGGAATTTGTATCATGTGGTATCAGAGTCATGGATAGCTTCCCCTGAATGTCAACAAACGAGTGGATTAATCTTTGTTACACATTCTCATTGTTCCAAAATTTTTCATTTCTTCTCTAATTCGTTGGTTTTGGAAAAGAAGAAAACCAGTTCTGTTATTATTGTGTCTAAAATATAAGGATCTGTTTAAGCTTGAACACTACCTTTGATCTGTTATTACTGGACAAAAATTTAATGTTTTAGTGTTAAACTCAAAAACTCGAAACCATTTATTCTTTCTATTCAACTGTAAGCTGTTTTTTCGTATTTGTGTTTTCTGTACAACCTTTATTCCAGGATGTGTTTAACAGAAACTTAGCACATCGTACTGATAGGCTGCTATTTGAGGGGAGGTGCAGGTGGTAGGTGTCTATTGCTGGACCATTGGTATTGTACGTTTGTGTTATTATGCATATGGGTGTGCTATTTTGCAGCTGATGTTATTACCTTATTCGGAAAAATAATTCTGCTGCTGCTCGGTACTTGGTGATTTAATTCTGTTTTTGTGCTGATATTGTTACCTGCTGCATCATTCCATGTCTACTTGACATAACTACTTTTGCAGAATACTATGATAACCTCTATTCTACTTGCTTAATCGGATATCTTATATGATTTGCACACACTCTAGAATCACTGTGATTATGTTATTGTATCTTTGCTGCATGATTTTAATGATAAAAGTGTTGATGCGTGATATGTGCACTAAAATGAAATACATGCTTATCGAAATGTGTTAATGCCATGGTAAAACTTAATGCCGAGTTCATTAGTTGTTCTGGTGGATTTGACCCTTTGACCTTAAAACGGTCATAACTTTTGTTACGGGTGTCAAATTTTCACCCATAATATATCAAATCAAAGCTCTCTCAGAGCTCTACAACATTTTCACAAGCATAGCCTATGACAACCATGTTTCATTACCAAAAAAGGTCATTTAAACCTTCAAATCTGAGTTCGAAGTTTTAGGCACCCGAGATCCACTACTTTTTCTCCTCCTTCCTAACACTTAGGGTTCGATTTAGCGTAAGTACATATGTCTCTCCTACAACCTTAGGCAGTCACATGAAGACTAGAAGTGGACTCAATCGAGATTTGAACCCAGATACTATGACTCAAGAACCGAAGCGGGGTAAAGACATTCTCCAAACCGAGACTCGTACCCATCAAGAGGGAGAGTCCAACCTTCAAGGACAATTAAATGGCCTTAACGGAGAAGTTAGTAATCTAGGCCAACAACTCAAAGACTTAACCCTTGGTATGAAATTCATAATGGAGAACCTCAACACGATCAACTCTAGAGAACCTTCTCGAGATGACCTCCCTAGGATAAGACCTGAGAACCCTGAGAACCGAACACCTGCCCAGGAGATTTGCCGACCACTTGGAGAGTGATGAAGTCCCTCATGACTAAGAGATTCATACCTAACCAATACCGACAAGAGCTCTTCTTGCAAATCCAAAACCTAAGCCAAGGAGTTCGATTTGTTGAAGAATATCTTACTGAGTTTAAGACCCCTAGGATTCGTGGAGATATGGACGAACCTGAAGAGCAAGTGCTTGCACGGTTTATTCAAGGACTGCACCAGGATATAAGAGACACTATTGAGCTGCATCCCCTAGAATCCCTTGACGCAGTAGTACAGATGGCTATGGAGGTAGAGCGTCAACGTAGTAGGAAGAGAAACGCTAGTTTCACCTAGAAATTTCTACTCAAGACAAGACTACTCCTAAGATCCTCCCTCTGCAACCAGAACCAAACAAAACTTTCACCAAAGCTGAGGGAAAGAAAAATTTCCATGTAGTTGGCCACCCAAAGAATCAAGTAATAAAACCTTAGTAGAAAGTGTCAATCCCCCTAGATTACGAGATCTGAAATGCTATAAGTGTCATGGCTTGGGTCATTTCATGGCTCAGTACCCTAATAGACGAGTGATGATCCTTCAGGAGGACACTTGAGAGTTTACTAGTGAAGACGAACGAGAAGGTGTAAAAGAAGATGAGGAGGAGAGTGACTCCTAAAAGGAAGTTTTCCACGCCCGTGAAGGACCCATGCTTATAGTCAGGAGACATGTTCTCATAACTAAGAATTCTGGAGAAGATTGTCAGCGTGAGAACATCTTCCATAGTAGGTGTTTCATCAAGAGGAATTTATGTTCTTTGATTATAGACGGAGGCAGTTGTGCTAGGATAGCCTCCACAGAGTTAGTGACCAAGTTAGGCCTAGAGACCAACACTTACCCCCACCCCTACAAACTACGTTGGCTAGATGATCGGGATGAGGTTAAGGTTACCAAGCAAGTTAAAGTTGAATTCACCCTCGGGAAGTATAAGGACACGGTCCTATACGATGTTGTGCCAATGAGTGCAAGTCATTTACTCCTAGGCCGACCCTGGAAGTTTGACTGAAGGGTAAACCACGATGGCTAAACTAACTACTATTCCCTTAAGTTTGAAGGAAAGACCTTTAAGTTTGCTCCCATGACCCCCGAACAAATATCTAAAGATCACGCTGCAAGAAAGGAAACCAAGGACAAGGCTACCTTATTTATGACTAAGAAGGAGATAGAAACATCCGTGCGTAGAGGAGATCCCCTAATTTTGGTACTTTTTTGAGAAAGAGTTATGGAACTAGGAGTTATTTATCAAGCCGTTAAAACCTTACTTAACTAGTTTCAAGATGTGTTCCCAGAAGACTTACCTCAAGGTCTACCACCGTTGCTTGGCATTGAACACCAAATTGATCTCCAATCCGGAGCCGTGCTGCCTAATAGACTAGCATACCAAATGAACCATAAAGAAACCAAGAAACTGTAGGACCAAGTTCAAGAAATTTTGAACAAAGGTTACAGAAGAGAGTCCATGAGTCCCTGTGCAGTACCCTCCTTATTAGCTCCCAAAAAAGACGGCACCTTGAGGATGTGTGTCGATAGCCGAGCCGTGAACCAAATTACTGTCAAGTATAGATTTTCCATTCTTAGGCTCGAGGATATGTTGGATGAGCTCAATGGAGCCTCCATTTTCTCTAAAATAGATCTTAACATCGGCTACCATCAGATAAGGATGAAGGAAGGCAACTAATGGAAGACAACCTTTAAGACAAAATATGAATTATTCGAATGGATGGTAATGCCTTTTGGTTTATCTAACGCCCCAAGTACGTTCATGAAGCTCATGCACCATGTGCTTAAAGATTATTTAGGAAAATTTATCGTTGTTTATTTCGATGACATCTTGGTGTATAGCGTGGATGTCACTCAACATCTCTCCCATCTTAACTCACTCTTCCACACCCTTAGAAATGCTAAGTTATTTGGTAACTTAAGAAAGTGCTCTTTCACACAGGACAAGGTATACTTTCTGGCATTTTCATCTCAAAAGACGGGATGGAAGCGAACGAAGAAAAGATAAACGCCATTAAGGAAAGACCTATACTGAATTCTATCACAGAAATACGTAGTTTCCATGGGCTAGCCTCATTTTATAGGAGATTCATCAAAGACTTCAGTTCGATAGTTGCTCCACTTACCGATTGCACCAAGAAAGCAAAAGAGTTCTCTTGGACACCGGCGTGTCAAAAGAGCTTTGACCGCATCAAAGACAGATTATGTCATTCCCCCGTACTTACCTTACCGGATTTCAACAAGGCTTTTGAGGTCAAAAGCGATGCATCTGGAGTCAGCATAGAAGCAGTGCTCTGCAGGATGGCAAACTCGTGGCATATTTTAGTGAAAAGTTGAAAGGACCCATACTAAATTATTCCACCTACGACAAAAAATTTTACGTAGTTATACGTGCTTTAGAACATTAGCAGCATTACCTCCTACCACGAGAATTTGTTATCAATACTGACCATTAGGCCCTAAGACATATTAAGAGTCAGCACAAGCTGAACAAGAGGCATGCCAAATGGGTGGGGTTTTTAGAAAGGTTTCCATACACCCTTAAGTATTTGAAGGGGGAGAATAATGTTGTGGCTGATGCACTCTCTAGAAAGTGTATTTTACTCACCGAATTAGGGATTAGGTTCTTTGGCTTTCAATGGATTAAAAGGAGCTATGAAACCAACCCTGATTTTGGACCTTATTACATTAAGTGCATGGACAAGGCCGAAGGGTATTTTGTGAGGTATAAGTCAAGTGTATAGATTTTTAAGGATATAGGTTTGTTTGGCACGATTATAGTCGAGATTGGTGTAAGGTTGTGTTTTTTTTAAACTCATTGAAGAAATGTTGTCTTAAAAATACAGGTCTTTACTTCATGGTTTTAATGGTGAAAGTTTTCGTAGTCCGTGTTCTTTCGAACTAGTGTTATTTTTATACTGCTAGTGCAAAGTGTCAACCGAAGTTTATACGTGTCGACCGGTCAGTGCAAAATAGAATGTGAGTGTCGACTGCAAGGTTCGACCTGTGCGGGCAGAGAGTAATGAAGTGTCGACTGGCGACTCTGGGTGTCGACCTTTGATGTAAAATCATTGAGAGTGTCGACCGCGGAGTTTGACTTGTGCGGGTTGAGAGAAATGAAGTGTCGATCGACGATTGTGGGTGTCGACCAGTTAGCGTAAAATCAGTGAGAGTGTCGATCGCAGGGTTCGACCTGTGCTGGCAGAGAGAAATGAAGTGTCGATAGATGACTGTGGGTGTCGCCTGCTTGGTGTAAAATTAGTGGGAGTGTCGACCGCAAAGATCGACTGGAGAAGGCAGAGAGAATTAAGGTGTCGACCGGCGTTTACAGGCATTGACTGGTACCTCTTTTTTTAATTGTTTTAAAAAGTGAAGTGTCATTTAACTTGATTTTTGATTGAGTCTTCCTCTACGACAAGTCTAAACGTTTTCAAAGAGTGCTGATTTAAGTCGATGAACAAAAGTTTTTAATTTTATTCAAATTCTGTCAAGGTGAGGAGTTAGTGTATGGTTGGCGACCCGAGTCCGGGGACGACTCGGCGCTGCAGGGGTGGTGATAGCAAAGTGCGAGCCAGAAACCGTGTGGGTTTTTGTTATGGTATCAGAGTTTTTACCCAACCAGAAGTGTGGTCGACGAGGATGTCGGACCCCTCAGAGAAGGGATTGTGAAGGCAAGAGGGTCTGTCACAATTCTCACACCGTTTGGGGGAAAGGTAGAGGGGACGGTTAATAGGAGGGAGGGGGGTATGGTACGAGTGTCAGAGCCACGGGGTCAACGTCGTTTGATAGATCTCCTAACACCACCAGCCGCGGCATGGGAATGCTCCACCAACTGTAAGTATTTCTTAGAGCCCTCGTAGTTTCGTTTAGACTCATTAGATGTTGTGGTGTACAAGTTTAGCATTATGGCTAGAGAGACGCGTAAAGCTGTAGGCAATATGGATGACGCCGTTAGACAGCTTACCGAGTTGGTTAACCGCCAGTCATAGCAACTGAAGCGGTTTATGAGTAGGGAGGACCAGGGCCAGTCTAGTGCCAAGACTTTGATGGATCGTAGGGGTGATAGGTTGCACAGGCTCAGACCCCCAGTGTTCGACGGATCATCTTCGGATCCACTCAGTGCTGAGTAGTGAATTCGAAGTATGGAAGACATGATGGATTACGCCAAAGTAGACGATCAGGACAGGGTATCCAGTGCGGCATTCCACTTTGTCAAGGATGTCCAATTTTGGTAGGATTTGGTGAAGGCGACCACCGATGTGAAGGCCATGACTTGGGAAGAATTTAAGACGACGTTCTTCGGCAAGTATTTTAGCCACTCAGTACGGACCTAGGAGATGGTAGAATTTGCCAAGTTGAGGTAGACAGATACCGTAGTTGAATACGTGAGACAGTTTGAGGCGCTATCTCAATTTGATAGTCACCTGGTGAGCCCGACTGAGAACAAAGTACACCAATTTGTACAGAGCCTGAAGCCAGATGTATACATGGGCATGCGGATAGCTAGAACACGAGGGGTGCCTTACAAGGATGTGGTGGCGAAGGCGCTAGACATTGAGAAGGCTAGGACAAAGCTTCCAAGTTACAGAGAGCTGCCTAAGGAACAGCATTAGAGATATATCAAAGAACTGTTGCCACAATTAAGCAGAGAAGAGTCGTCTCAGCAGAAGGGCCTGAAAAGGGCTAGGGACAGCTCTTGCAGCCAGGGAAATGACAAGCGACCCCAAGGACCGGGGCAGTTTCTAGTGTGCCCAAAGTGTCAGAGAAGTCATCCTAGCGAGTGCAGGGTAGGTGCAGAGCGATGCTACAACTGTGGCGAGAAGGGCCATATGTCTAGAGATTGTCAGAAACCGCGACAAAATCGGTGCTTCAACTGCAATGAAGTGGGACATTTTGCTAAGAGTTGCCCAAATTTGAGCAAGGCCGTAGCGAGAGTGACACCAAGAGTCTTCGCCCTCATTGAGCAGGACGATGTTGCCCAGCCATCGGTGATTTCAGGTAGTATTCTTATTTCTGGCACGGCGGCTTATACTCTTGTCGATACGGGTACTACTCATTCATTTGTGTCCACTGCCTTCATGGTTAAGGCAAATCTAGTCTTGGTAGTTCTATGATGTATTGTTGCCGTCGAAGGAGCGCCTATACTCAGATCAAGTGGTACAAGGTGATATTGTGACAGTGGGAGAAAAACGGTTGTACGCTAATATGATCATACTCAACATGAAGGGGTATGAGACTATTTTAGGGATGGATTGGCTGTCTAGACATTATGCTACGATAGATTTTAGGACCAAAGAGATCCACTTTCGGCTCCCGAGTTGAGAGAGTTGCTCCTTCAGGGCAGGAAAGGGTTTGAGTAGGATTTCGGCAGTGTCGTCTATGAGAGCCCAACAGTTGTTACCAAGTGGATGCATGAGCTTCTTGGCTAGTGTCATGGACGCGCAATTTCAGGAAAAGGCTCAACTCCAGGACATCCTCATTGTGTAGGATTTCCTGGGGGTATTTCTTGAGGATTTGCTAGGTCTGCCCCCTGACAGGGAAATTGAGTTTGTTATCGACGTGTACCCTGGGGCTGAGCCAATATGCAACAACCCGTACAGGCTAGCACCTATCGAGTTGAAAGAGTTAAGAGCATAATTAGAGTTAACGGATAAGGGCCTCATACACCCTAGTTTTTCGCTGTGGGGTGCGCTAGTGCTTTTTGTTAAAAAGAAGGATGGATCCCTACGCATGTGTGTTGACTACAGGGAACTGAACAAGTTGACGGTGAAGAATAAATACCCGTTGCCAAGGATAGATGACCTATTTGATCAGCTTCAGGGGGCACGAGTGTCTTCAAAATTAATTTAAGGTCCGATTACTATCAGTTGAAGGTTAGGGAGGAAGATGCCCCGAAGATACCTTTCCAGACGTGGTACGGGCACTATGAGTTTTTAGTGATGTCGTTCGGACTGACTAATGGCCCAGCTGTCTTTATGGACCTGATGAACCGAGTATTCATAGAGCAATTGGATAGATTCGTGATAGTATTCATTAATGATATCGTAATATACTCTCGGAATGAAGATGAACACGGAGAGCACTTGACGATCGTGCTGACGACTCTGGGGCAGCACCGACTATATGCTAAGTTCTCTAAGTGAAAATTTTGGCTGGATCTGATCAAATTTTTGGGGCACGTCATCTCTCGTGATGGTATTTCAGTGGACCCGGTAAAGGTTCAGTTTGTGAAGGAATGGCCACGACCAATTGGTGCCAGCGAGATACGCAGTTTTCTAGGGCTGGCTAGATATTACTAGAGGTTTAGTGACGGATTTTTCAAGATCACAGCCCCTTTGACTCGATTGACCAGGAAGAACGTGATGTATAATTGGTCTGATGAGTGCGAGGACAGCTTTCAGGCGTTGAAGCAAAGGTTGACTACAGCCCCTTTGCTCGTACTGCCGATAGAGGGGGAGAAGTTCATCATTTATTGCGACACCTCCAGGGTAGGATTGGGTTGCGTGTTGATTGAGAATGGAAGGGTGATTGCCTATGCTTCAAGACAACTGAAGCCTTACGAGCAGAATTATCCCACAAATGACTTGGAGTTGGCGGTGGTGGTCTTCGCACTTAAGATCTAGAGGCATTATTTATATGGACAGCGATGCAAAATCTTCTCGGACCACCACAGTTTGAACTACATCTTCACGCTGAAGGAGCTAAACTTGAGACAAAGGAGGTGGCTTGAGCTGGTTAAAGACTACGACCTGGAAATCAAGAATCATTCGAGAAAAGCAAACGTGGTGGTGGATGCCCTGAGCCGAGTGTCAACTTCGATGTCTGCTATGATTTTAGCGAAGCCCACCGAGCTAAGGACTTAGGTACAAGAGTTCAGCCTAGAAGTGGTTTCTGATTTGGCAGCCACACTGTCGGTGATGTCATTGAGGCCGACCATCCTGGATAGAATTAAGCGGGCCCATGAGACTGACCCCGAGTGCAGTGGACTGAAGGTAGGTTTGGAGGCCAATGCTAGCACTGAGCTCAGCTATTCGGAGGATGGGATTCTGAAGTTTCGTGATAGGAGGTATGTTCCGAAGAATGAGGAGTTGAAAAGGGAAATATTGTCCGAAGCCCATTCGTCTTCTTTCTCTGTGCATCCTGGAAGCACTAAGATGTACACAGATTTAAAGCAACACTATTGGTCGCCTAATATGAAGCGGGAGGTAGCCAAGCACGTTGAGACCTGTATGGTATGCCAGCAGGTAAAGGCAAAGCATCAGAGACCATCAGGTGCGCTTCAGCCACTACCTATACCTGAGTGGAAATGGGAGCGAGTCACTATGGATTTTATGGTCGGACTGCCAAAGACTGCTAAAGGTCACGATGCAATTTGGGTGATTGTAGACAGACTAACAAAGTCGTCTCACTTTTTATCAGTGAGAAGGACTTACTTGATGGATCAGTTTGCTCAATTGTACATGCGGGAGATAGTCAGACTACATGGGGTCCCGGTGTCGATAGTGTCAAACCGAGACCCCAGATTTACGTCTAAGTTTTGGAGGAGTTTACATAAGACCATGGGTACCAAGCTGGAATTCAGCACAATCTTCAACCCTTAGACTGACAGGCAATCGGAGCGAACCATACAGATACTGGGAGACATGCTTAGAGCCTGTGTGTTAGAGTTTCAGGCGGCCTAGAGCAGGTTCTTGCCATTGGTCGAATTCATAATAACAGTTACCAGTCTACCATTGGCATGGCGCTGTACGAGGCTTTATATGGAAGAAAGTGCAGGTCACCATTATACTGGGATGAGGTTGAAGAAGCAAGACTTATAGACCCATAAATACTACAACAGACGGTCGACAAGATTTCTATTATAAAGAAGAGGGTCGAGGCAGCTCAGAGTCGGCAAAAGAGTTAGCCGATCAGACGAGGCGAGAATCGGAGTTTGGTGTGGGTGATGAGGCATTCCTAAAGATCTTCCCGTTCAAGGGAGTGATCAGGTTCAGGAAGTGAGGAAAGCTCAACTCTCGTTTTGTTGGACTGTTCCCTATTGTGGAGAGGATTGGGAAGACCACCTACAAGCTTCAGCTGCCCTACTCAATGGATGCCATACATAATGTCTTTCATGTCTCCATGCTGAGTAAGTGTATGGGTGATCCTTCCCAGGTGGTTGCACAGCAAGATATAGAGGTACAACCAACACTATCTTATGAAAAGAAGCCAGTGGGCATACTGGGATCAGCTGTGAAAGTGTTGCACAATAAGGAGATAACTTTGGTCAAAGCTTTGTGGCGCAATCACAACGTGGAGGAGACCACTTGGGAAAGACGGAAGGACATGAAGCACCAGTATCCAAAGTTATTTGGTTCGTAAATTTTGGGGAAAAAATTCTTTTAAGGAGGGGAGGATATAACACCCCGTATTTTTGTGGTATCGATTTTCAGGTTGTCGGGGCAAAGAGCTACGAGTTTCGAGTCAGAATGGAGAGCAGAAATTTTGTAAGGTTAGGTGGGGGATTATTTCGAGACTAATGCAGGGGAGAAAATTTTAGGAATCTGACCAGAAACGGATTGAATAGCCGTTTGATTAAAAAATTAAAGTGGGAGGGCAAAAAAATAATTAGTTTATTATTATTATTATTATTATTATTTTAAAAAAATAAATAATAGAGAGGGAGGCGGATCGTAAATCCTCCCCCTCCTCTCTTTTTTTCCTCCCCCCAACCCGCATGAAGGAAGAGAACGGAAGTAAAGCCTTCCCACGATGATCCCTCCTTTCGACGATGCTTAACCAACGCCGATCTCCGTTTTCCGCTCTATTTCAACGGTAAGGTAGATTTTTAGTGGTTTAGTTAATGGAAGAGTGTGATGAGAAATTTGATGGATAGGAAATTAAGGTTTTAGGGTTGGAGAGTTCGTTGGAGTTATTAGCGATCGTTGTAGAATTGTTGACGATAAATGTGATGGATTGATGAGGAATGTGCTGAGTTTTACTAAAAGGCCGAGGAGGGGGGATTTTTTACTATAAGGTCTATTCTGTTTTTGGATTTCCGCCTTACCCTCGGTTAATGGTTTTAATTCTGTTTTGATATATTAAACTAGGTTATGATTGAAGCGTTTGGCCATTGGAATCAAGTGATTCCGATGACAGACGGAAAAGCTATGCGCATTGGAAGTTTAAGCTGGCTTTGAGCCGAGTTGGGTTAGTGAGCGATTTTGGCGAGTTCGTGAAGTGTTGTGCTAGTATGGTGGTTTTAGTGCGTGAGCAGAGTAGTGGGATGCGTTTTGACGAGAAAACGGTTTTGTTGTAGGTTGAGCAGGTTTCTGGTGAAACGAGCACCACGGAAAAGTAGGTCGTCAGGTAAGTAGTGTATGCATGCGTTTTGCCTAGCAGGGCCTACACTGTGGAAAGTTAGGATTTATGTGGTTTGATTGTGATGTGTGTACGCATTACTTGACATGCATCATGTTTTGAAAAGGGAACAAAAATGAATTTGAGCATGGTTTTATGTGTGTGGGTGAAGTGTGATGTGCGCCGGTGAGAATGATATGTGTGTGGGAAGTTAGACTCTGTTGCTTGAGGAACAGGATAGTGGCGACGTGCTAGGGGGTGGTGTGGCAAGTGCGTCCAGCCTCACCCTGGAATGGTTGCGGTATGTGGAGTGACGCGTGTGTATGGTTTGAGGGCGTCGTTGCTGAAGGAACCGGGATGATGGCGACGTGCCAGGGTGTAAGGTGGAGAGAGAGAGAGAGTCCAGCCTCACCATGGTGCGGCTGTACCGCCTGACACCGATTTTGACAAAACGAGCAAGAATGTAGAGACTGCATGTGATAGAATTGCATTGTTTGTTTTACGTTTCATATTGCACTACTTACTGAGCATTAGGCTTATGTTGTGTGTTCCGTGGTGTAGGTGCAGAGATTCTAGCGGGTGAGTTACGAGAGCCCCGGGCAGGATAAGTAGGCGGTTGGAGACATGCTATCATGTGCTAGCTGGTGGAGTTCGTCAAGGCGGCTCGATCCGTGGAGCGAAGCCGGATGGTAGGTTTAAGGGTTGTATTTGGTGGAATCCAAGTCAAGTGTATAGAATTTGTATATATAGGTTGATTTGCACGTTAATAGTCGGGATTGGTGTATAGTCGCGTTTTGAAATTACCGGAGGAAATTTTGTCTTCAAAATACAAGTATTTGCTTCATGGTTTTAATAGTAGAAGTTTTCGTTGTTCGTTTTCTTTCCAACTAGTGTTATTTTTATTGCTGCTGGTGCAAAGTGTCGACCGAAGTCCATAGGTGTTGACCGGTTAGTGTAAAATGGAATGCGAGTGTCGATCGCGGGGTTTGTTCTGTGCGGCAGAGAGAAATGAAGTGTCGATCGATGACTGCGGGTGTCGACCGATTAGTGTAAAATCAGTGAGTCTGTCGACCGCGGGGTTCGACCTTTGTGGGCAGAGAGAAATCAAGTGTCGACCGGTACGTGTGGGTGTCGACCGGTTGGTGTAAAATCAGTGAGAGTGTCGACCATGGGGTTCGACCTATGCGGGCAGAGAGAGTTGAAGTGTCGACCGCCTTTCGTATGTGCGTAGAAGTTTCGACCACGAAGTTCAACCGGGGTGGGGCAGAAAGTATTAAGGTGTCGACTAGTACCTCCTTTTTAAAGGTTTTGAAAAGTGAAGTGTCATTTAACCCGATTTTTGATTGAGTCTTCCACTGCGACAAGTCTAAACGTTTTCAAAGAGTGCTGATTTTAGTCGAGGAACAAAAGTTTTAAATTTTATACGAATTTTGTCGAGGTGAGGAGTAAGTGTACGGTTGTCGATTTGGGTCCGGGGACGACTCGGGGACGCTACAGGGGTGGTGATAGCGAAGTACGATCCGGAGACCGTGTGGATTTTTGGGGCGTTACAACCCAGTAGTAAGAAGATAAAGAAGATGTAAGAAAGAGACGAAAACGAAAGTAGAGACGAAACTGTAGAAACTGCATATGTAAGGATGTGTTTGTTTACTGTGTTATGTTTTTATGCATTACTTATTTAACATTAGGCTCATAGATGAGTTCTGTGATATAGGTGACGACGCTATACCTGGTGAGTACTCAGAGCGTGCCCAAGACTAGGAGGCGGTTGAAGGATTGCGCTCATGGACAGTTCGGCTGGCTGTTGGGTCGTTTTGACCAGGGCAGGGGTATGTGAGGGAGTTAGTTTATTTGAGTTTAGTGGAATTTGTTTTTGAGTCGTTTTGAGTTGTTTTGAGTCGGTTGGAGTCATGTGGACATATAGATGCATTTCAAACTTTAGCAATCTTTTTTCCATGTAAATAATGATTTTGTGTTGATGGAAAATAGTACGTTTGGTTGTTTTATTGTTGAGTTGAATTTCGATGATTTCCTTGAAGGATTTAAGATTTTAAAACATATTTTGTGAAGAAAGTTTCGACTTGTGCTCGAAAGTGTCGATCGCTGAGTGTAAAAACGAGTGCAGAGTGTCAACCGCTTGGGTCGACCTACTCAGACAAAGAGGGAGAAGGTGTCGACCGGTATATTCAAGTGTCTACCGGTAGTGTGAAAATAAGTAGAAGTGTCGACCTTATGGATCGAACGACGTGGACAGAGAAAAATGAAGTGTCGACTGGTGCATGCAAGTGTCGACTGGTAATGTAAAATAAATGGGAGTGTCGACCACAAGGATCGACCGATGCAAGTAGAGAGCAATGAAGTGTCCACCGGTAGTCACAAGTGTCGACCGGTCAGTGTATTGAGCGGAAAAGTGTTGACCGATGAAAACAGAGAGAAATAAGGTGTCGACCGGTGCTTGTCGGGGTTGACTGAAAATGAATTTTTATATTTTAGAAAATTTGAATTTTATTTAAATCGATTTTAAATCAAAGTTTTCTGCTCCAACATTTTTAAACATTTTCAAAGGTGTCATTTTAAGTCGAGGAACAAAGTTTTAAATTTTTACACGAATTTTACCCAAGTATATATGTGGGTCGTAGTAGAGGGAGAGCAGACCGAAAATCGGTGAGTTAGTTTTCGGGTTGCTACAGTTGTGGTATCAGAGCAGTGAGTAGTAGTAGTGAACGTATCGGGAACCACGTGGGTTTTCGGGGCACTACAGTCGCCTAGCTATTTATCGATGAAATTTCGAAACCATGCGCGTCAACAGAAGTACGAGCATGATATTTCATTGCACTCAATTATTTATGGAAAGACAACCAACTTCAGCAGATAGAAGTCTTTGGAGATCAAAGAAATGTTCAACAACATCGGATTGCACGGGGTTTATAACTTGCGGGAAGACAACTACAACATTGTTGTTCGCTTATTTTACGCAAACGTGACCACGACCAGTCTTGATGGAAACTTGAAGACGTACCTATTCGGTACGGATATGATCATACGTGCAAGCGATGTGAACGAAGTACTGGGATTTATCGTAGAAGCCGTGATTAGATACTATCACGCTTCCCAAGAGTATGATTTTGCAAGATCAGCAAATGGCCTACAGTTTCTTAGGAAGAATCACCGGAATGTGCAAATTGCAGCTTTCGTCAAACTGAAATCGAAGGACTTGAATGTCAAAGCTCGGGTCGTTCACAACCTGATCAGCGACACCCTGTTGCCTAGGGATGCACATAGAGATCTGATGAGCTGGATGGATCTTTATGTGTTAAAGAAGCTCTACAGCAGGACGATGTTTGACCCAAGATTCTTGATTTTAGATCACATGGAAGAGATCGGGTGAACATAGAACAAAAATCTGCTGTACGGTAGCGAGCTCAGGTTCATGTGCCCACTGTAAAGCAGCAGAGTGCTCCGAGATCCATTGATCTATTTGATAGGCTTTATTTGACCCGGATGGGCACTGTCAAATTCGACGGGTCATGGATGCTGAAGAGAGATCTCGCAGCTTCCACATCGAGGGATGTTTTGATGAAGGAGGATGACCCCCTACCACGGCGTGCCGCAAAGTTTCCTTCAGGATGATATTAGTTATGGCATGATGCAGCGTATGCATTAGATGTACGAGATACAACAGAAGATGCACCAACAGATGAGCAAAATTGACAATCAAAATTGTCACATGAGCAAAATTGAAAAAAATTGACACATGAGCAAAATTACGACAATCAATAATTTTAATTTCTGCCTTGGCCGCGCGTCGCAGATTCTTACACACAATGAAAACTATATTAGAAATTTTTGATAATTTCGAACAGTGTGTTTATGAGCGAAATGTACCTGTGTCTCGTCAAAAGTGTTGAAACCCATAAACGTGTTTTGTGAGGCAGCGCTTGAATTTGATCTCTGCTTAGCACAAGTGCGACTATTATGTCCTTGCTATAGACATATATCATACGACATCTTTGAGTTTTTCTTACTCAATGTCGAAATTGATGGATCATCGACATCCCACACTCTTATCTTCTTCGGCCTACTAGGTTGGCAATATCTTTTGGGTGGGATGAGCTCCTTTATATTTGGAATCTCTGACCACATTTGGTAGTCACTCATGAGTTGGATAAAGTGTGAGTACATCTGAAGGTAAGTTGTACAGTGATAACATTGACGCACGTAATTTTCCAGTGTCATTCTCATGAATTTTATGCATTGAATGATATGAACAAACGAGATTCTAGTAAGCTACCACCTGATACAATTGCACACACATGTAGTCATGTCGATCACGTATTGTTTCTAGTCGTTGCTGACCTCAAATTGTGCACTTCTCCCAAGCTAAGCACTCTAATTTCCAATTGCATTTACTACCTTATCAAGTTTTTTCTTTATCTGGAGCACAAGAAATCAGTTGATTGGGCTACCTTATCAAATTTCTTCACAATGCGAGTCATCAAACACTTTCGAATCATCTCGAACATAGTCAAGATCGGTTTGTCCCTGACCGGTAATAGAACTGCATTGAATAACTAGCATAAATTATTCAATCCTATTTCGTACTTAGGATTCGAAGAGAAAGCATGAGTAGCCCAATATTTAGGCTATTCTTCTTGAAGCTATGTAGTAACCCGAAAATTTTCCTAGGCTAATTAAGGTCCCGCGTAAGTTTCTGCGAGAGATTGTAACAGATTAATTAGTTAGAGAAAAATTTAGGAATAAACTCTGAAGAAAATCTCTGAATTTTTTAGACAAAAGGACGTTAATTGACATAATTTTTAAGGGAGTAAATTGTAAGAGCGTATTGATAATTTGTTTAAAAAAATTAAATTAATTAATTAAATTTTTTTATTAAACGTGAGTGGCTTCGGGGAGAAGCCACCCGCGTTCTTCCTCTGCTCTCGGCCGAAGCTTCCTGCGACAGGGGAAGATCCAAACGCGAGCGATTCTCCTTTCCCAGCCGATTTCCTTCAATTCCCGACCTCCTCTCCGGCGAACCCAACTTCCATTCGGTTTCCTTTCTCTCTCACGTGCCTAAACCCAACGTTTTTCCTGTGAGTTACCCTCTGCCCTTTCTTTGTTTTTATTAGCCGATTGCTTAAGAGTTTGATTTGAGTTAAATTTTGTTGATTTTATGCTAAGTCTGAGAGGTTTAGAGGAGGGAGTGCGAGTGTTTGAATCGTGGGCAGTGAATGCCCGATAATTGGGAGAAAACCAATATGATGTTTTATGCGATTCGAGTTTTCCAAATTTGAAACCTCCAATTATGGTTAGATTATACCTAATAGATTAGAATGTGATGGATTGGTGAGGAATTGGGTAAATTTTGCTGAAAAAATGAGAATGAAGGATTTTAGGCCCTAAAAACCGGTTATGTTTTTGGTATTTTCACCTAGCTTCAGTTTACTGTTTTAAAATCCTTTTTAGCATGTTAAACTAGGTTCTTATAGGAGCGTTTAGCCGCTGGAATCGAGCGATTCCGATAACCGTAGCAAAAGTTATGCGCGTCCAAAGTTAGGTCCGTTTTTGGCCGAAACCGAATTGGTGGGTTGTTTTCGGTTGAGTTTTTTTAGGTTTAGCTAGAAACCATGATTTTAGCGCGTATGATGAGTTTTAATATGGATGTTGATGAGTGATGGTTTTATTTTAGGTTGAGCCCCAAGTTTTGGTAGAACCGAGCACCACAAAAGCCGAGGACGTCAGGTAAGTAGTGTTTGCATGTGCGTTGCCCTTACAAAACTACACCATAGGATGGTAGGGATGATTTGCAAGTGTTACATGTTTCGTATGTTTTGTTTCAGTCATGCATCATGTTTTGAAAAGTGTAACGAAAATGAATTTTGAGCATGATTTTAAGTACGAATGTGAAGTGTGATATGTGAACGGTGAGGACAACAGTTACACAGCCTCGAAGGAAGTGATTCACCCTTCAACGCAGACATAGAATCGACTTAGGAAACCTGATCTGCTAGCCAACTCTATAGGAGGATTGTTGATACGAGATTTGTGTGCAGCTTTATGCCTAGTTCGCTAGTTGTTTTGGTAGGTTTTACTCATTGAACTTAAAACGATCATAACTTTTGCTACTAGCGTCAGATTTTCATCCGTAAGATATCGATTCGAAGCTCTCTCAAAGCTCTACGATGTTGTCAAAGGCATCGCCTATGACAACCACCTTCTGTTCCCAAAAATGGCCATTTAAGCCCTCAAATTTGCATTCCAAGTTTAAGCACCTGGGATCCACTAAATTTTTCCCTCCTTACTAACACTTAGGGTCAATCTAGCGTAAAAACATATATTTTCCCTATAACCTTAGAAAGTCACATGAAGACTAGGAGTGGACTCAACCGAGAATTAAACCCCAATACTATGACTCAAGAACCGAACCAGGGTAAAGACGTTCCCCAACCCGAGACTCGTACCCATCAAGAGGGAGAGTCCAGCCTTCAAGGACAACTAAATGGATTTAATGGAGAAGTTAGTAATCTAAGCATACAACTCAAAGACCTAACCCTTGGTATGAAATTCATCATGGATAACCTCAATAAGATTAACTCCAGAGCCCTCTCGATGACCTTCCTAGGATGAGACCTGATAACCCTAGGAGAACTGAATACCCTCCCAGGAGATTTCCTGATCAGGATCCTTCCCCAATGAGTGAGAGGCCACCAAACCCAAGAAGGAGGTTCCAAGACTTTAACTATCATGATGATGATGAGTGAACCCTAGACAAAGAAGAGAATTTCAGGTCTAGCCGTCAAAAGGACTTAGACGATCTTAGAAACATTAAGTTGCATGTTCCGTCATTCAATGGCACGTGCGATGGTAACACCTTTCTTGATTGGATAGATAAAGTGGAGAAAGTTTTTGACTACTATGAATATTCAGATAAGATTAAAATCCAACTAGTTTTGGTCGAGCTCGCGGGATACGCGGCCCTCTGGTGGGCCAACATTAAATCTCAAAGACAGAAGATAGGAGACGACCCTGTCACCACTTGGAGAGTGATGAAGTCCCTCATGACCAAAAGATTCATACCTAGCCAATACCGACAAGAGCTCTTCTTACAAATCCAAAACCTGAGACAAGAAGGTCGATCTGTTGAAAAGTACTTTACTGAGTTTGAGACCCTTAGGATTCGTGGAGATATGGACGAGCCTGAAGAGCAAGTGCTTGCAAGATTTATTCGAGGATTGCACCAAGATATAGGAGACATTGTTGAACTGCATCCCTTAGAATCCCTTGACGCGGTAGTACAAATGGCTATGAAAGTAGAGCGACAACTTAGTAGGAAGAGAAAAGCTAGCTTCACCCCGAAATTTCTGCTCAAGACTACTCCTAAGATTACCCTTCTGCAACCATAACAAAATAAAATTTTCACCAAAGCTGAGAGAAATAAACTATTTCCACGTAGTTGGCCACCCAAAGAATCAAGCAACAAGACCCTAGTAGAAAGTGCCATTTCCCCAAGATCACGAGACCTTAAATGCTTTAAGTATCATGGCTTGGGTCATTTCATGGCTTAGTGTCCTAATAGACAAGTGATGATCCTCCAGGAGGACACTGGAGAGTTTACGAGCGAAGACAAGCGAGAAGGTACAAAAGAAGATGAGGAGGATAGGGACTCCCAAGAGGAAGTTTTCCATGCCCTTGAAGGACCCATGCTTATGGTAAGAAGACGTGTTCTCGTCACTAAGAATTCTAGAGAAGACTGTCAGCGTGAGAACATCTTCCATAGCAGGTGTTTCATCAAGGAGAAGTTATGTTCCCTGATTATAGACGGTGGCAATTGTGCTAACGTAGCCTCCATGGAGTTAGTGACCAAGTTAGGCCTAGAGACCAACACTCACCCCCACCCCTACAAGCTACATTGGCTAGATGATAGGGATAATGTCAAGGTTACCAAGCAAGTGAAACTTGAATTTGCCCTCGGGAAGTACAAGGACACGGTTCTCTGCGATGTTGTGCCTATGAGTGCAAGTCATTCACTCTTAGGCCAACCCTGGCAGCTTGACCGACGGGTAAACCACGACGGCTATACTAACTAATATTCTCTTGAGTTTGAAGGAAAGACATTTAAGTTTGCTCCCATGACCTCCGAACAAATATCTAGAGATGACGCTGCAAGAGAGGAAGCCAAGGATAAGGCTACTTTATTCATGACTAAGAAGAAGATAGAAACGTCTGTGCGTAAAGGAGATCATTTGATTTTGGTACTTTTTCGAGATAGAATTATGGAACTAGGAGTTATTCCTCAAGCCGTTAAAACTTTATTTAACCAGTTCCAAGATTTGTTCCCATAAGACTTGCCCCAAGGTCTACCACCCTTGCATGGTATTGAACACCAAATTGATCTCCTACCCGAAGCCGTACTGCCTAATAGACCCGCATACCGAATGAACCCTGAAGAAACCAAGAAGCTGCAAGACCAAGTACAAGAACTTTTGGATAAAGGTTACATAAGAGAGTCCATGAGTCTCTATGCAGTACCCTCCTTATTAGTTCCCAAGAAAGACGGCACCATGAGAATGTGTGTCGATGGCAGAGCCGTGAGCCAAATTACTGTCAAGTATAGATTTCTCATCCTCAGGCTCGAGGACATGTTGGATGAGCTCAGTGGAGCCTCCATTTTCTCTAAAATAGATCTTAAGAGCGGCTACCATCAGATCAAGATGAGGGAAGGCGACGAGTAGAAGACAGCCTTTAAGACAAAATATGGATTATTCGAATGGATGGTAATGCCTTTTGGTTTATCTAACGCCCCAAGTACATTCATGAGACTCATGCACCATGTGCTTAAAGAGTACTTGGGAAAATTTATCGTGGTATACTTCGATGACATCTTAGTGTATAGCGTGGATCTCACTCAACACCTCTCCCACCTTAACTCCCTCTTCCAGACCTTTAGAAAGGCTAAACTATTTGGTAACTTAGGGAACTACTCTTTCGCACAGGGCAAGGTGTACTTTCTAGGATTTGTCATCTCAAAAGACGGGATGGAAGCGAACGAGGAAAAGATCAACGCCATCAAGGATTGGCCTATACCAAATTCTATCACAGAAATACGCAGCTTTCACGGGATAGCCTCGTTTTATAGAAGATTTATTAAAGACTTAAGTTCGATGGTTGCTCCACTTACCGATTGCACTAAGAAAGGGAAAGAGTTCTCTTGAACCCCAGCGTGTCAAAATAGCTTTGATCTCATCAAAGACAGATTATGTCATTCCCCCGTACTTGTCCTCCCAGATTTCAACAAGGCCTTTGAGGTTAAAAGCGATGCATCTGGAGTCGGCATAGGAGCAGTGCTTATGCAAGATGGCAAACCTGTGGCATACTTTAACAAAGAGTTGAAAGAACTCATACTAAATTATTCCACCTACGACAAAGAATTCTACGCAGTTATACATGCTTTAGAACATTGGCAGCATTACCTCCTACCTCGAGAATTTGTTATCAACACTGATCACCAGGCCCAAAGACATATCAAGAGTCAGCACAAGCTGAACAAGAGACATGCCAAGTGGGTGGAGTTCTTAGAAAGGTTTCCATACACCCTTAAGTATTTAAAAGGAGAGAATAATGTCGTGGCCGATGCCCTCTCTAGAAAGTGCATTCTACTCACCGAATTAGAGAGTTAGGCTCTTTGGCATTGAATGGATTAAGGATACCTATGAAACCCTCCCCGATTTTGGACCTTATTACATCAAGTGTATGGACAAGGCCAAAGGCAAATATCGCCTCATGGATGGCTATTTACTTAAAGCAGGAAATTTGTTCATTCCCCAAGGCAGCTTAAGACGATGCCTAGTAAAAGAAGCTCATTGCGGAGGCCTAGCAAGTCACTTTGTTGAGAAAAAGACCCTAGAATCGCTTAAGGAACACTTCTATTGGCCTCGCATGGTGAAAGACGTGCATCTCATGGTGGAGACATGCGTGATTTGCAAGAAGGCTAAGAGTAAAGTTCTACCTCAAGGCTTATACATGCCCTTACCTGTCCCATCACACCCTTGGGTAGAGGTTAGTATGGACTTCGTTTTAGGACTACCACGGACCGCCCGGAATAAAGACTCTATAATGGTGGTCGTGGATCGGTTCTCCAAGATGGCACATTTTCTTCCTTGTGCCACGACCGATGACTTTGTCTTAATGGCTAACCTATATTTTAAAGAGATCGTTCGCCTGCATGGTATACCACGTTCTATCGTGTCAGACAGAGACACTAAATTTCTGAGTGCCTTTTGGACCACTTTATGGAAAAGTTGGGGACTAGGTTGTGTTTTAGCACATCCTTTCATTCCCAAACCGATGGTCAAACTAAAGTCGTCAACAGGACCCTAGGTACCCTCTTATGCACCGTTGTAGGTAAGAAACTGTCTAACTAGGCTTGGAGTTTGCCTATAACCGCACCCTTCATTCCACTGCTCAGCAATCGCCATGGGTTTAATCCATATACACTGTTAGATATTGTTCTATTACCTTTTATAGACTTAGCTAATCCATCAGGAGCGGACAAGGTGGAACGAATTAAGGAATTGTATGAGACTGTACGCAAAGCCATCGAGAAGAGCAACTACAAGGTCGCCAAACACGCTAATAAAGGATGACGAGAAGTTATCTTTAATGAAGGAGAAATAGTTTGGTTGCTGTTACAGCCAAGCCCCTGCTCGGTCACTAGAATGCACGAAAGGATCGGTTAGGCCCTCGGATCTCGGCCAAGCCGAGAAACCTTTAGAAAAACAACAAAATGAACAACAAAATGTGCTTGAAATGAAATGAAATTTGGTGTGATATTAGTGGAGTGAGTGAGGTGTGTGATGGTGTTGGTCGTGGTCTAGGTTGATTAGAAATGACAAACTTGTGCAAGCAAACCCGCAAGTCAGCCGAAGAGACAATGTTATGTTCTCGGCAATCACAATCTTTCCATGGAAAGGTTCTTAACTTGGGGAACCGGTTTTGGCCACTTCCTTCTTGTTTCCTTCCCTTGAAAGGGAGGAGAGAAAAGTAGAACACAAGCTCGAGCAACAACCTTGAGTTACCAAGCTAGGAGGCTACTCCTAATCGGTTCATGGAACCGAGCACTTACCTTGGAAAGATGGTGGAAAACTCCCTCGGTTTCCTCTTAGAAAATATGCCGATGCTCATTAACTTTGCCAAACAAAATACACAGACCAATGCTATGCTTATATAGGCCTAGGATGGAGGGTTTTAGGGCTGTGCTTTGGTCTTCAAAACTTGGTGCAAAGAAGCTTGTAACCGGCTCCAAAGTGTTGTAGTGTGCGGCCGAGATGATGGCAGCCAAGTGGTTGATCAATGGCTTGCTGAATGCCATGTCATGGATCCATGTTTCTTCCACAAAAGGTAAAGGGGACAAGCATCTCAAATGGCAGCCCAATGGTGTGCCCAAATCGGGTAAAGTTGGCCACCACTTGCGGCACTTCCTCCTTGGCGCATTTGCGGCCGAGAGTGGCATGTCTTGCATGCCCGATTGCTTCTTCAAGTTAAGCCAATCCCGAAACCCTTTCCATCATCTATCCTAACCATTCAATCTAATCATAAATGCTTAATGCATGCACATAATAATAAGTTAAACAAGAAGGCCAATGTTTGCCCAATAAGTTCAAAATAAAACATTACATAAAAGTTGGCTCGAGAAGACAAATTCCCTTAAGAGCTTCATGATCTTCAAGGGTGGCTTCCCATGCAAGGATGTGTCTCGGTTGCTCCATGTCTTGAGCCTCCACTTCCCACCTTAAGCTTGCAACTTCCGACTCCATTGAATCATAACCTGCACAAGAATCAAATGTGTGAGAATGTAGGTTAATTAAAGTGTGTGCTTGGACTTGAGATCGTGTGACGGGCCTATGGGGCACATCAGTTGCACCTAAGGAAAAAAAGGTTCCCTGCTAAAAGGAAATCCAAGTTGATGCCTAGAGTAGAAGGACCATTCAAGGTGTTAGAAAGAATCAACAATAACGCTTATAAGATAGAACTACCCGGCGACTATGGAATTTCCTCCACCTTTAATGTCCAAGATCTCACGCCATACAAAGGAGACGATGATGACATCGAAGCGACCCCATTAACGGATTTGAGGTCAAATCCTCAATCACCTGGGGAGGATGATATGCCCCAGAGGGCCGTTCTCGATCACAAACAAAGGCACAAACTTTATCTAACCTGTTAACTAACAAGTTCAATTCTTTTGCAGGAATTACAGGTGTCGAATGCCTCTTCGCGGATTTAGAATGGGACCCGAGCACAAAGGACAAGGATCAACCCTTGCACTTGCTATCGTGGGAGCTAAAGGTGGAAGCACATGAAGAAGAGATTTGTCTCCCTCGGAATTAATTTGTAATTGAATTTTATTCGGCAAACATTTGCCTTATGTTTTTGTTGACAAACATTCGTCTTCTTGTAATGTTTTATAATTGCATGCATCCTTAGGCATTAGGATTATATGTATGTTAAGTTAGATGGTGGTTAGAAGCAACAATTGGGCCAGAGTTTAGCAGCCCACTGATGCAACAAATGGGCCAAAGCTTGAAGAGTGATCTGGTGTGCAAGTGGACCAAGAATGGCCAACCATGTGGTCCATTTCGAAGCCCAAACTCATTCTAACCTTCAGCCACCCTAGGTCTATAAATACATGACTATTTGTGTGTATAAAGGTGGTTAAATATATGAGAAATAGCCCTTTTGTGTTCAGCCGAAGTAGTTGAAGCTTGGTGAACAGTAAGACTCGGTTCGGTCAAGAACCAAGAAGGAGTTCATCTCTTTGAGCTTTCAAGCCTGAGGTTGCTTGAGTAGCCGTCGTTCCACTCGTCTGCCCTCTCTTTTCCAGAGAAGGATACACGAAGAGAGTTGCCAAAAACCGGTCCCGTTTGCTGCTGTCTTCCTTCAAAAGATCATTATGCCGAGAGCCTAAAAGGTTGCTCATCGGACAACATTCGGTTTTCTGTTTATATTTGTTTTTCTGTTTCGTTTGTGGGTAAAACACAAATCATTCAAGGTGGAATCGTGTCAGTATGGCATCCATCGAAGGGAGAAACTGAAGCTTGTAGGCGGTACTCCCAATCCTACTAATAATCAGAAACGGTCCCACAAATCGAGGGTTGAGCTTTCCTCGCTTTCCCAACCTGACCACTCCCTTGAATAGGGAGATCTTCAAATATACCTCATTGGCTTCATTGAATTCCAACTCCCGTTGCCTCTGGTCTACGTAACTCTTCTGCCGACTCTAAGCTGCCTCAATCCTCTTCTTTATAATAGCAATCTTGTCGGCAATTTATTACAGTATCTCCGGGCCTACCAAGCTAGCCTCTCCAACCTCATCCCCATACAAGGAAGACATGCACTTCCTCCCATACAGAGCCTCGTACGGTGCCATACAAATGGTAAATTGGTAACTATTATTGTACGGGAACTCGACCAATGGCAAGAATCTACTCCAAGCCACCTGAAACTCCAACACAGAGGCTCTGAGCATATCTTCCAATATCTGTATGGTCCGCTCTGACTGCCTGTCGGTTTGAGGGTGAAAGACCATACTGAAGTCCAACCTTGTACCCATGGCCTTATGCAAATCCTCCAACACTTAGACGTAAACTTGCGGTCTCAGTCTGATACTATCGACACGGGGATCCTATGCAGTCTAACCACCTCCTGAATGTAGAACTGACCGAACTAGTCTATGGAATACGTCATCGTCATAGGAAAAAAGTGAGATGACTTTGTCAACCTGTCCACAATCACCCAGATCGCATCGTGGCCTTTAACAGTCCTCGGCAATCCGACCACGAAATCTATAGTGATCTGCTCCCATTTCCACTCCGGTATAGGCAGTGGCTGAAGCGTACCTGACGGTCTTTGATGCTCTGCTTTTACCTGTTGGCACATCATGCAGGTCTCAACATACTTCGCTACCTTCCGCTTCATATTAGGCCACCAATAGTGCTGCTTCAAATCTCTATACATCTTAGTGCTTTTGGGATGCACAGAGAAAGAAGACGAGTGGGCTTCTGACAATATCTCCCTCTTTAACTCCTAATTTTTCAGGACGTACCACCTATCCCGAAACTTCATAATCCCATCCTCCGAATAGTTGAGCTTAGTACCAGCGGCTTCCATACCTGCCTTTAGCTCAGTGCACTCCGAGTCAATCTCCTGGACCTGCTTAATTCTGTCCAGGATGGTCGGCCTCAAAGATATAGCTGAAAGTGTCACTGTTAAATCTGAAACTACCTCTACACCGAATCTCCGAAGCTCTGCACTTAGCTCGTCCAGCA
This sequence comes from Begonia peltatifolia, assembly GCA_022433055.1. Taxonomy (NCBI): domain Eukaryota; kingdom Viridiplantae; phylum Streptophyta; class Magnoliopsida; order Cucurbitales; family Begoniaceae; genus Begonia; species Begonia peltatifolia. The sequence continues at coordinate 8,907,084 of CM039523.1, forward strand.
CTGCTGAACTCATAGCAAAAGTCGAGGCTGTCACTCTGCTCAAGACATCCGCTACCACGTTTCCCTTCCCTTGATGATATTTGATTTCCTAGTCGTAATCCTTGACCAGCTCTAGCTACCTCTTGTGCCTTAAGTTCAGCTCCTTTTGCGTGAAAATATACTTTAAACTCTGGTGATCCGAGAAGATCTCGCACTGTTGTCCATACAAATAATGCCTCCAGATCTTAAGTGCGAAGACCACTGCCCCTAACTCCAAGTCATATGTGGGAAAGTTCTGTTTGTAGGGATTCAATTGTCTGGAAGCATAGGCAACCACCTTTCCACTTTGCATCAAAACACATTCAAAGAGGCGACAAGCTAAACAAGCAAGCCATCCAAGTTTATAGAGTCGGAAGTTAGAAAGAACTTAGAGGTTTCCCTCTGACTAACTTAGCACACTTCTGGTGGTAGCCATTGAGCTAAGTCTCCAAAAAGAGCCGCTCACATATTCTATATATATATATAGGCATTACGGAGGAGCTTCGCTTTCTTCTTCGGTTGGCGCATTGCAGTAATGAAAGAATGAGATTGGTTCGGTCTTAAGTCGGGTATCAAAGTTTGAGTTATTGTCATCCCTTACTTGGTAGCAGTGGGCTTGGTAGTAGCATAGGTGGGTCATCCCAAGCTTATCCTGGAGACGTCACAATAAATACTGAACTTCTCTCCCTCTACAGGCAGTATCAACAAAGGGCTGTAGTCAACCTCTGTTTCAGCGTCTTGAAGCTGTCTTCACACTTGTCAGACCATTTGTACTTCACATCCTTCCTGGTCAATCGAGTCAAAAGGGCTACGATCTTGGAGAATCCCTCAATAAATTTCTGATAGTATCCTGCCAATTCTAGAAAACTACGTATTTCGCTGGTACTTGTCGGTCGCGGCCACTCCTTCACATCCTGAACTTTTGCCGGATCCACTGAAATACCATCACAGGAGATGACGTGCCCTAAAAAGTTGATTTTGTCTAGCAAAAATTTGTACTTAGAGAACTTAGCATATAGTCGGTGCTGCCCAGAGTCGCCAACACGATCCTTAAGTGCTTTTTGTGCTCATCCTCACTCCGAGAGTATATCAGGATGTCATCAATGAACACTATCACAAATCTATCCAACTGCTCCCTGAATACTCGGTTCATCAAGTCCATGAAGGCGGCTAGGGCATTAGTTAGTCCAAACGACATCACTAAAAACTCGTAGTGCCCATATCGCATTCGGAAAGCTGTCTTCAGGATATCTTCCTCTCTAACCTTCAACTGATAATAGCCGGACCTCATATCAATCTTAAAGAACACCCGTGCACTTTGAAGCTGGTAAAACAAGTCATCTATCCTTGGCAGCGGGTACTTATTCTTCACTATCAACTTATTTAGTTCCCTATAGTCAACGCACATGCATAGGGATCCATCCTTGTTCTTGACGAAAAGTACCGGCACACCCCACGGCGAGAAACTAGCGCGTATGAAGCCTTTATCCGTCAACTCCTCTAACTGCGCCTTTAACTCTTTCAACTCAGTGGTGCCAGCCTGTACAGGTTCTTACATACTGGTTCAGCTCTAGGGTACACATCAATAACGAACTCAATTTCCCTATCAGGAGACAGACTCGGCAAATCCTGAAGAAATACTCCCAGAAAATCCTGTACAACGGGGATGTCCTGGAGCTGAATCCCGCCCTAAAACTGGGCGTCCATGACACTAGCCAAGAAGCCTATACATCTACCTCGTAACAACTGCTGGGCTCTCATAGACGACACAGCCGAAATCCTACTCAAACCTTTTCCCACCCTGAATAAGCAACTCTCTCCGCTCGAGGGTCCAAAGTGAATCTCTCTGGTCCTGCAATCTATCGTGGTATAATGTCTAGACAACTAATCCATCCCCAAAATAGCCTCATACCCCTTCATATCAAGTATGATCATATCAGCATACAACTGCTTTTCTCCCACTGTCACGATATCACCTTGTACCACCTGGTCCGAGCATAGATGTTCCTTCGACAGCAACAACACATCATAAAACTGCCCAGAATAGCTAGGCACTAGATTTGCTTTGACCACGAAGGCAGTAGACACAAACGAATGCGTAGCGCCCGTATCGACAAAAGTATAAGTCGTCATGCCTGAAATAAGAATACTACCTGATATCCCCGATGGCTGGGCGGCCTCATCTGGCTCAATAAGGGTGAAGACTCTCGGTGCCACCCTGGCTAGGGCCTTGCTCAAATTTTGGCAATCCTTTGCAAAATGTCCCAATTCATTGCAGTTGAAGAACCAATTCCGTCGCGGCTTTTGACAAACTCTGGACATGTGACCTGCCTCACCGTTGAAACATCACCCCGAGCCCATCCTGCACTCACCGGGGTGACTCCTCTGGCACTTAGGGCATATCAGAAATTGTCCCGATCCCTAAGATCGTTTGTTGCTCCCCTAGCTGCTAGAGCTGTCACTAGGCCTCTTTAGGCCATTTTTCTAAGACGACTCCTCCCACTTGACTGTGGCAACAACTCCTTGAAATATCTTCTGGGATGTTCCCTAGGCGACTCTCTGCAACTGGGAAGCTTCATCCTAGCCCCCTCAATGTCTAAGGCTTTTGCCACCATGTCCTCGTAAAGTACTCCTCGCGTTCCAGCTATGTGCATGCCTATATATACATTCGGTTTCAGGCCCTGTACAAACTGGTGCACCTTGTTCTCGTCTAGGCTCACCAAATGACCTGTAAATCGGGATAGCGCCTCAAACTGTCTCACGTACTCAGCCACTGTGTCTGTCTGTCTCAACTGCACAAATTCCACCATCTTACGAGTCCTGATAGCATGGCTGAAATACTTCCCGAAAAACAAAGTCTTAAACTCCTCTCAGGTCATAACCTTCACGTCTCTCGCAATCCCGATTGTATACCACCAATAGCGAGCATCCTTAGCTAGATAGAATGCCGCACTGGTTACTCTGTCGTGGTCATCTACCTTGGCATAGTCCATCATACTCTCCATGCTCCGTATCCACTCCTCAACATTGAGAGGATCCGGAGATGATCCGTCAAATAGTGGGGGCCTAAAACTGTGCAACCTATCACCCCCACGGTCTGTCGAAGCTTGGGCACTAGACTGGCCTTCGTTTTCCCTACTCATAAACCGCTCCAATTGTTGAAACTGGCGGTTGACTAACTATGTAAGTTGCCTAGCAGCATCATCCATATTGCCTACGACTCTATGCGTCTCTTTAACCATGACGTTAATCTTGTACACCACAACTTCTAGTAAGGTTAAAAGAAACTACGAGGGTTCAAAAAAATGCTTAGAGTTGGTGGAGCACTTCCATGCAGCGGCGGGTGGTGTTAGGAAATCCATCGAACGACGTCAACCCCGTGGCTCTAACACTCGTAGCATCCCCTATTTCCCTCTATTAACCGTCTCCTCTACTTTTTCCCCAAGCGGTGTGAGAATTGTGACAGATCCTACTACCTTCACAATCACACCCCTTCTACGAGGGGCCCAATATCCTCGTCGGCCACACTTTCGGTGTGAGAATTGTGACAGATCCTACTGCCTTCACAATCACACCCCTCCTACGAGGGGCCCAATATCCTCGTCGGCTACACTTTCATTTTACCATAGTAGTAACACCCTGAAAACCCACGCAGTCTCCGGCACACTCTACTCTTAACTATAACATCCCGAAAACCCACGTAGTCTCCAGCTCACTCTACTCTATCATCACCTCTGTAGCACCCCCGAGTCATCCCTGGAGCTGGGTAGCCAACCGTACACTTACTCATCACCTCGATAAAATTCACATAAAATTTTATACTTTTGTTCCTCGACTTAAAACAACATTTTGAAAATGTTTAAAAGTTATCGCAGTGAAAGACTCAATCGAAAATCAGTTTAAATGAAACTTCACTTTTCAAACCGGTAGATACCTGTACACAACGGTCGACACCTTAATACTCTTTGACCGTACCGGTCGAACCTCGTGGTGTATACTTCTACGCTCATCACGAAAAGTGGTTGACACCTGCCTTAACCGGTCGACACCTTGATGCTCTCTGCCCGCACCGGTCGAACCTAGTGGTCGACACTTCTACTCTCATCACATAGAGCGGTTGACACCTACCTTCATTGGTCGACAGTTTAATTCTCTCTACCCGCACAGGTCAAACCTCGCAGTTGACAATCTTACCATTTTTATACTAACCGGTCAACACCTAATTTGGCTCCGTTCTCGTAGGTCGACCGTCGCGGTCGACATTTTCTTAGTTCTGTCGACATCTGCGTCTACCTATTGATATTTTAACGCTCTCTACCCTTGTTGGTCGAACCTTACGGTCGACACTCTCATCACCTTTTACACTAATCTGTCGACACCTAAGGACACTGGTCGATGCCTTCCATCAGCAGCCTAAAGTAAACACCAGTTCAAAAGAGAACGAACGACAAAAAACTCCCGCAACTAAACCACCAATTAAAAACATGGATTATTCAATCAAAATTTCCCAAATAGTTTCAAAACACGACTATACATCAATCCCGACTATTAACGTTGAAACCCACCTATGCCTTAAAATCTATACACTTGACATGGACTCCACAAAATTACAACCCTCAAAACCTACCATCCAGCCTCACTGCACGAGTTGGACTGCCCTGACGAACTCCACCTACCGGTATATGGTAGCATGCCGCCAACTGCCTACTCATTCTGCCTGGACTCTCGTAACTCACGAGTAGGAATTTCTGCACCTACATCACAGAACACATAACATAAACCTAATGCTCAGTAAATAGTGTGTCATAAAAGTAAAACCGACAATGCAATCCTATCACATGCAGTCTCTATGCTCACGCTCATGTTATCACAATTTTACAACGCATAGTGCAACCGTGCTAGGGTGAGGGAGAACCTTGCGCCACGCTACACCCTGACGCATCGCCACCATCCCGGACTCCCCAGCAACGAGGCCCACAAGCCACACACACACGTTTCACGACAGCCCAGTCGGCCCACCTCGTGGGATCCGTGACTGGTGACACATCGGCCCACTCCTCGAGCAGGATTCGCGGTGCCACTGTCCATCATTTCGCGATAGCCCAGTCAGCCCACCCCATAGGATCCACGACTGGTGATGCACCGACCCACTCCCCGAGTGGGATCCGCGGTGTGACCGTCCATATCCTCACCGTCAACACATATATACCGCCTGACAGCCCAGCTGACCCACTCCCTGAGCAGAATTCATTGTTGGTTATGCACCGACCCACTCCTCGAGCAAGATCCGCAGTACCATTGCCACGCGTCTCACTACTATTGACTCAAAATCATTTTCGTACCTCTTTTTAAAACATGATGCATGTCAAACAATACACACGCACATTACAACCAATCAACACAATTCTAATGTTTCTCGGTGTAGGCTCATCTGGGCAAAACACATGCATGCACTACTTACCTGGTGTCCTAGCTTTCCATGGTGCTCGTTTCTATCACTTCCTCACGCTCAACTTACCACATAACCAATTCACATTAAATTTAATCTCGCAACTCATCACACGTACTAAAATTACAACTACTAACTCAATCCACCAAAGCAAGACCAAAACAGCTCGCTAACCTTGAATTTTGGCCAAAAATCAACCTAACTTTCAATGCGCATAACGTTTGCGTCGGTTATTGGAATCACTCGATTATAGCGGCTACACACTCCTTACGATGTCTAGTTTCTAACAGCTTCATCCATTTCACAATCCAATATCTATGACTTGGCCTAATATGGCCGAACAGAAAACGTTCTGTAACCCAAGCTTTTCGGTTATCCGAACGCTCAATCTTCTCCATAAAAACTGGTAATCTACTCCTACTTCTAGCTTAAGTACCAATACACGAACAAAAATTGACTTTAACTTCTAAATCTCGTATCTCCCTCCTAAGGTTACCAAAACTATCTAATACGCTCTCTAACTTTACTTTTAACACTCAAAACAGCTAACGAAGTAACTATCTACTCAAAAACTAACTCAAACTTACCGAAAATTTGAAAGCTGATGAAGAACCAGAGAAAAAAGCTATTGCGAGAAGGAGAAAAGCTACAGGAGGGAGGGTTTCACGTTGGGAGGGAGATCACCGAAGGGTATTCTGTGATTCCTTCCCTTATCACTTATATAATAATAATAATAATATAATAATAATAACAACAACATAATTATTATATCGTCCTCACTCTTTATTATTTTAGCTAAACTGTTATTCGGTCCGTCTCCGGTCAAAAATCCTAAAATTTTCTCTTATCCATTAGTATCAAAATAATCTTTTATCTACTGGTATAAATTCTCCGCTCTCGATTCCGACCACAACTCCGCGTTTACCAGTAAGAATTTCCAAACATTACTTTAGCATAAATTCTGGGTGTTACACTGCTCTTCCTATGACTTTTCAGAAATTTGATGAGGTTTAGGTCATTGTGGATTGTATGACCAAGTTTGTACCTTTCATTCCTATTCGGATGGATTTCTCGTTGTCTAAGTTGAGCTGATTGTATATCAAGAATATTATTCTACTTCATGATGTTCCATCGATTATTGTTTTTTACCGTGACCCTACGTTTACATCCAAGTTTTGGAAGGCTTTGTAGAAAGCACTTAGTATGGAGTTGCATCTCAGTATAGCACATCATCATCAGAGAGGACTATCCAGATTTTGGACGATATGTTGCAAGTTTGCATCTTAGATTTTGGTGACAGTTGAATTAATCACCTACCGTTAGCTAAGTTTGTCTACAACAATAGTTATCATACCAGCATTGTCGTTTCTCCATACTAGGCACTGTATGAGAGACCTTGTGGCTCGCCTTTGTTTTGGGTAGAGGTTGAAGAGAGAATTTCTCTTGGGCTGTTGATCCAAGAGACTACTGAAAAGATTTAACTAATTAGAGAGAGGTTGGATACAGTGAAGAGTACGTAGAAGAGTTATGTCAATCTCAAGAGACGAGATTTTGAGTTTGATGCAGAAGAATTTGTCTTCTTGAAACTCTATCCAAGGCATGGTCTCAATCGATTTCCGGTGAACACGAAGTTATCCCCGAGGTACATTAGCCCATTCTAGATTGTTGAAAGGATTGGTAACGTGGCGTACAAGCTTGATTTACCTCCCTAACTCGGGTATGTTCATAATGTTTTCCACATTACTTTGTTGGACCCGCACATATGATCTCTTGGATGATGTTCCTTTCCAGGAGGATGCTTTATATTAAGAGGAGCCAAAGTGGATCTTAGATAAAGAGTTTTAAGTTCTTCGTCGTAGGCAGATTCTCTTAGTTTCTGTGCTATGGAGGAATCACATTAAGAGAAAGAGGGTGGTGACAGGTTGTGCAAACTACCGAGCTCCAAAACCGGGAGAGTGATATTTAGACATCGTGCAACAACTTTCGTGAAGGGACTTTGAATGATTATAAGTTTTTGACCTTTGATTTTAAGTTTAAAGTTACGATTTTTATGAGAAATCGGAATTGAGTTTGGATACTAGAATCTGTGGTCAATTTATGCTTTATTTGAGTAGATTTAAGGTTTGTATAAGTTGGTTGGTCAATTGGTGGTGAAAATTGGTGATGGGAAGCGGTTATCATGACTGTCTGTCGCTAGAGAATTGTCCAAGTGTTGACCTCTGTGGAGACAGGCCGACACTTCAAACCCTAGTGTTGGGACAGAGACATACAAGTGTCGATCGCTTCAAAGAATTGTCAACCGCATATGTTTTTATCTTTAATAGCTGCTGACCCTTCATAAGGAAGTGTCGACCGCTAGTTCATTTTAAGATAGAACCCGAGAGCTTTGAAGTGCCGATCGATAGGATAAAGTGTCAACCACGAGTGCATGGGGTTGAGACCTGAGAGTTTGCAGTGTCGACTGCATGGTGGAAGTGTTGACCATGGGAAGATCTGAGGGCTATAAAGCGTCTATCGTGGGGAGTTAGTGTCAATTGCACGATTTTGTTTTTGGAAAATTTTGTCGGCTCGGTTTACGCTGAGCAAAGTTCATAGTCATTTATAGGTTGTCGTATTGGGTTCTTGGTCTTTGTATAGGGCTCGTCGTTGTGTCTTTCCTAACGTTGGTTTTGTTTTAAGCTCATACGAGTTAGTGGATTACAAGCTGATACCAAAGGTGGTAGCTTCAATTAGTCAGAAGAAGAATCGTCGTTGAGGTAGGGATTTTATACCTTTTGCACTGTATTGCATGATTTTTATGAAAACCTATTTTGGTGAGATGTCACCTGTATAAAATTTGACGAGGCCTAGTTGCTAGCACTCTTGTTTTTACATATGTATATATATTTGCACGTTTACCATTGATGTATGGTTTTGTATTGATATGATATAACCTACAAGGATGAGTTCTCATACTACTTTGTACGGTTTTGATGTAAAGTATCAGCAGGACATCCCAATACCCCTCCTGCTGCGCGAAGGAGGTCTTGTTTGCACGTTACGAAAATGGGTTATAGGACTTTGATGACATACTCATTGATTTTCGAATCTCTAAACCTAATCAAGATAAGTTTGAGATTTTACTATTATTCGGGTGGTGTCACTGCCTAGTTTTTGGATCGCCGGCCACCCTATGACTTAATTGGACCTACAGGTCACTGTCACCTATTATTTCTCTTTTGGACTCATATGATGCTGCCTGGTTTTCAAATCGCCACCTTTCCACGAGAGTGTGCCGAATGTGGTCCTTGCGTGACCATTCTTTTACAGTGGGGTGAGTTTTTATTTTAAACATACGATTATGACTTAGTTTTATATAGTTGTCTATATATATAATAATTATTTGAATAATTGTCTTATCAGTGACTCGTGGAGTCTGTTTTTCATAAAATGATGAAAAACGTTTTTTAGAAAGATATTTTTAAAGTCATTATTACATGCTCATGTTTTGAAAAGAAAAGGAAAAAGAAGTTTTCGATGGATTGCATTAACTATAACTTACTGACTGAGTTGGTCACTCATTCCAACGACCCCTTCTATTTCCAAGAAAAAACAATAATAGTGACTTTTATTTGTTGTTGAGTGATTTAGTTTCTTGGTGAAGATTCACTTATATTTGGGTGTGTATACGATTAAATATTTAAATTTGGATCTGTAACCCTTATTAAATTATTTTATTATATCACACTATTATATTTGTAATTCACTGTATGAATATTTGGCTTTTGAATAATGTTCAAGTTTACCGCTGCAAACTTAGTTTCTGGGCTAGGTGATCAGGTACTCTCAGAGAATCGAGTTGTCCGTTTTGGCATTCTGTTAGGCCCACCTCGCCAGCCTGCCTACTCGGCTCGCTACAGTAGCAGGGAAAGCTTGGCTCGGTGCGCTACTATAGCGAACCGAGCCAGACCTGGTCCCATGAGGCGAGGCGAGTCGAGCCCAGGGACTGGGCTCGCGAGCTCGCAAGAGACCGCGCTAGGCAGTCCCTAAACGAGCTAGCCAACGGGCTGACTCGTTTGGCTCGGAGGGCTCAGCTCGCAAGCTAGCCTGCCCAGTCCCCCATTGCTTCAATTTTTGACCAGATATAATATATGACCATTTTTTCTCAATGCCTCACTTCAAAAATATCCCAAACGTTCAACGAAAAATCCCAAGTTGAAAAGGGTTTTTAGGTGAAAACACCTAAAAACCCTAAATTGTCAACAAAAAATGGGGGAAAAATAATCGACTAACATTCAACATTTCTTAACAAAAAATGTAAAGTGTCTCAAGAGGAACACAATGGAACTAGTTTCGCCGAAAACGAAGGTCAGACGATCGAGTACCTCTCTCCCCTCCCTCGCGCCTCTCTCTCCTCACCCCTCTCTCTTCGTAGTGCCACCAAGAAACAGAAGAAAAGGGTTTTTTTTTCACCTCTTTTGTTCTTTTTTTTTTAATTTATATATATATATATATATATAGATTTGTAATTTGATATATTATATTATTCAAATTTGTAATTGTTTTTTCAATTTGTAATTCTTTTCAAATTATAATTTCTTTTTATATGTCAAAATATTTTTAATGATATTTATTTGATATTTTTTATTAAATAGTCGAAAATAATATTTTTATTAATACATTCAATTTTATATATTTTAACATAACTAATTTTTAAATTAAATGAGTAAATATCATTGACATATAATTTTTAATACTTACTATAATTTTAAATCAATTTTTTTTAAAAATTTATATTATATTAATATAAGTTGAAAATATTTATATACGCTTTGCTCGTTAATCTCGGCTTGTTAGGCTCGTTGATCCAGTCGGCTCAACGCGTTTAACTCGTGGCTCGCGAACCAGCTCGGGTTGAAATTTTTTTCAGACTACCTCGTTAGGCTTAACTCGTTGGACTCTTGAACCAAACTACTTTTAACTCGACTAGCTCGTTTGTTATCTTTAAGATTACCTACAAGTAGTGACGTACATAATCAATATTATGATGGAATTAATTGTCTTTGTTTAACAGAAATTTTTAGAACAATGTAATTTCATCTATTTTAGTTCTATATTTCATATTATATAAAATATATTCATTCTACGTCACCAAGTTGAAACATCACTATAAATTCTTAATTGAAAGAATTATGTTTATGGTTTATATTAATTTAAAGATTTTGTATTTTAAATATAAGTCATGTTACTATTTAGGTCTGATATATATACAATATATATGCTAATATAAAGTTTTCTTAAATAGTCAAATAATTTGCACCAATTTTATAAAGTATAGATAATACAAACATAGAAATTATTAGATAAAAGTATTTACTTATTACTTCTAATAAATTCATCACAGGGCACAAAACATCCAACATGTGCAAGGGATATAATCGAAACCAGAATTGGCAGTAAGAGGAGAACGTTCGAAGGAAAACCATTAAGGGCTATCCATTTGCTGAATTACAGAGAATGGGTTAATGAAAAAGAATGGAGTTGTCAGAATTGAGAAGGCAAGTGATTGATTCCCTTAGCAAAGTCATACAAGGATCTCTACCCAGCAGTTCTTCCCGTAAGGTCATGTTTGCCCTAAATCTTGAGCCTGAAGCCTCTCCAACACAGCTGCCACCTTTGAATCTAGGTCCACTACCCTCAAGGAGCATAGATATTCAGTGGCCGTCCAGTTCCTGCATTTGCTCAAGCATCCTTCAAAATTATCGCCCATAATGGTAAAGCTCGTTATTGAAATTTCAAAATTGGATATTTGTTCTCAAAATTTGGATTTAAAAAAAAAATTGCTGAGACTTAGTGATGATCAAACCATTTTATTTAGAAAATGGCTTTATTAAAAGTTGTAAATATACACAAGGAATTGAAGAAACTTTTTTTAACTAGCCCAACTTCTAAACAATGCTGAATAAAAGATGGGTCATGAAGGGAGAACATCTCGTGAAAGTTAGGTCAGTTCTGGAGAAAACTCATGTTCTGGTCCCTATGGTTCACAAATTAAGCAAGCAGGGTCTACCGGAAGTTTAAAGCTTCATCTCCAACATTGCTGATCAGTTAAGAACTTGCTCAAATTGGCAAACAGAAGCCACTAGGAGAGGTGAAGGAGGAATCCAAGGCAGAGGCCAGAATGCCAGTGATGGTGACAATCACGAAGTTGGAGGGGGAGGAAGCCAAGGAAAAGGCGGCAATGGAGGCAACGGTCGCAATTGTGTATTTGGAGGGGAGGGAAGAGAAGGAAAAGGAGAAAACTGGGGTGTAAGCGGAGGAAGCCAGGGAATGGGTGGCAGCGGTGGCAACTGAGGAGTTGCAGGCGGAGAAAGCCATGGGAAAGGCGGGAATGGAGGCAACTGGGGAGTTGCAGGCGGAGGAAGCCAGGGTAAAGGCGGCACTGGTGGCAACTGGGGAGTTGCCGGTGGAGAAAACCAAGGGAACGGCGGCAACTGGCGTGTTGTAGGCGGAGGAAGCCAGGGAAAGGGTGGAAACGGTGGTAATTGGGGGATTGCAGGCGTACGGGGAGTGAATGGATTAGGAGTGAAAGACGGAGAAGAAGAAGGGCAAAATGGCATCGGCTGAGCAGGCTGAGACAGGAGAGAATCAACAACATAAAATTCCATGTCAAACATGGAGAACAAAAGCCTCAAACTCTGAGGAGGCCCTGAAGCTGCCCCACAGTTGAACGGCCAGATCTGTCCATTATTTCCTGAAACTTGAGCAAAACATCCTCTCAGATCAGGCGTTCCATCGAATCTTATGCCAAAATTGCCCACCCAGTTTGTAGTTTCTTCTCTTTCCATCGAGATTTTCCCATCACCATCTCTACACGCCACCCTAACTTTAATTCCTGCAATATATGAACAGTCATTACCGCAACCACATGCTCCAATGGAGGTTTACTCGTTAAATGATACTTGAGATTGCAAAAGTGAATACAAAGAGAGGTATGCAACGGAAATTCACCCACCGTAAATTGGATAATCAAAGAGAGATCGTTGGCCGTCTTTGCACTGATCGCAGAAGACAGTACCAGTGACTGTAGCATATCCTTGTGCTACATCAATGGTTGCAGCAAGGACTACGACTGCGCAAAAAAAGAGCTTCTCTATCAAACTCATGGAAGATGAAGCAAGTTTGGAAGATCATGCCAAGGAAAGAAGAAGGATTTCGTGGGCTCACATTGTGATTGAAACTTGTACAATTCCCAGACAGAAAAAGACTGTAAAAGAGTAGTAAATGTGACTTCTCTTCAACTTTCAACCGTCACAATTTATGATACGTATGAAACAATGACAAAGTTCAGTTAAGATGGTTGAATAATATATCTATGGCATTTCTAACTTGTCGGGAAGAGAAAGTGAGAGAGAGAGAGAGAGATAGTTACTGCTACGTAGTATAACCCGTGAGCACAAAGCAGAATGCATGATCATTAGTATGGGCCACAAAACTGGCTGTAGTAAAGACACAAGTAGTATTCTCTCATCGAAAGCAGCTTCAACTTTCCAATTCCTCATCTTCGAAAGCTTAAATGATTTTCGTTATGTATCATATTTGATTTAATGCCACTCTCAACTCAATAAATTCCACTGCATCTGGTGGGTGGATGTGTAATCTATTCACCACCCAATTTGGAAGAACGCTCATGCATGAGTTTCCGATTGTACATATTATGTTTATACAATATGTTTTACTCAATTAGTCTCTTAAATTCACTTTTCTAGACCATTTATCTTCCCAACTAAAACATATTTTCAATATAATAACAGTATATCATGCTTTCTCAGCATAATGCCAGCACCCTTTAGATTTAATGAAACTCTCAACAATGACCTGCTTTGAAATTGTAGATTTCATAAGCTTGGACACATTTAATATCAATGGCAACATAGCTCATTAAATTCTTTAAAACACTTTTCCAGAAAGGTAACTACAAAATCAATGTCATTTCATATCTTTTGATATAGGTAGTGGTTTGATGGAATTCATGCGAGTGTGATATAATATTGTTATTGCTGGAACTTTTAATTACTCGTCAATTTCATTGATTCTATAACTACGCGGGATTGGATATTTTGTATATATTGACTGGTATCATATTTTTAGGAGGCACAGGGTTACTATGCTCAAAATTCCATTCAAGATGTACAAAATAGAAAATGGCTATATAAAAGTAACTCAATGTTTGTACAAATAAGCCAATCGAGATTAGGATGGAAAGCTATGTAATCGTGAAGTTAAGAGTTGCACCAAGAGGATTGATCACTAGCTCCTTAGCTAGGCAACTCATTAACCATTAAACAATTTTGGAGGACGTAGATGAGGTGCAGCACCCCGAGTTATCTAAACTTAGGTCGCTGATTCTGAACTACTGACTCGTGCCGACTCGAATTGTCTGAATCCAGAATCGACACTCGACAACGTACTTGCACAAAAAATTTCGAGAAATGTTTAAAATATATTCATCGCCTTAAGACGTCATCATTTAAAACATTTAAATCTTTGAAGCGGAAGACAACTTCTGTGTGGAGGACTCATTAAATGAAAAACTAAGCAAATTTCAAGTTTTAAAATAATAAAAAGGATCTCGGTCAAACCTCTGAAATCTTCGGTCGACACTTGACCTGTTCTGCACACAAGGATCAACACCTATATACATAAGTCGGCACCTCGTTTGCCTCTGTTTACATAGGTCGACACCTGTTTGCACAGGTCGATACCCTAATCCTCTCTATTTGCATTGGTTGAACCTTGCGGTCGACACCTATATGTTCATTTCACTAACAGGTCGACATCTGTTTGCATAGGTCGATACCATAATCCTCTCTGTTTGCACCGGTCAAATCTTATGATCGACACTTTTACCATTTTTATATTAACCAGTCGACACCTACACACACAGATCGACACTTAATTTGGTTCTGTCTCTGTAGGTCGACCCTTGCGGTCGACATTTACCTAGTTCCACCGACACCTATGCATACAGGTCGACACTTTATACCAGTAGCGTTAACTAAAAATTTACCACTTTAAAAAACGGACAACATACGCTTAAATAATTGAAACTTAAAAACCTGTATTTTTCCTTAAATAACTTCAAAAATATGTTTATACATCCAGACAACTCAAAACTGGAGTTTAAAACCCAACTATACAATCAAAAGGGATTTTTTAACAAAAACTACACGTATCTCAAACCTATACATATGCTGCACGGTTAAATCGCCCTAACAGATGACCTGATCGTCACAAGAGCGTACTTTTCCAACTGCCTCCTAGTCCGTAAACTCACCAACTATCTCTATCGTCATCTACATCAAAGAATTCATCTATTAGCCTAATGCTAAATAAGTATAGCAATATATGTAATGAAATAAAAACAATCCATGAATCCTAAATATGCAGTTTCTACATTCACATTTTGTTCTCATTTTCGTTATCGTTTCGTTACATGGTCTGATCTTCATGCTAGATGGAAAGCGGATCAGTTTTCCTAAATAATTAATTATCATGCTCATTTAAGGAGCGAATTACTTCCCTCAAAGAATCTATTTAATGAGTTTCTGTTAGCTTATGTGATCCTCGTACTAGATGAGAAGCGGATCATTTTTCCCAAATATTCACACTCTCATGCTCATTTGAAGGGCGAATGACTTCCCTCAAAGAATCATAACTGTTACTTCCGTTCTCGTTTCGTATCATAGCATACCATTTTGTAAAACACATGTAAACATTTTCGTATTCTTTTCAAAACATAATGCACGAAATACACAATATACAATAAACATGCAATATACCCTACTATTCTGTGATGTAGGACCAAAGGCTACATGCATACTCTACTTACTTGGGAATTCTTAGCCGGTTATCCACTCGAATCTTTAAAACCTAACATCATATCGTTCACATCAACCTCAATTCCTTGTATATCTATATAACCATCAACCTTCATCAAAATTCCTAATTCAATCAACTAACCAACTATCCAAATATGAATTACTTTGTACACAATTTAATTCAATCACCTCATATAAACCACATTGCAGTCAATTCTAACTTAACAACTCATATTCCAGCTCAAATCCAAAATTTGACCTATTATTTTAGAAAACCTTGAAAATTTGTAACTAATCCAATATGAATTCGATGATTCAAGAGGTTATAGAAACCTTAGAATGTCTAGTTTCTAACATTAAGATCCATTTTATAAACTAACAACAACATCACCATCGCATTTCCTCAAATCCGAAGCTGCCCTCTTTCATCAAAACCTTAACAAATCTTAAGACCTGTTGCAAAACCACCAATAAATGCTTTTATAACCTAACCCAACATCAATTAGAAGAATAAAATCCAACAAAGAATCAACATATTCGAGCTTCCATTTAGTTTCTTAAACTCTACAAGTTTTGAATCATCAACCTAAATTTTTGTGCAACTTTTGTCAGCCACCAAAATCTTCAGCCAAATCCATTAAATCATCCATAAAGACTTTATATATCATTCATCATCTAAAATAACAATAACCTAACTCCAATCATGAAAATTTACCTTGGAATCGGAGAGGAGAATAATTGGTTTTTCTTCAAAATCTTAACCCTAGAGAGATGGAGAGGAATGTAGGTTTGCCCTGAAAACCGATCTAGAGGGGAGGGAGGAGAGAGAGACCGAGGAGAAGTAAATCGTCGAGAGGAGATCGTGAAAATGGGGAGGAGAAATTGCCAAGGGTGAAAGGGGGAGTGTTCTGTCGTGGGATGAGAGGAGAGGAGAAAATAAAATAATAAAAAAATTGTTCGGTTTTAATTAAAACACGGGACCCCCTTTTTTTTCCTCTCACTCAAACTCTTGACTTTTCCACTCTTCATTTTCTCTTTTATTACAAAATCCTAATCTCACCAAAAACCTTCACAATTTACCCTTCTCAAATTCATTTATTCTTACTTAGCTATCGCTAAAATTTCACGCACGAAATCTAGTCTCTCGATAAATTCTCGGCTGCTACATGAAGAACCTAACACAATACATCAAGGCTAACAAAAACATCTATCAAAATTGATCAAAGATCAAACTATAGATGAAGCTGATCAAATCAAGCGTGAATAATTTTGCTGAAGATGACCAAGTCTAACCTCCAGTGTAAAAATCGATATTTTTGAATTAATTAAATTTGATGTATTCAATTTTTGCATTGTTGACAATCTTCGTTCATAAGTGAACTCATCTTATCGTGTTGTGGCCATGTTAAAATTTTTAGATCAATTGGTCAAGGTTAGTAATTCAAGAAATTACCATGAGGTTAAAATTGAGAAAATTAATATTGAGTAATTTAGAATTTACCTTGAGTAAAAAATTAAATAACTTTCGGAGTTGATCAATAAAGATATAAAATATTTCTATTTAGTTTACATATAAATTATTTAAATTAAATAAATTACGAGAAAATGAAACTAAATTCAAAAGGGAATTATTAAAATAGGAGAAACCCTATTTGCCTTCTCATTTTGCTTCATGCACCCGCCTAGGAGAAAAGGAGAGGGAAAGAGAGATTTGTCCCGTTTGTGCAAATTGTTGCATTCCAACCATAGAAGTGTTCATCAGGCTCAAAACAACAACTCTTGTGTAGGAGTTTCGAAAGTTAGTAAGTTCTTCTCTTCGTTTTTAGGTTTGAAATTTTGAGTTTCGTTGGAATTAGAATCGAGTTTGGAAACTCAAATGCATGAGTTATTTTTTGTTTATCTTAGTAAATTTAGGACTTATTTAAGTTTGTTTGTCAATTTGAGATGAGAAATGGCAAAAGGAGGCAATTTTCGCCATCTTTCGTAGCTAAAAATTGCACAAGTCGATTGTAGTAGATGGTTGGTTGACACTTCAAACCCTGCTACTGGACACAAAGTCGTCGAGGTGTCGATTGCTTAAGAGGTCGGTCGACACGTGAAGTGTCCACCACTTTGGTAAAGTGTCGATTGTAGGCCAAATGCAAGATGTATCATATATTGACAACTTTGGTGAAGGGTCGACCATAGGCCGAACTCGAGAGGTATAAAGTGTCGACCGCTTCGGTAAAGTGTCGACCATAGGCCACATTCGAGAAGTATCGAATTTCGACCACTTTTGTAGTGTCTTCCTTTAGTATTGAGTGAGATATTATATCCTTGCTTTTGTTTTAGATTCAGACGAGTTTGTGGACTTCGAGCAAGTACTTGAAGTCATCACTCATGTGGGTAGGAAGAGCGATAATCGTCGAGTTAGTGGTTTTATCCTTTTTGCATTGCATTGCATGATTTTTATTAAAATCTTATTTTGATGAATTATCACTCATGAAAAACCTGATGGGGTATGGTTGCTCGCATGTCATCTTTTGATATATATGTACAAATGTTTTTCACGTTTACCATTGATGCATTATATTTTTCTTTGTTGTGATATGTATAATCTGTGGGATGAATTCCTTTGATAATTTTGCGATTTTGTTTGAAAGCTTCACAAAGTTATCCCAGTAATTTATTTCTTTCAAGTAATATAATATATTCTTTTATAAATATCGCCTCTAATGACATTTCTATTTATCACCAAAATGCAGAAATTACACGTAAAAGAAACAACGATTACAAGCATTCAAAAGGCTTACACTTTCCGTAATTTCTTCAACACTTTTCCCCTTCCTAATCTCAGTTTTCCTCCCTATTTATAGATAGCTCCCTCCTTATAAAAGATTTTTTATAACTCACATACCCTACTATATTATATGATATGCTTACTCCAAACTACCATTGCACTTTCCTTGTTCTCTGTAGCTATAAGTTAGCCACACGGGAGGTCTATAAAAATCATTCACCCTTCATGGTAAAAAAAAGATGTCCTATGAATAGATTAGGAAAAGATAGAAATTTGAATTTGTCTAATTGAACGGCTAATAGCACATCCAGATTAGCAATTATTGTAAATAAAAAAATAGATTAAAAGAAAGATCCAGCACCAATTCATATTTATGTGTATTTTGTTAAGAAGTCTAATTCAGAGAATTTGGCAGACTTTAACCCTATCAATTTGCTGACTAGCCTCTATGAAATATTGGACAATGTGTTGTCTTTTCGGATTGAGGATATTGTAAGAGACAGACGCGGCAAGAACGAGCCTTTCTAGCAGGTAGGAACATTTTAAACTTTTCTCTAATTGCTAATAAAAGTGTTGAGGATTACAAATTGAGGAAAAAGAAATAGATTGTCATCAAAGTTAATTTGGAGAAAGCAATGATCATGTTAATAGAGGTTTCTAAGAATTTGTCCTCCAAATGAAATGGTTTGATACTCGGTGGAGAAAATGAATTTCATGTTGCTTACACAACAAATTTTTTTGTTCTTATAAACGATCATCCTAAAGATAACTTTCAAGCTACTATAAAGCTTAGACAAGGAAATTCACTTTCACAATTCCTATTCATACTTATCCGTGATGTTTTTGGGATGACGTTAGTGAGAGCGAAAACCCTTAATTTAATTGAAAGTTTTAAAGTTGGTCACGATGCCATACATGTCTCTCATGTAAAGTTCGATGATGATACTACTCTTTTTTCGGTAGAGCATAAAACAAAGGCTTAGAATTTGATTGATGGTAAAATTTTTTGGTTTATTAGGTTGCTTCAAATTGAATATAAATAAGAGTGATGTTGTGAGCATTAATATAAATGAGAACATGATGTACAGATTTGCTATAATGACTAAATGTAAGAAAGATAGTTGGCTATAGAGATGACAAGCGAGTCGGCTGAGCTGAACCGAGTCTAAAAATATTTAGCATATCGAAAATAACGAGTTAAACAAGTTAAATCTAACAAATCGAGCCTAGCGAACCCAATAAGTCGAGCCTAGCAAGACCAAGAAATATTTCAACCCGAGTGGTTTTGCGAGCCAATGTTAAACGAGTCGAGCTGAACAGACTAAATGAGTCTAACAATCATTAACGAACTGAGCCTAATGAACTAAACATATATAAAAATTTTCAATTTATATAATTATAATGTATATTTTTTTTAAAAATTAGTTATTAAAATTATAATGATTATGTATTATTCTAATGTCAAAATGCATTAGTTAGTCGTTTAGTTAATAAAAAGATTTAATTAATATATAAAATGACATCTATTAAAGAAAACATTATTTGAAATTATCTATCAAAAATTATCATACGAATATCATTACAAATATTTGATAGTTGCATCTTTATAAATTATACACATACTAATTAGATTGACACCTATCTAATTGTCAATCATTTGCATTTACAGGTGACAAATGAACCGACCAAGTTGAGTCGTGTCAATTCTAAAAACGTCTGACTTACTCAGCCTAACGAGTTAAACGAATCAAGCCTAACGAGCTTAGTGAATTTAACGAGCCGAGTCTAATGAGTCTGCTTGCCCAATAAAATTTTAACCTGAAACGGCTTGTGAATCAAATTTAAACTAGTCGAGTCGAGTACGCTATAGTACCGAGCTGGCAAGCAGCTCACTTTTTTAACACCTCTGCATGGCCACTAACTTATGCAAGTCTTCATCTTTGGGAAAACCTCTGCCATGTTCCTTTTGGCAACAAGTGATACAAAAGATTAGGAAAAGATTAAATGGTTGGAAAAAAGGTTGCTTCTCAAGGAGAGATAGGCTTCCTCTAATCCATGCAGGTTTTGAGAGTATCCCAACGTATTATTTACCCACTTTTAAACATCCTAGCAATGTGCCCAGTACACTAGATAGATTGATTGGCTTTTTAATTTAGAAACTAATGAGAACAGTAGTAAGCCTCACCTTATTTGTTGCAATTTTGTGATCACTTCCAAAAATTTCAAGGAAGTCTTGTAATTAGCAACTTTGAAGTAAAAAATAAGTATTTATTAGAAAAAATGGCTTTAAAGATTGATTTCCCATGGATAATGATTCTTTGTGGCATGCGGCTATCACAAGTAATATGGTACACAAAATTCTAGATGGGCAACAAACTCAAGTAATCATGTCTCTTTTCACAATCTTTGCAAACACTTTTTTTTTTTGTTTGGCAACTTTTCAGGTTTGTATTGAATTTAAAGTGAGATGGATCATTAATGCTTTGGGAGGATAGATGGATGTGGAATACACTCTTATGCGTTAAATTTTCCAAAAATTTAATCAATCTATTACTTTTCTATAACAAAACTCAGTCGAACAATACATCATTGATGTTGACATTTTGCTTTTGCTTGCGACATGACTAACATAGAGTTAGGCAACCTGGTCAATTTCCAAGAAGCAATTCTATCTCCCTTTGAGAGAATGTTAATGATTCTCGTAGATAGGCTCTATAACCTTCTATAAAAATTTTAATTCAATCTTTCTTTTCTCAAATCTCTTTTGCTTGGCCAATAAACTGTGTTTTACAAGTTTGTTTGGAAGAAAACAATTTTTTTCACGATTCAAGTGTCCAGTTGGATTTTTGTGAAAACAAAGTTCTACACAAGTAAACAAATTCAAATGAAGAATTCTTTTAAAGTTTTATCTCCACATTGTTGTTAATAATGCAAAATTAAGAGCGAAACTAGGAGCCATGTTATGGTCCAACGTGAGGTGGCTAGACTATTAAAGACGAAATCTTTTCATCTTTTAATCGATCAATGGGAGCTTGCCTTGATAATGGAAATTTCATTAGTGATGTTTCCGGTATAGACGAAAGATATAAGAAGAGCAATTTAATTTGGAGACTTAATATTCTTATCATTTTATTTGTTATTTGAACTCACCATAATGAAATTATTTTTAAAAATAAATTTTTGCAAGTGGATTAATGGAATGAAGTTAATTTTTTTTATCGGATGATTTATTTCCATTTTATCTCTTTGAAATTTTTGTAAATATATTTCATTTCCAATAGAAAAAAATACTAACCTTTTATGGTTCTTTAAAATAATGTTGATCAGCCTTATACCAAATTGTTACTTTCCAATCCTTATAAAATTAATGTCACCAAAAAAAACAATGTAAATTAATCATTTATTAGCATTGAAGTCTTCTCTAAAATTCAAGTTTTTGCTTGGACTTTAGTAAAAAGAAATTTGTATACAAGCGATCAAATTCAAATGAAGAATTCATCTAGAGTCTTGTATCCTGCATTATTATCTTTTCTATAAAGTCGAGAGTGAAACTAACAACCACATTATCATCCAATGGGAGGTTGCTAGACCGTTGTGATTAAAGTTTTTTCATCTTTCATCTGGTTAATGAGAGTTCACATTGAAATCGGGTGCATCATCAATTATATTTCTATTATAGACAAAAGGTACAAGAAGAGAAATTTAATTTAGAGACTTTGCATTCTATCTATCTGTTGAGTTATTTTAATCCATCACAATGACATTATCTTTGAAGATAAATGTCTTGAAATTGATTTACGGGAGTACAGAGTGACTCCTACATCTCGATATGTTCTTGAGGTGTGACATATCGAGAAGTCTCTCAAAGGGAATAAATATATTGCCTATTTTTAAAATGTTGATTGATACCCATGAACTCTATAATATGAATTTGATGTGCCAAGGGATGGCCTAAATCAACCCTGACCAAAACATGGCCAAATTTCTCTATCAATGAGTTTATTAATTTTGTAGGTACTTCTCTCAAAGGGCCAAACACTCATATGATATGCCACAAAGACCGGTGACTCCATCGCAGACCAAGGTAAGTACACCTCGTAATATTTCAATTAACAAGTTTGCTAGTTTTGCAGGTGAAGATATTCTTGCCAATTTGGAGTGGGAGCTGAACCTTCTAGATATAGACAAACCTACACATATGTTCTTATGGGAAATGCTTTCGGGATCACCATGCTTTGAAGAGGGAATTTGTCTTCCCGAAAGCATCACTTTGTAACCAAGTTATTTCTATTTTACATACATTGGTCTTTTCTTGTATTTTGTTGGTAAATATTGGTCTTTATATATTTATTTTCATGCTTGCATTTTAGGCATTAGGTAGCATAGCGACCCGAAACGTTAGCTACTACTCTGACGCATACACTCAGGTAAAAATTCATATAAAAAATTTAAAAATTCATTTCTTGAGTTGAAACGATTTTTTTGAAAACGTCGCACCGGAAGAATTCTATTTAAAATAAATTTAAATAAAATTTCAAGTTTTGAAAACACTAAAAGACATTTTCAGTCGACCCCTATAATTATTGGTCGACACTTCATTTGCCTCTATTTTCATTGGTCGACCCTAGCGGTCGACACCTCTCTGCTCATCACACTAACCGGTCGACACTTGTGGACATAGGTCGACATTCCAATCTTCTCTACCTACACAGGTCGAACTCCATGGTCGACACTTCTACGCTCATTACAGAGAGCGGTCGACACCTGTCTTCACAGATCGACACCTTCATCCTCTACGTTTTCATTGGTCGAACCTTGCGGCCGACACTCCTACCCTCTTTACACTAACCGGTCAATACTTCCACACACAGGTCGATGCCTGATATGGCTCTGTCTCCGTAGGTCGACCTTTGTGGTCGACACTTGCCAGGTTTTGTCGACCACTAAGTCTACCGGTCAACATTTTCTTCCCAGAAATTCGACTAGAAACCTTAATCTTTCCAAAAAACAATCGGATTTACGACTCAATGCTAAAAATAACACAACGTCCATTTTTTTATCATCTCAAAATCATTATATACATAAAAAATGACTACTAAAGTTTGAAATTCGTCTATACATCAAAACGACTCAACACGCCTATAAACACATTTTTGTGAAATTCGACCGAGTCGTCCACGAGTGCACTCCTCCAACCGTCTTCTTATCTTGGGCTTGCTCTGAGTACTCACCGGCTATCGCGTCGTCACCTACATCACATAATTCATCTATTAGCCTAATGCTAAGTAAGTAATGCACGTAAATCATAAACACTAAAAACACACATAACCTAACATATGCAGTTTCTACAATTTCGTCTCTACCTTCGTTTTCGTCTCTATCTTACATTTTCTTTATCTTTTTTCTACTGGGTTCTTCTTTACGTGCTATACCAAGGTGACACACCTCACGGTCCCCTTCATAAGACAAGGCAAACCTCAGTATAGTAAAGTGACACAACTCGCAGTCCCCCTCATAGGGAAAGGCCACTCAACCCCACCTTCATTATCTTCTCACGTATCTTCTCAACTTCGTTCTTCACAACTCACATCCTACTGTTTTCGTTTCATAAAAACATGAAAATTCGTTTTCGTTTCGTTCTCATACTTCAAAACAATGATGCATAACGTAAAAGCATAATATAACGTAAACGTGCATGCAACCTACTGAACTGTGATGTAGGCCCGAAGGCAAAACACCTACTATATTACTTACCTAGCGTCCTATCAACTCGTATATCGTAGACTGCTCACTAAACTGCAGAACCTATAAAACCACACATTTCATCAATTCTTCTCCGTCCAACTCTAAGGAAAACAACACTAACAACTAATCTAACTAACCCAAAATCCTATTCAATTCTCGATCAAAATCCAGAATCGCATAACTTATCTAATACTCGTCTGATTTGGACGATTTGAAATGCTATGGATTCCTCATGACGTTTAGTTTCTAGCAGTCTAATTTAATCCCTAATCCAGCACCTATAGCTTGGCCGAATGTGGTTGAATAGAAACCGTTCTACAATTCGAGCACTTAGCTATTCAAACACTCAATCTTTCCCATAAAATCTCATAATTTTCTCGTACTTCCAGCTCAAACACCAACATACGGATAGAATCCGACTCTAACTTCAATTTCCTACAACTCCCTCCTAGATTTTCACCAAAATTACCCAATACTCTCACTAACTCAATTTTTAACACTCAAAACAAATAAAATACTAACTATCTACTAAAAACTATCTAAAACGTATCGTAAATATGAAGAAATGGAGAAGAAATCGACTGAGCGTCGCAGGAAGAGAAAATCGTCGAAGGGAGGAGAAAGGGATGAGAAAGGGAGGGTTTTTCTGTGCAGGGGAGCGGAAGAAACAAGGGGGAGGAATTCGTTCCTCCTCTCTGTTGTTTTTTTTTTTTTTAATAATAATAATAATAATAACTTAATTACTAAATCGCCATCAATCCATAACCGTTTAATCAATCTGCTATTCAGTCCGTGTTTGGTTGAATTCTTAAATTTCTTTCTTCTCAATTAGTCTCAAAACAATATTTTACTTAATGGTAGAAATTCTTTGCTCCCAATTCTGACAAAAACTCCGCCAATTACAATTACGTAAATCCGACATTAGTTTTAACGGGAAAATTCGGAGTGTTACATTCGACCCTCTTTACAAAAATTTTGTCCTCAAAATTGGTTACCTAAATAACTCTGGATATCGGCGCATCATGTCCTGCTACCGCTCCCAAGTTGCTTCTTCCACGTCATGGTTGCGCCATAAAACTTTCACCAGTGGAATCTCATTGTTGCGTAAAATTTTCATTGCATAATCCAAAATCTCCACTGGTTTCTCCATAAGTCAAAGTGGGTTGAACCTCTATATGTTGCTGCTATACAAGGTGAGAGGGATCTCGTATGCACTTCCTTAACATGGACACGTGGAATACATTGTGAATCCCGTCCATTGAGGCTGGTAGTTGTACCTGGTAAGTTGTCTTCCCTATTCTCTTCGTAATAAGAAATGACCCAATGTACCTAAGGTTTAACTTGCCCCTCTTTCCGAATCTTACAACTTCTTTGAATGGAGAGATCTTTAGGAAGACTTCGTCGTTCACTTCAAATTCTATCTCTCTCCTCCGACGATCTGCATAACTCTTCTGTCGGCTTTGAGTTATTAAAATTTGTTGTTTAATAAATGCAATCTCTACAATTTGTTACCAAATGTCAGGACCAATTAATCGTGCTTCGCTGACCTCGCCCCAATATAATGGAGATCTGCAGTTCCTCCCGTACAGAGCCTCATATGGAGTCATACCTATGGTAGCCTAAAAGCTGTTATTATAAGAAAACTTCACCAAAGGTAGGTATCTGCTCCATGAACCTTGGAATTCCAGCACATAAGTTCGAAGTATATCCTCCAGCGTCTGAATGGTCCTCTCAGTTTGACCGTCCGTCTGAGGATGAAATGTCGTACTAAAATTGAGCTGCGTACCCATGGCTTTGTGCAAGCTCTTCCAAAACTTTGATGTAAATCTAAGGTTTCTATTTGATACAATCAAAGTTGGAACTCCATGGAACCGCACGATCTCTTGCACATATAGTTCGGCGAATTGGTTCATAGAATATGTAATCTTCACTGGCAGAAAATGGGCTGATTTAGTTAACCGGTCCACCATCACCCATATACTATCATAGCCCTTTGTTGTCTGAGGCAACCCGACAACAAAGTCCATCGATATTTGCTCCCATTTTCACTCAGGAAAAGATAGTGGTTCTAATTTCCCTGCTGGCCTTTGATGCTCAGCTTTAATCTGCTAGCAAATCGAGCACGTCTCAACGTACTTTGCTACAATTCTCTTCATATTAGGCCACCAGTAATGTTGTTTAAGGTCCCTATACATCTTGGTACTCTCTGGATGCACAGAAAACCTCGAAGAGCGGGCTTTAGCTAGTATTTCTCTTTGTAATTCTTCATTACTCAAAACGAACAACCTATTTCGAAACTTAAGAATTTTGTCGTCCGAATAG
This sequence comes from Begonia peltatifolia, assembly GCA_022433055.1. Lineage (NCBI taxonomy): Eukaryota > Viridiplantae > Streptophyta > Magnoliopsida > Cucurbitales > Begoniaceae > Begonia > Begonia peltatifolia. Next base: position 8,933,257 of record CM039523.1, read on the forward strand.
CTGAACTCCGACCTGTCATTGGAAGTCATGCTGGATTTAATTTCTTTACATTCAGCGTCGTCCTTCTGGGCCTGCTTAATGTTTTCTAAAATAGTGGGCTATAGAAACATAGCCGACAATATGGCCGATACGCTCGACACTACCTCTAAGTTGAATTTCTGAAACTTCGCATCCAAAGTTAATAGCATGCCTGAAGTCACAGCTGAAGTGAATTTCGTCACTCTGCTCAATGCATCGGCCACTACATTCACCTTGCCCAGGTGGTATTTAATTTCAAATTCATAATCCTTCAAAAACTCTAACCACCGCCGCTGCCTCATATTCAATTCATTCTAAGTAAAAATATACTTCAGACTTTTGTGGTCTTAATATATCTTACATGGCTGTCCATATAGATAATGCCTCCAAATTTTAAGCACGAAAACTACTGCGGCTAACTCTAAATCAAGCGTTGGGTAGTTCTGCTTATAAGTCTTCAACTGTCTAGAGGTATATGCTACTACCTTCCCTTCCTGCATCAGCACACATCCAAGAACTATCTTGGAAACATCGCAATAAATGTTAAATCTTCCGTCCTCAGCAGGAAACGTCAAAATCGAAGCAGTAGTTAACTTCTGCTTCAATGTCTGGAAACTCCGCTCGCAATTTTTGGACCATAGATACATCACATTTTTCCTCGTTAGACGGGTCAAAGGTGTTGCAATCTTCGAAAATCCTTCAATAAACCTTCTATAATAACCTACTAACCTGAGGGAATTCCGTATCTCCGTGACATTCTTCGGTTGTCTCCACTCTTTAACTGCCTGAATTTTTGCTGGGATCAACCGATATGCCATCGCTCAAGATGACATGTTCCAGAAACGGAATCCTATCCAGGCAGAATTTGCACTTAGAAAACTTCGCATAAAGCTGGTGTCGCTTCAAAGTCCCCAATACCAACCTCAAGTGCTCTTTATGATCCTTCTCACTACGAGAGTATATCAATATATCATCGATAAACATGATAACGAATTTATTGAGATAGTCATGGAATACTCTGTTCATCAGGTCCATAAAGGCGGCTGGGGTATTCGTCAGTCCAAAAGACATTACCAAGAACTCATAATATCCATATCGCGTCCAAAAGGCTGTCTTCGGAATATCTTATGGTCTGACCTTCAACTGGTAATAACATGATGTCAAGTCAATCTTTGAAAACACTGGTGCACCTTGAAGTTGATTAAACAGATCGTCTATCCTTGGTAGAGGGTATTTGTTCTTAATCGTCAGCTTATTCAACTCTCTGTAGTCGATGCACATTCGTAACGACCCATCCTTTTTCTTGACGAAAAGATCGGCGCGCCCCACGGTAAAAAACTAGGGCGTATAAATCCTTTCTCCACCAACTCTTCTAACTGCTTCTTTAACTCCTTCAGCTCCATTGGTGCCAATCTATAAGGATTTTTGGACACCGGCTCAGGTCCTGGATAAAAATCTATAGCAAATTCTATTTCTTGATCCGGAGGCAAACCGGGTAAGTCATCTAGGAAAACTTCAGGAAATTCCTGAACAATTAAAACATCATGCGGCCTCGAATCCCTGGGAACTTGCATATCTATAATACTGGCGAGAAAACCAAAGAACTTACCAATTGAAGGTTGGCGAGCACTAACAGGCGCCATGATAGATATGCTTCTCAGTCTAAAAGGTCTGCTTCTCACCATCTGGAGGTTGAAAACTCATTGTCCCCGTCTTGTAGGCGATTGTGGCATAGTGTTTGAACAGCCAATCTATTCTCAATATTGCATCATATCCAGTTATGCCCATAATAATAAGATCGGCTAATAAATTTTTGCTTCCCACCGACACTACATCATCTCGTACAACTTGATTAGAATGCATACGCCCACCCAAAGGCAACATCTCTTTGTAACTATAGTCTGTTGATACCGGTCATACGTTTAATCTGACCACAAACACGGTTGCAATGAAGGAATGCGTTGCACCAGAGTCAATCAAAGTATACGCAGGTACAAAATTTATCAATATGGTACCTGACACTATAGTTGGCTGGTCATCATCACCTGACTCAATCATGACAAATATTTTCGGTGTTGTGGACGTCGGACCCTTCTTTAGAGCTGGGCAATCTCTGCTGACGTGGCCTACCCCGTTACAATTGAAACATCGAGTCACTCTGGGCTTCGGGCAATCTCTAGCTAAGTGTCCAGCTTCGTCACAGTTGTAGCACTTTTTCGGGTTTAGTCTGCATTCGCCCGGGTGATACCTCAAGCACTTAGGGCACTGAGGATACTGCACCAGCCCCTGAGGTCTTTTGCTATTGCCCTGGCTACTTGATCCTTCGCTAAATCTCTTAGTACTCCTATGTTGTTGCTGTTGGGAGACACCTCTACTCTGTTGTGGAGCAACCTCTTTGAAGAATCTTCTAGAAGCCTCTTGCTGTTTAACACGTTTCATCTCGGCTTCCTTCACCTCTAGTGTCTTAGCCACCACCTTCGAATAGGGCACCTCCTGAGTTTCATCTATCTTTACTCCTTTGTATATCTCTGGCTTTAGCCCCTATACCTACAGAAACAACTTGTCCTCATTCCGGCTCACCAAACTGCTGGCAAGCCGAGATAAGGACTCAAATTGTAAGTTGTACTCAGTTACCGACACGGTCTGTTTCAACTGTAGGAACTCTATTCTTTTGGCTGCTTGCATCGTGTTGTCGAAGTACTTGTCATAAAATATCTCCTTAAACTTTTCTCATGTCACATGCTGCACTTCAGCGGTGGTCTCCACGGACTCCCACCAAATCAGGCGTCATTCGCTAGATGGGATGTGGCTAGCGAGACTTTATCCTCCTCTTCCACCTTCGCATACTCTCTATGGTACGGACCCACTCCTCTGAAGCTGTTGGATCCAATAACTTTCCTTCATATGTCGGAGGTCGTAACCTCTGAAATCTATCTCCTGTTAGTGGTCTCCAATTCTAGTTTACTAACCATTTCTTGCGAAGTTACGTTAACGCAACTTCTGTCGTCAATAATTATGGAGCAAACTTTATCTTTGTGATGACCCCAATGTGTACGTATGAAAACTGCGGGGCAAACCTCAGGTAGCGGGACAAACCTCGGGACGTAAGTCGAGTGTAGGAAAATTCCAGACTCGAATATAGGCAAATCTCGGGTCATAAAAAGGGGGGTCGTCTCAATCCCATATCGTTTGGGAAGGTATATGGAAATGAAACATATGTAAAGAAACCCTCCCAAGATAGTAAGGCGCGTTTTGGAGCACAATTGGCAATGGATCCTATAAAAACTTCGAAGTAAAAAGTGCTCCAACGAGAGCAGTACCATGTTGGGTGACCGACTGGGAAGTGCTGGCCAAAAAAATCTGTGATGGGAGGATATTGGGCTACGGCCCAATTCCTAGAGCGGATAATATTTTACTGGAAAAATAGGTCGTTACAATTTGTATAACAGCCTGTACCCAATCGAAAACGTGGCCAACAAGTACGTTGGGCCCCCCAGGGGGGTGGGGGCAATTGTGATGACCAGAATGTGTACGTATGAGGACGACTGCGGGGCAAAACTCGGGTTGCAAGGTAAACCTCGGGACGTAAGCCGAATGTAGGCAAATCTCAGACTCGAGTATAGGCAAATCTCGTGTCGTAAAAAGGAGGGTCGTCACAATCCCATGTCGCTTAGGAAGGTATATGAAAATAAAACATATGTAATGAAACCCTCACAAGATAGTAAGACGCGTTTTGGAGTACAATTGGCAACGGTTCCCATAAGAACTCCAAAGTTAAAAGATCTCTGGCAAGAGCAGTACCATGTTGGGTGAGGGGAGGAGGATATTGGTTATGGCCCAATCCTTAGAGCGGACAATATGTTACTGAAAAAATAGGTCGTTACAAATAATATAAGAGTCTGTCTCCAATCGAAAATGTGGCCAACGAATACGTTGGGTCCACGAGGGGGGTGGGGGTGATTGTGATGACCCGAATGTGTATGTATGAGGACAATTGCGGGGCAAACCTCGGGCTGCGGAGCAAACCTCGGGACGTAAGCCGAATGTAGGCAAATCCCAGACTCGAGTATAGGCAAATCCCGGGTCGTAAAAAGGGTGGTCGTCACAATCCCATATCGCTTGGGAAGGTATATGAAAATTAAACATATGTAAGGAAACTCTCCCAAGATAGTAAGACGCGTTTTGAAGCACAATTGACAACGAATCCCATAAGAACTCCAAAGTTAAAAGTGCTCTGGTGAGAGCAGTACCATGTTGGGTGACCGATTAAGAAGTTCTCGCCAAACAAAATCCGTGACGGGAGGATATTGGGATACGGCGCAATACCCAGAGCAGACAATATCTTACTAGAAAAAGAAGTCGTTACAATCTTTGACTGTGCAACGACTATAAAAGATATTCTCCTATTGGCAATCTTGTTTAACGTCTTGGATATCAGTGTTTTCCTTATAACCATCAGTAGAGGTCCTACTTGAGCCGTACAGTCGTCGGCTTCTTGGTCACTATCCTCTTCTATCTTTTCTTCTTCGTCGTCATACTAGCATTCATCATTTTCTCTTTCCCAATCGCCAGTGGATTCCTATTTATCATCACGTGACAATTAAAGCATTCATTGGCATAATGTTCTTTTCCTAGACATTTAAAATATTAAATGTCACGTGCTCTCTATCTGCTATGAATGTTTACTTGGGGTTTGTTTACTGGTAGAGGTTTGTTTACTGGTGGTAGGGGTCTGCTACTGCTACCTGCTCCTTTCGGGGGCCAGTTACGATTAACATATATCTTGTCATCATTTGTAGAGGTAGTCTCGTTGTACTCCTAGGTTCTGGGTGGAAATTTGCTAAGATAGTTGACCTTACGCTTTCTCTTGAGTTGCCTCTCAACAGTGAGGGCTAACTGCACGACCATTTTCATGCTTTCCAATTGTTGCATCACAACTAAGTCCCACATATTGCGGTTTAGTCCTTGAATAAACCTGGCAATAATCTGCTTCTTTGGCTCATCCATAGCACAACGCATGTTGAGTGTTTCAAATTTGATGAGGTATTCGTCAATGGAGAGGCTATTTTGTCGTTGGTTATGGAGTTATTGAAAGAGTTCATGTTTGTAGTGTCGGGACACAAATCTCTTGTGCATGATCTCCTTCATGGAGTTCCACATCGTAGTGTTGTAACCTACAGTTTGCATTCTTTAGGCCTTTAAATTGGACCACAATAAAGTTGCATGAACCTTCAATTCAAGGGAGACTAGTTGGATTTTTACGCATTCAGAGTAGTTATGGTAGTCGAAGACTTGCTCGACTTTGTCTACCCAGTCTAGGCAGGTATGACCATCACAACCGGGTGGAGGCTGACCAGTTCGATTAAACCAGCCGGCCTTCATTATTTAAAAAAAAAAATACAAAAAGAGGTCGTCCAGTTAGATTGAACCAGCTAGCCTCTATTTTTAAAAAGATAAAAATTAAATAGAGGCCGGGCGGTTCAATAGAACTGGCTGGCCTCCATTTAAAAATTTTTTTTAAAAAACAAAAGGGAGGCCAGCCGGTTCAATTGAACCGGTTAGCTTCCATTAAAAAAAAAATAAACGGGGAGGTTGGCCGGTTCAATCGAACTAGCCGGCCTCCTCTACCCTATAAATAGGGTTTCTCATTTCTTTACAAATCACAATTCTAAAAATTTTTCCAACACTTTCTTTCGATCATTTTCTTTATCCGACAGTATTTCTGCTTGTTTCGAATGAAAAACGTAAATTTTTATTTATTTATTAGTTATAATGTTTAAGTATTTTGATTTTTGCTTATATTAATTTTTAAACTATTTAATTTAATTTTTAATATTTTATTTATTTATTAGTTACGATGTTTAAGTATTTTGATTTTTGCTTACATTAATTTTTAAACTATTTAATTTAATTTTTTTTATATTTTATTTATTTATTAGTTACGATATTTAGGTATTTTGATTTTTGTTTATTGTGTCATTAAAATTTAAACGATTTAATCCTTTTTTTAGGTAAATTATTTATTTTTATAGTGATATAATTGTACTGTGTAAGTAAGTTCTGTCTAAGGAGCCTGTAATTTAAGTGGGACCGTTTGTAACCCCTCAAGTCTTTCCTGGGAACTTATTTGGAAAAGTAATTCTGTGTAAAGAGATTGTCCAGTACAATCTTTACTGGGATCCTGATCAGTACTCTACATGTTGTATAACTATTTTTTACAATTACCATTCTCACCGTTTTATTCTTTCTCAACAGGTGATTTTTTTATACTAGCGACGACGATGGATTCAGATTATAATAGATCAGTTGATTTAAACGAGCTAACAGATTTTGATGTTGATAACGAGTGGATGGCGGATGCTGCACCTGCATATGGTGAGGTACAAGTATTCGATCAATTATATGAAAATAAAGAAATAGAGTTGTATGCAACCTCAAAAACTCTAGACGATGAGCTTCGAACACCGGTTGGCTCAGATGATGAGCATATGGAAAGCAGACTGGTAGGTGCACAAATATCAAACGGAGGATTATTTTTGGGTAAACAGTATAGTTAGTTAAGATATATCAAAGAAGAAATAGTTCAATATTCTCTAGAAAATAGTTATGGTATACGGTTCGCCAAAATTGATCGCAGCCGACTGATGGCTGTTTGCGAATCTGGATGATAGTGGCGACTATATGCTGCGAAGATGCAAAACAAGCTCACCAGGTTTCGATGTCCATCTCGCGACAGAATGGTATTGGCTAGCATGTTGCAAAGAATTCGACCTGTGGCATTCAAATCTCGTGTTTGTGGTTTCACGAACACCCCAATGTTGGGATTGATGTAAATTCGTCGTAGGAACTCGACTTCCTCCGGCAATGTGAAAAAAATACAGTTTTTAGAAGCATGATAATATTGCTCCACATCTTCAATATCAAATCCTATCAATTGATTTATTGTTTTTGGCCACATCGTCACCTCATTACCAAGAATCTTGGTAGTCAGACCTCTAATAATTCCATTTCTCTCTGCTGCTATCATGTTCGCGTAGAATAATCAAACTATTCTCTCGCATACGTAACCCTTCAACAAATACACCATATGAAGGCCAATATTGTCAAACATCTGTTTAATCCCCAACGACTCCCAACCACTAAAGTCGACAGGCATACAATGAGTAAGTTTACGTTTAAGCAAATCATTCTCAAACTTACTTTCGCAATCTATATTCCAAAATTCCATGGCAAGTATATTTTCATAACACCTATTGGGAAAGAATAAAACGGTGAGAAAAATAATTGTAAAAAATAGTTATACAACGTGGAGAGTATTGATCAAGATAATTTCCAGGAAAGATTGTACTGAGCAATCTCATTAAACAGAATTAACTTTCCAAGTAAGTTACAAGGAAAGACTGGAGGGGTTACAAACAGTCCCACTTAAATTATAGTCTCCTTACACAGAACTTACTTATACAGTACAATTATACTAATATGAAAATAAATAATTTACTTAAAAAAAGGATTAGATCGTTTAAATATTAATGGTACAATAAACAAAAATCAAAATACCTAAACATCGTAACTAATAAATACATAAAATATAAAAAAAAATTAAATTAAATAGTTTAAAAATTAATGTAAGCAAAAATCAAAATACCTAAATATCGTAAGTAATAAATACATAAAATATAAAAAAAATTAAATTAAACAGTTTAAAAATTAATGTAAGCAAAAATCAAAATACCTAAATATCGTAACTAATAAATAAATAAAAATTTACACTTTTCGTTTGAAACGAGCAGAAATACCGTTGGATAAAGAAAATGATCGAAAGAAAGTATTGTAGAAATTTTTAGAGGTGTGATTTAAAAGGAAATGAAAAACTCTATTTATAGGGTGGAGGAGGCCTGCCGGTTCGATTGAACCGGCCGACCTCCCCTTTTTTTTTTAATGGAGGCCAGCCAGTTATATCCAACCGGCCAGCCTCTTTTTGTATTTTTTTTTTAATAAGAACCGGGCGGCCTCCACCAGTTGTCCACCCAAAGTCCAGCCAGTAAGGATTTTTTTTGCAAATTTTTGATAATTTTTTTGGATGAATAATAAAAATCTTGAGTTTTTTTAAAAAAAAAACAGCAAACATCTTGGTTTTTTTAAAAAAAACTTTAAAATTAATGTTTTATCCTATGTAGGGCATGGTGTTAGGATCCCTAAGTCTACTTATCTTAAAAGACTTATTTTCCAATAAAAGAATAGTGGTGGTCAAGACGAGAATTAAATGTTTCCATGGAGTTCACTTCGAGTGTTTTATTTTGGGTGAAAGCTTTACTAATTTTTTTCTTCCTTAGTTTTAGTCTCCAATAAAATTTGGTGTTGGTTATTTTATTTTTTGTACCCAACAATTTTAGGTTTAATATGTCGCAGTATCATTATTTCTTATTATTACTACGTGAAGTGCGCTCTATCTAACGTTTGTCATGTTTTTAATTCAGTTGAGTTTTCTTTTTTTAATTTAAACCCAAAACTATAGAGTTTTTCTTTAAAACAAATTCTAAATTATCAACCATAACAATTTAAATATTAAACTATTCAAAACTTAACAAATAAAATTCTGGCAGATGGTTGATCACCGTCAATTTTTAAAAAAATTCTAAAATTACTTATTAATTTTAAAAAAATATCAAATGATATTAAATTTAATTAATTTTATCACATATTCACCACATCATAGAAAGATAATCTGAAAATTTTCGTAATTTTTTAACACTTGTACGATTTATTATAATGTTTTTACATCTGTTTTATAAAAATAATTAATTAAAATTACAATAAATTATACGAGTTTTAGAAAATAAAGAAAATTTCTATGTTATCTTTATATGATTTAGTGAACATGTGGCAAAAGTTTCAAGTAAATCCAATATCATTTAATATATTTATAAAAAAAAAAGTAATTTTAAATAAATACCAAAAGATATTGGATTTATTTAAAAAATTTTTCACACTTTTAACAAGTCATAGGACAATAATCCGAAAATATTTGTAATTTTCTAACACTTATACGATTTGTTGTAATTTCAATAAATTATTTTATAAAACAGAAATTAAACAATTACAACAAATTGTACAAATGTTAAAAAATTAAAAATATTTTCTCATGACTTGATAAACATGGGATGAAATTTGTAAGTAAATGTAATATTGTTTGGTATTTTGTTAAAATTATTTCTTTATTTTATAAATTAATTTTACAAATATATCAAATGATATTGGATTTACTTGAAAATTTTACCACATGTTCATCAAATCATAGAAAGATAATCTACAAATGTTTGTGATTTTATAAGATTTGTATGATTTATTGTAATTTTAATTAATTATTTTATAAAATAAATATAAAAAAATTATAATAAATCGTACAAGTATTAGAAAATTACAACAATTTTCAAATTATCTTCTTATGTTGGGGTAAACATTTGATATAATTTTTAAATAAATTCAATATCGTTTGATATTTTTTAAAATTAATTTATATAATTAATAAGTAATTTTAGAATTTTTTAAAACCAGATGTCCGTTCTTTTAAATCGGCCGTCCGTTTTAAGTGGTTCTAAGTGAGCGGATGGTAATCGGCTATCCGCGAAGGTTTAATTTGTTATGGTAGTTTAAAGTTTAAATTGTTAGTATTAATATTTTAAGATTTATTTTTTAAAAAACCATAATTTAAGAATTAAATTTAAAAAAAACTCAATTTAGTTTTAAATCGTCCTTTAAGAACTATAGACCACTAACATTGGGGTGGCTGTCTGGATCATTCTTCTGGGTATTGAGTTGTTCAATTCAGCGTTTGTGTTTTGGTTCGCTTCCAAGTCATGACACGTGGGCCCCTAAATTTGGTGTCCAAGATTCGTGTACTTTTTTTTTTAAAATTATGTCAAGACAGTTTTAGAGCATCTCTCATCACATCTTAGTATTTCTTAAGTTTTTTATACGAGAGAACGCTGAGACAGATTCAGAAGAGGAAATATTATTCTATTCAAAAGAGAAATCCATTTTGGAATTTACATAAACCAGATCTCCCCGTAATAAGAAGAACAATGGAAACAAATCCTACTTCGTCTGATTAATACTGATGATACTGAATAATCTTCATCTCTTGACTTTTATCCATCTTTCTTTCTTCATTGTCGAGCTTTATTGTAGCAATTATATCTGCAACAAACTCCTCCATTGCACAATGCTTCAACAATCACCACATACGTTACTTACAAAGGAGAATAATACAATTCAAATGGCTCAAGGATGATGGAGAGCAAAAGGAGGGATGGGAGGGAACTTTCCAAACTTGTGATGGAAGTTAGGAACTGTAGGAATGGGCGGCCATGGCTTTTTATAGAAAGGAGGAATCTTTGGCCATGTAGGAATTGGTTTTAAAAATGGGTGTTTTGGTTTGTAGATAGGAATGAAAGGAAGAATAGGCTTTTTGAAAACTGGAAAAGGTGGTGGGATAATAATTGGTGGTTTGAATATTGGTGGTTTTGGCTTGTAAATAGGAATGAAAGGAGGAAGAGGCTTTTTGAATGTTGGGATATGTGGTGGAAAGATTTTCTTAAATGGAGGCTTGTGGATTGGGGTTATTGGTTTGTAAACTGGAATGGGAGGTGGAAGTGGTTTCTTGAAAACAGGAATTGGAGGTGGAAGTGGTTTTTGGAAGAAAGGTACCGGTGGAGGAAGTGGTTTTTTATATACAGGAACCGGAGGTGGGAGTGGGTTTTTATAGACGGGAATAGGAGGTGGAAGTGGTTTTCTATAGACGGGCATGGGAGGTGGAAGAGGTTTTTTATAGACAGGAATTGGAGGTGGAAGTGATTTTTTATAGACAGGAATTGGAGGTGGAAGTGTTTTTTTGTAAACAGGATTTGGAGGTGGAAGTGGTTTTTTGTGGACATGAATGGAAGGTGGGAGTGGTTTCTTAAAAAGTGGTATTGGAGGAAGAAGAGGCTTCTTAAAAACAGGAAGAGGAGGAAGAGGCTTCTTGTAGAAAGGGAGTGGTGGGGGGAGAGGCTTTTTGAAGAAAGGAAATGGAGGAAAGACTTTGGGAGGGAAAGGGAAGGCATGGCCTAGGTTTTTAAAAAGAGGGTGCCCAAAGAAAGGATGTTTTGGCCATTTTGGTAGGGAAGGGTGCCTAAAAAAAGGCCATAAGAAGGCAGAAGAGCAGGTCACGGGTGAGAATTTGAGCTTCTCTCTGACTCCAAAAGTGTGTTTTTCATTTGTTTTCGCCATGAAAACTAACTTGGAAGACTCAAGGCCATTGGCTGCTGGGCAAGGCGTCGCCGACGCGCTGTGAAGCTGCGCAAAGCATTCTTCATTCAGTCTTCCACCTGCTGCAATCCCATTACGAAGAAAAACCTTAAACTTCCCCTCTTCGTCAAGCTCTCCAGACCCTCTTGTCTTAAAGCGATCCCCATCCTTTGACTTGCAATCAATCGTCACCCTCAATCCTGCGTAAATTATCAAACAATCAAAGGATGGCTAGAGACAACGACAGAGGCAGAAAAATGGAAATGTACCTTTGTAAGCATGGCTAGTCTCGATTTTGCTCTTCTTGCAATCTGTGCACTCACCGCTTCCGATCACCTCAATTGTGACTTCACTTCCATAGCAGATGTTTGCTGCAAAAAACAAAGATACCCAGAAGAAAAGAAGCGCTGCTCTACCCAACAGACTCTTCTTCCCCATGGGGAAACGTCTCCTCCGAACAGAAAATATAAACGAAGAAAACCAAATCTAGTCAAGTAGTGAGCTTAAGGAAGCTAAGAAGCTTCAAAAGATGAGTGAACTAAGAGCCATAAACCCTGTTATATAGAGATGATGATGAAGTATAGTTGGGTCGAAAAAGGCTAGCCGACGCATGCACAATGGACTCACATGGCTAGAGACAACGAAATGTGTGTGATTTTTTAATAGGAAGAAAGAAGGTCACGTTGCTGCACCTGTTAACTCTCCACATAACCTTTAATTAAATGCCATCGACTTCACAACTAAACTTTTTAAGCTTACCCATCTGTCTAAACCTAATAACCAGCTCTCATAAATACAAACCTACACATTTACTTCAAAAACATTGAAATCTTAAGACCCCTTTTACAATCCTAAACAAAAACGAAAATAATTGTCAACCCATGATTAATGGCATAAATAGAACCCATTCATATAGACCGAATACAAAGAGTTTGTAGTTTCTCAATTTGTGACAGGCGTAACACATGACATTATAGTTGGATTCCCTAAAATAAAAAAATGGGGACTAATAACTATCTCTAACTTAGATCCAAATGCTAATAAGAATTGGGTTTGTTATAGTTTACCTACTGAAAAACGCCATGCATCATAGCTGTTCAATGGTTGCCAGAGGAGATATTGTTAAGACCTAACAACGGGCAATACAAAGTGAATTGATGGTAGTTTGGTCCTTGGCTGGCTAACCTAAAAGGTTGGATTCAACTTTACCTCACCGATATGGTATGAGCAACTTATGCAGTAGTTTAGTCGTAGGCGTTCCATTATGAACAACTCATTTCATTTGAATAAATGACTATAATTGGACAATCATGTTATCTGTTATTTCATAATAATATCTGAATGCAGTCAAATAATTTAACTTAGGCTCCTTAATCTCCCCCCACTGCTTTTTTCTTCCTAACGCAGCAAATAGCTTTGATCTCCCACACAAATCTAAAAATGTATTAAATCATTAATTTATGGTAAGATTACAGTTTTGTTAATTATGTGTTAGAGAGTTTTAGGATTTTTGATACGTGGAACGAGAGCAAACATAACATTAATGAAACAACAATAGTGGGTGATGAATAAAGGAGGCTGAAAATATTGGTAGAATAATGTCAAAACGTCAACTTTTCTCGTAGGAGAAACAAAAACGAACTTGGAAAAGTTAAGAGTCCAATGATCAGCGAATCTTCAAACGTAAATAAGTCACTTTTTTAACTAGCTTGAGATTTGCATTTGCTTCAAGTAGATTTCCTGTTTACTCCCACAATAACACTTTTACCCCAGAGAAATACACAGCCTGAATTTTTGCTCATTTTTTTACTACCAGTAAAATAGCGAAGTCCAAAGAACGTACGTACATTGCATTGACATAACAGGGCAGTTCACACTGACACTCAAATGATTAATTTTCGAGGATTCCGTGGGTATAGGTGGGTTTTTTCGTGGGTCACTTTCTACGGGTTTCTATCTGTTTATCCCTCCATTTATAGAACATGTTTTTTAAAAATAGAAAAAGATTGAGAAGCTATTTATTTTAGTAATTCTGTTTTTCTAAAATGACTTCAAAAGAGTTTGTTCGAACTTATTTTTCACTCATAAAAAATATACTATTTCAAGAATTGTAATCCACATGACTATTTGGCTAATGTAGAAATTCTTCGAATCAACTTCCAGAAGATGTAGGCCTTCATGGTTCCTTCGAAACTCAAAACCATAATAAGGATTCTCCATTTGAAAAAAAAATGACCAGTGGACATAAATCATTAAGTACATGCCACCACTCGCAAAAAACCCAAAACAAAACGAGGAGCGATCTGACCTGAAAACGAATCGAACTGTCTGATCCTTGTTCTTAATTATTACTGTCAAAATTTAACAAATTTGTTTCAAGATAGAACCCAAAACATCTAGGCTAAAACTAAGTTGATAGTGTCATCAGATAATGCAACAATACAGTTCCAATAACTATGCAAAAATTAATTTACAATAAAAAATAACCAATATTCTAATCTTACTTAGACATGAATAAAATTCTCTTAAAGGAAATAAACTTCTAATGAAAAATTTATGTCGAAAATATTCTTGCGTCAGTAGCGAGAAATTAGCTTGACTAAATATGAAAAAGATTAGTCATTTGACTGAATTGACTTAAGCTCAATAACAATATAGTTTTATGTTAATATTTAGTTTATGTAATATTTTGTATAATAAAATAAAATTAAAAGAAAAAAAAGAAAGGAGTAAATTTTCCTTACCTCACGGAAGCATAGATGCCATAGAAAGAAAGAGGAGATTCCTTCTCTACTATACGATAGGGTTTGATAGTTCTTTACTATATAATGTTTCAATGAAAATAGAATTACTCATAGACTCTCGACATACATGTCATAGACAATAAATATAAAGGCGATACTTGGCGACCGTTAAAGCCACAAAATACCTCGATCAGATTTAAGGTTTTGTGCTAAATGACACGACAAATACAGTTAGTACATTACTCTAGTTAATAATAAATTGAAACATTAAAATAAATGTTACGAATGAGCTAAACAATAAATTAAATATGCATACTTAAAATTTAAAATAATGTTTAGTAAAAATATATTATATAGTACAAAAACTTGACGACCATAAAATAGATACATAATTTAATACGAGAATAACTATCAAAATGTTATTTTAAAAAGTAATATCAAGTTATGCATAAATTTAAACATCTCCCTCGAATTGAGCCTACTAAATTCAAAACCTGTTAAGGTTTAGTACCTATTGGTAATAGTTTTATCAATATTAACTTAGTTCATCTTTTATATATATATATATATATATACTATTATCACTCACTATTATTATTTATAATTTACTTATTTTATTTATTATGAAAATTATTGTTAATGACTTTTATATATATACATACACATAAAGTCATTAACAATAATTTTCATAATAAATAGAATAAGTAAATTATAAATAAATTAATAGTGAGTGATAATATTATTAATTAATAAATAAATAATAAAATAAATGAATTAACCCATCCACACAGCAACCATGTGTGGTGATAGGCAAAATATAAATTTATTTAGTTTATTTACTTATCACTTTTATTATTATTATACATACACACATATATATAACATCAGGTTTGGATCTTAGAAGATAAACTCAAGTATTGCGTGAAAAATCATCGACAATTGTTAGAAAAAATTGAAAACCATCATACGTGCCTATATGGAATGAACATCAAAGTGAAGCAGTTGAAAAGGAACAGTAGGAAAATGATGTTGAGAAAAAAAAAAAGATTAAATTCTCTGTTTAACAAGAGGACAAATAAAATAATGTGCCCCAAAGGCCCATCATAAGGGTGCGAGTTTAGTGCCTGTCTAACCTTTTTAGCTTTCTTTATTTTGCAGATAAAGACTTTCTTGAAAACTTAAAAGAGACCCCCTCAAGAGATATCCTAACATATAGTTGTTTTGGTGCCCATGGAAAACGAGGAGGAACTTGGAGCCGCAACCATGTAGCCAATATGGACCGACTCATCATCTTGTTGTTGGCACGAGGACTTATTTCTTGAACTTTAAATTGATCTCATTTATTATGTTGGTAATTAGCTTATTGGACTTAGTCCACTTTATTTTATGTTTGATCTATATTTGTAAGCCTCACTCGGTTTAGAATTGTAGTTAGAGTGAGCTTGTGTTTTTTGTTATTATTTTCCTAAGTTTGCCTGTATTTGGTTGTCAAAGAACCCTAATTATTCCTTAAGAAGTATATAAGTTTTTCTTAGAGTTCTTGGCAGTCACTTTTGAATAATTGTAGTCCCAATTTTTGAATTGGAACAGTTTCCTTTTCAAAACACACATGCTCTCGATGGTTTTCTCTGATTAGTTTGTGAGCGAACAAAAGTGACGGTGATCCGAATATTTAATCTATCCCCTGAGCTACCGAGGAGTAACTTAAGTACGGTACAACTTGTTAATCAAATGGTGGTCGCAAACAAGTTGTGCTTGATCAAGCTCACAGATATCAAGCGCAACTTGTTCGTAGCCACCCTTTGATTAACGGGTTGTACTGCCCTTGAGTTACTTGTCGGTAGCCTCAGTGACATGGTTGGATCTTTAGATCGCCGTCATTTTTCAGCTTCTTCCTGATCTCATGAGGTGCAACTGGATCTACAGTTTGTCACTTTTCTGTGATAGTATGCGGAGGGTTCTTGAGTGACTTTATTTTTTCACTGGAATTGTTTTTAAACAAAAATGATGGTGGGTTAATTTATTTATAGTTACCTATGTATTGAGCAATAGTTTTGAACAAGCCCCACCCATGACTCGCTAAGCCTGTTTTGAGATGATAAGAAAATAATTTTAATATAAATCCATGTACTGTATTTTTATAACTACTTCAGGGTTTTGAAAGCAAATGATAAAATTTATTTTATATATGCATCTAAGTATAATATAGGATTTCTTAATGAGTTAATCTCTCACTCTAAAGATCTCATTTCATCTGCCAGATTAGGATCGTGGATGCTAATGTTGTTGATGTCGTTGAGGAGTGGATCTCCTTCTTCGTTCTCCTCTTTTGTTGTCTTCTCAAGCATTATTTCTTGTTCTGGTGAGAAACTCTTTAATTGTATTACTTTCTTTCTATTATCTAGGTAAACTATTAGATATTTAATAATTTATTTTCTACATAGTATTTTATCAGATTCATTTGAGTTTGTATTATCTTATTTTTATATAATCACTATGTAGAATTTGGCTCATTCTTTATCTCGCAAGGTCACTTTAATTTAAAATCTTTTGTTTTAAAACCTGGCATTGGATTGGGAGGTCGAGTTCTGTTTAAATATCAGGTTCTTCAATCTGACATTTCTATCTAGGCCAATCTCTGGACCGTGACTAGAAGTGATCATGTTGTTACATCGAAACAAGCTATGAAAAATTCCAATCAGAATTTGAAATCGTACCATCAACAAAAGAGAATTTGGTTTGCGTGGTAAGAGACATTACTATTGATTGTCTCCATGTGTTAAAGTTTGGGCCGAGAAGAAGATTAGTAATGAGACTTAACCTATCACTGTATGTAGAAAGCAAGGACTTATAGAATCATCAGCTGTCATTGGTGAAGAATTTTCGGCAGGCTAAGAAGATGAAGTAGCGCTGGTTTTAGAAGAACGAGAATTCACAGAACTCATACCTTGAGCGAACAGAATGAAATTTAAAGAGATAAGGTTGCGTTGCTATGATGCCATATTACAAAGAAGATGAAAAAAATGAAGAAGATTTCTTCTTTGTATTATTCCAACAACTGGGTAACAAATTAACTAACTTTCTGTAAACTATCAACTATTACAATTAACTATCTAATAAATAGATATGTAAAAACTTTGATTATGTACACAGTATCACTAATGGAAACTTGTTATCTCACAAGAAAAATGGTTCATGAATTACGGTCATACATCTTCTACACATCACTTCATTTTTTCCCAAAACTCATGAGAAAAGGGTATAAAAAGTGCTTGAAAATTACATACGAACGACATTTGTGGGGATCACACAGATATTAACCTATCCATATATTCCCTCCCAAGTGTTGCAGCACCCAAACAAAGTGTTGCAGCGTTCATTTTCTATTCTATAATTTAGTTAATTAGAAATGAGTGTTGTAGCTTTTAAAATATGCCTATTTTATTTTCAACATCTGAAACCTAGGGTTGTAACATTGGAAGAAGCATTGTAACATTAGAATGTTATTTTTTGCAATTCCAAGTATATTTTCCATACAAACACCATAATTTACCAAAAACAATTCAATGTTATTCATTATTTAAGTCACTTTATCTTAAAATAAAATTAAAACAAAAATATAAATAACATGTGGTTTGAGTGTGGCATGCAAATTGCCACACTCATGCCCACATAGCGGAGATTTTATGTCTGTATAAATGGGCAACAATGCCCTATTCTGCTTCTCATTGTGCAAGAAGAGAGTGAAAGGGAGATAGGGAAATCAAGAGGAAATTTATAAGAAATAGAGTTTGAGGGACAAGGAAAATGAGAGGTTGTTGGAGAAGATTTTTGGAGTGTTCCACCATTTAGGGAGTTAGATCGATTGGATTTTCATACTGAGTTTAATCAACTCGCCCACATCGACCGGTTAGTTTTCAAGTGGCAGTCCATGTAACATGAGCTCAAATGCGATGACTTAAGTACACATGACTTTATACTTGAAACTGTTGTTTAGAGTTTATTATTTTATTTATTTTTACTGTTGATGACCGAGACAGTTCATTTAATTACATATTCATGAACTGTAATAATTTATTCCTACACAATACTTTTATATAGAGTATATTTATTTACTATCATAATTATTTGATGATCATTACTGTGAAAATGACATCTCGAATTTAGTTCATTAAAACTTCCATTGAATACTTCACGTCGGGTGGTTTGATTCTCTTTGAAAGTCGAATCATTCCTCTTTGTATTTTCAACATGGTTCCCTTCTAGGTTGAAATAGAAATCAATGGTATCAGAGCGATAGGATTATAAATTATTTTTGGATGTGAGTCCACTATGCCACACATGGTATATATTTTAACTATCAGTAAGAAATATTCTTAAAGTGGTATATATTTTAACTATCAGTGAGAAATATTCTTAGAGGATAAAAACTAACATTTTTAAGAAATTAGTTGCAAAGGAAATTGGTTCATTAACTTTTGGAAGTAAGTTGGTAATGACTTAAATGATATTTGGACTAATGATCTTATGCATAGGCCAAATAGATAAATTATATAATTGTGTAATTACATACAGCTGACTATTACGGTAAACATTTTACTCATAGTATGAATTGACAATTAGACGTGGGTCATAGAACTTTGGTCATAATGATAATGATTAATAATTGGAGTCCTACAAATATAGTACGACGGTCTGTAGTGCTAAGGAGATAGCTATATTATTGATGAAAGATAGGTTGAGCAATTTCTTATGATATGAGTGAGTAGTTAGTACCCCAAATTTGTCTCAAGATAAATGTTTGGTTTTTGCTCGATGTATTAAGTTCTTAGAATTTTTATTATTCACATATAACTACAGCATAAGCAATGAGATGGTAAGGGTTAGACATTATTTGAGAAAGTATATCGTACTTAAACAATGGAAAGATCATATTCGGTTGTGAGGAGAATTTAGTTGCAGGGGATGATCCTATCATTGCTTAGCATTAATGGCAGCATAGAAGTTTAAGTTGAACTAATAGTCTACCAGGGTAAAGGAACTTAAAAGTAGGGCAAAAATTGACTATATCTGACTCTGTGTGTGATAATCAATTAATACAAGTTATCGTATCAATAGATAGGTTCAATGTGATCATGAGTATGGATGAGCAGACATGGAGTAACAATTTATTTTTACCAATAAAAGGTTATTCTTTTGACAAAGGTTGGATTGATAGGTGAGCAAAATGGAAATTTAGGTATACTAACAACTCACCTTGTTTTGAAAGAATGTGATAATGAAATGATAAAATTGGAGTGCTTTAGGAAGCTGTGAGCTATCAAAGATAAGTACAGTACTAGTGGCAAACTGTTGGGTTATAAGTGATTTGTGAGTATCTTGATGTTTTTTCGGTGTATTTTTGGGTCTACCACCAAATAGAGAAATAGATTTCCACGTTAATATGATTCTCTAATTTCTGCAACATTGTAAGGATATAGCTCTAACGGAGTAGGAGCAAAGAGCTCATCTATATGGACTCACGGAGAAAATTATTATCCAAAAAATATATTTTAATTGGATGCACTAGTTTTGTTTGCCAATAGGCCTGATGTTACAATATAAACTATTAGAAACTCAATCAGTTGATCATTGAAAGTGATATTTGTTATCGAGAGTGAACCTATTGTTTAACTAATTTGGATGGTCCATATATTCTTTAGGATAGACTTAAGGTGTAGATATTAACAGTTGAAAATTATGGAAGAAAGCCTTCTAGCTTCGATACAAGTCTTTTTATTTGTTGGTGTATCCTTCAAGTTGAAAAGTTAGTCGGCTACCTTCAAGGACTGGACTTCAGAACCAACATGGATCTAGTCAATTCAATATTCAAAGATGAAATTATTAATATTTTCAAAGTTTCAAGCAACGCACAAGAAATGTTTGAGGATCATTTTCTAGATGCTTTGAGATCACATATTGTAGGCCAAGATGAAGAATTGTGACTTCAGATGACAAAAGTGAAATTTCTAAAACACATGATACATCAACTTGGAATCTTTGTGTATCCCGCTAAGATCAATGCCAAATAGAAATGAGGGTAACTAAAAAATGTGACTGAAGTAAGATGTATCTTTGAATTGGTTGGTTATCAATGATAGTTTGTAAAGATTTTTTTTCATGAGTCTTGTCAGTAACAAAATGGATCGAGAAAGACATTAGATTTGACCAGAACAAGAAATTTTAGTCTCCTTTTGAGGAGTCAAAGTGCAAATTAGCAAGTGCACTTGTTCCAATTGCGCCTAGCAGTGAGCAGGATTATTGAGTGTGTATTGATAAATCAAGATTCACCGGGTACAAATTGATGCAACAAGAAAGATTTTTTGCTTATGTATATTGACATTTAAAGTCGTATGAGCATAGGTATCCAACTCATGACTTGTGGTTGGCAACTATATTTTTTGTTTTAGAATTTTAGAGGAAATATTTATGTAACATTGAGATATACTCAAATCATAAAAATTTAAAGGGCTTCTTTAGTTAGATAAATTTGACCTTGAGAAAGTGAAGATTGATTGACAACATAGGATTATCACATTGATATGAAGTACTACTTATTAGAGCACACTTTCACTGTTCAATTATAGTTTCATTATCATAGTCTAATTAGATTACAATTATAGTCTTTTCATTTTCATCATTATTTTCTTCTGGCATGTATATGTAAGAAACTACTCTCGGAAGGTATAGCAATAGTGTAATCATTTTTCTACGGCAGCCATCTCTTTTCTTCTTCTTCTTTCTCTTTTGAACTCAACTACTGTACTTCTACAAACCCAAACAACATGCTCAAATATTTAACATGGTATTAAAGCCAGAGCAAATGGCATCTCCGAGCTCATCAGTCCCTTCCTTTAACTCCTCACCCTCCCTTACTCAGGTTTTCTCTCTTCCTTCATTTCTTTCCGTGAATCAAACTCTTACTATCAAACTAGACAACCGAAACTATCTAGTATGGAAATCTCAAATTCTTCATGTTGTTATTGCAAAAAGAATTTGACACATCTTGGATGGCTCCTCCTCCCAGCCTCTTGAATTTTTGGACAACATCTCGAACCAGATTAACCCTGACCACATTCTCTGGTAACGATACAATAACCTCATCATTAGCTGGTTATTCTCCTCATTATCTGAAGAATTTCTCCTACAAATTGTTGCCGTCACCTCTGCAAGCAAAATCTGGTCTGCTCTCAAATTTTTTCTTCATCATCTCTGGCACGAATCAACGATCTTCGTTCATAACTCCACTCCCTCACCAAGGACGGTCTCTCAGCAGCTGCCTATATCAAGAAACTCACCAGTTTGTGCAATACCCTTGCAGCCATCGGCGAACCCGTCTCTCACAAAGATAAACTGATTTACTTCCTTGGAGGCCTTGGTTAGGAGTACAATCCGCTTCTTACGGCCATCAACAGCTGCACCAAACAACCCACACTGGAAGAGGTTTGGAGTGTGCTCTAGAACTACGATTTTTACCTAGAAAAACAGAACCTGAGTGTTTCTCTCCCGATGCCGACTCAATTGTAGGCAAACATTGCCTTCCAGTGTTCCCTTCGTCCAAATTGGAGCTCTCAGCCTGACTCTTTTTTTCGACCAAACTTTTCAACCGGTCCTCATCCAAGCAAACCCGGTTCGCAGAACTATCTCCATCAGTCTGGCCCATGGCATCCTTGGCCTGCCTAACACTCCAAGCCTCTTTGCCAGATATGCAACAAGGTGGGCCACTCAGCCCTCAAATGCTGCCACCTCTCCTCTGCAACCCACTAATCCCAACACCAATCTTTCCCAGACCCAGCCCATGCCAACCTTACTAACGTTTCCTCAGCCCAACCTCCATAAGCCTTTCCCCACTTTGCAGACCCTCAACCCCTCACCATTCCGTCTCCAGAACCATTCGCCTGCACCTGCACCCAACTCCACCAGAATACTCCCGACTCAGCCACCCTCCTCGCTTGCCACCCCCTGGGTCCTTGATACCAGCGGAACCCATCATTTCTCGCCGCAACCAGACCTCCTCTCTCTCCTTCACTCCAGTTCCACTGCTCTTCGGGCTGCCAACCGATTACTGCACTTACACATTGTCTATCATTCTCCAAATCTTTCACACAACCTACTGAGCATTTCAAAGTTATGTCAAGAGAATTCAACTTTTGTTGAATTTCAACCAACCTTTTTTCTTGTTAAGAATCAGACTACACACCGCATTCTGCTTCGTGGGTTACTCCGTAATGGTCTCTATCGTCTCCCATCTGCCACCCCTGTTTTGCCCATTGCTACTCAACTCAAGGATTCTGCACCGTCTCTTTGGCACCTTTGGTTGAGCCGCCTATCTCCTCATGTCTTGTAGAAAGTTTTAGGACTGTGTAATTTAAATTCAGACAATTTTTTGCATGAACTTTGTACTCTTTGTAAGATGGATTAAAGTCATTAATTATCGTTTCCAAATTCCCAGTCCCATGCTAAATTTCCTTGGTGTCCCTTCCAAATTAAATCTATTATTAGTGCACGCTACTTTGTTCTTTTTGTTGACGATCATACTCGGTTCACTTGGCTCTTATCACTAAAATTGAAAAGTGATGTTTACAACACTTCTGTCAATTTTAATCAATTTGTCCATACTTAGTTTGGTACTAAAATCAAAAGTGTCCAATCAGATAGAGGTGGTGAATTCCACTCCCTTACTCCTTTGTTTAAATATCTTGGCATCCAGCATCAAATTTCCTGTCTATACACTCCAAATCAAAATGACCGAGTGAAAAGAAAAAACTGTCACGCTGTTGAAACTGGTCTTGCTCTAGTCTTTCACTCCTCAGTACTTCAGCATTTCTGGCCTTATGCTTTCCTTGTAGCAACTAGTTTAATCAATTTCCTTCCCACTCCAATCCTACACCACAAGTCCCCATTTGAATGTCTATTCAACAAAATTCCAGATTACTTTTCTCTTCGTGTCTTTGGCTATCTCTGTTTTCCACTTCTTCGCCTATTCAATCAACACAATCTCCAACCTTGTTGCCTCCCCTATGTATCCCCTGTCTATACTTAGGCTCTAGCCTAACCATAAAGGCTTTCTCTGTCTCGACCTTATCTCACACAAAATCTACATCTCTCGCCACGTTACCTTTGTTGAGTCCCAATTCCCCTTTTCTTCCCTCCCTAAGCTTCCTCCTCAAGCTCATCCTTTTCAACTTCACATTCCCTACATACCCCACCTCACCATTGATACAAACGATCCTGCTCTACCCTCCTCGCTCTCCGGCATACCTGTATCTCCTCTCACCCATCTAGACCACCTCATTATAACCTCCCACTCCCGTACTCCTACTACTATCGGACTCCCCTTGTCTGTACCATCTGAACCCACACCCATACGAATATCAAATCCTCTCACCTATATGACAACCAGGGCCACAACTGGTGTTTTCAAGCCAAGGCCCTTCTCCTTGAACCCAAAATGTTCAACCAAGCAGCAATATGTCCTCACTAGCTCACCGCTATGAAGAAGGAAATTTCCGCCCTTAAACAAACCAACACTTGGACCTTAGTTCCACTACCACAAGATCCAAAGCATATAGGCTGCAAGTGGGTGTTCAAAATTAAGCTAAGTTCTGACGGAACAGTTTCTCGATGTAAGGCTCACCTCGTCGCCAAAGGCTATGACCAGACTGAAGGTACTGACTATGATGAGACGTTCAGTCCAGTGGTAAAACCAATGACAGTATGCATAGTGCTCTCCATAGCCATCTCCTCTCGCTGGAGTATCAAACAATTAGATATCAGCAACGTGTTCTTACACGGTGATTTGACTGAGAAGGTGTACATGCAACAGCCCCCCAGGTTTACCAATTCATTCTCTCCGTCTGCTATCTTTTTCCTACACAAAGCACTATATGGCCTCAAGCAATCTCCGAGAGCATGGTATACCAAATTGTACACAATTTTAATTAATTGGGGCTTCTTAGGATCACAATCCGACTCGTCCCTTCTCATATGGCATATGCCCTCATCCATCATTATCATACTGGTATATGTTGACGATATTATTGTGATAGGTGACTCTGCTGCCCTCTTAGACTAGTCGTACTTACATTCTTAGTTTTGAGTTGAGATCTCAGACCTTTGTCATACTTTTTAGGCATTTTCGTCACTCAAACGTCTACTGGTATGCATATTTCTCAATCACAATATATTTATGAGCTACTTCACAGGGCGAAAATAGATTCTTGTAAACCGGTTTTGAAGCATCCTGGAAAACCCCCTGATTTTTGGTTCGCTCTTACAATATAACTGTGGCGCCCCGCGGCCGCCCCAGACCCGCAATGACGTGATCCTCTCTCTCTCTCTCTCTCTCTCTCTCTTGACTCAACCTAACGATACCCTTATCATTTAATCATATTAAAAAGAATATTTATAAGTATAAAAATTTTCAACTCGCTTAGAAAATAACTCACGCCCAAAAAGAAAACGTTCCAAAAGGAAACGTACGGAAGACGAATATAAATAAGCAGCGGAACACATTTACGTACCATTGTGTTTTTTAAACAAAATGTTATAAAATAGTCTAAAACGATAAATCTTGAAAAGGGAACGGGAGTGCCCGACGTGCGCCTTGCGCGCCATACGCCTGCAGCGCCGTGCGCCCGGGCGCATCCTTACCTGGCGCCGCACGTTCATGCGCCCGCCTTGCATCAGCGTCGCGTGCTACACGGATGCCCTCACCTAGCCTAGCACGTTTCATGCCGCGCCCTCCAGCACGCGTCTTGACCTGGTGCTGTGCGCCTTCCGACACCCGCCTTGACCTGGCGCTGTGCGCCCCACGCGCGCCTGACAACTTTACACTACACGACCCTCATGCACG
The DNA here is from genome assembly GCA_022433055.1 of Begonia peltatifolia. Lineage (NCBI taxonomy): Eukaryota > Viridiplantae > Streptophyta > Magnoliopsida > Cucurbitales > Begoniaceae > Begonia > Begonia peltatifolia. Next base: position 8,958,199 of record CM039523.1, read on the forward strand.
CCACCTCCGACATCAACATCTCTCCCAAAATTTTGGGAGAGTAACGCCTAAAAAATGGCTATCCCAAAAACAAACTAAACCTGCATACAGTTCACCAAATCACTCCCATAATCCATCTATCAAAACCATCTAGAAATCACCAGGGGAATCAGGCTTGAAGGAGAATGAATCCAGTGACTAACAACGAAGAAAATCCACAGTATAGAGTAATACAATGCTCATATTTATAGTATACATACACACATCACCAACATCGCTAAAAAATGCCCCTCAAGACTAAAAAATCTAAAAGCAATAACTCTCAAAATGAACTCTCATCACCATCTACCACCTTCACGGGTCGGGTCGCCCTAACACACAGTCATCTGGTGCCTCGATCGCGTGCCGCCAACTGCCCTACTCATCCGTAATGGGCTCTTGAAACTCACCTGCAAAAAACTCTGCACCTACATTATAGAACATAAAACATCAGCCTAACGCTTTGCAAGTAGTGTGATATGAAACGTAAAACTGTTAATGCAATCCTATTACATGCAATTTCTACACTCTCATTGATGTTGTCGTAACTTGTGTCGCGTTGTATAGCCGCACTATAGTGAGGCAAGACTCTCTCGCCACACCACCCTCTAACATGTCGCCACCGTCTCGGTTCCTCCAACAACGAGGCCCACAAGCTGAACACCTGCGTCACCACACAACAATCGTCCCAGAGTGAGGCTGAACTCACTCCGCCCCCCGACATGTTGCCACCATCCAGGTTCCGCCAGCAACGAGGCCAAAGCTGCTGCCCCACAAACGCCTCAGTATCCATTCCAGGGTGAGGCATGGACTTAATTACCACACCACCCTCTGACATGTCGCCACCGTCCCGATTCCTCCAAGAATGGGGCCATTGCTGCCTATACACATATCATCTTCACCGCCACATGTCACACTCGTCTGTATCTTAATACATGCTCAAATTCATTTTCGTACTATTTTCAAAACATGGTGCATGAGCAAAACAGTAAGCACGCACATCAACAACACACAACCACTCCTAAAGTCCTGTAGTGTAGGCCCACAAGGGCAAGGCGCATGCAGACACTACTTACCTGGCGTCCTTAGCTTTCCAGGGTGCTCGTTTTTATAAATACTGGACTCGACCTAAAACATAAACATTCACCTCAAAATTCACTATTCGTGCTAAAATCATGGTTTCTAGCTAAACCCATAAAAGCCAAACTGAAACGGGTCACTAATTCAGTTCGACCAAAAATTGACCTAAATTTCGGACGCATATAACTTTTGCGTCGGTTATCGAAATCAAACGATTCTAGTGACTAAACGCTCCACTAATAACTTAGTTTAACATACTAAAAGAGAATTTAAAACAATTGACCGTACCTAAGTGAAAACCCCCAAAAACGGAATCTGCCCTTCACCCAAAAATTCCACATTTTCTGTTCTTCAACAAAACTCACTGAATTCCTCACCAATCTATCACATTTTAACCTATTAAGCATAATCTAACAACAATTTGAAGTTTCCAATTTAGAAAATCTGAATTCACAGCACACTCCTTCACAATTTTCTTCCAAAATTGTGCATTCCTCAACTAATTGATTGAACACCATGAATTGCCCATCACAACATCCAAATTTTGCCCCAATATCTCAGAAAGCCAAATCGAACTCTATTCGATCGGCCTTTAGAATTGAAAAGAGACAGAGGAAAAACTCACCTGTTCTCGGTCGGGTTTGGCGCAAAAAAGCCAAACCACAAGCTGGCTTCAGCTCGTCAGAGCAGTGGAGCACAAGTAGAGTGCTTGATCGCCGGCGACAAGGCTAGATGGAGGCTCTCCTTCACGCTTTTGTCGGCAGAACATGCTCGACCTCTCTCTTTTGGAGCTCGAGCCGCTGAAACTGAATGGCTTCTTTGTGAAGCCATTCAATTTTTTTAATTAAATTACTAAATCACCACCACGTGTTTTGAACCTCCGTATTTCCGTTAAGCTCGCATCCTTTTGACTTAAAAATTCAGAAATACTATTCAAAATAAAATCTTAAATTTCTTAAAATTAATAAGCCCGTTAAAATCTCCCATGAAATTCTGTGGGACTTTAAAATAATTCGAAAAAATTCCATGTTATAGCAAGTTTCGACCCTTATGGTGGCTGGGCCAATGTTATCTATCCACTCAGGGACATTGTTACGTGATGATTTTCTATATCGCAGCATTGTTGACAGCCTTCAATACTGCTGCCTTACAAGACCTAATACTGCGTTTTCAGTCAACAAGGTCTCCCAATTCATGGATGCACCTTGTGACTTCCACTGGTAAGCTCTCAAGAGACCTACGCTATCTTCATGGTACTCCTTCTCTTGGCATATCATTCACGCCCTCCCCCTCGTGTGATTTGACATGTTATACGGACGCTGATTGAATCTCTTGCCCAGATGATCAAAAAAGTACTAGTGGCTTTTGTGTCTTTCTAGGCACAAATCTTATATCTTGGTCTTCAACCAAACAGAGGAATGTCTTTTGCTTTAGCACGGAATCAGAGCATCGTAGTGTCGCTAACGATGCAGTCGAGGTCCTCTGGCTCCAATCACTTTTAAAGAAGCTACGTATCTTCTCTGCCACAGTACCTCTCATCCTTTATGACAACTTGAGTGCAAATTGCACTCAAAGTCTAAACATGTGCAAATTGACTTCCACTTTGTTTGGAAAAAGGTACTTCAAAAGAAGCTCTCGGTCAAGTTCACACCTTCATCAAACCAACTTGCTGATGCGCTTACCAAACCTCACCCACCGATGCCGTTTCATCTTTTAGAGCACACTTTCACTATTCAATTACAGTTTCATTATAGTCTAGTAAGATTACAATAGTCTTTTCATTTTCATAATTACTTTCTTTTGGCATGTACATGTAAAAAACTACTTTGGAAAAGTATAACGATAGTGTAATCTTTTTCTACTGTCACTATCTCTCTTCTTCTTCTTCGTCTTTTGAACGCAACTACTCTTCTACTTCTACAAACCCAAACAACAAGCTCAAATATTATACGCTACCTAGTGAAAGCCAACATGGTATGTCACGCACTAAATATATCCTCAATGATTCTTGGCTTATTAGGTTTTGAAAGAATGGAAGAGGACACTAACTATTGAGATATTTTGATTTGTAGTATTGCGAGAACATTAATAAGGTGTAGATTATTTAACAACTAAATTCTTTTTCAACAAGCTAACAAAATGATATGTTTCAACTTATGGACAAAAGGCAAGCAATAAACATCAACAACAATTATGGTCTGTATTCTCAATTTTTGGCCAAGAATATCCCAAAGTCCAAACAAAATAACACCTCTAAAATAAACACAAAATACTCTAAAAATTCAACAGTGTCTTGCTAACAATTATTATAAAATGCTCCTAAAATTTTAGAACCCAATTTGACCTGGATAAAAAGTTATGCACAAAATAAAAATACAAAAACTGCTTAAATTAAATCTGTTGGTAGCTTAAAAAGACTTAAATTCCCAAATGCACAATTTTCTCAATACAATTCCAAATGTGTTGAAATTTTAAATGGGACTTATTGGAGATGTGAAAGAGATAACCTAGAAATTGCAAAGGTTAAATCGCAAAAACAAAAACGTTATGGCCAAAATACCGGAGGTCGCTGGAGCTCACTTTGTTTCTCTGCCCGAGAACAAAACACCAACTTTGGAGAGGTGTAACTCTCTCGTCTGAAAATAATGATGCAAAATTGTGGCAATTTAAAGATGTGGATGTGAGGGTGTTTTGTGTAAAAATGAGGGAAAGACTCATTGGGATGGATAAGATATGGAAGAAATAGCATTGCTAGTCGAGAAAGGTGATAAATAGCACCTTCTCAAATTTGGCTTCTTCTTTGAAGAAAGGAGAGTTTGTGCACCCTTGTTGGGGATGCCCACCTTCAGTAAAGAAGGTAGGAAGGGCACAGTGATAGATCTTCCATAACACTCAAAAAATGAAAGACTATGCACTGAAAACTTAACAAATATTACTCAGTGTGAAGAAGGAAGACTTTAGGTAGAGAGCTTCAAGGTTTTGCCAGCCAAAGACATTCCGTTTTTTCATACAACCAAGCTATGTTTTCATAGCTGAAAGAGAGGTTTAAATATTCTCTCTCTTTAGCCTTTATGATTATAAAAAGATGACCGAAGGAGACCACACAAATGAGGTGTACTTGGCCATCTCACCTTAGCCGAGTACAAGGCGTGTCTTGCCATTTATGGCAATGTGTTCCCTCTCTCCAAATGTCACTCTCATCAGACTTTTCCCTCCCAAAATCACAGCTAAGGTGCCATTTAAATGCAGCAATGTTTGCCTCCCAATTGTTCAAAGATAAACAAAAAAGGTTATGCAAAAAATAGTTAAAAATAAAACTAAAAACCGATTACACTAATTTGCATCAAGGAAGACAAATTTCTTCTTCTTGTTGTTGTGGCTGAGGATGTGTTCTCTTGATGTCAAGTGGCTTGACTCTTCTCTGTCTTGAGTGTCAATTCTCATCCTCAATTGCTTAGGGGAAAGAGTCACAACTCTTGAGTTTAGCTCAGGGTGGCCGAGAGTCGTGTCCTTTTCCTAACTTGGAGTGGCCGAGGGGGGGGCTCTTATGTTTGCATGTGGAATGGCATCTCCACGTCTTTAATGTTAGGATTTAACTCCACTTGATCTCCAAAATGATCACCTACAAAACGAGAAAACAAATTAGATCAAATGATGGTTCCTCTAGGCACATCACAAAATGTAGTGGTATGGTGGTGAGTTCCGTGAGAAGCTCAATTAGCTGCAAATTGGTGATCACCTTAAAAGTTAGGTAATTCACTCATATGGATCGTTACTTTTTAAAAAGAAGGTTTTTGTGATACGAACCAAGAAAGCCTGAAAATTAAAGCTTCAATAAAATATTTTTGAAATACAGATAAAGATTCATTAAAGATGTCTTTGAAAGTGAAAACGAAGTATTTTTGAGTCAAATAATACAAAAAGAAGTCAAAAGATGTTTGGAGTGCACCTTCAAAGTCAACCAAGTGAAAAATATGAAGTGGTACACAAAACAAAAAGTTTGGAGTGCTGGAGGTGCGCTGGAAGGGTGAGGAGCACACATGCATGCACATCAAACGCATCAGGCGCGCAGATAGTGATGACATGCGCACTTTTCCAAATTTTGATTTTTTCAATTTTTTGACGTTTTAGTCTTCCATATTTTGTATTTTAACTCTTATTAGGGTTTACTATATTTTTAGGATATTTTAGACTATTTACTATTATTTTTAGGATTTATTTGTATTCTACTTAAATATAATATTTGTAACCCTTTAAGAGCATAATTTATGGTGAAATAAAGTTTGATTTTTTTAGAGAATTTTCTCTTGCGTTCATTATAAAGAACTAAATCTTCTTAAAGATAAAACTTAAGAGATTAACTTGATAGTTTTGGTTCTTACCAACAAGTGTGGTTTGGGTCAAGTTGCTTGTTTAATAACTTTGATTCCATTAACAATGTTCAATCTAGGTCAAGTTCTTTGTTTACTTGATTCAAAAGTGTTCTTGAGTTTCTATTCTACGTTAATGAAGGATCTCGAATTTGATATAACCATGGTTTTCGTCATTTGGAAATATCAATTCTTATTCGCTCTCCTATTTTGTTATTTTTCTTCATTGATTAGTAACAAAGTTTCTATAATTGATTATTCATATTTTCTTTTTTCAAAATAATTTGATTCTATTATTCTTGGAGGTTGGAATTTTTAGATTGAAAGTTTTAATTTCCTTGTTTTGCTTGTTGAATATTTTCTCTTGATCAAATCTTTACGAAAAGAGAAAAAGGAAAAATTGAAGGGTTAGGCAAGATAGTGAGATTATTTATAAAACGTCATTATTTGATTGAAACACGATAGTAATATTGTTTGAGCGTAAACACGTGACGGAGTAAGAGAAGTCTATTACAAACTTTGCATCTAACAAGTTTTCTTATTGTTTTTTCTTCTTCTTTACATCATGCTTAGATTTCACAAAGCCTCTCACATGCAATACATAAATCACAAAGAGGTTGAAAAGAAAAGATATTATTGACGAAAGCAAATCCAGAAGTGCAAAGCTATATTAAAAAAATTAAAGAACTTTACAGCATAATGGTGGAGAAATATAGGGAGGCACAAGAGGCAAAGAAATAAAAGTTGAAAGAACAAAAGGTTAAACAAAAGGCCGATGAGCCACCAACAGAAGAACCACTAACCAAGGAGCCACCAACGGAAGCGTTACCGACCAAAGAGTCACAAACCAAAGAGCCATCAGCCGAAGACTTCATATAGAAGATCCCATAAAGGAGGAGGTTAGTTTTCTTCAAAAGGATCCAATTATTATGTAATTTCAACAAGACGAATATAATTGCCAGATGGAGGAAGTTGTCCAAGAAATCCATGAAAATTAAAGAGAAAATGTGTTATTGATTTATGAGCCAAACGAGTAGAAAGTAGACATACAAAAAATTAAAGAAATTGATGAAGAAAGTGAGAAAAATATTGTCATTTTCTAGTGTGATTTTTTTTTGTGCATCATCCAAGAGATTTGAGGATGAATTTCTTCGAAGGGAAAGCAAATGATATGAACTAAGGAAACCCAAAAATTAAATTCAATAAAAGATTTTCCAAGCACGGATAAAAATTCATTAAAAGAAGATCATGTCTTTAAAAGTGGAAAAACATTTTTGAGTTAAATATTACAAAAGAAGCCCAACAGATGTTTGGAGTGCACCTTGGAAGTCAACGTAGTAAAAATATGAGGTGGTGCACAAAACAAAGAGTTTTGAGTCCTGGAGGCGCACTGGAAGGCAAGGAGGTGCGCGCATCAAACGCGCAGCGCCTGCGCATCAACCGCACGAACAACGATGGTGCGTGCGCAGTTGGGTGTGGGAGCATGCCTTGCATTGGTAGTGCAGCCATCCAATGAAAGATTTCCAAATTTTAATATTTTCAACTTTTTAACTTTTAGGCTTTCTATATTTTGTATTTTTATTTTTATTAGGGTTTACCATATTTTTAGGGATATTTTTAGACTATTTACTATTATTTTTAAGGTTTATTTATATTCTATTTAAACACAATATTTGTAATTCTTTGGGAACATAATTTATGATGATATAAACTTTGAGTTTTTTAGATAATTTTCTCTTTGAATCTTTATGAAGAACTAGATCTTTTTCAAGGTAAAACTTGATAGATCAACTTAATAGATTTTGTTCTTTCTAACAAGTTTGGTCTGGTTCAAGCTCTTTGTTTAATAACTTTAGTTTCATCGGCAGGGTTTGATCGGGATCAATATCTTTTTTTACTAAATTTAAAAGCGTTCTTGAGTTTCTATTTTGAGTTGTTGAAAGGTCTCGGATTTGATATATCTGTGGTTCTCATCATTTTGTGTCATGTTATCCATAACTAAAGGAAGCAATTTTTGTCAAGGATCATGAATTGAAGTTCGGTATTCATTTTGTCCATACAAAGATGCATCAAGAATTGAGAAAATAGTCTTCATGCCGTGCTATGAGACATGACACGTCTGATTATGCGGTCGAGTGTCTAATTTGCCAAGAAATTGAAGCAGGATGCATGAGACTATCAAAATCACTAAATACATTACGTATTTAAAAGTATAAATGAGATATGATTAAAATGAAATTTGTAATTATGACTCCATAGAACATTGGATAGGTTGACTAAGTTTATTCATTTTATCAAAGGAAAAGTAGACTATTTCTTATCAAGACTAGTGCTTATATGCAGAGAAAATTATTTGGTTCCATGGGGTACCAACAAGCATTCTGTCTATTATAGTTCAAGAGAGCTTTGCAAAAGCATTTGGGATAAAGCTTAATCACATTACAAAACATTATCTTCAAACAGACAGACAAAAATCTTGGAGAACAAGTTATGAACTTGCATCCTGAATTTTAGTGACAACTTGACTAATCATCTGTTGTTGGTGGAGTTTGTTTACAACAATAGCTATCAGACTCGTATTAATATCTCTTGCCTTACAAAGCTTTTTATAAGATTATGTAGATTGCCATTGTTTTGGACTAAGCCAGAAGAGGGTCATGTCTTTGAACTCATATGATTCAAGAAACTACTGATAAGATTTAGAAGATCAAAGAAAAGCTACGACAATATAGATCCATCGGAAAATCCATTACAACTAAAGAGTAGAGAGATTGATTTTGAAGTAAGCAATTTACATTTTTAAAAGTTAGATAGAGATGTGACATGAGCAGATTCCGTTTGAAAGACAAGTTAGCTCATGACCCATTCTAGATCTTGGAAAGAGTTGGAATGTGGCGTACACGTTTAAGTTACCTCTAAAGTTGAACTGTAATCATAATGTTTTCCACTTTTCAATATTGAGAGCCTCTTATAAAGTGGAACCAATGTAGATTGAAGTCAGGATTCTCTAACGATGAGAGATTCTATGATCATGGTATTGTGTAGTCATCACAGTGAGGATGTCGTGGGAATTGTAGTAAGAGATGTGTCATACTTATCCTCACCTATTTAGAAGTTTTTTAAACGTGTTGTTGAACTTCAAGGATGAATTTTTTTAACGGACAATAATCTAATATCTAAAAAAACATTAAGACAAAAAAAAAACATGTGATAAGAGGGTGGCATGTAAATTTCCACGTCCATATCCATGCGGATGGGATTTTATCTATTTACAAAAAAACAACAACGTGCCAATTAGCCTTCTTGTTGTTGGCATGTAGAGAGTGAAGTGAGAGAGGGAAATTGAGAGGAAATTGATGAGATACAAAGACTTTCAGGGAGAAGAAAAATAAAAGGTTGTTGGAGAGTATTTTTGGAGTTCTTACCGAGAGCATGCTCCTCATTTTGGGCCTATTTTTGGGAATGTGAATGTGAAAAATGAAAGCATCATGTCCCACCTTCACATTCCCAAATATAAAGGTGCTTTCAAGTCATCCAACATCAATAAGGGATTTTATGTTGTCATCTTCATTGGTACCTTCTCCCCATAGAGATTCTGTGATAAAGTAACATGAATAATCATACTCTTTACTGTATCCATTAGTGTTTTGTTATGTCTCTCGGATATACCATTCATGTCAGGCGTCCTGACATAGTATACTGAAGAATGATACTCAATTTCTCTAGGAATTTAGTAAATGGGTCAAAATGTATTCACCTAATCCATCATATTTTGCATCTATTGTCAACCATGGTCTGATATGGTTTTTGTTATCTTGTTAAGCTAATTTTCATCCTTAACTTTTAAAAGCTTTGAACATGTGCACTAACTTGAATTAGCTCAAAATACTCATAGAATAAATGACTACATGATCAAATATTATGGATCATGCTAAGAAATCATATGAAATGTTCCAGAAAAGTTATTCTTATCAAACCATAATGAGAAATATACATTTCTTTGCATGTTAAACGTGACATTTGGTACATTATTTCTTTATGAGTCCATTATTTTGGTCTAACACATGCAGCATCTAACCTTCTTTTCTTACTTTGTCATAAAATTGTGTTGCCAAATGAGTGCTTTACTTTATATCTCATTTTGTTTCAATCTTTCCTATTCTTGCCAACAATAAGAAATGAGTTCCTTAAGCATTCATTTTTTATTCAGACAATTATACTAACCTTAAATTGTCTTAATTGTGAAGGAAGAAATACTAAAATCTATGCATGAGCGCGTTCTCTTACAACCCTAACTTATATTCTTTTAGTTTTGAAGTAGTGTGAAAATTTTTTGTAATGTTTTCCCTTAAGTTCCATTTATCCATATGCTTATTGAGACAAAATTTGCCTAAAAGTACACTAATTTTAGTCCTTGTGTTTTTGCAAAATGCTAGACAATTTCCTTAAAGAACATCCCAACATTGCCTTAATTATATTTGCCTTGGAAATTGTTTCTAATTGCAATCCTAACAATCACAATACTTGTATGACTTGAAGGATCTCACCCTTTCTTTTGGCTTTTTTATCTTTAGGGGTGGTTAATGCCAAAAAAAAAAATGAGAAGTTGTTAATCCTTTCATGAAAAATCAAATTAATGCACAAAAGATCAATCTTAATGTTCTTTTTTTTTTTGTTAATATTTAAATTTTGGGTAAAATGTCATTTTACCCCTATCGTATGGGTAATGCACCCATAACACCTTTATTTTTTTAATCAAGAGCACCTTAACGTAACAACTATGAGTAAATTATTAACTTAAGTGTTGTTAAGTTTAATATATTTTGATGATGAGTGTATTAATTGTGATTGAATTATATCTAAGTTGTTTAGTGGTGTATTTGATTTTATTGATATGGTAAGTGAAAAACTTTATATTAATTTTAATTATATTATATTTGTTCTCATTGGAAATACCTTTGAAGATGGGTATTTGAATGTTCTAGCAAGTGTGTTTAAGATTTTTTAGATCTTGAGTGAATAAGTATACAAAAATCAATTTGATGCTGTTTTTTAGTTAATAGTGTCGACCGCCCACAAGATAGTGTCAGCTGCACAGCCAATACACAAATTCCAGAGAGTTTCAAAGGGTCGACCGAACAATCATAGTGTCGACCATGTGACCAAGCACACAAATTCTAAAGAGTCTCAAAGTGATGCCGCAAGAAAAAATGTTAACCACAAAACATTTGCAAAGATCATAGAAAGTTCAATGTCAACCGCGAGAACAAAGTGTCGACCAATTTGTTAAACAACATTCAAATTTATATATAACGGTCTACAAGTGTCAACCAGAAAGAAGGCAATGTCAATCGGGGCTCTGTCCATTTTGAAGATGTCTATAAATGGGAATTACAGCCTTATCCAAACTACAAAACTTGTCAATCCTATCAAAGTACTGACGAATTATCTACTGAACATCAAGTCTTCAATTCATAACACAGCTTTCCTACGAGAATTTGATATATCTATTTCTAGACAGTTAGTGAGATTTAGACACTTGTTCAACAATTCTCTCTAGTATTTAGTGTTGGATGTGCAAAGAGTGACGTCCTACGAACAAGTCATCGTAAAGGCATTGGATTGATGTCCAAAAGTCTAATCCATCAAACTAGATTATAGTGTTTAGAATGAATTTTCAAGGGGAAGCCTAGAAGCACGGGCGTAGGCAAGTTTTTTGCCGAGCCGTGTTGACAAGGTTGCATATCTCTATCCTTATATTATTTAATATCATAACTTACAATTTCATGCACCTAAGCTATTTACTTTGGGATAGAAAGAATATCACTTAAGGTTGTTACAAATTGAGTTTGATTAAAACTTATAAACCTAATTCACTCCTAGGTTAATTTCGATCCTACATAAACCTTATTTTTAACGATAATTTTTTTGTTAAATGGAACACGATTCGCCATAAGGAGCAACCACCCGGTCATGAGCCAAATCTTTAACTAACTTGAGTTCTCATTTTGTAGATAATGAAATGGAAGACAAATTGAATTTGAACTTATCCCAATAGATAAGGAGAAGCCATTCCATTTGCTGACATACGAACAACCTCATGGCCGACCCGAGCTTGAAGAAGAAACCAAAGTCTTCCTTGGAACAATTTGATGTAACACTAAGTCTAGTTTATTTTCTCTATTTTAGTAGTTTCTCTTTTATTTTGAAAGGGCTGAACATATATGCATTGAAGAGCACTTGCGGCTATACATTTTGAAAGAAAATGAGACCACTTGAAAGGGACATTTGGAAAGAGAGAGTTTGCTAAAATTGGCAAAACCATGCAATTTACTCGGCTAGACACTTGGCTAAGTACAACCTCATGTAGCACCTCTAGTTTGTTGAACATTTGAACCCTAATTTGTAAAGGGGAGTGGTATTTAAACAACCCTTATGGTTGCTAGAAAAGCAACATATTTTGAATAAAAAATTAAAGTTCATCTTCTTCCAAATCTTGAAGCTTCCAAGCAACAAATAGCCACCTCTCCTCAGTGAGTTATATCCGAGTGTATGTGAGTGTTTTGGTTTCCACTTTCGTGAGTGTAGTATAATCCTCTTACTGCATCCCTTCTCTTCCTCTTACCTGAAGATAGAGCAATCAGCAAGGGTGCACAAAGCTCTCATCACAGCTAGTTGGAGTGTTCTTTCACAAAGATAACCAAATACTCGAGGAGTGTAACTTTATTACTTCTCGAACAAACGAGCACCATTTCCGCCATATCTATCCATCCTCATTGAGTCAGCCCTTGAAATTCATAGGGTGTTTCTAACATGTTCTGGGTAAGGTTCTATTAGAATTTTAGCTTCATTGGAGCTATTTGGATAGAGTTATACATTCTGGAAGTTTGCCATAGATTTTGTCCGAAAACTATTTCTGTGAACTAAGTCCTTTGTGTTTCAACCTTTCTTCCATTGGTTAAATCATGTCATTTGGTATAAGAGCTCTGTTCTTTCTTGCTCTTGCCCTCTATTTATTGGTATTTATTACTTAAGATGATGACAAGGAGTACATTAAACAATCCTAAAAACTGTGACAATACCACTCAAGCAACCAGAGCACCTAACCCAAAAGAGGTAGAGTATAGTGTTCAAGGACAACTTGATAAACTAAACAAAAAATTTGAAACTCTTTACTAACTTTTGTTAGAGTCAAAGAACCAGCATGTGAGAGCCCCTTAAACCCCAATACATGAGAAGGGAATCGAGAACCTAAGAAGGAGGAACAATCTTCGTGTAGTCTTTGAAGAGAAGGATTCCAATGATGAAGGTTATGATAGTTTGCATGCAAGATACGTTCCTAGTGATGAAATAAAGCATGCTAAGGTATCTATTCCTTCCTTTGATAGATCTTGTAATGGTGATACATTTCTAGATTTGGTAGAAAAAGTAGAGAAAGTGTTTTATTACCATAATTATTCGGAGAGGATGAAGATACAATTAGTCTCTTTGGAGCTTATTAGTTATGCTAATTTATGCTGGGATAATTTAGGGATCAAAGAAGACGTGAGAATGACGAGGATATTGTTACTTGGAGAATTATGAAGGCCTTGATGAGAAAAAGGTGTAATAACCCAGAAAATTTTAGATTTTTAAATTTAATTTCTGAATTTTTAATTTAATCTCAGTTGTCGTTCCGAGAAATATATTAACGGGTAGATTAAATTATAAAACTCGAAGTTTAGTTTGTGATAGTTTTCAAAAATTGTAAAGTCGAGAGGGTGAGAATTTAGCGAAGTTACGGACGATAAAAACACGTGAGGGCAATTTTGGTAAATTTATTATTTAAATTATTTTATAAAAACACTTGAACGGCTTTTGCAAGCCGTTCAGTGTTTGGTTTTGCTTCGATGGAGCTGAGAGCGAATGCGCGAGAGAGGGCGATCGAGAGCTCAGTTTTGGTCTTTGATCGGGGTGTCCGACGAGCTGAAGCGTAGGCGCGGGTGCAGTTCGTCTTGAGCTGAAAAATCCCAGGTAACTCCTCCCCTGTTTCGGCCTCTGTCGGCCGAGCGTGAGGGCTCGGTTCTTAGGCTGGTGCTCGAATCTTCAATTTTGAGTGGATTATGCATGAGTGAGTGGGATGTGGCCGATTACATGTAGAAATTTTGGAATTTGAACTGGAATAAAAAATCAGATTGTTGTTTATGTAAGAGCCGATTCTGTTTTTGGCCATTTTGGCTAACCTTCGGTTAATCGTTTTAAATTATGTTTTTGTGGGTTAAAATAGGTTGTTAGAGGCACGTGTGGCCGCTAGAATCGTTCGATTCCAATATCCGACGCGAAAGTTATGCGCGTCGGAAGTTTATGTCAGATTTTGGTCCAAGTCAAATTAGTGAGCATTTTTCGTGGAATTTTGACGAGTGATAGTGGCATGGCTGTTTTTGGTGCGTAAAGCTAAATTGAGCTTGTTTTGGTTGAAGAAAAAAACAAAAACGTGAAATTTAATAAAAGGGGCACATTCGGTTTTGAGGTTTTTCCACCTAGCTGCGGCTTACCGTTTTAAAATCTGCTTTAGTATGTTAAACTAGGTTCCTAAGGGGACGTTTAGCCACTTGAATCGTTCGATTTTGTCAACGGACGCAAAAGTTATGCGCGTCTGAACTTTAGGCTTGTTTCGGACGAACTATATTGGTGACCCGTTTTAATTGAAATTTCATGGATTTGGTTAAGGAATGTCATTTTAAATTGTTTGGTGAGTTTTGAAGTAAAGATTGACAAGTGAATTGTTTGCATTTTAGGTTGAGGCAATTTTTTGTCGAAGCTGTGCATCGTGCGAGCTTAGGACGGCATGTAAGTAGTGCATGCATGTGTTTTGCCCAAATGGGCCTACACCGTAGAACTTTAGATTTTATGTGATTGATTGCGGTGTGCGTGCGTGTTGTTTGACATGCATCATTTTTTTAAAAAGCGAATGAAAATGATTTTGAGCATATTTTGATTAAGTAGTGAGACGCGTGGCGGTGGTACCGCTGATCCTACTAGTGTGTGGGCCGGTACGTAACCAACCGTGGATTTCGCTCGAGGAGTGGGCCGGCTGGGCCGTCATGCGGCGTGTATGTGTTGATGGTGAGGGTGATGGGCAGTGGTACTGCGGATCCTACTAGTGTGTGGGCCGGTGCAATACCAGTCGCGGATTCCGCTCTAGGAGTGAGCCGGCTGGGCTGTCGTGAAACGTGTGTGTGTGGCAACTGTGGCCCTATGCTGGGGATACTGGGACGGGGGCGACGTGTCAGGGTGTAGTTTGGCGCGAGGTACACCCTCACCCTGATGTGGTTGTTGTGTGGTGATGCGTGTGTGTAGCTTGTGGGCCTCGTTGCTGGGGAGTCCGGGACGGTGGCGACGTGTCAGGGTGTAGGGTGGCGTTAGGTTCCTCCTTACCCTTGTGCGGCTACACTTTGCGTCACAGATGTGTGACAACATGAGGGTGAGTGTAGAGACTGCATGTGATAGGATTGCATTGACGGCTTTTACTTTCATATTGTACTACTTACTAAGCGTTAGGTTTATGATGTGTGTTCTATGGTGTAGGTGCTGACGACCTTGCTGGTGAGCCTCGAGAGCCTAGTCCTGAGGCATAGGATGGTTGGCGGCGTGCGACTGAGCACCGGATGGCGGATTTTGTCAGGGCGACCCGACCCGTGGTGGTGGTAGGTGATGGTGAGATTCGTTGGGTTGTTATTTTGTGTCGGGTATTTATGTAGATAGAGGAGTTTGTATAGACGTCAGTTGTACAGGATTGTATAGAGTGGTTGCAGTGTTTTGGGGACGCGTATCTATTTTTATATGTTAGAGTATGTTATTGCTCTATACTGTGAATTTTCTTCATTTGCATTTGATGGATTTTCGTTGTCTTCATACTCTGATTTTGTTATGGTGATTTGTCTGGATGGTGGATAGATAAATACTGTTAGTTTTAGTGAACTGTGTGCAGGGTTTAAATTTTGGGATAGTCAGTTTTTAAGCGTTACTCTGCCGAAATTTTGGGAGAGAGATTGGGAGTCGAGAGGATATGAAATAGGTTGGGATGTGTACAGTGAGTACTTGAGAAGTGTGGATGAGCGTAAGAGTGCGGCGTGATCGCAGGTGCGCGGGACATGCGGCCCTGCGGGTGCTCACGGGTCGTGCGGCGCCGAGTGAGGGCGTGCGTGCGGACGTGCGGTACGGAGGCAGGGCACGCGGTGCTGTGAGCGTGCGCGTGACGTGGTGATGTTGAGTTGGCGCGCGCGAAGTACCGCGAGGGTGCGCGCGGGGTGTCGAAGTGGGGACGTGAGTGCGCGACACCGGATTGCGTAGTTCGAGGGGTACGTTGGATTCTTTCTTAGGATTTCGAGTCTTACCGTTTTATCTTAAAACTATTTTAAATTGTTTTCTTTTTCCGCTGCGTATTTTTATATGGAGGATTTTGTGTTCCCTCTTCGGGGCGCAGGTTGTTTTCGAATCGAGTCAAAAAAATTTTCATACTCACAAATGCTCTTTTGAAGATGATTTGAAACTGGAAGTACTACAAAATTTGGAACAAGATGCTTTATCCGTGGAAGAATAACTAACCGAGGTTGAGATGCTCACGATGAGGAATGGGTCGGAAGAACAAGTTATTTTAAGATTTATAAGAGATTTGAATAGAGATATTAGAGCTATAGTTAAATAACAAACTTTTAATTCGATGGATGTTGTCATTCAACTTGCCATGAAGATTGAGAGGCAAATCAAAAGAAAGTGATATGCCAAGGAAATCGAACACCTACACCCGAGCCCAAAACCATACTAACTCGTTTGCTCATTTTGTAGGAAAAGTTATTGGGACTCAAATGGCACTAGAACCTAACTCATAAGGTAAGGAGTGGCCCATCAAGATAATGAAGCATGAGCCCATTGTAAAAGAAGCCAAGCCTATTGAGCTAAAGAGGGCCAAGGAGCACCCAAGAGTCCACTACCTTGAGGAGGCCTAATATAAGCACTTCCTCTTTGAAGACTTGAAGATCAAGGAGGCTCAAGGCTTGGAGGAACATGTCACATTGTGAGCAAGGGAGCTACCCTCGACCATCACCACTTTGAAGAGGGAATTTGTTTTCCTTGAAACAAATCATGTAACTGAAACTATCCTTTTATATTTTCTCAAAACCTTAGCTTATTTTTATGGTTGCATTGCATGCATGGTTGAACACATTTTTGAGGAAGAGTGAGCTGCATTCTGAATAGAAGAAGGTACAAAAGTCATGGAAGAGAGAAAGAAGAAGTACACATCATACTCGACCAATGGGGTTGAGCATCTCTCCCCATTCTAGAGCCTTCTTCTCCTTTTAGATGAGCTGAACCCTAAAGGTAAATGAAGGGGGTATTTAACTCTCTCCTAGCTGCTGTAGAAGTCATCTTTGATGGAATGAAAATTGAAGCTTGCCTTCCAAAAACCAAACCTCATGTGTCCCAGAGGGCCATCACTTAATCACGAACAAGGGCCCGAGCATTATTAAACCTATTCACTAATAATCTTTATTCTTTTGCAGGTATTAATGACTTTGAAAGACTCTTTAAGGACTTGGATTGGTAGCTGAGCACAATGAAAATGGATCAACCATTGCACATGCTAACTTGCGAGCCAAAGATGGAATCTCTTGAAGAGGAAATTTTTCTTCTGTAGAAATCACTTTTGTAACCAAAACAATTTACTTTACTTGTTTGGTTAACACTTAGCCATATTTTGCATTTTGTTGGCTAACATTGACCCTATTGAAATTTCAATTAATGCATGCATGATTAAGCATTATAATTAGATGAATGTTAGGATAGATGGGGGCTTGGAATTGGTTGAACTAAAGTTTAAGATGCATACATGAAGTGCATGGAACTAGCCCGAGCACCAAGGAGAAGCTTCGGCCTAAGGGCGCCAAAATAGGGGGGACCATTACTCCTTTTGGCGAATCGACTTGCTGCACTTTGAAGATACCATGTTGGAGTTACCATAACTGAAGTTCACATGAATGAATGACTTGGCTTTAGCTAGCCATTGGATCAACAAACTCAGCCAACATCCTTGCCATCCAAGAAAGTGAGCGGCCATGCATTTTGATCGAGCATCCAACGGCTCTTTGAGCCGCATTTTGAGCACCAATTTCAGCCACCTTTAGGTCTATAAATATATGATTATTGGTGCTTGTAATGGTTGTTGAATGAATGAGAATAGCCATGTTTTACTGAACAAAAAAATTGTGAAAGTTGAAGTTGAAAGGTAAGCCTCGGTGGTTCACCACTCTAGTGGAGTTGCGCCTCCTTGCTCTAAAGCCTGTAGTTGCTTGCTAAGTGAACCCTTTTCCATCCTTCTCTCCTCCTGTCAAGGGTTGGAAACTAGTAGAAGGTGGCCAAACCTTTTGCCATAGGTTGCCACTACTTTTCTTGGAAAGAAATGATTGCCGAGAGCCTTAATCTTTGTCCATCGAACAACCTTGGTTCTGTTCTGCGTAACTTCATTTCCTGAACATATTTTAACTTGATGTTTGATTTGAAACATGTTTACACTTTCAACTTTACTGCTTATTTGGTATCATTGGCTCAACTTAGCATTTAGAATCTAACCGGTTTGTTTTGTGCTAGAACATTGTAACGCCCAAAATTTTCGTTACGTAATTTTCAGATTTTCGGAGAGGTAAACGATGGAATTTTGGTCGGATCCGAGAGCGGAGAATTTATACTATTAGATAAAAGATTATTTAGAGGCTTATGGAGAAGAGAAAATTTTAGGAATCCGACTGGAAACAGACTGAATAGCCGTTTAGCTAAAAGATTAAAGTGTGAGGGCGAAAATGTAATTAGTTTATTACTATTAAAATAAAAAAAAAAAGGAAAACCACTCCTGTTCTACCTTCTCCAGTCAAAGGAACAGAAGAGGAAAACCCTCTCCCCTCCCTGTTGATTTTCTTCCGTGAAGAGAGAGGGTGCGTGCCGGTGGTTTGAAGCTCGTCATCCAGTTTTCTCCCCTTCCATCCACGTACAGAGCACGGTCCATCTTTGCCTCAGGTAATCTCTTCCTCTCCTCCTCTCTGTTAATTATTAATTAGAGTTGAGTTTGGTTTGAGTTTTGAAGATTTATGCTAGGATTTAGAGTGGTTGATAAGGAGGAGATTAACGGGTTGGAGTGCGTGAGGTGAGGGAGTTTTGAAAATTGAACAATATCCTAGAGGGTGTACTGTGCAATTTGGGTTTCTAAATTTAAAATCTCCGACGGTTTTTAGATTATGCTTAATAGGTTTGAGTGTGATAAATTGGTGAGTAATTGAGTGAGTTTTGTTGAGAAAAACGAGAATGAAAATTTTAGGCGTTTTAGTGTGAAACCCGGTTCTGTTTTGGGAGTTTTAACCTAGCTACGATTCATTGTTTTAAATTCTGTTTTGGTATGTTAAACTAGGTTATGAGTGGAGCGTTTAGTCTTTAGAATCGAGTGATTCCAGCAACCAACGCAAAAGTTATGCGCGTTGGAAGTTAGTTGATTTGTGCCGAAAATTGGGTTAGTAAGCCATTTTAGTTTACCTTTAGTGGAGTGAGTTAGTAGCCATAGCTTTAATACATTGAATGAATGGTGAGATGAATTTTTAATGTGAATTGGTCATGTGATAGGTTGAGTCGAGGAAGTGATAGAAACGAGCACGACAGGAGCTAGAATGCCAGATAACTAATGTAGTAGGAGTTTTGCCTTCAGGCCTACATCATAGTTTAGTAGGATGTATTGCGCGTTTACTTTATGTTATGCTTTCATAGTTGTGCATCATTGTTTTAAATTAGGAGAACGAGACGAAAATGAATTTTCATGTTTTTACGAAGTGAAAAAGTAGGATGTGATGTGAAGAATGAAATGAGAAGATATGTAAGAAGATAATGAAGGTAGTGACATCGTCCTATGAGGGGACCGCAATGTGTGTCACTCTTCCCTCGCTTTATGTGGTGACATTATCCTATGAGGGGGACCGCGTCCTATGAGGGGGATCGCGAGGTGTGTCACTTTACTAGAATGACGTTGACTCTGTCCTATGAGGGAGACCGCGTCCTATGAGGGGGACCGCGAGATGTGTCACCTTAGTCTATCGTGTAAAGAAAAACCCAGTAGTAATAAGATAAAGAATATATAAGAAAGAGACGAAGACAAAAGTACAGACGAAACTGTAGAAATTGCATATGTTAGGATGTATTTGTTTTTAGTGTTTATGTTTTATGCATTACTTATTTAGCATTAGCCTAATAGTTGAGTTCTGTAATGTAGTTGATAACGACATAGCTGGTGAGTACCCAGAGCATGTCCAGGGCTAGGAGGCGGTTTGAGGAGTACGCTCGTAGATGATCTGGTCGGCTGTTAGGGCAATTTTGACGCGGTATTTATAGGTACGGGTGTAGAGGTCGAGTCAGAGTCGTTTTGAGTCATTTTGAATAGTAAATGAATTTCAAATGTTCGGTAGTAGTTTTGATATATATAGCAATTTTGAGTTGATCGAAAATGGATGGTTTTTGCGAATTTTAGAGTTAAGTTGAAATGAGTCGTGTTGGAGGAAAATTTGAGGTTTACTGAGGTTCTGGGGAGGAAGTGTCGACCGATAGGCTTAGTGGTAGACCAGACCCTGCAAGTGTTGTTCGCGAGGGTCGACCTGTGCGGGCAGAGCGAAGTAAGTGTTGACCTATGGTTGTAGGTGTTGACCGGTAGTGCAAAAATGACAGCGCTGTCGACCGGGTGGGCCGACCGGCATAAACAGAGAGGGTCAAGGTGTTAACCTGTGAAAGCAGGTGTCGACCACTCTCTGAGATGAGCGTAGAAGTGTCGACCGGTGTTCTCAGTGTCGACCGACAAAAAGACCCGAGAGAAATATAGTGTCGATCGATGAAAAACCCGAGACAACCCAAGTGTCGACCGATGCTTATAGGTGTCGACTGGTTTCTCTGTTTTACGTTTCATAAAATGAAGTTTTATTTAAAATGATTTTTAACCAAAAGTCTTCCACTGCGAGGTTTTAAGTTAATTTTAAAAATATTGTTTCAAGTCGAAAAACAAGTTTCAAATTTTTAAACGAATTTTATCAGTGGATCATGAGTAAGAGCAATGAGTAGTAGCAGTGAACGAACCAGAAACGGGTAAGTTTTCGGGGCGCTACACACATAGCATTTGCAACCCATGACCATGTGAAAGCCTTTTTGAGTCTCAAAACTTTATTGCTACCCGTGAGTCATATCCGAGCACTTGGTATCTATTTCTTCTAAGTTTTTTAGTATACTTAGAAACTCTTATTATTACTCATTTCTCTATTTTCTTTGAGATAGAAATCCCTAGCAAAAGAGTACAAACTCTCAACCATTGCTAGCTAGAGTGTTCTTTCCTTAGAAGAACCACAAACCCAAGAGGTGCCATCGTTATCACTTTCTCAAACTAGCAGCCTTTCCATTTGCATAACTTTTTATCGACAATGAATCTAGCCTTGAAAATTTTAGGGACTTCCATCGACATATCAAGTAAGAGCGTCCTAAATTTTCAAGTCATTTGGAGTTATATATCAAACGTTATACAGAGGTTGGCTCGTGACTAAAATTTCCCTCCTAGGGTCAGCATAAAAAAGATCATGCAACAATATATCCTTAAAAGTTTTTAGACTTTGGAAGTCCTTGGTTTTGGGTTCTGTCTCTAGTGGTTCAATGGTCTTAATGGATTCTACCATTAGTTCACTTCCTTTCTCAAGGGGAGATTCCTCAAATTGATTAAGAATTCCAAAATCTTCCGTGGATTCAGTTGGGGTGAGGGGTTCTACAAGGCTATCTCCTAGATTTTCTTCATGTTCATCATCCTTTTGTTTATTGTGGGCATCTTCCATTTCAAGTGATGGTTCCTCCTCAGAATAGATGATCACTTATTCATCATCTTCATCTTGTTCCTCCTCACTTAAGGATTCTTCCTTATCCATTAGTTCTTCCTCCTCCTCACTTATAATTTCTACCAATTCATTATCCTCCTCATTTAAGGTTTCCTCAACAAATTTTGTTTGGTTTGTGCCATTAGAAGGAGCATTTCACATGAGATTGAGGTAAGCCGAGGGTTGTACTTCTTTTGGTAAGGATTTTGGAGTTTGATTTATGTCAAGGGTCATGGTTTTGTTCTTGTGGCCTTAGTGCAAATTTTTTTTCCATTAACCTCTTCATTGAAGTGGGGATTTTATCTTCACCATTTCTTTCTCTTTTTGCTAAGAGGTTATTCCACCAATAGCTAGCATAATCGGTCAACCTTCTTAGAGGCTAGCCTTATCTTTTCGTTTTCTAGATAACCTCCATAAGCAAAATATTCCTCAACTCTTTGTACCCAAGATAAATATTCATTCCTACTTAAGGTTCTTCTAAAGTAGAGCATGGATATGTCACATTGTTCCTCAAATTTATGATGGATTTGTAAAATTCTAAGGTTTGGCCTTCTTAGAGGTTTGGATCTTCTTCTAAGCATAGGTTCTTGAGGCTTCCTAGGTTTATCTAATCCCATCTTGGTTACTAGGGTGTTAAGCTCTCGATTTATCTCCTTAATTTGGTGGTTCCATTGGTTGATTTCTTTAACCATCCCATTGAGTTAGTTTTTCATACTCGGTTTAACTCTTTTTGGCTTTGATTCTCTAGATGGTTGAAGGGAAGACTCTTGGTTAATGCCATTAGAGCCACTTCTTGTAAACATATTAACTAACAGTAGTCAAGACCAAAATTTATCGAGCAATGATATAAGGTTCTAGGAATTATATGTCAAATAATCAAACAAAACACACCTAATATTTTTTTTGTATAAAACTAAGCAATAATTAAGCAAACAAACTTCATAACAGCAAGCTAATGGTAAATATTAATCCTTAAAGTTTAGGGAATATGCAAATATATGATGAAAAACACAAACAATCCAAAAGTGGTAGTTGTTTTTAGGATTTGCACTCTTACTTTTCTGTTTTACCAAAAACAGCAAGCGTTCAATTCCCAATCCACTTAAAACGTCAAATAACCCATGTTTTAGCTTAGTTAAACTTCATCCCAAGTCTAGATGTAGTATGCATGCTCCAACATTAAAAAGCAGCAAAGAAAACTCAAGTGAATAAACTATTCTCGGTTGTGGTTACTTAACAAGCAAACCAATTTTGTACACACTTCACTTAGGTTTTAATGTGTTTAATGGATATTTGATTTAAACATTCAGTAAGCAAGATTTAAATTGTAACACCCGAGGCTTTGGTACATTGTATATTGTCCCTAAAACATTTTGTATATATAAACTTCGTCAATGCAATATACACCTTGAATATAGAAGATTGTTTATGTAAAAGAGAAAGAGTAAATCGGAGTATTAGGATAATTTACATGTAGCTTTGATAAACTATATGTAGTTTGTAATTGAAAGACAAAGTGACAAAGGAAGGCAAGGGAGGGAGTAGATGTGAGGAATAGACTAATTTACATGTAGTTTGAAGAAACTACATGTAGAAAGTGAAAAGAAGTAAAGGTAAATACTTGGTTAAAAATCAACCACCGCTCACTCTTCTTTTTAACCTAACACTTCTTCTTCACGTAACTTCCAATCCTCGCTCTTCTTCCTCCATAGCCGATCAAACCTCTTCATTTCAAGTTGCCATCTTCAAGAGTTTAAGGTATAAAAATGTTAAGGATTTAGTATATGCATGGAAAAAGTTATAAATATGAGTTTTCTTTCAAGTATTCTTTAAGGGGATAAAAATTCAAAAAATTCAGAGTTAGGGTTTGGTTGTCTTCCTCATTTTGATGATTCTAACTTAGTTAAGGGTGTTTAAAGATTTAGGATGAATTAGAATGGAAGTCTATGCATGTTAGAAGAGGAACGTTTAGATGAGTTTGTAATAGAAAAGAAAACAGAATGGTTTCTGTTATTGAGCTAACTGACCAAATTTTATGTTTTCTTTTGATAAATGGATTGTTCCATTAGAAAGGTGATATCCCGAGGTTTTTGGAACATCTTTGATCATTGAAAATGGTTAAGTATTAAAGAAGTTACGAGTGTTCGAAGTTCACTCTAAATTTGCAAAAATGTTTCGGTTAAGGTTACTAGTATCAAGTGTCGACAGGTATGCATAGGTGTTTACCAAACTTGGTTAGTGTCGACCCCAAGGGTGGACCTAAGAAAAACAAAATCAAATAATGTGTCGACCGATTAGGGTAAAAATTGTAAAAGTGTCGACTGCGAGGTTCCACCGGAGCAAACAGAGAGGATCAAGATGTTGACTTGTTCAAACATGTGTCGACCAGTGCAAACAGAAGCTAACGTGGTGTCAACCTACGTATATAGGTGTCGACCCTTGTGTACAGAATGTGTCAAGTGTCGATCAAAAACTTTAGAGGTCGACCGAGGTCCCTATTATTGTTTTAAAACTTGAAATATTTTACTACGAATCGGTAGTTTAGATAAGCGAACCGAGTTTGGATAACTCAGGACGCTACATTGTAAGTGTGATGTGCTAATGTTTTTAATGCACTTGTATTAAGTTCCAAAACTTTGAGGAAGAGTGATCAAGATTTATCGACTGCTACGGACTGAGATAAGTTTATATTGCATGTGTTCAGCCTTTAAGGCCTACATCACAAAGGTACTAGGTTGGTAGACGTTAATAGGACACATGCATAGGTAGTCAGGTTAAGTTTTATTGCCTTATGTTGATGATCCGTTTAAGTATGTTTTTAATGTTATGTTATACGTTATGTATGTCCATGCATAATGTTTTCAAGAAACCATACGTTTTATACACGTGTTTAAGTAAGAAAGATAAGTAATGTCATGTCATGTAATGTACCGGTTAAGTAGTGGGATGAGGATGACATATGTTACCGTCCACCATTTATTGTGTGAAACCTTATTACGGTTGGGCCAGAAGACGGTTAAAACTCTGTGAATCCTGGGGTTGACCTAGGCCAGAGGAAGATATGTTATGTTTACCATGCCTACCCCTAACACGCCCCCTTAACCACCATGTCACTTGAACCATAAGTAATGAAATGAAAGTACATGGAAAAGCACACATGCACGAACATTTCCAGCATTTATATATGTTCTTACTGAGCTACAGGCTCATCAGTTTAAACTTTGATGATGTAGGTGAAGAGTTAACAGGTAAGAACTTCGAGCCTCAAGTAAATGAGTAGTGCGGTAGGTGGAATGTGCTCCTAGAGACGTGTTCGCGGTAGTTAGGCAACCATTTGGATCAGTGAGTGATGTTTTAAGGGTTTTTCGTTAGGTTTTAAAATAAATGAATATGATGTATAGTTAGGAATTCTATTTGTTTAAAAAAAAAGCTACTGGAAATTGTTTGGTTTTCTCTTATGTGAATGGATATCGTTAGGTAATAGCATAGGCACATGTAAGCGTTTAGAGGTAAGGGAAGGTTGAGGGAGACTTGTGGGAGTTGTATGAGGTGTTAAGTGTTATTAGGGGTGAATTAGAGAAAAGAAGAGATAGTAAAGCCTGGTAAGAATGACATTTTGCCTTAAAGTGTCGACCTAACTGAGCAAGTGTCGACTAGTTAGTGTAAATTTATGTTTCAGAACCTTCAGAGTGAACTGAGGTGTCGATCTGTGTCCATAAGTGTCGACTGCTTAGTAGAAAATGTCACCAGAGTGTCGACCTATATGTTTGGGGGTCGACCAAACTCTAAAAGTGTTGACCGCGAGGGTCGACCTACCTAGATAGAGAGGAATCAAGTGTCAATTGGTGTGTGTAGGTGTCGATAGAGCCGTTAAAAATTGCTTAAGGTGTCGACCCTAGGGATTAACTTGTTTGGACAGAGACGATCAAGGTGTCGACCATCGCTCGTAGGTGTCAACCGGAAGTTTGCTTTACTGTTTTAAAAACTAAAATTATTTAGTATCTTGTATAACGAGTTTTCAGCGCACGAATTGTTTTTTGTTGTCAAGTTTTAAAATTTTTTTTGATGTTATATTAAGGAAAGGAATAACTTTTAAAGAATTTTCTTACGAAGTTTTGCGAAAAAGTTAAGTCACTAACGATCGAGTTACAGGTCGTTAAAGTAGTGGTATTAAAATCGGTTCTGTATACTGCCTAACTACGCAAACCACCTCATGAGAAAGCTCCAACAACTGTAAGTGTGCCTCATGGGAAAGCTCCATCAACTATAAGTGTTTAAGTTCAGTAAGTTATGTTATGATGTCTAGGTTTATGTCTAATATGTTCAGGAATATTAAAAACATGCCTAGAAATCGACGGGAAACTACGGATGAGAGGAACGACTCCGACACGATTGGATAGTTGACGGAGTTGGTGAATCGACAATCCTAGCAACTAGAGAGGTTTATGAACTGGGATGACCACTCAAATTCCAGTGCTACCAACAACCTTAATGGGGAACGTTTCAGGCGACTCCATCCCCTAGTCTTTGATGGACAATCAACGGATCCCACTAGTGCTGAAGAGTGGATCCGAAAGATAGAAAGAATGTTCAACTATGCTAATGTAGGGACGAATGAGAAAGTGTCTTGTGCGGTGTTTCACCTTGAAAAGAATGCCAGTTTCTAGTGGGACATTGTCAACACCACTACAGATGTGAGGAATATGTTCTGGGAATGGTTTAAAGATTTGTTCTATGGGAAGTATTTCACCCCTGCAGCTCAGACCAACAAGATAGTAGAATTTGTACAATTACGCCAGTATGGGACGGTTACGGAGTACATTCACAAGTTTGAAGCCTTATCCCGTTTCGCTAGTCACTTGGTGAGTACCAACGAACTTAAGGTGTATCAGTTCACTCAAGGACTGGAGATGAAAATTTATAGGGGGTAACAACTGCTGGTATTCGCGGCGTACCGTACCCTAAGGTGGTGACTAAAGCCATTGAAATGAAGAGTTGGAAATGAAGTTCCAAAAACAACAAGAGTGATCAAGAAAATTCTTTAGAGAAGTTCAGCCACAGCAACAACAATGCCTCCAACAGAACAAAGGGTGGCAAGCACGACCGCAACAAGGTAAGGGCGTTAAAAAGCCCAATGACCTCACTCTTGATCAAGGTAAGGGCAAGCGGCCGCAAGGGGCTTCTCAAACTCCTATATGCCCTGTATGCCAGAGGCCTCATTCCGAGGAGTGCAGACTACTGACAGGCCGATGCTTTAGGTGTAACAAAGTGGGCCACCAGATTAAAGATTGTCCCATGCCGGATAGGAGGCAAACAGGTGATATTTCTAGAGTTTTTGTTTTGATCGAAGATGAGGATATTGCACAACCTTCAGTTGTCTCAGGTAACATTCTTATCTGTAATGTAGCAGCGGTTACGTTAATGGATACAGGGGCTACACATTCGTTCATAGCCACTAAGTTTGTAGTTAAGTGGAATTTAGAATTTTCGCAGACTAACCGGTGTTATAGTGTTATGCTACCATCTGGGGAGTCTTTACATTCAGATAATATGGTTTGATGAGATATAGTGTCTACAGGAGGCAACCAGCTATATGCAGACCTGGTTATAATTGATATTAAGGGGTATGAGGTGATTTTGGGAATAAACTGGTTATTCAGACACTATGCTACGATCAATTACAGGTCGGGGGTAGTGAACTTTCGACCTCCGAAGGGAGAAAGTTATTCGTACCAGGCAACATTACGCTCAAACAAGATGCCCAGAGTATCGTCGATGAATGCTCAATGTTCACTGAAATTTAGGTATGTGGGATTTCTAGCCAATGTGTTTGATCCACGGATTCAGAAGGGAGAAAAGCTGCAGGACATCCTGATAGTTCAGGAATTTCCAGAGGTTTTTGGATGACTTGCTAAGATTACCTCTAGATCAGGAGATAGAATTTGGAATCGACGTCTATCCCGGCGCAGCGTCGGTATTCAAAAACCTCTACCTTATGGCTCCAATGGAACTGAGGGAGTTGAAAACTCAGTTAAAGGAATTGGTGGGCAAAGGTTTTGTTCGCCCTAATTTTTCCACCTGGGGTGCACCAGTTCTATTTATCAAGAAAAAAAGACAGATCCCTGCGTATGTGCGTGGACTACAGGGAACTGAACAAGCTCACAATCATGAATAAATATCCACTGCCAAGGATCGACGATCTATTCGACCAGCTTCAGGGAGCTTGAGTATTTTCGAAGATAGATTTACGCTCGGGTTATTACCAGTTGAAGATGAAAGCTGACGACATTCCGAAGATGGCGTTTATAACACGTTATGGACATTAGGAGTTCGCGGTAATGTCATTTGGATTGACGAATACCCCGGCAGCGTTTATGGATCTAATGAATAGAGTCTTCCAGGATTTTTTTGACAAGTTCATAATAGTATTCATCGATGACATCCTAGTCTATTCTCGTAGTGAAGAAGATCATAAAGAACATCTAAGGGTAGTCTTGTCTACCTTAAGGCAGCATCAATTATATGCCAAGCTATTGAAGTGTGAGTTCTGGCTGGGCAGTGTCAATTTTCTAGGTCATGTGATTTCTGAAAAAGGAATTTCAGTGGACCCAGCAAATATTCAAGCTGTAAAATAATGGGCACAGCCAAAGAATGCCAGTGAAGTGCGCAGTTTTTCTAGGGCTAATTGGTTATTACCAAAAATTTATTGAAGGATTTTTGGTGATAGCAAAGCCCCTAACAAGTTTAACGAAGAAATATGTAAAGTACAAATGGTCAGAAGCTTGCGAAGAGAGCTTTCAAACACTAAAACAGAAGCTGACTATGGCTCCTTTATTGATATTGCCTGTTGAGAGTGACAAATTCAGCGTGTACTGCGATGCTTCAAGAATTACTTTGGGATGCGTGTTAATGCAAGATGGAAAGGTGGTAGCTTACGCTTCTAGGTAGTTGAAGAGTTATGAGCAAAACTACTCTACTCATGATATGGAGTTAGCGGCAGTGGTATTTGCACTAAAAATATGGAGACACTATTTGTATGGGCAACAATGTTTGGTGTTTTTGGATCATAAAAGTCTGAAATACATCTTTACTCAGAAAGAGTTGAACATGAGGCAGAGAAGGTGGTTAGAGTTTGTCAAAGACTATGATAGTGAGATTAAGTACCACCTTATAAAAGCTAATGTTGTTGTCGATGCATTGAGCAGAATGGCAGATACGATGCAGCCAACATTGTCAGCTATATCGATGCCTTTGAAAATGGAGATTCAGAAATTTGAATTGGAAATGATTTCTGAATTTGCAGCGATGCTTTTAGAGCTTTCTATACGACCTACTATTTTGGACAGGATAAAAAAAAGCACAGGAGTCTGATTCTAAGGAAATGAGCGACATAATGAGAAACGTGGCGGATGCTTCTTCCGAATTCACTTATTCAGATGACGGTATTGTGAAGTTCGGGAACAGGTGGTATGTTCCAAAGGATAAGGAGTTGAGACAAGAAATCCTGTCCGAAGCTCACTAATCAATTTTCTTAGTGCACTCGGGTAACACCAAGATCTACCGAGACTTAAAACAACACTATTGGTGGCCGAACATGAAGAGAGATCTAGCAAGTTACATGGAATCATGCTTGGTATGTCAACAGGTGAAAGCGGAGCATCAGAGGCTGAGTGGAACTCTTCAGCCTCTGTCAATTCCAAAATGGAAGTGGGAGAACATCGCTATGGATTTTGTAGTTGGTTTACCAAGAAAGGCCAAAGGTCATGATGGCATAGAGGTTATAGTGGACAGACTGGCAAAATCGGCCCATTTCTTGCCTATGAAGATTACGTTTACGATGAATCAGTATGCAGAGCTGTATGTCCAAGAGATTATTAGGTTACATGGGATCCGATGTTGATTGTTTCAGATCGGGATCCCAGGTTTACCTCAAGATTTTGGAAGAGCGTGCAATGTTCTATGGGTACGAAGTTAACTTTTAGCACTGCATTCCATCCTCAGACAGATGGACAATCTGAGTAGACGATTCAAATATTAGAGGACACATTAAGAGCGTGCATACTAGAGTTTCAGACGTCGTGGAGCAGGTTTCTGTCGTTGATAGAGTTTTCATATAACAACCGCTACCAGTCTACGATTGGTATGGCTCCCTACGAAGCTCTTTATGGTAGGAAATGTAGATCACCATTGTAATGGGACGAAGTTGGTGAAGCAAAGCTAGTCGGTCCTGAAATTCTATAACAAATGTCAGAGAAGGTTGCAGTAATAAGGCAAAAGATAGAGACTACTCAAAGCAGACAAAAGAGTTATGCAGATAAAAGAAGAAGAGATCTAGAGTTTGTTGAAGGTGATGAGGTGTTTCTAAAGATCACACCGTTTAAGGGAGTTATGCGGTTTGGCAAGAAAAGAAAACTCAGTCCGTGATTCATTGGATCGTTTCCTATCATGAAAAAAAAAAGGAAATACAACTTACAGATTGCAGCTACCTACGTCTATGGATGGAGTTCACAACATCTTTCACGTATCCATGTTGAGGAAATGCGTACGTGATCCTACTAAAATTGTGGAGCTAGTGAACATAGAGATCCAACTGACTATAACATATGAAGAATGACAGGTGAGAATCCTAGAATTAGCAATAAAGGTGTTTCGCAACAAGGAGATTCCGCTGGTAAAGGTTTTATGGCGTAACCACAGTGTGGAATAAACTACTTGGGAAAGACAACAAGATATGCTGAGTCAATATCGAAGCTATTCGGTTAAGCAAATTTTAGAGACAAAATTTCGTTTGAGGGTGGAATGTAACACTCAAGGCTTCAGTACATTACATATTATCCCTAAAACATTTCGAATATATAAACTCCGTCAATGCAATATACACCTTGAATATAGAGGATTGTGTATGTAAAAGAGAAAGAGTAAATCGGAGAATTAGGATAATCTACATGTAGCTTTGATAAACTACATGTAGTTTGCAAATGAAAGACAAAATGACAAAGGAAGGCAAGGGAGGAAGTAGATGTGAGGAATAGACTAATCTACATGTAGTTTGAAGAAACTACATATAGAAAGTGAAAAGTAGTAAAGGTAAATACTTGGTTAAAAATCAACCACTGCTCACTCTTCTTTTTAACCTAACACTTCTTCTTCTTCACGTAACCTCCAGCCCTCTCTCTTTTTCCTCCATAGCCGATCAAACCTCTTGATTTCAAGCTGCCATCTTTAAGAGTTTAGGTAAGAAAATGTTAAGAATTTAGTATATGCATGGAAAATGTTGTAAATATGAGTTTTCTTTCAAGTTTTCTTTATGGGGATAAGAACTCTGAAAATTCAAAGTTAGGGTTTGGTTTTCTTCCTTCTTTTGATGATTCTAACTTAGTTAAGGGTGTGTAAAGATTTGGGATGAATTAGAATGGAAGTCTATGAATGTTAGAAGAGGAACTTTGAGATGAGTTTGTAATAGAAAAGAAAAACAGAACGGTTTCTGTTATTGAGCTATCTGACCAAATTGTATGTTTTCTTTTGATAAATGGATTATTCCATTAGAAAGGTGATATCCTAAGATTTTTGGAACATCTTGGATCATTGAAAATGGTTAACTATTAAGGAAGTTACGAGTGTTTGAAGTTCACTCTAAATTTGCAGAAATGTTTCGGTTAAGGTTACTGGTATCAAGTGTCGACCGGTATGCATAGGTGTTGACCGAACTTGGTCAGTGTTGACCGCGAGGGTCAACCTATGAAAAACAAAACAAAACCATGTGTCAACCGGTTAGCGTAAAAATGGTAAAAGGGTCGACCGCAAGGTTCGACTAGAGCAAACAGAGAGGATCAAGGTGTCGACCTATGCAAACAGGTGCTGATCGATGTAAATAAAGGCTAATAAGGTATCTACCTACGTAAATAGGTGTCGACCCTTGTGTATAGAACATGTCAAGTGTCGACCGAAAACTTCAGAGGTCGACCAAGATCCCTGTTATTGTTTTAAAACTTGAAATTATTTTGGTACGAGTTAGTAGTTTAGATAAGCGAACCGAGTTCGGATAACTTGGGATGCTACATTGTAAGTGTGATGTATTAATGATTTTAATGCGCTTGTATTAGGTTCCAAAACTTCGAGGAAGAGTGATCATGATTTCTCGACTGCTACGGATCGAGGAAAGTTTATATTGTATGTGTTCGGCCCTTAAGGCCTACATCACAAAGGTACTAGATTGGTAGATGTTAATAGGACACATGCACGGGTAGTTAGGTTTAGTTTTATTGCTTTATTTTAAGGACCCGTTTAAGTATGTTTTTAATGTTATTTTATACGTTATGTATGTCCATGCATCATGTTTTCAAGAAACCATGTAAAACGTTTTATGCACGTGTTTAAGTAAGAAGGATAAGTAATGTCATGTTATGTAATGTACTGGTTAAGTAGTGGGACGGGGATGACATATGTTACCATCGACCATTTATTCTACAAATGCTTACCACTGGGTGGGCCAGAAGACGATTAAAACTTCGCGGATCCTAGGGTTGACCTGGGCCCGAGGAATATATGTTATGATTATCACGCCTATCCCTTAACACGCCCTCTTAACCACCATGTCACTTGAACCATAAGTAATGAAATGAAAGTACATGTTTTCAAGAAAAGCACGCATGCACGAACATTTATTGCATTTATATATATTCTTACTGAGCTCTAGGCTCATTAGTTTAAAATTTGATGATGTAGGTGACGAGTTAATAGGTGAGAACTTCGAGCCTCAAGTCAATGAGTAGTGCGGTTGGTGGAACGAGCCCCTAGAGAAGTGTTCACGGTAGTTAAGCGACCATTTCGTTAGGTTTTAAAATCTATGAATATGATGTATAGTGGGGAATTCTATTTGTTTTTAAAAAATAAACTACTAGAAATTGTTGGGTTTTCTCTTATGTGAATGGATATCGTTAGGTAATAGCATAGGTGCATGTAAGTGTTTAGAGGTAAAGAAATGTTGAGGGAGACTTGTGGGAGTTTTATGAGGTGTTAAGTGTTATTAGGGGTGAATTAGAGAAAAGAAGATATAGTAAAGTCTGGTAAGAACGGCATTGTCGACCTAACTGAGCAAGTGTCGACCGGTTAGTGTAAATTTATGTTTCAGAACGTTCAGAGTGAACTGAGGTGTCGATCTATGTCCACAAGTGTCGATCGCTTAGTAGAAAATGTCACCAGAGTGTCGACCTATATGTTTGTGGGTTGACTAAACTCTAAAAGTGTCGACCGCGAGGGTCGAACTACCCGGACAGAGAGGAAAGTGTTGACCGGTGTGTGTAGTTGTCGACAGGGCCGTTAAAAACTGCTTAAGGTGTCGACCCTAAGGATCAACCGGTTCTAACAGAGACAATCAAGGTGTCGACCGGTGCTCGCACGTGTCGACCGAAAGTTTGCTTTACTATTTTAAAAACTAAAATTATTTAGTATCTTGTATAACGAGTTTTTCACGCATGAACTGTTTTCCGTTGTCAAGTTTTAAAATTTTTTTTAATGTCGTATTAAGGAAATGAATTACTTTTAAAAAATTTTCTTCTGAAGGTTTACGAAAAAGTTAAGCCAGTAACGATTCAGTTACGGGTCCTTACATAAATAGCATGATTTGATCCCTTCATTTTTAGTTGACATGCAAAAGAAGATAGAAAAAAAGTATCAAACAACAAGAGTAGATAACTATTTTAAGCCTTGTAATTGTTAATGCTAGGTTTGTCTATGTTTGGAAAAAACAGAAACATGCATTGTACAACTTGGATATGTGCAATTTTTTGAAATAAAGTTAATGGATTAGCTAGCAAATTAAGTCCATAAACTTCAGATAATGATTGTTAACAAAATGGTAAATGCAAACAACAACGAAACTTCATAAATTTTATATTCATTTCATGCTCTTCTTTGGTTTGTGCAAAAGCAGAATACTCACTACTTTAATCACAACAACATCAAGTTAAATGCAAGATCTATGATGTTAAACTATCATATTTAAGTCTTAACATGTTAACAAGGGTGTTGGAAGAATGATAAGCATTACAATGCAAAAACCATAGCAGCACACAAGCAATAAACAGAAAGTGAAAAAATTTGGAGCTATGAAAACATGGCAAACCAACACAGCTACTAGCTATGATACCACTCAACACGATTATGCCTCCAAAAGAGATCGTGTTCCAACCCATAATTAGATCGGCTTTCTTGGCATTCGACTAGGCTAAGAATCAGCTCAAAATAAGCCACATGTTGGATAGACAAATGAGCTCCAAATTAAGTGAAATTTCATATGCAGCTTATATTATCAGTTACGTAAAGGTCTATGAAATATTAAAGCAAAATAATGTAAGGAACAAAAGATATGCAAACAAATTCAATCAGGAAAACTGTTATATTGGAATCTGCTAATTGGTCAAACTAGGCTCAACTTCCATAATGCATAACTCCCACAAAGTAGATTTCAATGACTTATAATTTGAAAGAAACCTTTTTTGATGGATTAAGAATGGATTCTGCAAATTTTAGAGCAAAAGACGCAGAGATGAAAAAGATATGCTAGAACAACCCTAAGCTGTCCGATGAGCTAAGATTAGAGTTCTTGGCAAACTATTCTTTCCAAGAAAAGAAAATGCAGCTTTGGGGAAATGGTTTTGGCCACCTTCTTCTATTTTTCTTCTTTTGAAAGAGATTAGAGAATGATGGAACTATGACTCAACAAGTAACCTTGGACTTGTGAGCAATAGGAGACATAACTCCTCTTGGTTGTTAACAACCAAGGCTTACCCTTCACAGTAACCAAAAACCCTCTCAGTTTTTCTAAGCAAAAAAAAAATATTATTTTCATTCATTAACCACCATTTACAAACACCAATAGCCATGCTTATATAGACCTAAAGGTTGTTGGAGGGTTTAGTTTGGTTTTGGTCTTCAGAAGAGTTGTTGAAGGCTAAGAGTGCTCGGTTAAAGTGAAATGGCAGCACACTTGGGTGGATGGTCGAGATGTTGGCTGAATACTTTGATCCAATAGCTAACTTTTTTCATGTCATCAATCATTGTGTCTTCAACAAGGGAAGCTCCAACAAATACCCTCAAATGGCCGCAAAATGTTTGGCCAAAAACAGAAAGTGGTCCCCTCTTTTTCTTGGCACCCATTCTTCCTCCTCCTTGGCGTGGCCGAGCATGCATGCATGTATGGAATTTGTATGCTTCATTCATTTTGTGTCCAACCTTTTCCAAGCCACCATCTAACCTATAATACATTTAATCATAATACCTATTATGCATGCAATTAATTAAAATTACATCAAAGTCAATGTTTGAGTTTACCCAAAAACATAAAGCTAAAATACTTGGTTACATGTTGCTTTAGGAAAGAAAAATTCCCTCTTCTTGAGCTTGATGAGTTTTCTCTCGTTGTCTTCCAAGCAAGCACATGCAATGGTTGAACTTTGCTTTGTACATTTGGTCAATAATCCAAGCCTTCAAAGATAACATTTCCTACAAAAGATCTAAACTTTGTTAGCAAATAAATTGAATAAAGCTTAGACCTTAATTGTGATTGAGTGATGGCCCTCCATGGCACATCAATTTCCTTGGTGTTATTTTGTGTTTTTAGAGTTATTTTGTTAGGTTAAATGAAGACAAGAAAAGGTGCTACTTTAAACCAAAACAAGACATGCCTAATCACTCACCCGTAGCGCCTAGCTCGAAGGTTGGTGAGTCTAGCTACTAAGGGCAGATTGATGAGCTAAACCATAAACTTGAAAACATAAGTCAATGGATAATGGAGATGAGGAATAAGCATGTAAGGTCCCCTGCAAGTCCTTTACATAGAAAAAGAACAAAAAAACCTAGGATGAGAAGCAATTTTTGTAATAACCCAGAAAATTTCAGATTTTAAATTTAATTTCTGAAATTTTTAATTTAATATCGGTTGGAATTTCAAGAAAAATTTTAACAGGTGAATTAGTTGATAAGACTCGGAATCTAAATTTAGTGATGGTTTCCGAAAATTTTAAGTCGGGAAGACGCAAATTTAACAAAGATACGGACGATTAAACACGTGAGAGTGCGTTCTGGGCAATAGGTGTCCGAGAAAGAGGGGGGGGGGGGGGGGCAGATGACTTAAGGTTCTGGTTTTGGTGTTGGAACGCCCAATTTCTATCTAGATTATCTGGGAATGAATGAATTGTGGCTGCATGGTGAAGAAATTTGTAGAATTGGGCCAAAGTTGAAGATTTCGGTGGGTTAGTGTAAAAACAGTTATTGTTTTGGGGATTTTGATGGGGCTACGGTTAATTGTTTTAAATTCCATTTTAGAGGGTTAAATTAGGTTGTTAGAGGAACGTTTGGCCGCTAGAGGCGTTCGATTCTGAGGTCCGACGCAAAAGTTATGGGCGTCCAAAGTTTAGGCTGGTTTTCGGCCGAATCGAATTAGTGACTCGTTTTAGTTGGGATTTCTGGATTTAGTTAAGGAATGTGATTTTAGCATATTTAGTGAATTTTGATGCGAAGATTGATGAGTGATTGTTTATGTTTTAGGCTGTGGCTTTTTTGGCAGAGCTGTATGTGGAGTGAGTTTAGGACGCCATGTAAGTAGTGCATGCATGTGTTTTGCCTAGGTGGGCCTACACCGTAGAAGTTTAGGATTTATGTTGTTTATTGTGGTGTGTGTGTGTGTATGGTTTGACATGCATCATGTTTTAAAAAGGGAACGAAAATTGTTTTGAACATATTTTGAGTAAGCGGTGAGATGCGTGGTGGTGGTACCACGGATCCTGCTAGTGTGCGGGCCGGTGCGTAATCAACCTCGGATTCCGCTCGAGGAGTGGGCCGTTGGGCCGTCACGCGGCTCGCATGTGTCGGCGGTGACGATTATGGACAGTGGTACCGCGGATCCTGCTAGTGTGTGGGCCAGTGCCCCACCAGTCGCGGATTTCGCTAGAGGAGGGGGCTGGCTAGGCTGTCGCGAAATGTGTGTGTGGCAACTGTGGGCCCGTTGCTGGGGAGGCTGGGACGGGGGCGACGTGTCAGGGTGTAGTGTGGCGTGAGGTACACCTTCACCCTGATGTGGTTGCTGTGTGGTGATGCGTGTGTGTAGCTTGTGCGCCTCATTGCTGGGGAGTTTGGGACGGTGGCGACGTGTTAGATAGTAGGGTGGCGCTAGGTTCCTCCTTACCCTTGTGTGGCTGCACTACGCGTCACAGATGTGACAACCTAAGTGTGAGTGTAGAGACAGCATGTAATAGGATTGCATTGTCAGCTTTTACTTTCATGTTGCATTACTTACTGAACGTTAGGCTTATGATGTGTGTTCTATGGTGTAGGTGCAGACGTTATTGCTAGTGAGCCCAGAGAGTCTAGTCTTGAGGTGTAGGACGGTTGGCGGGGCACGACCGAGGCACCGGATGGCGGATTGTTAGGGCAACCCGACCCTTGGAGATGGTAGGTGGTGGCTAGACTGTTGGGTATTTTCTTTTGTTGTGTCGGGATATATATATTTTATTTGACGAGTTGTATAGGCGTCAGTTGTGTAGGGATTTATGGAGTGTTTATGATTTTGGGTGACGCACGCGTATTCTTTACATGTAGGAGCTTGGTAATCCTCTATACTGTGAATTTTTTTCATTTGATGGTTGATGGATTGTTGTACTTCATTTATTTTTTTAAAAAAACTCTGATTTAGTGGAAATCTCTGGATAGGTATTCTGGAAATTTTGAATGAACTGTATGCAAGTTTAGATTTTTGGGATAGCTAATTTTTAGACGTTACTCTGCCCAATTTTTGGGAGAAAGATTGGGTGTCGAGAAGGTATGGAATAGGTCGGAGTGTGCACGGTGGTATACTAGTGGAGTGGCGGTGTACTCGGAAATGCGGGGTGGCCACAGGCGCGCGACACACGTGGCCTTGCAAGAGCACAGGGGTTGTCCGGCGTCAGGCGAGGGCATGCTATACAGAGGCAGGGTGCGTGTGGCACGCAACGCTGTGGGCGTGCGTGTGATGCGGTAGTGTTGAGTTGGCGCGCGGCACCTAGAGGGTGCGTGCGGGGTGCCAAGTGGGGACGTGGGCGTTCGAGGCGAGCGCGGGCCGTGCGGCCCTACATAGGATAGCTCTGGGCGTGTGTTGGACCCCTTCCTAAAATTTTGAGTCTTGTCGTTTTGATTTTTTAAAACTGCTTTAAATTGTCTTTTCCGCTGCATATTTTATGTTGAGGATTTCGTGTTCTCTCTTCGTGGCGCGAGTTATTTTCAAATCGAGTCGAACATTTTATACGTACAAATGTTCTTTTGAATATGAGTGAGTTCGCGTCAAGTCTCTGTGTGTCATAGTGTGTAGACGTAGTGAGCGCACCGGGAACGTGTGGGTTCGCGGGGCGTTACAGTTATGGTATCAGAGCCACGTGGTCGACGTCGTTCAGAGGATTACCTAACACCACCAACCCCTGCACGGGAGCACTCCACCAACTATAAATGTTTAGATTTAAATTTATTGTAAAACTAATGTGAGTTTTGTATATTTTAAAGGTAAAAAATGTCAGGAGAGGCAAGAGGCAGGGGTCGAGCATGACGAGAGACGCATAGAGCTCTGGGCCATATGGACGATACCGTCCGGCAGCTTACCGAGTTAGTCCACCGCCAGTCTCAACAGCTGGGGAGATTTATGAGCAGGGACGACCAGGGTCAGTCTAGCGCCCAGGGTTTGTCTGACAGAGGGGGTGATAGGTTGCACAGACTTAGACCCCCGACTTTTGATGGCTCATCTCCGGATCCTCTCAGTGCTGAGGAGTGAATACGGAGTATTGAGAGGATGATGAGTTATGCAAAGGTGGAGGAGTAGGACAAAATGTCTAGTGCAGCATTCTATCTGGCCAAGGATGCTAGCTATTGGTGGGATACCGTAGTGGCCACGAGAGACGTGGGGACCATGACCTGGGAGGAGTTCAGGTCAGTGTTCTTTGGTAAGTATTTCAGCCACTCTATCAGGCCACGGAAGATGGTAGAGCTTGCACAGCTGAGGCAGACCGACACTGTGGCTGAGTATGTCCAACAGTTCGAGGCTTTGTGACGGTTTGTGGGGCATTTGGTGAGCCTTGACGAGAATAAGGTGCACCAGTTTGTACAGGGCCTGAAGCCAGATATCTATATGGGCATGCAGATTGCAGGGACTCGAGGCATGCCATACGAGGAGATGGTAGCCAAGGCCCTGGATATTGAGGAGGCTCGGGCGAAGCTTCCTAGTTATAGAGATGTACTTAAGGAGCAGCCTCGGAGGTCATTCAGAGAGTCACTGCCACAGTCGAGTGACAGTTCCAGCAGCCAAGGGATCACCAAGAGGCTGCAGGGGTCGTCCATACAGAAAGGCTTGAAGAGGCATACTGACAGTTCCAGCAGCCAGGGGATCACCAAGAGGCCGCAGGGGTCGAGACAGTTTCTAGTGTACCCGAAGTGTCAGAGGATTCACCCTGGCGAGTGTAGAGTGGGCCCAGTGCAGTGTTATAACTGTGGCGAGGTGGACCACATATCTAGAGAGTGCTAGAAGCCGCATAAGAACCGTTGCTATAACTGTAATGAGGTGAGACACTTTGCCAACAGATGCTCAGCTGTGAGCAAGACATCAGCGAGAGTTGCACCGAGGGTCTTTGCCCTTTTTGAGCCAAATGATGCTGCCCAGCCATCAGTGATTGCAGGTAACATTCTTGTTTCTGGTGTGGCAGCTTATACCTTGATTGATTCGGGCGCTACACATTCGTTTGTGTCGACGAGTTTTGTTGTTAAGGCAAATTTGGAGTTCAGCCCCGCCGGGCAGCATTATGATGTGATCTTGCCATCAGGGGAGCATTTGTATTCAGATTAGGTGGTGAGGGGCAATGTGGTGATAGTGGGGAAAAAGCAATTGTATGCCGAGCTAGTCATACTCTATATGAGCGGCTATGAGGTGATCTTGGGTATGGACTGGCTGTTCAGACATCATGCCAAGCTTGACTGCAAGACCAGAGAGTTTCATTTTCGGCCCCCGGGCGGGGAAACCTACACCTTCAAAGCAGGTAAAGATCTTACTAGGATTTTCGCTATCTTTTCTCTACAGACTCCGCGGTTCTTGAACAAGGGTTGTCAGGGGTTTTTGGCAAGTATTGGGGATGCACAGTCACAGGGTGATACTCGGTTACAAGATATCCGTATTGTGCAGGAGTTCCCGGAGGTGTTACGTGATGATTTGCAAGGGCTGCCCCCCTGACAGGGAGATTGAATTTGAGATAGATGTTTTCCCAAGTGCCGAGCCCGTGTGCAAGAACCCGTACAGGTTAGCACCTACCAAACTTAAGGAGCTGAAGGCTCAGTTGGAGGAACTGATGGATAAGGGCTTTATACGCCCTAGTTTTTCATCTTGGGGCGCGCTAGTTCTATTCGTCAAGAAGAATGACGGATCTCTACGTATGTGTATTGATTATCGGGAGCTGAATAAGTTGACGGTGAAGAACAGGTAGTCATTGCCAAGGATTGACAATTTGTTTGATCACCTACAGGGTGCCCGGGTGTTTTCTAAGATTGACCTGAGGTCCGGCTATCATCAGTTGAAGGTAAAGGAAGAGGATATACCGAAGATGGCCTCCAAGACGAGATACGGACATTTTGAGTTCCCGGTTATGTCCTTCAAGCTGACTAATGCCCCTGCAGCATTTATGCATCTGATGCACCGGGTGTTCAGTGAGTACCTGGACAAATTTGTGATCTTGTTTATCGACGACATCCGGATTTACTCGCGGAGTGAGGGGGAGCATAGAGAGCACTTGAGGACCGTATTGACTATACTGACAGTTCCAGCAGCCAGGGGATCACCAAGAGGCCGCAGGGGTCGAGACAGTTTCTAGTGTACCCGAAGTGTCAGAGGATTCACCCTGGCGAGTGTAGAGTGGGCCCAGTGCAGTGTTATAACTGTGGCGAGGTGGGCCACATATCTAGAGAGTGCTAAAAGCCGCATAAGAACCGTTGCTATAACTGCAATGAGGTGAGACACTTTGCCAACAGATGCTCAGCTGTGAGCAAGACATTAGCGAGAGTTGCACCGAGGGTCTTTGCCCTTTTTGAGCCAGATGATGCTGCCCAGCCATCAGTGATTGCAGGTAACATTTTTGTTTCTGGTGTGGCAGCTTATACCTTGATTGATTCGGGCGCTACACATTCGTTTGTGTCGATGAGTTTTATTGTTAAGGCAAATTTGGAGTTCAGCCCCGCCGAGCAGCATTATGATGTGATCTTGCCATCAGGGGAGCATTTGTATTCAGATTAGGTGGTGAGGGGCAATGTGGTGATAGTGGGGAAAAAGCAATTGTATGCCGAGCTAGTCATACTTTATATGAGCGGCTATGAGGTGATCTTGGGTATGGACTGGCTGTTCAGACATCATGCCAAGCTTGACTGCAAGACCAGAGAGTTTCATTTTCTGCCCCCGGGCGGGGAAACCTACACCTTCAAAGCAGGTAAAGATCTTACCAGGATTTTCGCTATCTTTTCTCTATAGACTCCGCGGTTCTTGAACAAGGGTTGTCAGGGGTTTTTGGCAAGTATTGGGGATGCACAGTCACAGGGTGATACTCGGTTACAAGATATCCGTATTGTGCAGCAGTTCCCGGAGGTGTTACGTGATGATTTGCATGGGCTGCCCCCCTGACAGGAAGATTGAATTTGAGATAGATGTTTTTCCAAGTGCCGAGCCGGTGTGCAAGAACCCGTACAGGTTAGCACCTACCAAACTTATGGAGCTGAAGGCTCAGTTGGAGGAACTGATGGATAAGGGCTTTATACGCCCTAGTTTTTCATCTTGGGGCGCGCTAGTTCTATTCGTCAAGAAGAATGACGGATCTCTACGTATGTGTATTGATTATCGGGTGCTGAATAAGTTGACGGTGAAGAACAGGTATTCATTGCCGAGGATTGACGATTTGTTTGATCACCTACAGGGTGCCTGGGTGTTTTCTAAGATTGACCTGAGGTCCGGCTATCATCAGTTGAAGGTAAAGGAAGAGGATATATCGAAGATGACCTCCAAGACGAGGTACGGACATTTTGAGTTCCCGATTATGTCCTTCGAGCTGACTAATGCCCCTGCATCATTTATGCATCTGATGGGGTGTTCAGTGAGTACCTGGACAAATTTGTGATCGTGTTTATCGACGACATCCGGATTTACTCACGGAGTGAGGGGGAGCACAGAGAGCACTTGAGGACCGTATTGACTATTCTGAGCCTGCATCAGCTGTATGGTAAGTTCTCTAAGTGCGAGTTTTGGCTGGGCAGGATCCACTTATTGGGGCACGTTATTTCCTCTGAGGGTATTTCAGTTGATCCGGTGAAAGTTCAGGCTGTAAAGGAGTGGCCACGACCGACCAGTGCTAGTGAGATACGCAGTTTTCTAGGGTTGGCTGGATATTATCGGAGATTCATTAAGGGGTTCTCCAAGATTTCAGCCCCTTTGACCCAGCTGACCCGAAAGAATGTAAAATACGAATGGACTGACAAGTGTGAGAACAACTTTCAGACATTGAAGCAAAGATTGACTACAGCTCCTATACTGATGCTGCCTGTGGAAGGAGAGAAGTTTTGCATTTATTGTGACGCCTCCAAGATTGGTTTGAGGTGTGTTTTGATGCAGAGTGGGAGAGTCATTGCATATGTCTCTAGGCAGTTAAAGACTTACGACCAGAATTATCCCACTCACGATTTGGAGCTGGCGGCAGTTGTATTTGCACTCAAGATATGGAGGCATTGCCTTTATGGGCAGCACTGCGAGATTTTCTCAGATCACCAGAGCCTGAGATACATTTTCACGCAGAAGGAGCTGAATTTGAGATAGAGAAGGTGGCTTGAGCTGGTCAAGGATTACGATGTGGAGATCAAGTACCACCCGGGAAAGGCAAATGTGGTGGCAGGCGCCTTGAGCCGGGTGACAGCTTCGACTTCTGCCATGACTTCGATAGGGCCTATTGAATTGATGATAGAGATGCAGAGTTTAGGCCTGGAGGTAGTTTCTTATCTGGCAGCCACTCTTTCGCCCTTGTCGTTGAGGCTGACTATTCTGGACATGATTAGGCAGGCCCAGGAGACCGACTCGGAGTGTAGCGAGCTGAAGGTGAGTATGGAGGCTAGGCCTAATTCTGAGCTCAGCTATTCGGAGGACGAGATTCTGAAATTTCGGGATAGGTGGTACGTCCCGAAGGATGAAGCCCATTCATCTTCCTTCTCTGTGTATCTCGGAAGCAATAAGATGTACAGGGATTTGAAGCAGCACAATT
Organism: Begonia peltatifolia; assembly: GCA_022433055.1. Classification (NCBI taxonomy): domain Eukaryota; kingdom Viridiplantae; phylum Streptophyta; class Magnoliopsida; order Cucurbitales; family Begoniaceae; genus Begonia; species Begonia peltatifolia. The sequence continues at coordinate 9,000,880 of CM039523.1, forward strand.
GGTGGCCTAACATGAAGCGAGGTGGCCGAGTATGTTGATACCTGCGTAGTCTGCCAGCAGGTGAAGGCAGAACATCAGTGACCATCTGGGATGCTCCAACCATTGCCAATAGCGGAGTGGAAGTGGGAGCAGATCACTATGGATTTTGTGGTAAGGCTGCCAAGGACTGCCAAAGGCCATGATGCTATCTGGGTGATTGTAGAAAGGTTGACAAAGTCATCTCACTTTTTGCTTGTGAGGATCACTTATATCATGGATCAGTTTGCCCAATTATATATTCAGGAGATAGTCAGGCTTCGTGGGATCCCGGTGTCGATTGTTTCAGACCGAGACCCCAGATTCACGTCCAAGTTTTGGAGGAGTCTGCATAAGGCCATGGGCACTAGGTTAGATTTCAGTACGGTCTTTCATCCTCAGACTGACGGGTAGTCAGAGCGGACTATACAGATTCTAGAGGATATGCTCAGGGCCTGTGTGTTGGAGTTTCAGGTGGCTTGGAGTAAGTTCTTACCGTTAGTGGAGTTCTCGTATAATAATAGCTATCAGTCCACCATTGGTATGGCGCCGTACGAGGCCCTCTACAAGAGGAGGTGCAGGTTGCCATTGTATTGGTATGAAGTTGGGGAGGCCCGATTGATAGGTCCTAAAATTTTACAACAGACTGTCGACAAGATTTATGTGATACGGTAGAGGATTGAAACGGCTCAGAGTCGACAGAAGAGTTATGCAAATCAGAGACGTCAGGAGTTACAGTTTAGTGAGGGCGACGAGGTATTTCTGAAGATCTTGCTATTCAAGGGAGTGGTGAGGTTCGGAAAGCGAGGGATGCTCAACCCTCAGTTTGTGGGGCCATTCGCGATTGTCAAGAGGATTGAGAGAACTGCGTACCAGCTTCAGTTGCCCTCGTCGATGGATACCATCCATGATTTTTTCCATGTCTCGATGCTGAGGAAGTGTATGTGCGATCCCTCTCAAGTAGTGCCACAACAGGATATAGAGATCCAGCCGACGCTGTCATACGAAGAGAAGCTAGTGAGGATATTGGGATCTGCTGTGAAAGTACTGCGCAACAAGGAGATCCCTTTGGTTAAGGTGTTGTGGCCCAATCATGGTGTGGAAGAGACTACTTGGGAGCGGCGTGAAGACATGGAGCGCCAGCATCCCGACTTATTCGGTACGTAAATTTTGAGGACAAAATTCTTATAAGGTGGGGGGAATGTAATAACTCAGGAAATTTCAGATTTTAAATCTAATTTCTGAAATTTTTAATTTAATCCGGGCTGGAATTTCGAGAAAAATTTTAACGGGTAAATTAGTTGATAAGACTCGGAATCTAAATTTAATGATGGTTTTTGAAAATTTTAAGTCGGGAAGATGCAAATTTAACAAAGATAAGGAGGATTAAACACGTGAGGGCGTTTTGGTAAATTTAATTATGTAAATTAATTTGAAATTTTTTTTTTAACAAAAGCCGAATGGCTTCACGAAGAAGCCACTCGGTTTTTCTTCTCTTCTGCTCGCGAACGCCGAGAGAGAGCACCCGAGAGAGTGAGGAAGAGATCGGGAGAGGGAGAAGAAGCACGACGGCTTGCCAATGCCGACGACGAGGGAGATGGGAGCGCCAATGAGCAGAGAACCCTGGTGGACTGAGGTGGAAGCGCAGGTGCGGTTTTCCCGAGCTAAAAAACCACCAGTAAGCCCTCGGTTTCCGGCGCTGTTCGGCCGAACTTGATGCTCGATCGTTTCTCTCCGATTTTTATGGAATTTGGGGAGTGTTGAGTCATTTTTAGAGGGCCGGTGGGGTGAGTGCGTTCTGGACAATATATGACTTAAGGTTCTTGTTTTGGTGTTGGAATGCTTAACTTCTATCTAGATTATCCGGGAATGAATGAATTGTGGCTGCTTGGCAAAGGAATTGGTAGAATTGGGTCAAAGTTGAAGATTTTGGTGGGTTAGTGCAAAAACCCAGTTCTGTTTTTGGGGATTTTGACGGAGCTATGGTTAATTGTTTTAAATTCCATTTTAGTGGGTTAAATTAGGTTGTTAGAGGAACGTTTGGCTGCTAGAATCGTTTGATTTCGAGGTCTGACGCAAAAGTTATCCGCGTCGGAAGTTTATGTCGAATTTTGGACCGAGTCAAATTATTGAGCGTTTTGTCCAGGTGGGCATACACCATAGAACTTTAGGATTTATGTTGTTGATTGTAGTGTGTGTGTGTGTGTATTGTTTGACATGTATCATGTTTTAAAAAGGGAACGAAAATGGTTTTGAACATATTTTGAGTAAGTGGTGAGACGTCTGACGGTGGTACCGCGGATACTGCTAGTGTGTGGGCTAGTGCGTAATCAACCGCGGATTCTGCTCAAGTAGTGGGCTGGTTGAGCCGTCACGCGGCGCGTATGTGTCGGCGGTGACGATTATGGACAGTTGTACTGCGGATCCTGCTAGTGTGTGGGTCAGTACCTCATCAGTCGCAGATTTCGCTCGAGGAAATGGCTGGCTGGGCTGTCACGAAATGTGTGTGTGGCAACTGTGGCCCCGTTGCTGGGGAGCCTGGGACAAGGGCGACATGTTAGGGTGTAGTGTGGCGCGAGGTACAATCTCACCCTGATGTGGTTGCTGTGTGGTGATGCGTGTGTGTAGCTTGTGGGTCTCATTGCTGGGGAGTCCGGGACGGTGACGACGTGTTAGGGTGGTGCTAAGTTCCTACTTACCCTAGTGCGGCTGCACTATGCATCACAGATGTGACAACCTGAGTATGAGTATAGAGACTGCATGTAATAGGATTATATTGTCAACTTTTACTTTCATATCTCATTACTTACTGAGCGTTACGCTTATGATGTGTGTTCTATGGTGTAGGTGCAGACGTTATTGCTAGTGAGCCCCGAGAGCCTAGTCCTGAGGTGTAGGACGATTGGCGGCGCGCGACCGAGGCGGATTGTTAGGGCGACCTGACTCGTGGAGATGGTAGGTGGTGGTTAGACTATTGGGGTATTTTCTTTTGTTGTGTCGGGATATATATACTTGATTTAACGAGTTGTATAGGCGTTGGTTATGTAGGGATTTATAGAGTGTTTGGATATATATATATATATATATATATATATATATATATATATATATATGTTTGATTTGACGAGTTGTATAGGCGTTAACTGTGTAGGGATTTATGGAGTGTTTGTGATTTTGGGTGACGCATGCATACTCTTTACATGTAGGAGCTTGGTAATGCTTTATACTGTGAATTTTCTTCATTTGATGGTTGATGGATTGTTGTAGTTCATTTGTTTTTTTAAAAACTCTGATTTGGTGGAAATCTCTGGATATGTATTTTGGAAATTTTGGATGAATTGTGTACAGGTTTAGATTTTTAGGATAGCCAATTTTTAGAGGTTACTTTGCCGAATTTTCAGGAGAAAGATTGGGTGTCGAGAAGGTATGGAATAGGTCGGAGTGTGAACGGTGGTATACTAGTGGAGTGGCGGTGTACTTTGAATTGCGGCGTGGCGGGGCACGTGGCCCTGCAAGTGCGCACGGGTCGTGCGGCGTCAGGCGAGGGCTTGTGTGCGGACCTGCTATATGGAGGCAAGGTGCATGGGGCACGCGACGTTGTGGGCGTGCATGTTATGCGGTAGTGTTGAGTTGGGGCGCGACATCAAGAGGGTGTGCGCGGGGCCGTGGGGCCCTGCATAGGATAGCTCGGGGCGTGTGTTAGACCCCTTTCTAAAATTTTGAGTCTTGTCGTTTTATTTTTAAAACTGCTTTAAATTGTCTTTTCCGCTGCATATTTTATATTGAGGATTTCGTGTTCCCTCTTTGGAGCGCGAGTTGTTTTTGAATCGAGTTGAAAATTTTTATACATACAAATGTTCTTTTGAATATGATTTAAAAATGAAAGTGGTATAAAATTAAGTGTGTTCTCGTCAAGTCTCTTTGTGTCATAGTGTGTAGACGTAATGAGCGCACCGGGAACGTGTGGGTTCGTGGGGCGTTACAATTTTTGTGAAGTTTTTGAAGAGGAATCCGAGAGTAAGGAGTTTGATAATGCTCATGGTAGGCATAGTGAAAACAAGGATTTGAGTCATGTGAAGATGTCTATTTCATCCTCTAATGGCTCATGAATGACAATGTGTTTTTGGATTGGGTGGAGAAAGTGTTTGATTACTACAATTACTCTAAGAAAGTGAAACTACAACTAGTGTCTCTAGAATTGATCAGATATTTTAGTTTGTGGTAGGACAACTTGAAGGCCCAAAGAAGGTGTGAGAGAGATGATCCTATTGTGACTTACAGAGTTATGAAATCTTTGATGAGGAAGAGATTTGTATCGATCCACTACAAGCAAGAGTTATTCTTGCAAATGTAAAGCTTGAAGCAAGGATCATAATCGGTCAAGCAGTATTTAACCGAGTTTGGAACTCTTAGATAAGGAGTGAGATAGAAGAACCCGAGGAACAAATGATTGCTAGGTTCATAAGGAGTCTACAGAATGAGATTGGCAACGTTGTAGTGTTACAAGTTTTGGATACCATGGATGTGGTTGTCCAACTTGCCTTGAAGTGGAAAGGCAAGTGAAGAGGAAAGGCAAGGGAGTTGGTGCCTGAACTTATCCAAAAATTGAGAATTCTTTCAAGCCACCACCTAAAGTGGATGATGCGAAGCCTCAAGTAAAGGGTTGGCCTCCAAAAGTAGTGGAGAGCAAGAGTGTAGTTGGAGGAACCACTCAACTGAGAGCAAGCGCAATTAAGTGCTTCAAGTGCCTATGACTGGGGCACATTGCTTCGCAATGCCCCAATAGGCAGGTGATGATTCTTAAAGAGGAAACCGGTGGAGTTGAGAGCAAAGATGAAGGACCTAGTGAGGACACCGAGCCATATGAGGAGGTGATTCTTCCTCAAGAAGGACCATTATTGTTGGTTGTGCATCGGGTCATAACTACTCAAACCATCAATGAGAATTGTCAACGAGAGTGCATCTTCCATAGTCGATGCTTGGTTAAGAAAAAGGTGTGCTCCTTTATCATCGATGGGGGGAAGTTGTGCTAATGTCGCCTCTTGTGACCTCGTGAAGAAGTTAGGACTAGGAACTATGTTACAGCCAAGCCCCTGCTCGGTCACTAAAATGCATGAAAGGATCGGTTAGGCCCTCGGATCTCGGCCAAGCCGAGAAACCCT
>CM039523.1:9006066-9166948 GCA_022433055.1 Begonia peltatifolia
GAAAGGATCGGTTAGGCCCTCGGATCTTGGCCAAGCCGAGAAACCCTTGAGAAAAACAACAAAATGAACGACCAAATGTGCTTGAAATGAAATGAATTTGGTGTGAGATTAGTGGAGTGCGTGCGGTGTGTGATGGTGGTGGTCGTGGTCCAGGTTGATTAGAAATGACAAACTTGTGCAAGCAAACCCGCAAGTCGGCCGAAGAGACAATGTTATGTTCTCGGCAATCACAACCTTTCCATGGAAAGGTTCTCAACTTGGGGAACCGGTTTTGGCTACTTCCTTCCCTTGAAAGGGAGGAGAGAAAAGTGGAACACAAGCTCGAGCAACAACCTTGAGTTGCCAAGCTAGGAGGCTACTCCTAATCGGTTCATGGAACTGAGCACTTACCTTGGAAAGGTGGTGGAAAACTCCCTCGATTTCCTCTTAGAAAATATGCCGATGCTCATTAACTTTTCCAACCAAAATACACACACCAATGCTATGCTTATATAGGCCTAGGATGGAGGGTTTTAGGGCTGTGCTTTGGTCTTCAAAACTTGGTGCAAAGAAGCTTGTAACCGGCTCCAAAGTGTTGTAGTGTGCGGCCGAGATGATGGCAGCCAAGAGATTGATCAATGGCTTGCTGAATGCCATGTCATGGATCCATGTTTCTTCCACAAAAGGTAAAGGGGACAAGCATCTCAAATGGCAGCCTAATGGTGTGGCCAAATCGGGTAACGTTGGCCACCACTTGCGGCACTTCCTCCTTGGCGCGCTTGCGGCCGAGAGTGGCATGTCTTGCATGCCGATTGCTTCTTCAAGTTAAGCCAATCCCGAAACCCTTTCCATCATCTATGCTAACCATTCAATCTAATCCTAAATGCCTAATGCATGCACATAATAATAAGTTAAACAAGAAGGCCAATGTTTGCCCAATAAGTTCAAAATAAAACATTACATAAAAGTTGGCTCGGGAAGACAAATTCCCTTAAGAGCTTCATGATCTTCAAGGGTGGCTTCCTGTGCAAGGATGTGTCTCGGTTGCTCCATGTCTTGAGCCTCCACTTCCCACCTTAAGCTTGCAACTTTCGGCTCCATTGAATCATAACCTGCACAAGAATCAAATGTGTGAGAATGTAGGTTAATTAAAGTGTGTGCTTGGACTTGAGATCGTGTGACGGGCCTCTGGGGCACATCAACATGCGTGGGCAGAGCCGAAGTGAGTGTCGATCGGTAGTGTAAAAATGACAGCGGTGTCAATCGCGAAGGTCGACCTGTCAAACAGAGAGGATTAAGGTGTCGACCTGTGAAAGCAGGTGTCGACTGCTCTCTGAGATGAGCATAGAACTGTCGACCGGTGTTCTCAGTGTTGACTGACGAGAAGACCCGAGAGAAACGTAGTGTCGTCTGGCGTTTTCCTGTGTCGACCGATGCTTACAGATGTCAACTGGTTTTTTTACTTTTATGTTTTAAAAAGTGAAGTTTATTTAAACTGATTTAATCGAGTTTTTCGCTATGAGGCTGTTTAAAATATTTTCAAAACTATAATTTTAAATCGAAGAATAAAAGTTTTAAATTTTATGGAAAAATTTAGGATACGAGTCAACTAGTGAGTAAGTGGCAAACTGGGTCCAAGGTGGACTGGGGCATTATAGAGTGGGTATCAGAGCAGTGAACGAACCGGGAAACAAGTAGGTTTTTCGGGGCGTTACAGATTGTGGTATCAGAGTCAAATGGTCAAGTCGTTCAAAGAATTACCCAACACTACTGACCGCCATGCAACATGCTCCACAAACTATAAGTATTTGTTTATTTTTAGTTAGATTGTGACTAAGATTAGATTACGCTAACCTCGCACAGGAATTAACCCAGATGAATAGACGACCGGGACGACCTAGAGTTTCGAGAGAGGCAGCAAAGTCAGAGAATGATGACAACTTGGCTACGATCAGATGACTGACCGAGTTGGTTGACAGTCGGTCCCAACAATTGGGAATGTTACTAAATAAAGGACAAGGGAGTCATGCAGCAGGTTATAGTGGAGAAAGGTTTAGGAGATTGAAGCCTCTGACATTTGAGGGCTAGATGACAGATCCTACTGCTGCGGAAAGATGAATCCACACCATTGAAAACATGTTCAAGTATGCCAATGTGGAGGAAGGGAATATGGTTACATGTGCGACATTTCACCTATCGAACGACGCTCAGAGTTGGTGGGAGACAGTAGAGGCTACCATAGCTGCCCGGGACTTAACCTGCAAGAGATTTAAAGAGGTGTTTTATGACAAGTATTACAACCGAACTGATGTGCCCCATAGGCCCGTCACAAGAATCTCAAGTCCAAACACACAATTTAATTAACTTACTTTCTCACACACTTGTTTCTTGTGCAGGTAATGATTCAATGGAGCTGGAAATTGAAAGCTTAAAGTGGGAAGTGGAGACTCAAGACATGGAGCAACCGAGACACATCCTTGCATGGGAAGCCGCCATTGAAGATCATGATGCTCTTAAGGGAATTTGTCTTCCCGAGACAAATTCTATGTAATATTTTATTTTGAACTTATTGGGAAAACAGTGGCCTTCTTGTTAAACTTATTATTATGTGCATGCATTAGGCATTTAGGATTAGGTTGAATGGTTAGGATAGATGATGGAAAGGGTTTCGGAGTTGCCTTAATTTGAAGCATCATTCGGGCATGCAAAACATGCCATTCTCGGCCGCGCATGCGCCAAGGAGGATTGCCGTAAGTGGTGGCCAATCTTACCCGATTTGGCCACACCATTGGGCTGCCATTTGAGATGCTTGTTCCTTTACCTTTTGTGGAAGAAACATGGATCCATGACATGGCATTTAGCAAGCCATTGATGATCTCTTGGCTGCCACCATCTCGGCCGCACATGGCCTCACTTTGGAGCTAGTTACAAGCTACAATTCTCCAAGTTTTGAAGACCAAAAGCACAGCCTTAAACCCCTCCATCCTAGGCCTATATAAGCATAGCATTGGTGTTTGTATTTTGGTTGGTAAAGTTAATAAGCATCGGCATATTTTCTAGAGGAAACCGAGGGAGTTTTCCATCACCTTTTCAAGGTAAGTGCTCGGTTCCATGAACTGATTAGGAGGAGCCTCCTAGCTTGGCAACTCAAGGTTGTTTCTCAAGCTTGTGTTCCAATTTTCTCTCCTCCCTTTCAAGGGAAGGAAACAAGAAGAGAGTGGCCAAAATCGGTTCCCCAAGTTAAGAATCTTTCCATGGAAAGGTTGTGATTGCCGAGAACATTACATTGTCTCTTCGGCAGACTTGCGGGTTTGTGTGCATAACTTTGTCATTTCTAATCAACTTGGACCACAACCACCACCATCACACACCTCACTCACTCCACTAATCTCACACCAAATTTCGTTTCATTCCAAAGCATATTTGGCTGTTCATTTTACTGTTTTTCTCAAGGGTTTCGCGGCTTGGCCGAGATCCGAGGGCCTAACTGATCTATTGTGCGTTCTAGTGACCGAGCAGGGCTTGGCCACAACATTTGGTATCAGAGCATAGGAGGGCCCCGTGGAGTGCTAGAAATCAAGTTAGTTTGGTTTTCCAAACTCATTTGGATGGCTGCACCTTAAAGCCTAAAACTGGGTTTCATTGCTCACCTATTTGGGTTATTGATTTGCTTGCGGTTTCTTTGTTTTATTTCCAATTTCTTTTGAGCTAAAATCATCTCTAGCATGTTTCTTGAGTTGTTAAACATCTAAACATGAAGAAATATAAGCCCTTAGACTCCATTTCGTGGCTGCAATTTCCTTCCCCTTTTGCTTAAACAAATGCTAGCCACTTTAGTACTTGTTGTCTTCTTTTCTATTTCGGGAACCACACTTTTTCTTGCTGTGTTTTAACACTTCCAGCACCTCACATGGCTTGTTAAGTACTTAAGCATGCATGTTTAGCTTTAAAATTGTATAGTTAGCTTAATGGTTGCATCGGTTTAAAATGTTTAATGCACTTTGTTAGAAAACCGCATAGTCAAAAGTTTATTGTTGCTTTTGTTAACCGGTTTGTGTGCACTTATATCCGAAATTTACAGCTTGATTTAAATGAATATTTTTATGCATATTGCTCCTTATATCCTCTGCTAAGAATGAATGTTAAGCTTGTCAAATGTTACATGTGATTTGGTTTAGAGTTTGACTAAAAACCGAGACACAATAGCATAAAATTCTGTTTTTGACATTGCCGAGAATAACATGTTATTTTTTGTTGTTGTGATCTGCTTTTTTTTTGCACAAGACCGAGCCTATAACTCTTTAGACCTAAGTTAACATGTTATGTAGCTGAAGCACGTGTTCTTTTTCAGTTTGTTGTAGTTTAAAATTCAAATAGATGCTGTTTTGGTTAAAGAAAAACATACTTTTGCAAAAAACAGTTTTGTGTGCACAAAAATGGCAAGTTTGATGTTGATAGTTGGGACCACTTTGTGCATGGCTGAAAGTTATTCTAAGGCACGAAAATTTGGCTGCATGTTAAACCTAATTTGATGTTTTATGTTGCTCAATTGTTGTTAAATCTCTTGGAGCAAACCGAGGTTAAAACTAGTGCCTCATTTTTAGTGAATTTTTCACACATCCGAGAGTTAGTTAGTATTGTTTATCTTTGATAATTTAATCTAAATTGCATGATCCAAAAGTGATGAATTCCTTTCCTTTCTACTCATTAGTATTTGTTTGTTAGTATTGTTAAAAAAAAACAAAAAAAAAAAAAAACAAAACAAAACAAAGAAAGAATAGAAAACTTAAAGGAGATTAAATCAACTACCTTAGTTAGGTCACCCATCATAATACCCTAAGACTTAAGGTTTAAATATGATTGAAATTCCCTTTCCTAAGACTTAAACATGAAAACAAGAAGTGGATTCCAAATTGGTCCAAACCCAAATATGACCCCAGAACCCAATCCACCGAGCCAGGGCAAGGACATTCCCCAAAAGGAGACTCATACCCATCAAGAAGGAGAGTCAAGTATGCAAAATTAACTAAATGGTTTAAGTGAAATGGTCGGAACCCTAAGTAAACAACATAAAATTTGAACAAGTTATGAATGGACGTCATCCTACCCACTGTAGAGATTCCTCCCAAGACACTATACCTAGGAGACAAAATGACAATCTTAGGAGATGAGTTAGAGACCAAGAGCCCTTAGATGATGAAGCTGAGATTGAGCATTCTAGGGATAGGCACCCAAACTATGACTACGATGAGGATGATGAGTGGACCTTGGATGAAGAAGAGAACTTTCGTCCACCAATTCATAGGAATCATGATGAGTTTAGAAGAGATCGACATAGAAACTGTGATGACCTCCTAAACGTTAAGATACAAATACCCCCCTTTAATGGAACATGCGACGGGACAACATTTTTAGAATGGTTAGAGAAGGTTGAGAGGATTTTTGATTGTTATAACTACTCCGACAAAGTCAACATTCAGTTGGTTTCTATAGAGTTTACCGGCTATGCCTTACTTAGGTGGTTTAATGTAAGGACATAAAGAGCGCGGACTGGATTTAACTCTATTAACACTTGGAGAAAGATGAAATCTATCATGACGAAGAGATTTGTCCCTAGTTATTACAAATAAGAATTGATCATGCAAATACATAACCTCAAACAAGGAAGTCTAACCGTAGAGGAGTACCTTACAGAGTTCGAGCTCAAATTTCGAGGAGAACTAGAAGAACCCGAAGAGCAAACCATAGCTAGGTTTATCCATGGCTTGAATTATGACATTGCTGACGCCGTAGAATTGCACCCCATAGAATCCATGGACATAGTAGTTCAAATGGCCCTAAAAGTCGAACGCCAACTCAAAAGGATGAGGAAAACCACACAATCATTTAAGATTAACCAACTCCCCAAATACACCCCTAAGCCACCTGAGGCTAACAAACCAATGACCAAGGCAGATTGGAAAAAGCCTTTTCAATGACATTGGCCTACCAAAGGATCAACTAGTAAATCAATAAACCCTAAAGGAACAGAGGTCAAGCCTACGAGAGACAACCCCACTGGATAGAGAGCACGCGACCTCAAGTGCTACAAGTGTCACGGCCTAGGTCATTTCATGGCCCAATGCCCGAACTGTCGTGTCATGATCATTAAGGAAGACACTGGTGAGTTCGTAAGTGAAGATGAGTTTGAAGAGGAAGTAGAAGAAGTAGGAAAGGATGAGGACGAGAGTGATTCAATAAAAGAAGTTATTCATGCCCCTAATGGCCCTTTGCTTATGGTGAGAAGACAAGTTCTTATAACCAAGAGTTCAGGAGAGGATTGCCAGCGTAAGAACATCTTCCATAGTAAATGCCTCATCAAGGATAAGTTGTGTTCTCTCATTATTGATGGAGGAAGTTGTGCGAACGTGGCCTCCAAAGACTTAGTGACTAAGTTAGGGTTAGAGACTAATGTTCACCCCCACCCCTATAAGCTTAAATGGTTATATGATAGAGACGATGTTAAAGTCACTAAACAAGTAAGAGTCGAGTTTGCTTTAGGCAAGTATAAAGACGCGGTTCTTTGTGATATTGTGTCTATGAGTGCAAGTCATTTGCTTTTAGACCGACCTTGGCAATTTGACCAAAAAGTAAACAACGATGGACATTCCAACCACTATTCCCTCAAATTCAAAGGCAAAGCTTTTAAGTTAGCACCTATGACCCCTGAGCAGATAGCTAACGATGAAACTATTAAAAGAGAAGAAAAAAATAAAGCGAGTCTCTTCATGACTAAGGCTGAATTAGAAGCATCTGTACTTAGAGGGGATCCTATGATTTTGATACTATACCGAGATAGAGTGATGGAGCTAGGAGACATACCTCACCCCGTTAAAACCCTACTACATCAGTTCCAAGACGTGTTTCCCGAAGATTTACCTAAAGGTTTGCCACCCCTACGTGGCATAGAACACCAAATTGATCTTCAACCCAGAGCTGCCCTACCCAACCGACTAGCTTACCACATGAACCCCGAAGAGACCAAAAAACTACAAGATCAGGTACAAGAATTATTGGGTAAGGGCTACATAAGAGAGTCCATGAGCCCCTGTGCAGTTCCCTCACTATTAGTTCCTAAGAAAGACGACACCATGAGGATGTGTGTCGATAGCCGAACCGTGAACCACATCACAATCAAATATAGATTTCTCATCCCTAGGCTCGAGGACATGTTAGACGAGCTCAGTGGAGCTTCGATCTTTTCCAAAGTGGACCTTAAGAGTGGTTATCATCAGATACGCATGAAGGAAGGAGATGAGTGGAAGACAACGTTTAAAACAAAGTATTGCTTATTTGAATGGATGGTTATGCCCTTCGGGCTTTCTAACGCCTCAAGCACGTTCATGTGGCTCATGCATCATGTACTCAAAGAATACCTTGGTAAGTTCATTGTTGTCTACTTTGACGACATATTAGTGTATAGCCTGGACCTTCCACAACACCTTAACCACCCTAGTACCCTTTTCCATACCCTTAGGAAAGCCAAATTATTTGGGAACCTTAGCAAGTGCTCCTTCGCCCAGGACAAGGTTTATTTCTTAGGTTTTATAATCTCCAAAAATTGTATGGAAGCTGACGAGGATAAAATCAAAGCCATTAAGGACTGGCCTACGCCCAATTCTATATCGGAAGTACGAAGTTTCCACGGGCTAGCCTCTTTTTATAGAAGATTTATCAAGAACTTTAGCTCAATAGCTGGACCCCTTACAGACTGCACTAAGAAAGGGAAAGAGTTTACTTGGACCCCGATCTGTCAAAAGAGCTTTGAGTTAATTAAGGAAACGTTATGTCATTCCCTCGTACTTGCTCTTCCTGACTTCAACAAGGTATTCGAAGTCAAAAGTGATGCGTCAGGAGTTGGAATAGGAGTAGCACTTATGCAAGACCAATGACCCATCGCATATTTTAGTGAGAAGATGAAAGGAGCAGTGTTCAATTATTCTACTTATGATAAAGAGTTTTACGCAGTTATACGAGCATTAGAGCACTGGCAACACTATCTCTTATCGAGGTAATTCGTTATCAACACTGATCATCAAGCCTTATGGCACAGTAAGAGCCAACATAAGCTGAACAAAATGCATGCAAAATGGGTAGAATTTTTAGAGAGGTTTCCATATACCCTAAAGTATCTCAAGGGAGAAAATAATGTAGTAGTAGACACCCTATCTAGGAAGCGCATCCTTTTCACCGAGCTAGCAGTGAGATTTTTTGGATTCAAATGGATTAAGGATAGCTACGCCTCTGACCCTGACTTTGGACCTCATTACGCCCGATGCCTAGACAAGGTTGAAGGAGATTATTGCCTCATGGATGGTTATATGGTCAAAATGAAAAAATTATGCATCCCTCAAGGAAGCTTACGACGATGCCTTGTGAAAGAATCTCATTGTAGGGGCTTAGCTAATCATTTTTGAGAAAAGAATACCCTTGATATGCTGAAGGAACACTTCTTTTGGCCTCAAATGATGAAAGATGTGCATCGCCTAGTAGAGACATGCATAGTTTGCAAGAAATCCAAAAGTAGAGTTCTACCCCAAGGTTTATACATACCCTTACTCGTCCTTTCGCATCCCTAGATTGCAGCCAGTATGGACTTTTTCTTATGACTACCATGGACCGCCCGAGCTAAGGATTCAATCATGGTGGTCGTGGATAGGTTTTCCAAAATGGCACACTTTATTCCTTGTGCCAAGACAGATGACTCTACTTTAACCGCTGACCTATTTTTCAAAGAGATTGTTCACTTGCATGGCATCCCACACTCAATAGTGTCAGATAGAGACACTAAGTTATTAAGCGCCTTCTAGACAACTTTATGGAGAAGGTTGAACACTAACTTGTGCTTCAGCACTTCTTTTCATCCCCAAACTGATGGGCAAACGGACGTTGTCAACAGGACTCTAGGCTCCCTCTTGCGCAGTGTTGTAGGCAAGAAATTGTCTAACTGGGACATCATACTTCCAGGTTTGGAATTTTCCTACAACCCCACCCTTCATTCCACTACTCAGAAATCGCCTTTGAGGTTGCCTATGGGTTTAATCCATTTACACTGTTGGACCTTGTCCCTTTACCTACTAAGGACTTAGCCAACCCATTAGGTGCAAATAAAGCTGAACAAATTAAGAAGTTGCACGAAATAGTGCGAAAGGCTATTGAAAAGAGAATTGAGAGTGTGTGACACGATTCCACCTCGAATGAGTCGTATTTTTTACCCACAAACGAAACAGAAAAACAAAATATAAGCAGAAAACCGAATGCTGTCCGATGAGCAACCTTTTAGGCTCTCGGCATAACGATCTTCCACAAGAAGACGGCAGCAAACGGGACCGGTTTCTGGCCACTCTCTTCGTGTATCCTTCTCTGGAAAAGAGAGGGAAGACGAGTGGAACGATGGCTATTCAAGCAACCTCGGGCTTGAAAGCTCAAGGAGATGAACTCCTTCTCGGTTCTTGACCGAACCGAGGCTTACCGTTCACCAAGCTTCAACTACTTCGGCTGAACACAAAAGGGCTATTTCACATATATTCAACAACCTTTACACACACCAATAGCCATGTATTTATAGATCTAGGGTGGCTGAAGGTTAGAATGGGCTTGGGCTTTGAAATGGGCCACATGGTTGGCCATTCTTAGTCCACTTGCACACCAGATCACTCTTCAAGCTTTGGCTCATTTGTTGCATCAGTGGGCTGCTAAACTCCGGCTCAATTGTTGCTTCTAACCACCATCTAACTTAACATACATCTAATCCTAATGCCTAAGGATGCATGCAATTATAAAACATTACAGGAAGGCAATGTTTGCCAACAAAAACATAAGGCGAATGTTTGCCGAATAAAATTCAATTACAAATTAATTCCGAGGGAGACAAATCCCTTCTTCATGTGCTTCCACCTTTAGTTCCCACGATAGCAAGTGCAAGGGTTGATCCTTGTCATTTGTGCTCGGGTCCCATTCCAAATCCACGAAGAGGCATTCGACACCTGTAATTCCTGCAAAAGAATTGAAGTTGTTAGTTAACAGGTTGGATAACGTTCGTGCCTTGGTTTGTGATCGAGTGACGGTCCTCTGGGGCACATCATCCTCCCCAGGTGATTGAGGATTTGACCTCAAATCCTCAAATGGGGTCACTTCGATGTTATCATTGTCTCCTTTGTATGGTGAGAGATCTTGGACATTAAGAGTGGAGGAAATTCCGTAATCGCCGGGTAGCTCTATCTTATAGGCGTTATTGTTGATTCTTTCTAAGACGTTGAATGGTCCTTCTGCTCTAGGCATCAACTTGGATTTCCTTTTAGCGTGGAACCTTTCTTTCCTTAGGTGCAACCAAACTAAGTTTCCTTCATTAAAGATAACTTCGCGTCGTCCTTTATTAGCGTGTTTGGCGACCTTGATGTTGCTCTTCTCAATGGCTCTGCATACAGTCTCATGCAATTCCTTAATTCGTTCTGCCTTGTCCGCTCCTGATGGATTAACTAAGCCTGTAAAAGGTAATGGGACAAGATCTAACGGTGTGTATGGATTAAACCCATAGGCAACCTCAAAGGGCGATTGCTGAGTAGTGGAATGAAGGGTGCGGTTGTAGGCAAACTTCAAGCCTGGGAGTACTATATCCCAGTTAGACAGTTTCTTACCACAACGGTGCGTAAGAGGGTACCTAGGGTCCTGTTGATGACTTCTGTTTGACCATCAGTTTGAGGATGAAAGGATGTGCTGAAACACAATCTAGTCCCCAACTTTTTCCATAAAGTGGTCCAAAAGGCGCTCAAAAATTTAGTGTCTCTGTCCGACACGATAGAACGCGGTATACCATCGGTCGTGGCACAAGGAAGAAAATGTGCCATCTTGGAGAACCCGTCCACGACCACCATTATAGAGTCCTTATTCTGGGCGGTCCGTGGTAGTCCTAAAACGAAGTCCATACTAACCTCTACCCAAGGGTGTGATGGGACGGGTAAGGGCATATATAAACCTTGAGGCAGAACTTTACTCTTAGCCTTCTTGCAAATCACACATGTCTCCACCATGCGATGCACATCTTTCATCATGCGAGGCCAATAGAAGTGTTCCTTAAGCGATTCTAGGGTCTTTTTCTCGCCGAAGTGACTTGCTAGGCCTCCGCAATGAGCTTGTTTTACTAGGCATCTTCTTAAACTGCCTTGGGGAATGCACAACTTTCCCGCTTTAAGTAAATAGCCATCCATGAGGCGATATTCGCCTTCGGCCTTGTCCATACACTTGATGTAATAAGGGCCAAAATCAGGGTCGGTTTCATAGGTCTCCTTAATCCATTCAAAGCCAAAGAACCTAACCCTTAATTCGGTGAATAGAATGCGCTTTCTAGAGAGGGCATCAGCCACGACGTTATTCTCTCCTTTCAAATACTTAATGGTGTAAGGAAACCTTTCTAAGAACTCCACCCACTTGGCATGTCTCTTGTTGAGCTTGTCTTGACTCTTGATATGTCTTAGGGCCTGGTGATCAGTGTTGATAACAAATTCTCGAGGTAAGAGGTAATGCTGCCAATGTTCTAAAGCACGTATAACTGCATAGAACTCTTTGTCGTAGGTGGAATAATTTAGTAGGGGTCCTTTCAACTTTTCGCTAAAGTATGCCACGGGTTTGCCATCTTGCATAAGCACTGCTCCTTTGCCAACTCCAGATGCATCGCTTTTGATCTCAAAGGCCTTGTTGAAATATGGGAGGGCAAGTACGGGGGAATGACATAATCTATCTTTAATAAGGTCAAAGCTCTTTTGGCACGTTGGGGTCCAAGAGAACTCTTTCCCTTTCTTAGTGCAATCGGTAAGCGGAGCAACTATCGAACTGAAGTTCTTAATGAATCTTCTACAAAACGAGGCGAGCCCGTGAAAGCTGCGTATTTCTGTGATGGAATTCGGTATAGGCCAATCCTTGATGGCGTTGATCTTTTCCACGTCCGCTTCCATCTCGTCTTTTGAGATGACAAATCCTAGAAAGTACACCTTGTCCTGTGCGTAAGAGCACTTCCCTAAGTTACCAAATAGTTTAGCCTTTCTAAGGGTCTGGAAGAGGGAGTTAAGGTGGGAGAGGTGTTGAGTGAGATCCACTCTATACACGAAGATGTCATCGAAGTATACCACGATAAACTTTCCTAAGTACTCTTTAAGCACATGGTGCATGAGTCTCATGAACGTACTTGGGGCGTTAGATAAACCAAAAGGCATCACCATCCATTCGAATAATCCATATTTTGTCTTAAAGGCTGTCTTCCACTCGTCACCTTCTCTCATCCTGATCTGATGGTATCCGCTTTTAAGATCTATTTTAGAGAAAATGGAGGCTCTACTGAGCTCATCCAACATGTCCTCGAGCCTGGGGATGGGAAATCTATACTTGACAGTAATTTGGTTAATGGCTCGACTATCGACACACATCCTCATGGTGCCGTCTTTCTTAGGAACTAATAAGGAGGGTACTGCACAGGGACTCATGGACTCTCTATGTAACCTTTATTCAAAAGTTCTTGTACTTGGTCCTGCAGCTTCTTGGTTTCTTCGGAGTTCATTCGGTATGCTGGTCTATTAGGCAGTACAGCTCCGGGTAGGAGATCAATTTGGTGTTCAATGCCACGCAAGGGTGGTAGACCTTGGGGCAAGTCTTCTTGGAATACATCTTGGAACAGGTTAAATAAAGTTTTAACAGCTTGAGGAATAACTCCTAATTCTATAATTCTATCTCGAAAAAGTACCAAAATCAGGGGATCTTCTCTACGCACAGACGTTTCTATCTCTTTCTTAGTCATGAATAAAGTAGCCTTATCTTTAGCTTCCTTTCTTGCGGCGTCATCTCTAGATATTTGTTCGGGGGTCATGGGAGCGAACTTAAAGATCTTTCCTTCAAACTTAAGGGAATAATAGTTAGTGTAGCCGTCGTGGTTTACCCGTCGGTCAAACTGCCAAGGTCGGCCTAGGAGTAAATGACTTGCACTCATAGACACAACATCGCAGAGGACCGTGTCCTTGTACTTCCCGAGGGCAAATTCAACTTTCGCTTGCTTGGTAACCTTGACATCATCTCTATCATCTAGCCAACGTAACTTGTAGGGGTGGGGGTGAGTGTTGGTCTCTAGGCCTAACTTTGTTACTAACTCTGTGGAGGCTACGTTAGCACAACTACCTCCGTCTATAATCAGGGAACATAACTTCTCCTTGATGAAACACCTGCTATGGAAGATGTTCTCGCGCTGACAGTCTTCTCCAAAATTCTTAGTGACAAGAACACGTCTTCTTACCATAAGCATGGGTCCTTCAATGGCGTGGACAACTTCCTCTTGGGAGTCACTATCCTCTTCATCTTCTTTTATACCTTCTTGCTCGTCTTCGCTCGTAAACTCTCCAGTGTCCTCCTGGAGGATCATCATTCGTCTATTAGGACACTGAGCCATGGAATGACCCAAGCCATGACACTTAAAGCATTTAAGGTCTCGCGATCTAGGGGAATTGGCACTCTCTACTAAGGTCTTGTTGCTTGATTCTTTGGGTGGCCAACTACATGTAAACGGTTTCTTTCCCTCAGCTTTGGTGAAAGTTTTGTTTGGTTCTGGTTGCGGAGGGGTGATCTTAGGGGTAGTCTTGAGCGGAAATTTCTGGGTGAAACTAGCTTTTCTCTTCCTACTAAGTTGTCGCTCTACTTTCATAGCCATTTGTACCACCGCGTCAAGGGATTCTAGGGGATGCAGCTCAATAATGTCTCCTATATCTTGTTACAATCCTCGAATAAATCTTGCAAGTACTTGCTCTTCAGGCTCATCCATATCGCCACGAATCCTAAGGGTCTCAAACTTAGTAAGGTATTCTTCAACAGATCGACCTTCTTGTCTCAGGTTTTGGATTTGTAAGAATAGCTCTTGTCGGTATTGGCTAGGTATGAATCTCTTAGTCATGAGGGACTTCATCACTCTCCAAGTGGTGACAGGGTCGTCTCCTATCTTCTGTCTTTGGGATTTAATGTTGGCCCACCAGAGGGCTGCGTATCCCGTGAGCTCAATCGAAACTAGCTGGATTTTAACCTTATCTGAATATTCATAGTAATCTAAGACTTTCTCCACTTTATCTATCCAATCTAGGAAGGTGTTACCGTCGAACGCGCCATTGAATGACGGAACATGCAACTTGATGTTCCTAAGATCATCTAAGTCCTTTCTACGGCTAGACCTGAAATTCTCTTCTTCATCTAGGGTCCACTCATCATCATCATGATAGTCAAAGTCTTGGAACCTCCTTCTTGGGTTAGGTGGCCTCTCACTCATTGGGGAAGAGTCCTGGTCAGGAAATCTCCTAGGAAGGTATTCAGTTCTCCTAGGGTTATCAGGTCGCATCCTAGGAAGGTCATCTCGAGAGGGCTCCCTAGAGTTAATATTATTGAGGTTATCTATTATGAATTCATACCAAGGGTTAAGTCTTTGAGTTGTTGGCTTAGATTACTAACTTCTCCATTAAGTCCATTTAGTTGTCCTTGAAGGCTGGACTCTCCCTCTTGATGGGTACGAGTCTCGGGTTGGGGAAGGTCCTTACACTGGTTTGGTTCTTGAGTCATAGTATCGGGGTTTAATTCTCGGTTGAGTGCACTCCTAGTCTTCATGTGACTTCCTAAGGTTATAGGAAAAACATGTGTTGTTACGCTAGATTGTCCCTAAGTGTTAGAAAGGAGGGAAAAATTTAGTGGATCCCGAATGCTTAAACTTGGAACGCAAATTTGAGGGCTTAAATGGCTGTTTTGTGCAACGTGGAGTGGTTGTCACAGACAAAGCGTGTGACAAGAGTCGTAGAGCTTTGAGAGAGCTTCGAATCGGTATCTTACGGGCAAAAATCTGACGTCCGTAGCAAAAGTTATGATCGTTTTAAGTTCAATGGGTCAAACCTACCAAAACAACAAGCAAACTAGGCATAAAATTTTACCAAGGTATTACATATTCTGATAAACATGTTTTTCCTTTAGTGTTTATATCATGCATCAACTCAGTTATCATTAAACCACACAGTAAAGATATAATAACATAATCACAGATTAGGCAAGTAAACAAAGTATTCTGCAAAGTGTTAGCTAGCATAGAATGAGACAGCAGACAACATAATCAGCACAAAAATAGTATTAAATCACCAGGTACAAAGTAGCAACAGAATGGTTGTTCCGAATAAGGTAATAACACTATCTGCTACATAGCACACCCATATGCATAATAACATAAACGTACAATACCAGTGGTCCAGCAATAGACACCTACCACCTGCACCTACCCTCTAACAGCAGCTAGGCTGTAGGGTGTTCTGTCCTCACCTGCACCTACCCTCAAATAGCAACCAATCAGTTGAGTAAGACTTGTGCAGAAAACACAATACGATTTTTAAATTTTGAACATACGATTATGAACATACGAATACGAATATGAAACATAAATGGTTTCGAGTTTCTGGTTTTTACATTTTGTCTAGTAATAACATATCTACGATAGTGTTCAAGCTTATCCTTATATGTTAAACACAAAATTAATAGAAGCGGTTTCTGCCTTGTTCAAAACCAACAAACCAGAGAAGAAATGAAAAGTTTGCAGACATTCAGGGGAAGCTATCCATGGCTCTGATACCACATGACACGATTCCACCTCGAATGAGTCGTGTTTTACCCACAAACGAAACAGAAAAACAAAATATAAGCAGAAAATCGAATGCTGTCCGATGAGCAACCTTTTAGGCTCTCGGCATAACGATCTTCAGCAGGAAGACGGCAGCAAACGGGATCGGTTTCTGGCCACTCTCTTCGTGTATCCTTCTCTGGAAAAGAGAGGGAAGACGAGTGGAACGATGGCTATTCAAGCAACCTCGGGCTTGAAAGCTCAAGGAGATGAACTCCTTCTCGGTTCTTGACCAAACCGAGCCTTACCGTTCACCAAGCTTCAACTACTTTGGCTGAACACAAAAGGGCTATTTCTCATATATTCAACAACCTTTACACACACCAATAGCCATGTATTTATAGACCTAGGGTGGCTGAAGGTTAGAATGGGCTTGGGCTTCAAAATGGGCCACATGGTTGGCCATTCTTAGTCCACTTGCACACCAGATCACTCTTCAAGCTTTGGCTCATTTGTTGCATCAGTGGGCTGCTAAACTCCGGCCCAATTGTTGCTTCTAACCACCATCTAACTTAACATACATCTAATCCTAATGCCTAAGGATGCATGCAATTATAAAACATTACAGGAAGGCAAATGTTTGCCAACAAAAACATAAGACGAATGTTTGCCGAATAAAATTCAATTACAAATTAATTCCGAGGGAGACAAATCCTTTTTTCATGTGCTTCCACCTTTAGTTCCCACGATAGCAAGTACAAGGGTTGATCCTTGTCATTTGTGCTCGGGTCCCATTCCAAATCCGCGAAGAGGCATTCGACACCTGTAATTCCTGCAAAAGAATTAAAGTTGTTAGTTAACAGGTTGGATAAAGTTCGTGCCTTGGTTTGTGATCGAGTGACGGCCTTCTGGGGCACATCAGTGTGGCTAAGCACGTGAACAAAGGTCACAAAGAAGTCATTTTTTGAGCGGGAGACTTGGTATGGTTGCACCTCCAGAAGGAAAGATTTCCTGATAAGAGAAAGTCGAAGCTTCTACCTCGTGTGGATGGACCATTTAAAGTACTTGAGAGGATCAATAATAACGCCTACAAAATCGAATTACCGGGTGAATATGGGGTAACCGCGACTTTCAACGTCTAAGACTTGTCACCCTATAAAGGCGATGAAGATCAGTTCCAAGACCCGAACTTATTGGATTTGAGATCAAATCCACAGTCACCTGGGGAGGATGATGTTCCCCATAGGCCCATCACACGATCTCAAGTCCAAGCACACATTTTAATTAACTTACTTTCTCACACGCTTGTTTCTTGTGCAGGTAATGATTCAATGGAGCCAGAAATTGAAAGCTTAAAGGGGGAAGTGGAGACTCAAGACATGGAGCAACCGAGACACATCCTTGCGTGGGAAACCGCCATTGAAGATCATGATACTCTTAAGGGAATTTGTCTTCCCGAGCCAAATTCTATGTAATATTTTATTTTGAATTTATTGGACAAACATTGCCCTTCTTGTTAAACTTATTATTATGTGCATGCATTAGGCATTTAGGATTAGGTTGAATGGTTAGGATAGATGATGGAAAGGGTTTCGGAGTTGGCTTAATTTGAAGCATCATTCGGGCATGCAAAACATGTCATTCTCGGCCGCGCGCGCGCCAAGGTGGAGTGCCGCAAGTGGTGGCCAATCTTACCCGATTTGGCCACACCATTGGGCTGCCATTTGAGATGCTTGTTCCTTTACCTTTTGTGGAAGAAACATGGATCCATGACATGGCATTTAGCAAGCCATTGATCACCTTTTGGCTGCCACCATCTCGGCCGCACAATGCCTCACTTTGGAGCCAGTTACAAGCTACAATTCTCCAAGTTTTGAAGACCAAAAGTACAGCCCTAAACCCCTTCATCCTAGGCCTATATAAGCATAACATTGGTGTTTGTATTTTGGTTGGCAAAGTTAATGAGCATCGGCATATTTTCTAGAGGAAACCGAGGGAGTTTTCCATCACCTTTTCAAGGTAAGTGCTCGATTCCATGAACCGATTAGGAGAAACCTCCTAGCTTGGCAACTCAAGGTTGTTGCTCAAGCTTGTGTTCCACTTTTCTCTCCTCCCTTTCAAGGGAAGGAAACAAGAAGAGAATGGCCAAAACCGGTTCCCCAAGTTGAGAATCTTTCCATGGAAAGGTTGTGATTGCCGAGAACATTACATTGTCTTTTTGGCCGACTTGCGGGTTTGTGTGCATAACTTTGTCATTTCTAATCAACTTGGACCACGACCACCACCATCACACACCTCCCTCATTGTACTAATCTCACACCAAATTTTGTTTCATTCAAAGCACATTTGGCTGTTCATTTTACTGTTTTTCTCAAGGGTTTCTCGGCTTGGCCGAGATCCGAGGGCTTAACCGATCTATTGTGTGTTCTAGTGACCGAGCAAGGGCTTGGAAGAGATTTAAAGAGATGTTATATGACAAGTATTACAACCGAACAATCCAAGCTATGAAGAGGTTGGAATTCCTATAGTTAAAGCAAACTGGGCCAGTAGCTGAGTACGTTAAGCAGTTTGAATCCTTGTCTCAGTTTGCAAGCCAATTAGTGAGTAATGAAGAAGAAAAAGTACTACAGTTTGTGCAAGGGTTGAAGCCGGAGATATATAAAGGCGTGATATTCTCTGGAACCGAGGGAGTATCGTATGCAAGAGTTGTGGCCAAAGCATTAGAAGTGGAAAATGGGGAAGCCAAATGTGTGAAGCAAGGAGAAGCCACCAAAAGATTCTTTAAGGAGATTGCACCACAGACAAACAGAGGAGGGTCTTCTTCTGGAACCAAGAGGCCAAGTGGCATTGTAAATAATTCGAGAGGAGGAAAGAAACCGCAAATGCAGAATAGGTACTCACAGTGTCCAAAGTGCTTGAAGAGCCATCCAAGAGAATGCTGATAGTTCGCAGGCAGATGCTATAATTGCAATGAAGCTGGTTATATTTCACGAAACTGCACAAAGCTAAGAGTCAACTGGCACTTCACCTGTAATGAGGCCGGTAACATATCTAGGGACTTCCTCGCAGCAAAGAAGGGTCCGATCAAGATGACACCCAGGATCTAGGCTATGATAGAGCCAGAGGGTGAAGATCGGGCAGCTGTTATTTCAAGTACGATACTAGTTGATACGGTGCCTGCATTTACTTTGATAGATTCAGGAGCACCACACTCTTTTGTTACTATGGCTTTTGTGGTGAAAGTAAATTTATGGGCTAAACCAGCCAGGTGTACATATGAAGTGAGGCTACCATCTGGTGAGCGCATGCACTCCGATCAAGTGGTGCGTGACATTGTCATATCGGTGGGGACTAAGAGTATGCCTGTTGATTTGATTTTGATAGGGATAACTGGCTATGATGAGATATTTGGCATGGATTGGTTGTTTCGGCACTACGTAACGATTGATTGCAGAGCTGGAACTGTTGATTTCCAACCCCCAGACGGTGCGAAACATTCGTTGCAAGCTATAAAGAATGTGGAGAAGCTATCTGTAATGGCACCCATCGAAGTTCAGAGATTATTAATGAGTAAGCATTTTTTGCTTTTTTGCAACAATTTTAGATACTCAAGTTCACGTGGAGACAAGATCATAGGATATTGTGGTAGTTCGGGAGTTTCTTGATGTATTCTTGGACATTTTGCCCGGTTTACCCTCAAACTGGGAAGTCGAGTTTGTGATTGACACATATCCCGTTGCAGAGCCAATATCGAAGAACCCTTACAGGTTAGCTCCTTCGGAATTAAAGGAGTCGAAAAAGCAATTGGAAGAACTATTGAAAAAGGGGTTCATACGCCCGAGCTTTTCACCATGGGGCGCACCAGTCCTATTTGTAAAGAAGAAAGACGGATCACTCCAAATGTGTATTGACTACAAGGAGCTGAATAAGCTAATCATAAAAAATAAATATTCACTGCCGACGATAGACGACTTATTTGATCAACTCCAAGGAGCTCAGATTTTCTCGAAGATAAACTTAAAATCGGGGTATTACCAGCAGAAAGTCAGATCACAGGATATACCGAAGATGGCCTTTCGGACAACATACGGACACTATGAATTTTTAGTGATGTCGTTCAGGCTGACAAACGCTCCAGCCATTTTCATGGACCTGATGAATCAGGTATTCCAAAAATATCTAGATAAATTCGTCATTGTATTTATCGACGATATCTTAGTTTACTCTAGTAGTGAAGATGAACATAAAGAGCATTTCAAGATAGTTCTAGAGACTTTGAAGCAGCATCGATTGTATGCAAAATTCTCCAAGTGCGAGTTCTGGCTGGACAAGATCCATTTCCTTGGACATGTAATTTCCGGTGGAGGGATATCGGTGGATCCAGCTAAGATACAGTCGATCAATGAATGGTCTCAACCAAAGAATGTCAATGAGATTCGAAGCTTTCTAGGGTTAGATGGTTATTACAGGAAGTTTATTGAGGGGTTTTCAAATATTGCAGCACCCCAAACTCGTCTGACAAGAAAGGAAGTCAAGTATGTATAGTTAGAATACTGTAAGCACAGTTTCCAGATATTAAAGCAGAAATTGACTACAGCTCTAGTGTCGACACTTCCGGTGGTAGATGAGAAGTTCAGTATTTACTGTGATGCTTCCAGAATCAGATTGGGTTGTGTCTTGATGCAAAACAGAAAGGTGATCACTTATGCTTCAAGGCAATTAAAGCCTTATGAGCAAAATTATCCAACCCATGATTTAGAGTTAACGGCAGTCGTGTTTACCCTAAAGATCTGGAGGCACTATCTTTATGGACAGCAGTGTGAGGTATATTCAGATCACAAAAGTCTGAAGTATATCTTTACTCAGAAGGAGCTGAATATGAGGCAGAGGCGGTGGTTGGAATTTGTGAAGGACTACGACCTGGAGATCAAATACCACCCCGACAAAGCGAATGCAGTGGCCGATGCATTAAGTCAAATTTCGACCTCAGTTTCAGCAATGAATGTCGAGATGTCTAAAGAGTTGAGTGCAGAATTTCAAAGATTTAATGTGGAGCTAGTCTCAAATGTGGCAGTAAAATTATCAGTCATACCTCTGAAGCCGTCAATTTTTGAGAAAATTAGAGAAGCACAACAAGATGACCCAAGGTGCAACGAATTTAGGTCGAGCATAGCATCTAATGACAGAACCAAGTTTAGCTGTTCAGATGATGGAATCCTGAAGTTTTGGAATAAATGGTATGTTTCGAACAATAATCAACTTCGGAATGAGATTTTGTCTGAAGCGCACTCCTCAAGATTTTCTGTTCATCCCGGAAGCACCAAGATGTACAGAGACCTTAGACAACATTATTGGTGGCCTGGCATGAAGAAGTCTGTAGCAAGGTACGTAGAGACATGCTTGATCTGCCAGTAAATTAAGGCTGAGCATCAGAGGCCGGTTGGAAAGTTGCAACCATTGCCGGTTCCAGAATGGAAGTGCGATCAAATATCTATGGATTTTGTTGTCGGGTTACCCCGGATGACAAAGGGATTTAATGCGGTATGGGTGATTATGGATCGTTTAACCAAATCCGCCCATTTTCTACTGGTGAAGATGACATTCAATATGGACCAGTTCGCGAACCTGTACATTCAGGAGATAGTAAGGTTGTACGGAGTACCAATTTCAATTGTGTCAGACAGGGACCCAAGATTCACATCAAAATTTTGGAAGAGTCTGGACAAAGCAATGAGGACACGACTAAATTTCAGTACTGGCTTTCATCCTCAGATCGATGGACAATCTGAACGGGCTATTAAGATTTTAGAGGATATGCTTCGAGCTTGTGTCCTAGAGTTCCAGGGTTTGTGGAGTAAGTATTTACCTTTGGTAGAATTCTCATACAACAACAGCTATCAGGCTACGATAAGTATGGCCCCCTACGAAGCTCTATACGGGAGAAAATGCAGATCACCCCTTTATTGGAATGAAGTCGGTGAAGCTGGCTTGATTGGTCTAGAAATCGTGCAGCAAACGACTGAAAAGATCAAGATTATTCGGCAGCGGATATTGATAGCTCAAAGTCAACAAAAGAGCTACATCGATAGAAGAAGGAGAGAATTGGAGTTTGAAGTAGTTGATGAAGTCTTCCTAAAAATTTTGCCGTTCAAGGGTGTAATGAGGTTCGGGAGGAAGGGTAAGTTGAGCCCAAGATACGTTGGACCATTCCCGATCATAAAGAGAATTGGAAGGACTGCGTACCAACTAGAACTGCCAGCTTCTATGGAAGGAGTTTACAATGTTTTCCACGTGTCGATGCTAAGAAAGTGTCTCAAAGAGTCGTCGCACGTTGTGGTTTAGCAGGAGATTGAAGTACAGTCAACCTTAGCATACGAAGAAAGGCCAGTGGAGAGTTTAGATTATGCAGTGAAGACACTACACAACAAGGATATTCCACTAGTGAAAGTATTATGGCGCAACCATAACGTAAAAGAGGCAATGTGGGAAAGACAACAGGATATGATGGATCGTTATCCGGAGTTATTTAGCTAACAAATTTTGAAGAAAAAATTTTTGTAAGGAGGGTGGAATGTAACACCCGGAATTTTTCGCTAAAACTAATTTTAGATTTATGTAGTTGTAATTGGCGGAGTTTTGGTCAGAATTCAGAACGGAGAATTTCTACCTCTAAGTAAATGATTATTTTAAGGCTAATGGAGGAGAGAAAAATTTAAGAATCCAACCAGAATCGAACTGTATAACAGATTTATTAAACGGTTAAGGGTTAAAGGTGAAATAGTAATTAGGAATATTATTATTATTATTATATTATTAAAAAAAAAGGAACGTCATCGGTGTTCTCCCTCCATAGCGCAAACTCTCCCCTGTTTCTTCTCCTTTCTCCCGCACGAAGCTTTGGCAATCCTCTCTTCCTGCGACGCTCATCCGATTCCTTCTTTGTATCTTCAAATCTAAGGTATGTTTTACTTAGTTCATAGTAGATAGTTAGTGTGTAAGTTGTTTTTAGCGACAAAAACGAAGTTAGTGAGGGTATTGAGTGATTTAGTGAAAACCTAGGGGGGAGATACGGGAAAATTGAACTTAGAGTTGATTTTATCCGTATGTTGGTGCTTACGCTAGAACTAAGAGTAGGTTATGAGATTTGATGGGAAAGATTGAGTGGTTGATTAGCCGAATATACGAATTGTGGAACGGTGTCTGTTCGGCCACATTCGGCCAAGTTAGGGATGTCCGATTAGGAAATGGATGGGACCATTGGAAACCAGATGTCCTGTGGAGTTTGTACCACTTTTGATCGTCCAATTCTGACGAGTATTGGAGAAGTTATAAATTTCTGAAGTTGGTAGGAAATGGAGTTGGATTTCAGGTTTAGTGGAGAGTTTTGGTTTTGTACGAGTTATGACTTTCAGGTTAGGATACGAGTTAGAATTGATGAATGTGTGATTTTATAGGTATTCCCAGTTAGCGTACGAAGTTGCAAAGTGCGAGTAACTTCAAGGACGCTAGGTAATTATTGGAATGTATATGTTTTGCTTTCGGGCCTACGCCATGGAACGGTAGGATTGCTTGTTTGTTTTGATTGTTTGTTTTGTTGTTTGGTCAGTTGGTTATGTATATGTGTTGACATGCATCACAGTTTTAAATTATGAAAGAACGAGTTTTGAGCATGTTTTGAATTGTGCATATGAAATGTAATCAGATAAGAAAAGATGCCACGTATGGGAATGCCTTGTCGTGAACGTGTTAGTGAGAAAGCACTAGGGGGTTCCCATTGATGAAAGTACGTAAGATGACACAGTTTGTGAATCCCTTGTCGTTAACGTGCTAGTGAGAAAGCACTAGAGGGTTCTATGATCGATGCTGGGAGGAGATTTTGTTTGGTCGTCTCGTGCGTGAGCACAATGTGTGCCTCTAGTCTCGCTCCGTGGGTCATGGTTTGGCTGTTCTGAGTGTGATAGAATGAGTGCCTACTTGACTCACACGCGAAAGTGGAAGATAATTAATAAAAATGAAAGGAAAACGAAACAGAGCGTTGAAACTGCATGTGTTAGGGGTTGAGTTTTGCATTGATTTTCAGTTCATATTCCATACTTGTTAAGCATTAGACTTATATTTTGTGTTCCGGGTTGTAGGTCACGACGAGCTCTCCGGTGAGTTGTTAGGTGATGGGCATGACTAGGATGGTGGTTGGTGACGCATACTATGTGTCGGTACAGGCAGTTTGTTGGGGCGACACAACCATGGTGGGATAGGTTGTGGAATTTTGTAAGCATTTTGTGTTAAACACATGTGTATAGATTTTTAAGGATATATGTTGTGTGGAACGATTAAAGTCGGGATTGGTGTAGGGTTATGTTTTGAAATCACTTGAGGATATTATGTTTTAAAAAAATATAGATTTTTACTTCGTGAATTTAATTGTGGAGGTGTTCGTCCTGTGTTTTTTTTTGAACTAGTGTTATTTTTATACTGCAGGTGCAAAGTGTCGACCGAAGTCTATAACTGTCAACCGGTTAGTGTAAAATCAGTGAGAGAGTTGACTGCGGAGTTCGACTTGCGCGGGCAGAGCCGAAGTAACTGTCGACCCATAGTTGTAGGGGTCAACCGGTAGTGTAAAAATGACAGCGTTGTCGACCATAAAGGTCGACATGCGCGAACAGAGAGGATTAAGGTGTCGACATGTGAAAGCATGTGTCGACCGCTCTCTGAGATGAGCATAGAAATCGACCAGTGTTCACAGTATCGACCGACGAAAAGACCCAAGAGAAACATAGTGTCGCCCGGCGTTTGCCCGTGTCGACCGATAAAAAACCCGAGACAACTCAAGTGTCGACCGATACTTACAGGTGTCGACAGGTTTCTTTACTTTTATGTTTTAAAAAGTGAAGTTTATTTAAACTGATTTAATCGAGTTTTCTGCTGTGATGCTGTTTAAAATATTTTCAAAACCGTCGTTTTAAGTCAAGGAATAAAAGTTTTAAATTTTATGCGAAATTTTACAATACGAGTCAACTAGTGAGCAAGTGGCAAACCAGGTTCAAGGTGGACCGGGGAGTTATAGAGTGGGTATCAAAGTAATGAACGAACCGGGAAACGGGTAGGTTTTTCGGGGCGTCACATTTATGATTTGGACGAAGTTTCTTTCTTGAATGCAAAAATTGTCATGCTGGAAAACACTATCAAATTGATGAATAACGCGTCAAAGCCAACGATGAGAGAAGTATCATGTATTTTCTACGGGGAACACCACGATAATAATTTATGTCCCACTAACCCAAAATCTGAAAATTATGTGGGATATAACAAGAATAACAATCTTTATTCTCAGACAGGTAATCCTGCCTAGAAACAATATCTAAACTTTCTGTGGAATTCTCTGCAGCAGAATGCTACAGCACCAAGCAGACCTACAGAAAACTATTCTCAAAGATTCTCGTAAACAAATCATAGTACGATGCCTTAAGAGAAATCAGAAGATTTTGCCAGAGAATATGTAACACCCCAAGAAACCCCGCGTTCCCGGTGCGCTACAGTGCATCTACACACTACACACACTAACACTTGACATAACTTACTTAATTTAATACATCTTTCGTTTTCAAATCATTTTCAAAAGAACATTTGTGAGTATGAAAAATTTTTGACTCGATTCAAAAACAACTCGCGTCCCCGAAGAGGGAACACGAAATCCTCAACATAAAAACTACGTAGCGAAAAAGAAAACCATTTAAGATAGTTTAAGATAAAACGGTAAGACTCGAAATCTTAGGAAAGAATCCAACGCACCCCTCGAACTACACAATCCGGTGCCACGCACTCACGTCCCCACTTCGACACCCTGCGCGCACCCTCGCGATGCCACACGCGCCAACTCATCGTCACTGTGTCTCGCGCATGCTCACAGCGCCGCGTCGCCCACGCACCCTGCCGTTGTACAGCATGTGCCCCACATGACCCGTGAGTACCCGCAGGGCTGCGTGCCTCGCGCACCTGCGACCACGCCGCACTCCCACGCTCATCTACACTTCTCTAGCATTCACTGTACACACCTCAACCTATTCCATATCCTTTCGACTCTCAACCCCTCTCCCGAAATTTCAGCAGAGTAACACCTAAAAACTACCTATCCTAAAAATTAAAAACTCTGCACACAGTTCACCAAAAAATTAAGAGTATTTATCTATCCACCATCCAGAGAAATCACCATAATAAAATCAGAGTATGAAGACAACAAAAATCCATCAAATGCAAATGAAGAAAATTCACAGTATAGAGCAATACTATACTCTAACATATAAAAATACATACGCGTCTCCAAAACGGTTGCAGCCATGCCCCTGCTCGGTCACTAGAATGCACGAAAGAATCGGTTAGGCCCTCGGATCTCGGCCAAGCCGATAAACCCTTGAGAAAAACAACAAAATGAACGACCAAATGTGCTTGAAATGAAATGAAATTTGGTGTGAGATTAGTGGAGTGAGTGAGGTGTGTGATGGTGGTGGTCGTGGTCCAGGTTGATTAGAAATGACAAACTTGTGCAAGCAAACCCGCAAGTTGGCCAAAGAGACAATGTTTTGTTCTCGGCAATCACAACCTTTCCATGGAAAGGTTCTCAACTTGGGGAACCAGTTTTGGCCACTTCCTTCTTGTTTCCTTCCCTTGAAAGGGAGGAGAGAAAAGTGGAACACAAGCTCGAGCAACAACCTTGAGATGCCAAGCTAGGAGGCTACTCCTAATCGGTTCATGGAACCGAGCACTTACCTTGGAAAGGTGGTGAAAACTCCCTCGGTTTCCTCTTAGAAAATATGTCGATACTCATTAACTTTGACAATCGAAATACACACACCAATGCTATGCTTATATAGGCCTAGGATGGAGGGTTTTAGGGCTGTGCTTTGGTCTTTAAAACTTAGTGCAAAGAAGCTTGTAACCGGCTCCAAAGTGTTGTAGTGTGCGGCTGAGATGATGGCAGCCAAGAGGTTGATCAATGGCTTGCTGGATGCCATGTCATGGATCCATGTTTCTTCCACAAAAGGTAAAGGGGACAAGCATCTCAAATGGCAGCCCAATGGTGTGGCCAAATCGGGTAAAGTTGGCCACCACTTGCGGCACTTCCTCCTTGGCGCACTTGCGGCCGAGAGTTTCATGTCTTGCATGCCCGATTGCTTCTTCAATTTAAGCCAATCCCGAAACCCTTTCCATCATCTATCCTAACCATTCAATCTAATCCTAAATGCCTAATGCATGCACATAATAATAAGTTAAACAAGAAGGCCAATGTTTGCCCAATATGTTCAAAATAAAACATTACATAAAAGTTGGCTCGGGAAGACAAATTCCCTTAAGAGCTTCATGATCTTCAAGGGTGGCTTCCCATGCAAGGATGTGTCTCAGTTGCTCCATGTCTTGAGCCTGCACTTCCCACCTTAAGCTTTCAACTTCCGGCTCCATTGAATCATAACCTGCACAAGAATCAAATGTGTGAAAATGTAGGTTAATTAAAGTGTGTGCTTGGACTTGAGATCGTGTGACGGGCCTATGGGGCACATCATCCTCCCCAGGTGACTTTGAATTTGACCTCAAATTCGATAGGTTCGGGTCCTGGAACTGATCTTCATCGCCTTTATAGGGTGATAAATCTTGGACGTTAAAAGTCGCGGATACTCCATATTCACCCGGCAATTCGATTTTGTAGGCGTTATCATTGATCCTCTCAAGTACTTTAAATAGGCCATCCGCACGAGGTAGAAGTTTAGACTTTCTCTTATCAGGAAATCTTTCCTTCCGAAGGTGCAACCATACTAAGTCTCCTGCACGAAAAATTACTTCTTTGCGACCTTTGTTCACGTGCCTAGCCACACTCTCATTTCTCTTTTCAATGGCCTTTCGCACAGTTTCGTGTAACTTCTTAATTTGTTCGGCCTTATTTTCACCTGATGGGTTTGCTAAGTCCTTAGTAGGTAAAGGGATAAGGTCTAACGGTGTAAATGGATTAAACCCATAGGCAACCTCAAAGGGCGTTTTCTGAGTAGTGGAATGAAGGGTGCGGTTGTAGGAAAATTCCAAGCCTGGAAGTATGATGTCCCAGTTAGACAATTTCTTGCCTACAACACTGCGTAAGAGGGAGCCTAGAGTCCTGTTAATAACTTCCGTTTGCCCATCAGTTTGGGGATGAAAAGAAGTGCTGAAGCACAACTTAGTCCCCAACCTTCTCCATAAAGTGATCCAGAAGGCGCTTAAAAACCTAGTGTCTCTATCTGACACTATTGAGTGTGGGATGCCATGCAGGCGAACAATCTCCTTGAAAAATAGGTCGGCGGTTAAAGTAGAGTCATCTATCTTGGCACAAGGAATAAAGTGTGCCATTTTGGAAAATCTATCCACGACCACCATGATGGAATCCTTAGCTCGGGCAGTCCGTGGTAGTCCTAAGACGAAGTCCATACTAACTGCAATCCAGGGGTGTGCAAGGACGGGTAAGGGCATGTACAAGCCTTGGGGTAGAACTCTACTTTTGGCTTTCTTGCAAACTATGCACGTCTCTACCAGGCGATGCACATCTTTCATCATGTGAGGCCAAAAGAAATGTTCCTTTAACATATCGAGGGTCTTCTTTTCCCTGAAATAATTGGCTAAGCCCCCACAATGAGCTTCTTTCACAAGGCACCGTCGTAAGCTTCCTTGAGGGATGCATAATTTGCCTGTTTTGACCAAATAACCATCCATGAGGCAATAATCTCCTTCAACCTTGTCTAGGCATCGGGCGTAATGAGGTCCAAAGTCGGGGTAAGAGGCGTAGCTATCCTTAATCCATTCGAATCTAAA
Organism: Begonia peltatifolia; assembly: GCA_022433055.1. Lineage (NCBI taxonomy): Eukaryota > Viridiplantae > Streptophyta > Magnoliopsida > Cucurbitales > Begoniaceae > Begonia > Begonia peltatifolia. Next base: position 9,034,529 of record CM039523.1, read on the forward strand.
AAATCTTACTGCTAGCTCGGTGAAAAGGATTCGCTTCCTAGCTAAGGCGTCGGCTACTACATTATTCTCTCCCTTGAGATACTTAAGGGTATAGGGAAACCTCTCTAAAAATTCTACCCATTTTGCATGCCTCTTGTTCAGCTTATGTTGGCTCTTAATGTGTCGTAAGGCTTGATGATCAGTGTTGATAACAAATTCCCTCGATAGGAGATAATGTTGCCAGTGCTCTAATGATCGTATAACTGCGTAAAACTCTTTATAATACGTAGAATAATTGAGCACGGCTCCTTTCATTTTTTCACTGAAATATGCGATGGGTCGTTGGTCTTGCATAAGTACTGCTCCTATTCCAACTCCTGACGCATCACTTTTGACTTCGAATACCTTGTTGAAATCAGGAAGAGCAAGTACGGGGGAATGACATAACTTCTCCTTAATTAACTCAAAGCTTCTTTGGCAATTCGGGGTCCAAGTAAACTCTTTCCCTTTCTTAGTGCAGTCTGTAAGGGGTGCAGCTATTGAGCTAAAATTCTAGATAAATCTTCTATAAAAGGAGGCTAGCCCATGGAAACTTCACACTTCCGATATAGAATTGGGTGTGGGCCAGTCTTTAATGGCTTTGATTTTATCCTCGACGGCTTTCATGCCATTTTTGGAGATTATAAAGTCTAAGAAATAAACCTTGTCCTGGGCAAAGGAGCACTTGCTAAGGTTCCCAAATAATTTGGCTTTCCTAAGGGTATGGAAAAGGGTGCTAAGGTGGTTAAGGTGTTGTGGAAGGTCCATGCTATACACTAGTATGTCGTCAAAGTAGACAACAATGAACTTACCAAGGTATTCTTTGAGCACATGGTGCATGAGTCGCATGAACGTGCTTGGGGCGTTAGAAAGCCCGAAGGGTATGACCATCCATTCAAACAAGCCATACTTGGTTTTAAACGCTGCCTTCCACTCATCTCCTTCCTTCATGCGTATCTGATGATAACCACTCTTACGGTCCACTTTGGAAACGATTGAGGCTCCACTGAGCTCATCTAACATGTCCTCGAGCCTTGCTCGGTCACTAGAATGCACGAAAGGATCGGTTAGGCCCTCGAATCTCAGTCAAGCCGAGAAACCCTTGAGATAAACAACAAAATGAACGACCAAATGTGCTTGAAATTAAATGAAATTTGGTGTGAGATTAGTGGAGTGAGTGAGGTGTGTGATGGTGGTGGTCGTGGTCTAGGTTGATTAGAAATGACAAACTTGTGCAAGCAAACCCGCAAGTCGGCCGAAGAGACAATGTTATGTTCTCGGCAATCACAACCTTTCCATGGAAAGGTTCTCAACTTGGGGAACCGGTTTTGGCCACTTCCTTCTTGTTTCCTTCCCTTGAAAGGGAGGAGAGAAAAGTGGAACACAAGCTCGAGCAACAACCTTTAGTTGCCAAGCTAGGAGGCTACTCCTAATCGGTTCATGGAACCGAGCACTTACCTTGGAAAGGTGGTGGAAAACTCCCTCGGTTTCCTCTTAGAAAATATGTCGATACTCATTAACTTTGCCAACCAAAATACACACACCAATGCTATGCTTATATAGGCCTAGGATGGAGGGTTTTAGGGCTATGCTTTGGTCTTCAAAACTTGGTGCAAAGAAGCTTGTAACCAGCTCCAAAGTGTTGTAGTGTGTGACCGAGATGATGGCAGCCAAGAGGTTGATCAATGGCTTGCTGAATGCCATGTCATGGATCCATGTTTCTTTCACAAAAGGTAAAGGAGACAAGCATCTCAAATGGCAGCCCAATGGTGTGGCCAAATCGGGTAAAGTTGGCCACCACTTGCGGCACTTCCTCCTTGGCGCACTTGCGGCCGAGAGTTGCATGTCTTGCAAGCCCGATTGCTTCTTCAAGTTAAGCCAATCCCGAAACCCTTTCCATCATCTATCCTCACCATTCAATCTAATCCTAAATGCCTAATGCATGCACATAATAATAAGTTAAACAAGAAGGCCAATGTTTGCCCAATAAGTTCAAAATAAAACATTACATAAAAGTTGGCTCGGGAAGACAAATTCCCTTAAGAGCTTCATGATCTTCAAGGGTGGTTTCCCATGTAAGGATGTGTCTCGGTTGCTCCATGTCTTGAGCCTCCACTTCCCACCTTAAGCTTGCAACTTCCGGCTCCATTGAATCATAACCTGCACAAGATTCAAATGTGTGAGAATGTAGGTTAATTAAAGTGTGTGCTTGGACTTGAGATCGTGTGACGGGCCTATGGGGCACATCAAAAACACTACAACCACTCTATACAATCTTGTACAACCGACGTCTATACAAACTCCTCTATCTGCATAAACACCCGACGAAAAAAATAACAACCCAATGCATCTCACCGTCACCTACCACCACCACGGGTCGGGTCGCCCTAACAAAATCCGCCATCCGGTGCCCGGTCGCACGCCGCCAACCATCCTATGCCTCAGGACTAGGCTCTCGAGGCTCACCAGCAATATCGTCAGCACCTACACCACAAAACACACAACATAAGCCTAACGCTCAGTAAGTAATGCGATATGAAAGTAAAAGCCGACAATGCAATCCTATCACATGCAGTCTCTACACTCACACTCATGTTGTCATATCTGTTAGGCGTATTGTAGCCGCACCAGGGTAAGGAGGAACCTAATGCCACCCTACACACTGACACATCGCCACCATCCCGGACTCCCCAGCAACGAGGCCTACAAGCTACACACACGCATCACCACACGGCAACCACATCAGGGTAAGGGTGTACCTCGCGCCACACTACACCCTGACACGTCACCCCGTCCCAGCCTCCCCAGTATGGGGCCACAGTTGCCACACACACGTTTCGCGATAGCCCAACCGGCCCACTCCTCGAGCGGAATCCGTGACTGGTGTTGCACCGGCCCACACACTAGTAGGATCCGCGGTATCACTGCCCATCACCCTCACCGCCAACACATTCACGCCGCATGACGGCCCAACTGACCCACTCCTCGAGCGGAATCCGCGACTTGTGAAGCACCGGCCCGCACACTAGCAGGATCCGCGGTACCACCACCACACGTTTCACCATATACTCAAAACATGCTCAAAATCATTTTCATTCACGTTTTTAAAATATGATGCATGTCAAACAATACGCACGCACACCACAATTAATCGCATAAACCCTAAAGTTTTACAGTGTAGGCCCACTTGGGCAAAACGCATGCATGCACTACTTACCTGCGTCCTAAGCTCGCTCGACGCACAGATTCGCCAAAAAGTGTCTCAACCTAAAACACAAATAATCACTCATCAATCTTCGTCTCAAAATTCACCAAATAAGCTAAAAATAACCTTCCTTAATTACACTCATGAAATCCCAACTAAAATGGGTCACTGGTTTGATTCGGCCGAAAACTAACCTAAAGTCCGGACGCGCATAACTTTTGCATCCGTTTACGGAATCGAACGATTCCAGCGGCCATACGTCCCTCTAACAACCTTATTTAACCAACAAAAACAGAATTTAAAACAATTAACCGTAACCCCATCAAAATCCCCAAAAATAGAATTGATTTTATATGGAAAAATGTCTGAAATCTCAACTTCGGTCCAATTTCGCCAACTTCTTCACCAAACATCCACATTTCGGTTTACCAATGCATACATTAATAATTTGGTGGTTCCTAATTAGAAAATAGCATGGGAACACAAGAAAAATCCTCACGGTCCTCTTCCCAAAACTGTGCATTCCTTAACCCGCCCATTGTACTATGAAATTCACCTCTATTCCTTCTAAATCTTAGCACGAAATCTCCAAAACTTAGAAGTAAGAACAACTCCATGCTCGGCCACCAAGGCAGGACAAGACCGAAAGAGAAAACTCTTTGTTTCTCTTTCGGTTCTGTCGCGGGAAGGCCGAGCCACAAACTTGCTCCAGAATACACACACACACTAGATTCTAAAATGCCCCAACAACTGAGCTCTAACCGTCGGCAATTCAAGAACAATCTAGCTTCCACGCTCGGTCGACAGAACCGAAAACAGGGGACGCTTACCTTCGGTCTTTCAACGCGGGAAGGCCGAACCAACTTCTCTCTCCAGCTCGTCGGCACCCCCTTCGTACGGTCGTCGTCCGTCGGCAGCAAGCTCCTCCTTCGGTCAGGCTTGTTCCTCTCGGGCGCTCTGTCGCAGAATCATCGAAGTGGAATGGCTTCTTCATGAAGCCATTCCACTTAACAGATTTCTTTTTTTTTTTATTATTTGTTTATTTAATTTAAACAATAACAATTTACCTAAACGCCCTCACATGTTTTTATCATCCGTAATTCTCGTTGAATTCACAACCTCCCGACTTTAAATTTCGAAAACCATCACAAAAGCAGACTCCGAGTTTTATAACTTAATTCTCCTGTTAAATATTTTTTAAAAACTTCAACCGAACTTAAATTAAAAGTTTCAGAAATTAAATTTAAAAAACCAAAATTTTCGGGTTATTACATCCCCCACACCTTATAAGAATTGTCCCCAAAATTTACGTACCGAATAAGTTAGGATACTGCCGCTTCATATCATCACGCCGCTCCCAAGTAGTTTCCTCTACACCATGGTTGCGCCACATCACCTTATCCAGCGGAATTTCCTTGTTGCGCAGCACCTTCACAGTTGATCCTAAGATCCTCACTAGCTCTTCCTCGTAGGACAGCGTCGGTTGGATCTCTATATCCTGTTGTGGCACTACCTGAGAGGGATCGCGCATACACTTTCTCAGCATCGAGACATGGAAAACATCATGGATGGAATCCATCGACGGAGGCAACTGAAGCTGGTACGCAGTTCTCCCAATCAGCTTGACAATCGGGAATGGTCCCACAAACCGAGGGTTGAGCTTCCCCCGCTTTCCAAATCTTACCACTCCCTTGAACGGCGAGACCTTCAGAAAAACCTCGTCGCCCTAATTTAACTCCAACTCCCGACGCCTCTGATGAGAATAACTCTTCTGTTGACTCTGAGCCGCTTCAATCCACTTTCGTATCACAGAAATCTTGTCGATAGTCTGCTGTAAAATCTCAGGACCTATCAATCGAGCCTCCCCAATCTCATCCCAATATAATGACGACCTGCACTTCCTTCCGTAGAGGGCCTCGTATGGCGCCATACCAATGGTGGACTGATAGCTGTTATTATACGAGAATTCCACTAACGATAAGAACTTACTCCAAGTCGCCTGAAACTCCAACACACAGGCCCTGAGCATATCCTCCAGAATCTGTATAGTCCGCTCTGACTGCCCGTCGATCTGAGGATGAAAGGCCGTACTGAAATCTAACTTGGTGCCCATAGCCTTATGCAAACTCTTCAAAAACTTAGACGTGAACCTGGGGTCTCGATCTGAAACAATCAACACCAGGATCCCATGAAGTTTGACTATCTCCTGAATATATAACTCGGCAAACTGATCCATGGTATAAGTCATCCTTATAGGCAAAAAGTGAGATGACTTCGTTAACCTGTCCACAATCACCCAGATCGCGTCATGGCCCTTGGCAGTCCTCGGCAGTCCCACCACAAAATCCATGGTGATTCGCTCCCAGTTCCACTCTGGTAATAGGCAATGGTTGGAGCATCCCAGATAGCCGCTGATGCTCCGCCTTCACCTGCTAACAGACTACGCAAGTCTCAACATACTCAGTCACTGCTCCTTTCATGTTAGGCCACCAATTGTGCTGCTTCAAATCCCTGTACATCTTAGTGCTTCTTGGATGCACAGAGAAAGAAGTTGAATGAGCCTCTGATAATATATCCCTCCTCAGCTCTTCATCCTTCGTGACGTACCACCTATCCCAAAATTCAAAATCCCGTCCTCTGAATAGCTGAACTCTGAATCAGGCCTGGCCTCCATACTCGCCTTCAGCTCGCTACACTCCGAGTCAGTCTCCTGAATCTGCCTGATCCTGTCCAGGATAGTCGGCCTCAACGACAAGACCGAAAGAGTGGCTGCCAGATCAGAAACTACCTCTAGACCAAAACTCTGCATCGCTGTCACCAACTCAACAAGCACTATCGTAGTCATGGCAGAAGTCGAAGCCATCACCCTACTCAAGGCATCCGCCACCACGTTCGCCTTCCTCGGGTGGTACCTAATCTCCACATCGTAGTCCTTGACCAGCTCGAGCCATCTTCTCTGTCTCAAATTCAGCTCCTTCTGCGTGAAAATGTACCTCAAGCTCTGATGGTCTGAGTAAATCTCCCATTGCTACCCATACAGATAATGCCTCAAAATCTTGAGTGCAAATACAACCGCCGCCAGTTCCAAATCGTGAGTGGGATAATTCTACTCGTAAGCCTTTAACTGCCTAGAGGCATAGGCAATGACTCTCCCACTCTGCATCAAAACACACCCCAAACCAATCCTAGAGGCATCACAATAAATGCAGAACTTCTCTCCTTCCACGGGCAGCGTCAGTACAGGAGCCGTAGTCAACCTCTGCTTCAATTTTTGGAAGCTGTCCTCACACCTGTCGGTCCATTCATACTTTGCATTCTTTCTGGTTAGCCGGGTCAAGGGGGCCGAGATCTTAGAGAACACCTCAATGAATCTCTGATAATATCCAGCCAACCCCAAAAAACTGCGTATCTCGCTAGCACTGGTCGGCCGCGGCCACTCCTTTACATCCTGAACCTTCACTGGATCAACTGAAATACCCTCAGCGGAGATAACATGCCCCAAGAAGTGAATCTTGTCCAACCAAAACTCGCACTTCGAGAACTTAGCATACAGCTGATGCTAGCTCAAAATAGTCAATATAATTCTCAGGTGCACCCTGTACTCCTCCTCACTCTGCGAGTAGATCAGAATGTCGTCGATAAACACAATCACAAACTTGTCCAGGTACTCCCTGAACACCCGGTGCATCAGATCCATGAATGCTGCAGGAGCATTGGTCAACCCGAAAGACATAACCAGAAACTCGAAGTGTCCATACCTCGTCCTAAAGGCTGTCTTCAGTATATCTTTCTCCTTCACCTCTAACTGATGATAGCCGGACCTCAGTTCGATCTTAGAAAACACTCGCGCACCCTGCAGCTGATCAAACAAATCGTCAATCCGCAGCAATGGATACCTGTTCTTCACCGTCAACTTATTCAGCTCCCAGTAGTCAATACACATACGTAGGGATCTGTCCTTCTTCTTGACGAATAGAACTGGCGCTCTCCAGGGTGAAAAACTAGGGCGTATAAAGCCCTTATCCGTCAGTTCCTCCAACTGAGCCTTCAGCTACTTAAGTTCAGTAGATGCTAATCTATATGGGTTCTTGTACACCGGCTCAGCACCTGGCAAAAACCCTGGCAACCCTTGCCCAACAGCCGTGGAACCTGACGAGAAAAGATAGCAGAAATCCTGGCAAGACCTTTACGTGCTTTAAATGTGTAGCTCTCCCCGCCCGGGGGCCAGAAATGAACCTCTCTGGTCCTGTAGTCAATCTCCGCATAATGTCTGAACAGCTAGTCCATTCCTAAGATCACCTCATAACCGCTCATATGGAGTATGACTAGCTCGGCATATAACTGCTTCCTCCCCACTGTCACAACATTGCCCCGCACCACCTGTTCTGAATACAAATGCTCCCCGGATGGCAAGGTCACATCATAATGTCGCTCGACGGGACTGAACTCCAAGTTGGCCTTAACCACAAAGCCCGTCGACACAAACGAGTGCGTAGCGCCCGTATCAATCAAGGTATAAGCTGCCACACTAGAAACAAAAATGTTACCTGCAATCACTGATGGCTGGGCAGCATCATTTGGCTCAAAAAGGGCAAAGACCCTCAGTGTAACTCTGGCTGACGCCCTGCTCGCCGCTGGGCATCTCCTGGCAAAGTGTCCCACCTCATTGCAGTTAAAGCAGCGATTCTGATGCGGCTTCTGGCACTCTCTGGACATGTGGCCCACCTCGCCACAATTATAACACCGCACTGGGCCCGTTCTACCCTCGACTGGGTGGCTCCTTTGACACCTCGGGCACACTGGAAACTGTCCCAACACCTGCAGCCTCTTAGTGCTCCCCTGGCTGCTGCAACTCTCACTAGGCCTCTTCAGCCCTTTCTGCACGGACGCCTCCCCTCTCGCCTGTGGCAGCGACTCTCTGAATAGTCTCCGAGGCTGCTCTCTGGGTACCTCCCGATAACTAGGAATCTTCGCCCGAGCCTCCTCAATGTCAAGCGCCTTCGCTACCACCTCCTCGTACGACATGCCTCGGGTCCCCGCAATCCGCATGCCCATATAAATATCCAGCTTTAGGCCCTACACAAACTAATGTACCTTATTCTCATCGAGGCTCACCAAATGCCCTGCAAACAGCGACAAGGCCTCGAACTGCCGTACATACTCGGCCACAGTGTCGGTCTGCTTCAACTATGCAAAGTCCACCATCTTCTATGTCCTGACAGAATGGCTGAAATACTTGCCGAAAAACACCGACCTGAACTCCTCCTAGGTCATGGCCTCCATTTCTCTCGCGGCCACCACAGTATCCCACCAATGGCTCGCATCCTTGGCAAGATAGAATGCCGCACTAGAAACTCTGTCCTGCTCCTCTACCTTGGCAAAACTCATCATCCTCTCCATGCTCCGTATCCACTCCTCAGCACTGAGAGGATCCGGAGATGATACGTCAAAAGTCGGGGGTCTAAGTCTATGCAGCCTGTCACCCCCTCTGTCAGACAAACCCTGGGCGCTAGACTGACCCTGGTCGTCCCTGCTCATAAACCTCTCCAACTGCTGAGACTGATAGTGGACTAACTCAGTAAGCTGCCGGACGGTATCATCAATGTCGCCCAAAGCTCTAGGAGGCACCTCTCGTCGTGGCCGCCGTCTACCTCCACCCCTTGCCTCTCCTGACATTTTCTACCTTTAACATAAATATAAAGCTCACATTAGTACTACAATAAATTCAAATCTAAACACTTATAGTTGGTGGAGTGCTCCCGTGCAGTGCCTGGCGGTGTTAGGTAATCCTCTGAACGACGTCGACCCCGTGGCTCTGATACCATAACTGTAACACCCCGAGAAACCCCGCGTTCCCGGTGCACTACAGTGCATGTACACACTACACACACTAACACTTGACATAACTCACTCAATTTAATACCCCTTTCGTTTTCAAATCATTTTCAAAAGAACATTTGTGAGTATGAAAAATTTTCGACTCGATCCGAAAACAACTCGCGTCCCGAAGAGGGAACAATAAATCCTCAACATAAAAACTACGCAGCGGAAAAGAAAACCATTTAAGATAGTTTAAGATAAAATGGTAAGACTCGAAATCCTAGGAAAGAATCCAACGCACCCCTCGAACTACACAATCTGGTGTCGCGCACTCACGTCCCCACTTCGACACCCCGCGAGCACCCTCGCGGTGCCGCACGTGCCAACTCAACGTCACTGTGTCTCGCGCACGCTCACAGCGCCGCGTGCCCCACACACCTCTCCGCTGTACAGCACGTCTCCGCGCACGCCCTCACCCAGCGCCGCACGACCCGTGAGTACCCGCAGGGCCGCATGCCTCGCGCACCTGCGATCACGCCGCACTCCCACGCTCATCTACACTTCTCTAGCATTCACTGTACACACCTCAACCTATTCCATATTCGTTCGACTCCCAACCCCTCTCCCAAAATTTCAGCAGAGTAACGCCTAAAAACTGGCAATCCCACAAAAATTTAAAACCCTGAACACTGTTCACCAAAAACTAACAGTATTTATCTATCCACCATCCAGAGAAATCACCATAACAAAATCAAAGTATGAAGACAACAAAAATCCATCAAATGCAAATGAAGAAAATTCACAGTATAGAGCAATATCATACTGTAACATATAAAAATACATACGCGTCCCCAAAACACTACAACCACTCTATACAATCTTGTACAACTGACGTCTATACAAACTCCTTTATCTGCATAAATACCCGACAAAAAAAATAACAACCCAATGCATCTCACCGTCACCTACCACCACTACGGGTTGGGTCGGGTCGCCCTAATAAAATCTGCCATCCGGTGCCCGGTCGCACGCCGCCAACCATCCTATACCTCAAGACTAGGCTCTCGAGGTTCACTAGCAATATCGTCAGCACCTACACCATAGAACACACAACATAAGCCTAACGCTCAGTAAGTAATGCGATATGAAAGTCAAAGCCGACAATGCAATCCTATAACATGCAGTCTCTACACTCACACTCATGTTGTCACATCTGTGACGCGTACTGTAGCCGCACTAGAGTAAGGAGGAACCTAACGCCACCCTACACCCTGACACGTCGCCACCGTCCCGGACTCCCCAGCAATGAGGCATACAAGCTACACACACGCATCACCAAATGGCAACCACATCAGGGTAAGGGTGTACCTCGTGTCACACTACACCCTGACACGTCGCCCCCGTCCCAGCCTCCACAGCACAGGGCCACAGTTGCCACACACACACGTTTTGCGATAGCCCAGCCGGCCCACTCCTCGAGTGGAATCCGCGACTGGTGTTGCACCGACCCACACACTAGTAGGATCCTCGGTACCACTGCCCATCACCCTCACCGTCAACAAAGTCACGCCGCATGATGGCCCAGCCGGCCCACTCCTCGAGCGGAATCCGCGACTGGTGAAGCACTGGCCCGCACACTAGCAGGATCCGCGGTACCACCACCACACGTTTCACCACATACTCAAAACATGCTCAAAATCATTTTCATTCACGTTTTTAAAATATGATGCAGGTCAAACAATACGCACGCACACCACAATCAATCGCATAAACCCTAAAGTTTTACAGTGTAGGCCCACTTGGGCAAAACGCATGCATGCACTACTTACCTGCGTCCTAAGCTCGCTCGATGCACAGCTTCGCCAAAAAGTGTCTCAACCTAAAACACAAATAATCACTCATCAATCTTCGTCTCAAAATTCACCAAATAAGCTAAAAATAACCTTCCTTAATTACACTCATGAAATCCCAACTAAAACGGGTCACTGGTTTGATTCAGCCGAAAACCAGCCTAAAGTCCGGACGCACATAACTTTTGCGTCCGTTAACGGAATCGAACGATTCCATCGGCCATACGTCCCTCTACCAACCTAATTTAACCCACAAAAACAGAATTTAAAAAAATTACCTGTAACCCCATCAAAATCCCCAAAAACAGAACTGATCTGATACGAAAAAATGTCTGAAATCTCAAATTCGGTCCAATTTTGCCAACTTCTTCACACATCCACATTTCGGTTTACGAATGCATACATTAATAATTTGGTGGTTCCTAATTAGAAAATAGTATGGCAGCACTAGAAAAATCCTCACGGTCCTCTTCCCAAAACCGTGCATTCCTCAACCCACCCATTGCACCATGAAATTCACCTCTATTCCTCCTAAATCTTAGCACGAAATCTCCGAAACTTAGAAGTAAGAATAACTCCACGCTCGGCCACCAAGGCAGGACAAGACCGAAAGAGAAAAATCCCTGTTTCTCTTTCGGTTCTGTCGCGGGAAGGCCAAGCCACACACTAGCTCCAGAACACACACACACACACTAGATTCTAAAACGCCCCAACAACCGAGCTCTAATCGTCGAGAATTCTAGAACAACCGAGCTTCCACGCTCGGTTGACATAACTGAAAACAGGGAAAACTTACCTTTGGTCTTTCAGCGCGGGAAGGCTGAACCAACTTCTCTCTCCAGCTCGTCGGCACCCCCTTCGCACGATCGTCGTCCGTCTGCAGCACGTTCCTCCTTCGGTCAGGCTTGTTCCTCTCGAGCGCTCGGTCGCAGAATCATCGAAGTGGAATGGCTTCTTCGTGAAGCCATTCCACTTAACAGATTTCCTTTTTTTATTATTATTTGTTTATTTAATTTAAATAATAACAATTTACCTAAACGCCCTCACGTGTTTTTATCGTCCGTAATTCTCGTTAAATTCACGACCTCCTGACTTTAAATTTCGAAAACCATCACAAAAGCAGACTCCGAGTTTTATAACTTAATTCCCCCGTTAAATATTTTTCTGAAACTTCAACCGAACCTAAATTAAAAGTTTCGAAAATTAAATTTAAAAAACCAAAATTTCCGGGTTATTACCGAATATGCCTGCAAAAGAGACGTAATTCTGCAAAATTTGGCTGCATCCATCAAGAATTTCAAAACTCAAATGGGACAACTAGCTCAATCCATGAACACAAGAAATGCGGGGCAATTACCAAGTGATACGGAAAAGCTGCAAAGACCAAGAAATGAGCCTTGCAAGGCTATTGTATTGAGGAATGGAAGGGAGCTTGAGATTCCAAAAAAACAACCGAGGGTAGAAAATTTCAAGAAATAAGATAAGTTGGTTGAACAAAAGGATTTAGATGAATGAGAAAAGTGTAACTTAGTGACTGATGTTGTAGCTAACTGAAACATCAACAAGGTGAATTGAAAATTCAGAAACCACCACCACCATTTCCCCAACGATTGTAGAAACACAATAAGTACAAGCAATTTAAAAGGTTCCTTGACGTTCGTAAGCAACTTCACATTAATGTACCCTTGGTGGTAGCATTGGAACAAATGCCTAACTATGAAAAATTTATTAAGGATATTTTATCCAAGAAAAGAAGGCTAGGAGAATTTGAAATGGCAGCCATGATTGAAGAAACAAGTTATATCTTACATAATAAGATCTAACCTAAATTGAAGGACCTAGGTAGCTTCACCATTCTATGCACGATCAAACTATTTTGGGAAATCCTTATGTGATTTAGGAGCAAGCATTAATTTAATGCCTATGTTCATCTTCAAGAAATTGGGAATAGGAGAAGCTCGACCTACTACAGTTACTAAGCAACTCACTGATCGCTCTTTAACTTATCCTCAAAGGGACGATAGAAGACATACTCGTAAAGGTAGATAAATTTATTTTCCCAGCAAAATTTATTATTTTGGATTACAAAGCAGACCGTGAAGTGCCGATCATATTGGGAAGACCATTCTTAGCCACAGGAAGAATGTTAATCGATGTTTAAAAAGGAAAACTCACCATGAAAATGAATTATCAACAGGTTACCTTCAACAGTTTAAAAGCCATAAAGTATCCATATGATGAAGAAAATTGTTTTATTATATCAGAAAGAACGAAAACAGAAAAACAAAGCAAATTTCCAGGGGCTATAGAAAATAGTGTGAAGCACTAGTGAGAACGGAAGATAAATCAGAATCTCTTAAGCCATCCATTCAAGACGCACCAACACGAGAGCTTAGCATAAAAAAAATATTTCCAAATGAACATATGTTAAAAATGGAGGTATCTTCAGTGCCATGGTATGTAGATTCTGTCAACTACATTGTAAGTGATATCACTTCTCTTCACATGCAATATCAGAAAAGAAAAAAGCTTTTAAAAGATGTGAAACAATATTTTTGGGATGAACTTTTCCTCTTTCAACGTTGCGCTGACCAACTGTTGAGGAGATGCATTCCGGAGGAAGAAATGGATTCAGTGCTCCAGTGGCATGCAACACCATATGGAGGTCATTATGGAGGTACGCGCACAGCTGCCAAAATTCTGCAATCAGGTTTGTACTATCTACTCTTTTTAAGGACGCTAATATTTTTGTGAAATGCTGTAACAGGTGCCAAAGAGTAATAAATATTACTCGAAAACATAAGCTGCCACTTACTAATATTATGGAGATTGAAATATTTGACGTATGGGGGATTGATTTCATGAGACCATTCCCAATATCTTTTAGTAATCGATACATCATCTTGCCTGTAGACTATGTTTCGAAATAGGTAGAAGCAGTAGCATTGCCAAACAATGAAGGAAAGGGTGTTTTCAAATTTTTACAAAAAAAATATCTTGACTAGATTTAGAACACCCAGAGCAATTATTAGTGATGTAGGATCTCATTTCTGCAATCGATCTTTCAATGGATTATTAAGCAAATATTGAGTTAGACACAAGGTGACCATGACATATCACCCACAAAGTAATGGCTAAGCAGAGGTTTCTAACAAAGAGATAAAAAGAATTCTGAAAAAAGTGGTGAATCCCAATAGGAAAGATTGGTCTCAAAAATTGGATGATGCGTTGTGGACATACAAAATAACTTATAAAACTCCCCTTGGCACTACTCCATACAATTTGATTTACAAGAAAGTCTGTCACTTACCTGTGGAACTTGAACATAAAGTTTACTGGGCAATTAAGACATTAAATTTACATTTATGGGTAGGAAGAAATCGGCTTTTACAGTTGCAAGAATTGAAAAAATTGAGGATGAGTACTTATGAAAATGCTAGAATTTATAAGAAAAAGTAAAGAGACGGCATGACAAAAAGATACAACAGGGGATTTTTGAAAAAGGTCAAACAGTTTTATTTTTTAATTCGAGATTGAAGTTTTTTTCAAGGAAGTTAAAATCTCAGTGGCCTGGCCCCTTTGAAGTGATAGACATTAATCCTTATGGCACCTTGGAATTAAGAGATGAAATAACCGGTCAGAACTTTAAGGTTAATGGCCAGAGAGTAAAGTTATAACTTGGAGAAAAAGTGATAGAAATTTTGTCAATTTTTCTTGAGGACATAACAACAACGTGAAGCATGAAAATGTCAAGCTGAACACTTAAAAAAATCAAGCGCTTATTGGGAGGCAACCTAATTTCTGATATCTCTTTGTTTTTCAGTTAGTTTTGCTCAAAATAATGTTAACGCTAAAATTTTTGTTGTAGCATCACAAATAATCTAAATAAAAATATAATAATGAGTAGAATAAATAGAATTAAATAATTAAGTTTATTTATTAAGCATTTTATTTAACTGCTCTGTCCAGAATTTTTTAGCTGAATTCCATAGAAAATTTTAAAAATTTTCTTTCAAATTCAAAATTCTCGCTTCTTCACCCTATAAACGTTGCAGCAACTCTAGAAAAACTCTCTCCCGAATATTATTTTCCCTTTCCAGATTATCAGAGACAAAGATAAGAACCAACTACTCTGTATAATAACTCGAAATCTAAATCAGAAAAGGAAGACTACAACTCTAGAGAAGTACTTACCTTTCATTTTGTTTTGTATACTATTTTGTTTTGCAGTGAGGACACTGCCAATTTTAAATTTAGGGGTAAGAGAAAAGTGAAGTATCTACTACGTAAGATGAATTGTTAAGAAAAAAAAAATTCTAGAATTTTCCTAACTCCGTAATTATATTAAAGAATTTCATTATCATACATTTAACTAAGAATTATTCGCTTTAATCTAATTTTCCTTCATAAAACACAACCTCCTTTTTAGTTTGCTCAAGGATGTATCCTAATTAAAATTTTCAATTATATTTAGATGTGAACAAATTAATATTACTGAAGAAAATTAGAAATAAAAGATTTCTTGAAAATAATAATAATAACTACAATTTCCTAATCTACTTCCAATCTCGAGTGAGCCCATTGGATACTCGATGGGTAGAATTTAAATAGAGAAACTTTGGGAGAAACTCCGTTGCAATATTATTGACTATACTCTTCTATAATATTTTATGAGTATGTATATTTAAGTGACATACTGAGTAACCAGAGACCTTAATGACCAATGTTGACACTTGCGTAAAAAGGTAGTGTGACTTATAAGAAAAAGTCAATACAATGAAAAAATAATAATAATAAATAAATAAATAAGAGAAACGTTTGAAATCTAATTATCTTCAGAAAGACATTGAATAGTTAGTAATCTATAATATTAACTGTGAATTTTAGTTTTGATGAATGAACTTAGCAAGTTAAAGAAAAAATTGAGCACACACACTTTGAACAATTATTTTATTGAAAAATAAGTATATGTTAATTGACTTTAATTGTGCTATTGAAATTTTCATAAGATTACAAGTTTCGAAACATCTTAGAAATAAGATTGATTTTATTTTGCATCACTCGAGGACGAGTAATGGTTCAAGTTTGAGGATATTTGATAATTCTTAAAATAGAGTTATTTTATCTTATTTTTATTTATTAAAACTTGTGTGATTTGAGTGAATATAAAAATAATTATGTCAAAATTATAGAAATTACCATAGGTTTGTAGCGCCCCGGAAACCCATTTGTTTCCGTATGCTCACTATCACTACTCACCCCTCTGATAACACATCTCTGCAGCGCCCCGGAGTCAACCCCAGACCCGGGTCGCCAACTGTATACTTCACTCATCAAGTTGAATAAAGTTGGTATAAGTTTAAAACTTGTTCCTCCACCTAAAACGACCCAAAAAAAAAAACATTTGAAAACATCGCAAGGGAAAACTTTTGCTAAAATCGACTTAAATAAAAATTCAAGTTTTCTAAAACAGTAAAACGCACTTTCGGTCGACACCTATAGGCACCGGTCGACACTTGACCCACGTTATGCATAGGAGTCGACACCCAAAGGCGTCGGTCTACACTACATTTTTCACTGTTTGCCCAATCGACCCCGACGGTCGACACTTCAGCTTGTAGGTCGACACCTGCATGTACAGGTCGACACATTGAATCTCTCTATCTCCATCGGTCAACACCCCTCGAACTTTCTACACTACCGGTCGACACCTCCAGCCGAGGGTCGACACCTGCTTTGTCTCTGTCACTGTAGGTCGACCCTCGCGGTCGACTATTACCTCGTTTCTGTCGACACTTATACATATCTGTCGACACTTCCTAATTCTGGTCGACCACTAAGCCCATAGGTCGACACCTCCCTCACAAAATTCACTAAACACTTAAACTTTCCAAGAACGAACCTTACCACAACTCAACAATTAATCGAACAGAACGTACCCTTATCCCAACAAAACTCCCACCATTAAAACCACAAAAGACTACCGTTATAAATTACCAAGGGTACGTATGAAGTTCAAGAAAAACAATCACATCGACTAACAACGAAGAGAATACACAGTATAGAGCAACACTATGCTCCTATATACAACATGCGCACATGCATTGTCAAATCACTCAAAACATTTCTCAACCCAAAATACTCCTCAATCAAAAATCCTCTATCCATACCGGCCTATGTTCACGGGTCGGGTCACCATAACACGCAGCCATCCATTGCCTCGGTTGTGTACGCAACCAACTACCTCACTCGTCAGTACCGGGCTCCCGAAACGCACTAGGAGATATGTCTGCACTTATACCATAGACACACATCATAAGCCTAACGCTCAGTAAGTAATGTGATATGAGAAGTAAAATCGACAATGCAATCCTATCACATGTAGTTTCTACTCTCTCGCTCATGTTATCGTTATTGTGACGTATAGGATAGCCGCACCAGAGTGAGAATGAACTTAGCGCCACACTACACCCTGACACGTCGCCACTGTCCCTGACTCCCTAGCAACGAGGCCCACAAGCTACACACCCGCGTCACCACACAGCAACCACACAGGGTGAGGGTGAACCTCGCGCCACGCTACACCCTGATGCATCGCCCCTGTCCCGGTCTCCCCAGCAACGAGGGCACAGTTGCCACCCACGCCCACATCCGCAGCAACCACGTTAGAGTGAGTATGAACCTTACACCACACTAAACCCCAACACGTCACCAACGTGACATCTTCCCAGCAAGGAGGTCAAAGCCACCCACACACATGTCATCCTCACCATCATACATCACAACACTCCACAATTCAGAACCACTCTCAAATTCATTTTCGTACAATTTTTCAAAAAAACATAATACATGACAAAAGTAAACACACATATCAACATGCAACAAATCCTATCATTCCATAGTGTATGCCTACCTGGGCAAAGCACATACATGCGCTACTTACCTGGTGTCCTAAGCTCACTTGACGCACAATTTCGCCAAAAATCTCTCGATCTAAAACAAAAACCACAATCTGTCAAAATTCATCTCAAAACTCGCCTTATGCACTAAAATCAGTAACACTAACATCACGTGTCACAATTCCACTAAAAACGCTCACTAATCCCATCCGGCTCAAAACTCGACATAACTTTCCAACGCGCATAACTTTTGCGTAGTTTATCAAAATCGAACGATTCCAACGGCCAAATGTAGCAATCTAACTTCACGCTAAAACAGAATTTAAAACAATTAATTGTAGCTCCGTCAAAATCCCCAAAAACAGAGCCTATTTTATACACCAACATCAAAAATTCCAACTTCAACCCAATTTCGCCAAGTCCTTCACCAATCAGCCACATTCCAACCTACTAAGTAAGATCTAACACAATTTAAAGCTTCCCACTCAAGAAACCCGTATGGCAGCGACAGTGTAACGACCCGAATAATCCTCCACGATTCTCGGTTCGCTACCTACTACTACTCACTACTCATAACCTCCGAATACTATCACCTTGGTACCTCTGTAGCGGCCCCGAATTATCCAAACCTGGGTCGCTATCCGCAATCCTAATACGAATAAAAATTTTCCTTCAACAGATTTAAAACTTTATTTATTATTATTTCTTTTTCAATGTAAAAGACATTTTGAAAATGTTTAAAAATTCCCGGTGAAAGCTTTTAATCGAAGTTAGTTTAAATAAAATTTTAAATTTTTAAAATATAAAATTCTATTTCGGTTGACCCCTGTAGGCGGCGGTCGACACCTTATTCACCTCTGACAGCGCAGGTCAACCTTCGCGGTCGACACCTGCTACACACTTCTCAGACCGGTCGACACCTTCCTATGGCGGTCGACACCTAAATCCTCTTTGTCCCCATCGGTTGATCTTTTAAGGTAGACACTTCTGCTTACTTTACACTACCGATCGATACCTACAGCCATAGGTCGACACTTGATTCGGCTCTGCCTGCGCAGGTCGACCCCCGCGGTCGACACTTACCATGTTTGGTCGACCACTAAGCCTACTGGTCGACATTTCTCACCTAAAAACTCAATAAACCTCAAATTTACTCCACCACGACCAATTTCAACTCAACGCTAAAATCTACCAAAAGCCATTTATTTCTAATCAACTCCAAATCCATTATATACACCAAAACGACTACAACGTTAGAAATTCTTTTACTTACAAAACGACTCAAAACAACCTCTACCCGCTCCCTAAACCCATACCTATGAACACCATGTCCAGAATGCACTAACAGCCGGCCGGATCATCTACGAACGTCCTCCTCCAACTGCCTCCTAGTCCCGAACTCGCTCTAAGTACTCACCGACTTTCATGTCGTCACCTACATCACAGAACTCAACTATTAGCCTAATGCTAAGTAAGTAACGCACGTAAAAACTCACACTAAAATCAAACATCTCCTAACACATGCAATTTTTACAATTTCGTCTCTTTATTACATTTTCTTTATCTTCTTATTACTGGGTTCTTCTTCACGCGCTAGACCCAGGTGACCCCATAGTCCACCTCACTAGACAAGTCCAACCCTGATCTAGTAAAGTGACAGACATTATGGTCCACCTCACTGGACCGATCCATCTCACTGGACCAGTCCACCTCACTAGACAAGGCCACCACGTAAAGCAAAGAAAGAGTAAAACTCTTTATGGTCCACCTCACTGGACAAGGTAACTCAACTCCACCTTCATTATCTACTTACATATCTTCTCATGTTCGTTCTTCACTATTCACACACTACTGTTTTTGTCACATAAATACATGGAAATTCATTTTCGTTTCGTTCTCGTAATTTAAAACCGTGATGCACATTCAATAAAGTATAACGTAACATAAATGTGCAATGCATTCTACTGAACTGTGATATAGGCCCGAAGGCAAAACTCCTACTACATTACTTCCACTACTTACCTGGCGTCTTTGGCACTCCTGCTCCGTATATGGCTCGCTAACTGGGAAACCTATAAAACCACATATTTCATCAATCATACTCGTCTCCAAATTCATAGGCTTTAACACGGAATCATAAATCCTCACTAAACCATCACTTCTAGCTAAACTCGAAATTTTTACAAAATTTTCGACTAAATTCGGAAACGCATAACATACCCAATACTCGTCTGATTTGGACAATTCAAAATACTACAGACTCCTCAGAACGTCTAGTTTCTAACAGTCTCACCAATTTCCTAGTCCCACACCTACAGCTTGGCCGAATAGAACCCGTTCCATAACTCTAGTCGTTCGGTTATCTACACACTCAATCTTCTCCATAAAAACTCAGAATCTACTCATATTCCTAGCCTAAACACCAACACGTGAATACAAATCGACTATAACCTCTAAATTTCGTATCTCCCTCATAGGGCTCACCCAAAACCCTCTCTAACTCTGCTTTTACCGCTCAAACGACTAAAGGACTAGCTATCTATTGAAAACTAACCAAAACTTACCGTAGATTTGAAGAAACGAAGGAGTAAACGTCACTGTTAGACATCGCGGGAAGGAGATCGCCGATGCAAGGGTGGGGAGAAGGGGAACTCACCGGGGGGGAATTCTTTCCTCCCTTCTGATTTTATTTTTTAAAAAAAAATTTAAAATATTATTTAATATAATTAATCTTAATTACTATTTCGCCCTCAACCATAACTCTTTCGATCGAACAACCATTTAGTCTGTTTCTGGCCGGAGTCTTCTAAATCTCTCCCATCCATTAGTCCCCGCCCTTGATTCCGATTCAAATTTCACCATTGACCTATACATAAATCTGAAAATTGAAATGATTGAAATTTTCGGGTGTTACATTTCACCCTCCTTGAAAGAAATTTTGTCCTCAAAATTTGCGTAATGGTCGCTTCCTGTTATTGACGCTGCCAAATTCATTCTCTCATACCTAGGCTCTCTTTGAACAGCGCCTAACCTACTTTGAGCTTTCAGCTCTTAAACGCCCTTATGATTAACATCATTCTTCAACCTGCAATCGTTTTTCTTACCCTCATGTTCGTTCTATCTCCTATCTATGTCCCAAGACTATATTGGCTCACCCACTAAGACCTTAATCTCATGTTTCTCCCGTCAATAACTCCTAAAACCATGAAATCGATCACGTTTGCAACATTCAATTTAAACTATCTACATCCTTAACTCCGTATTGAGCACTATCCCTTTGCTATAACTCAATTTTGTACTTCGCTCATTAACCTAACCAACTATGACCTAACTCCTCAAAGACTTCTATTCTAAAACCATATCTGAGTCTCCTTGGATTAGAACTCGCTCAAATCTCAATTCATTTATCTTGATCATCCTTAAAGGCTTCATACTTGAACCATTCCAAACTATTTACTCTAACTTCAACTATTTTTAAATATCCTTCCCACTTCCATACTCACTTCTATTCAATAATTTGTCCATCAATTTCATTGTTTGTAAACTTACTGCAGACCATGCTACATTGTTGCTCCAAATCTCTCTTTAAATTTTTAAGTCCTCAGGTCTAACCCATTAGGTGATTCTACTCGACTTACTATAACCCCAACAAAATCCTTATACAATTCTAAACTCCCAAACTCACACTTAACATCGTTGATAAAATACTACCCTGAATCTCCTCGAATAACTTTCGTTTCGACTACGCATCTTAGTTAGAATTTTCTAAGTCCTTGATCTCTCACTGGTAACTAAACTTCTATAAAATTCTTGTCGGTAATCCACCACCTCAACGACGTAACTCCTCAAAATACTCCTCAATTAGAGGCTCAAACAATCATCCTTTAATCATGTCATTTACAGCCTAGATTATGAGAAATCATGCACTTGAACTCCTAACTTTTCTTAGATTTCTCGATCCTTTGTTTCAACTAGTTTAAATCTCCCAACCTAGTCATATATATATCTACTCCCTTAACATGCATGTTAGAATGCAGAATTTTGGATCCAGTCCCTTAACCTCTTTGCAATGGGTCATGCTGCTCCTTTGAGCAATACTAAATATTCAAGAAACCCCTTCCTTATCCTGAATCTTCCACCTTAAACTGATCAGTCATATTCTAACACTTATTACTTAGAATACCCATCACACCCCCTTTAACTAAGCGTCGCATTATAATCTCAGTCATAAGGTATTTGATATTCTCACTACTTACTGGCTTCGTCATACTACGATGGTTATAAGTTCTCACATTGATACCCATTTCCTAGAGTAGTGGTCTTATCCGGTCACTGGATATAACTCTATACAAAGTTGTCCTCAATTTCCCATTGATTCCTTAAAGCTTTGAGCTAACACTTAATATAATCCCTATGTCTTCGAGTCATATGTAACATAATGAATGCTAAAAAATGGTCTTTCAATTTCTAAACTAAGTTATACGACATACTCCTCTATTTCCTTAACTTCTCATTGATTGACTTTGTCCTCACGTATAGCTCTTCAGCTTAACTTAAACTTCTAACTTCCCAACCAATACTCTACGCAACCTTTCTAACAGAATAGTCCTCTAGTCATCAGGTACATGAGTTCTGACTTCATATTATTCTTTGGCTGTTTAGTCATTCCATTAACCACTCAAGCACGGGCTTCATGTCAAGGTTCTTCGATGTCCAAATTCCCTTGACATCCCCGTAATTCATTATTCAGGGTTGGTTACTTCCCTTCGTCAGACTAAATCTATCCAATTTAAACATTTAAGTCTAATTTCACACTAAATTCCGTCGACTTAACCCTACCGTGCAAGTTCTCAAAATTTCGTAAATTAAATCTCTCGATTACCACTCATCCTTACTGTTCCCTAATAAGGGCTACACTGTGTGCCACCTCGAATATAAGTCTTGCGCTTACGTCTCACAACCTTAGTTTTTTTAACTTTAACCTCAAATTTCTACCTTAAGTTTTCCCCATCAACTTCTATTCTATAGAACGTAAACTCTCAGTATAAGCCGTCATACCCGGAATAAGAATATTACCTGAGATCACCAATGGTTGGACGGCATCATCCGGTTCATTGAGGACGAAGGTCCTCGGTGCTACCACCGCTGAAGCCTCGCTCGAATTCGGGCAATTCCTAACAAATTACCTCATTTCATTGCAGTTGAAGCACCGATTCTGTCGCGGCTTCTGACAACCTCTAGATATGTGGCCTGCCTCACCACAATTGTAGCATCATCCCGAGCCCCTCCTGTACCCACCGGGATGATTCCTCTGACACTTAGGGCATACCAAAAACTGTTCCGATCCCTGAGACCGCTTATTGCTCCCCTGAGTGCTAGAGCTATCACTAGGCCTCTTTAGGCCCTTCTGCTGGGACGATCTCTGCCTACAATCCCCAGAGGCACTAGCGCTAGGCTGACCCTGGTTCTCTCGACTCATAAACCGCTCCAGTTGTTAAGACTGGCGGTTGACCAACTTAGTAAGCTGCCTGACGGCCTCATCCATATCGCCTACAGTCTGACGCGGCTTTCTAACCATAGCATTAATCCTATATACAATAACATCTAGTAAGTCTAATTAAAATGCGAGGGTTCTAAGAAATACTTACAGTTGCCGGCAATCGGCGCTGTTAGGCATTCATCTGAACGGTTTGACTCACTGTCTCTAACACTCGTAACACCTCCTCCTATACTGATCGATTGTCCCCTCTACTTCTCCCCAAGCGGTGTGGAAATTGTGATAGACCCTCATGCCTTCACAATCCACCCGCCTCTATAGGGCCCCGACACTCTCGTCGGTTATACTTCTGGTTGGGTAAAGGCTCTGATACCATCTCTGTAACGACCCAGAAAATCCTCCACGATTCCCGATTCGCTACCTACTACTACTCATTACTCATAACCTCCGAATACTACCACCCCGGTACCTCTATAACGACCCCAAATTATCCAAACTTGGGTCGCTATCCGCAATCCTAATCCGAATAAAAATTTTCCTTCAATAGATTTAAAACTTTATTTACTATTATTTCTTTTTCAATGTAAAACGACATTTTGAAAACGTTTAAAATGCCACAGTGGAAGCTTTTAATCAAAGTTAGTTTAAATAAAATTTCAAATTTTTAAAACATAAAAAGTCTATTTCGGTCGACCTCTGTAGGCGGCGATCAACAGCTTATTCACCTCTGCTGGCACAAGTCGACCCTCGCAGTCGACACCTACTACACACTTCTCAGACCGGTTGATACCTTCCTGTGGCGGTCGACACCAAAATCTTCTCTGCCCCCATCGGTCGATCTTTGGAGTTCGACACTTCTACTTACTTTATACTACCGGTCGACACCTACAGCCATAGGTCGACACTTGATTCTGCTCTGCCAGCACAGGTCGACCCCCACAGTTGACACTTGCTGTGTTTAATCGACCACTAAGCCTACTGGTTGACATTTGTCACCCAAAAACTCAGTAAACCTCAAATTTTACTCCAACACGACCAATTTCAACTCAACGCTAAAATCTGCCAAAAACCATCTATTTCTAATCAACTCAAAATCTATTATATACACCAAAACGACTACAACGTTAGAAATCCTTTTACTTACAAAACAACTCAAAAGAACCTCTACCTACTCCCTAAACCTATACCTATGAACACCATGTTCGGAAGACACTAACAGCCGGCCGGATCATCCATGAACGTCCTCCTCCAATTGCCTCCTAGTCCCGAACTCGCTTTGAGTACTCACCGACTTTCGTGTCGGTATCTCAGTTAAATTTCTGTCCTCCCGATTTCAAAATTCACAAATTCTTCCACAGTAAAAAATTCCAAGTTTTCATAAAATAAACTTCCCGCCAAATACTTTTTGAAAATTTTAGCAAAAAAATATTTAAATTCTGGAACTTTTCGGGTTATTACATCTCCCCACCTTATAAGAATTTTTTTCTCAAAATTTACGTACCGAATAGCTCAGAATATTGGCCCTCCATGTCTTGCCGCCGCTCCCAAGTGGTCTCCTCTACCCCATAATTGTGCCACAATACTTTAACCAAAGGGATCTTCTTGTTGCGCAACACCTTCACTGCCGACTTTAGAATCCTCACTGTCTTTTCTTCGTAAGTCAGCGTCGACTGGATCTCTATTTCCAGTAGTGGCACCACTTGAGAAAGATCCCGCATACACTTCCTCAGCATCAAGACATGGAAAACATCGTAGATGGCATCCATCGAAGGGGGCAACTGAAGTCTGTAGGCGGTCCTCCCAATCCTATCGACAATGGAAAATGGTCCCACGAATCGAGGGTTGAGCTTTCCTCACTTTCCGAACCTGACCACCCCTTTGAATGGTGAGATCTTCAGAAATATCTTGTTGCCCTCACTAAATTTTAACTCCCAACACCTCTGATCTGCATAACTCTTCTGTCAACTCTGAGCTGCTTCAATCCTCTTCCGTATCACAGTAACCTTGTCGATAGTATACTGTAAAATCTCAAGACCTATCAATCGGGCCTCTCCAACCTCGTCCCAATACAATGGCGATCTGCACTTCCTCCTGTAGAGAGCCTCGTATGGTGTCATACCAATGGTGGACCGGTAGCTGTTCTTATACGAGAACTCGACCAACGGCAAGAACCTGCTCCAAGCCGCTTGAAACTCCAACACACAGGCCCTGAGCATATCTTTCAATATCTGTATAGTCTGCTCTGACTGCCCGTCGGTCTGAGAGTGAAAGGTTGTACTAAAATCCAACCTAGTACTAATGGCCTTATGTAGACTTTTCCAAAACTTAGACGTAAACCTGCGGTTTGACACAATAGACACTGGAATCCCATGAATCCTGACTATCTCCTGAATATATAACTAGGCAAACTGATCCTTGGTATAAGTCATCCTCACAGGCAAGAAGTGAGATGACTTCGTTAATCTGTCCACAATCACCCAGATCGCATTGTGGCCTTTAGTTGTCTTCGGTAGTCCAACCACAAAATTCATAGGTAATCAACTCTCATTTCCACTCTGGTATCGGCAATGGTTGGAGCATACCTGACGGTCGCTGATGCTCCGCTTTTACCTGCTGGCAGACTACACAAGTCTCAACAGACACAGCCACTGCTCGCTTCATATTAGGCTACCAGTAATGTTGTTTCAGATCCCTGTACATCTTAGCGCTCCCATGATGCACAGAGAAAGAAGCTGAATGGGCCTCTGATAGGATGTCCCTCACAGCTCCTCAACCTTCGGGACATACTACCTATCCTGAAATTTTAGAATTCCGTCCTCTGAATAACTGAGCTCAAAACTAGGATTGGCCTCAATTCTCGCCTTCAGCTCACTACACTCTGAGTCAGTCTCCTGGGGTTGCCTAATCTTGTCCAGAATAGTCAGCCTCAACGACAAGGCCGAAAGAGTGGCTGCTAAGTCAAAAACTACCTCCAGGCCCAAACTCCTCATCTCTGTCATCAACTCCATAGGCACTATTAAAGTCATGGCAGAAGTCAAAGCTGTCACTCGGCTCAAGGTGTCTGCCACCACATTCGCTTTCCCAAGTGGTACTTGATCTCCACATCGTAATCCTTGACCAGTTTGAGTCATCTCCTCTGTCTCAAGTTCTGCTCCTTCTACGTGAAAATGTACCTCAAGCTCTAGTGGTCCGAGAAAATTTTGCACTCCTGCCCATATAGGTAGTGCCTTCAAATCTTGAGTGTGAAGACGACTGCTGCCAACTCCGAATCATGAGTGAGATAATTCTGCTCATAAATCTTCAACTGCTGGAGGCATAGGCAATAACTCTCCCACTCTACATCAAAACACACCCAAAACCAATCTTGGAGGTGTCACAATAAATGCAGAACTTCTCCCCTTCCACAGGCACCGTCAGTAAAGGAGCTGCAATGATTCTCTACTTAAATATCTGAAAGTTGTTCTCACACTTGTCAGCCTATTCGTACTTTATATTCTTTTTGGTCAGTCGGGTCAAAGGAACTGAAATCTTAGAGAACCCCTCAATGAATCTCTGATAGTATCCAGCCAACCCCCAAAAAACTGCGTATCTCACTAGCACTGGTCGGTCGCGGCCACTTCTTCATAGCCTGAACCTTCACTGGATTAACTTAAATGCTCTCAGAGGAGATAACATGTTCCAAGAAGTGGATCATGTCCAGCCAAAAATCACATTTAGAGAATTTAGCATACAATCGATGCTGGCTCAACGCAGTCAGTACAATCCTCAAGTGCTTTCTATGCTCCTCCTTACTCCGCGAGTAAATCAGGATGTCGTCGATGAACATTATCATGAATCTATCCAAGTGCTCCCTGAACACTCAGTTCATCATATCCATGAAGGTTGCTGAGGCATTGGTGAGCCCCAATGACATCACCAAAAACTCATAGTGTCCATACCTCGTAAAGAAGGCAGTATTTGGGATGTCTTCCTCCCTAACATTCAACTGGTAATAGCCGAACCTCAAATTAATCTTAGATAACACCCGTGCACCTTGTAACTAGTCAAACAAATCATCTATCCTTAGTAACGGGTACCTGTTCTTCACGGTCAACTTATTCAGCTCCCGGTAATCCACACACATGCGTAGGGACCCGTCCTTCTTCTTGACAACCAATACCGGTGCACCCCAAGGCAAAAAGGTAGGGCATATGAAGCCCGTATCTGTTAACTTCTCGAGTTCTGCCTTCAACTCCTTCAGCTCTGTAGGTGCTAACCTATACGGGTTCTTGCATACTAGCTCAGCTCCAAGGTAAACATTAATGACGAACTCGATCTCCCAGTCAAGGGGTAGACTAGGCAGATCCTGTAGAAACACCTCCGGAAACTCCTGCACCACAGAAACATCCTGAAGCTGAACCCCATCCTGTAAATGTACATCCACTTCACTTGCCAAGAAACCCATACATCCACTACGTAAAAATTGCTGAGCACTCAAAGCCAACACAACTGGAATCCAACTCAAACTTTTCCTTGCCATGAATGAGTAACTCTCCCCACTCGGAAGTCAGAAGTGAATCTCTCTGGTCATGCAGTCTATCGTGGCAAAGTGTCTGAACAGCCAATCCATTTCCAAAATCACTTTATACCCCTTCATGTCGAGTATGATCAGATCTGCATATAGATGCCTTCCTCCCACAATCACCACATCCCCTCGAAACACCTGATCAGAATACAGCCGCTCTCCTGACGGCAACAGTACATCGTAAAACCGTTCCGAGGAATTAGGCCCAGGTTCGCCTTGACTACGAAGGCGATAGACACAAACGAGTGCGTAGCACCCGTATCAACAAGTGTATAAGTAGTCATGCCTGAAATAAGAATGTTACCTGAAATGACTGATGGATGGGCAGCATCATCTGGGTCAGAAAGGGCAAAGACCCTCGATGCAACTCTCGCTGACGTCTTGCTCACAGCTGAGCATCTGTTGGCAAAATGTCCCACCTCATTACAGTTGAAGCATGGTTCTGACGCGGCTTCTGGCACTCTCTAGACATGTGGCCCACCTCGCCACAGTTGTAGCACTGCCTTGAGCCCACTCTGCACTCACCAGAGTGACTCCTCTGACACGTAGAGCACATTGGATACTGTCCTGACCCCTGTGGCCTCTTGTTGCTCCCTTGGCTGCTAAAAATGTTACTAGGCCTCTTCAGACCTCTCTGCAGGGACGTCCCCCTCCCCACTCAACTGCAACAGTGACACCCTAAACGATCTCCAGGGTTGGTCCTTAGGTACCTCTCTATAACTAGAAAGCTGTGTCCGAGCCTTCTCAATATCCAAGGCTTTCGCTACCACCTCCTCGTATGCCATGCCTCGAGTCCCCACAATCTGCATGTCCATATAAATATCTGGCTTCAGGCCCCGTACAAATTAGTGTACTTTATTTTCGTCGAGGCTCACCAAATACCCCGCAAACCGTGACAAGGTCTTGAAATGTCAGACATACTCAGCCACGGTGCCTACCTGCCTCAACTGTGCAAACTCCACCATCTTCCGTGTCCTGATAGAGTGGCTAAAATACTTACCAAAGAACACTGTCTTGAATTCTTCCAAGGCCATGTGATGTGCCCCAGAAGGTCATCACTCGATCACAAACCAAGACATGAGCTTTATCAAACCTGTTCACTAACAAGTTCAATTCTTTTGTAGAAATTACGAGTGTCCAATGCCTTTTCGCGGACTTGGAATGAGACCCAAGCACAAAGGACAAAAATCAACCCTTGCACTTGCTTTCGTGGGAGCTAAAAGCGGAAGCACAAGAAGAAGAGATTTGTCTCCCTCGGAATTAATTTATAATTGAATTTTATTTGGCAAACATTCGCCCTTATGTTTTTGTTGGCAAACATTCGCCTTCCTGTAATGTTTTATAGTTGCATGCATCCTTAGGCATTATGATTATATGTATGTTAAATTAGATGGTTGTTAGAAGTAACAATTGGGCCGGAGTTTAGCAGCACATTGATGCAACAAATGGGCCAAAGTTTGAAGAGTGATCTGGTGTGCAAGTGGACCAAGAATGGCTAACCATGTGGCCCATTTCGAAGCCCAAGCCTATTCTAACTTTCAACTACTCTAGGTCTATAAATACATGTTATTGGTGTGTGTAAAGGTTGTTAAATCTATGAGAATAGCCCTTTTTGTGTTCAACCGAAGTAGCTTGAAGATTGGTGAACGGTAAGGCTCGGTTTGGTCAAGAATTGAGAAGGAGTGCATCTCCTTCGAGCTTTCAATCCCGAGGTTGCTTGAATAGCGTCATTCCACTCTTCTTCTCTCTCTTTTTCAGAGAAGGATACACGAAGAGAGTGGCCAGAAACCGGTTCTGTTTGCTGCCGTCTTCCTTTGGAAGATTGTTATACCGAGAGCCTAAAAGGTTACTCATCGGACAACATTTGGTTTTCTGCTCATTTTTTTTTTCTGTTTCATTTATGGGTAAAACACGACTCATTCGAGGTGGTATCGTGTCATATGGTATCAGAGTCATGCATAGCTTCCCCTGAATGTCAGCAAACGAGCGGATTGATCTTTGTTACGCATCTTGTTTGCTGTAAAACTTTTTATTTCTTCTCTGGTTCGTTGGTTTTGGAAACAAAGCAGAAACCGGTTCTGTTATTTTTGTGTCTAACATATAAGGATTTGTTTAAGCGTGAACACTACCTTTGATATGTTATTACTAGAAAAAAATTTAAAACTGGAAACTCGAAACCGTTTATTCTTTAAAGCTTGGAACTTATGTTTGATCTATTAGATGTTCATATTCGTATTTGTGTTTTCTGCACAAGCTTTACTCAACTGATTAGCTGCTGTTTGAGGGAAGGTACAGGTGAAAACTGAGCACACCCTACAGCTTAGCTGCTGTTTAACGGTAGGTGCAGGCAGTAGGTGCAGTTGGTAGGTGTTTATTGCAGGACCACTGGTATTGTACGTTCGTGTTATTATGCATGTGGTGTGATATGTAGCAGCTAATGGTATTACCTTATTCGGAAAAACCATTTTGTTGTTGCTCTGTACTTGGTGATTTAATTCTGTTTTTGTGCTGATATTGTTGTCTGCTGCATCATTCCATGCCTGCTAACATCTTGACATAACTACTTTGGCAAAACACTATGTTAATCTCTATTTTACTTGCCAAATCGGATATCTTATATGATTTGCACACATACTAATCACTGTGATTATGTTATTGTATCCTTACTACATAATTTTAATTATATGTACACTAAAATGAAATACATGCTTATCGGAATATATTAATGCCTTTTAAAACTTTATGTCGAGTTCACTAGTTGTTCTGGTAGATTTGACCCCCTGAACTTAAAATGGTCATAACTTTTGCTACGGGTGTCAAATTTTCGTCCGTAAGATATCAAATAGAAGCTCTCTCAGAGCTCTATGACATTATGACATGCTCTGCCTATGTCAACCACATTCCATCCCCAAAATGGGCCATTTAAGCCCTCAAATTTACGCTCGAAGTTTTAGGCACCCGAGATCCACTACCTTTTCCCCTCCTTCCTAGCACTTAGGATCGATCTAGCGTAAGAACACATGTCTCCCCTACAACCTTAGGAAGTCACATGAAGACTAAAAGTGGACTCAACCGAGATTTAAACCCCGATACTATGACTCAAGAACCAAACCGGGGTAAAGACGTGCCCCAACCCGAGACTCGTACCCACTAAGAGGGAGAGTCCAGCCTCCAAGGATAATTAAATGGCCTTAATGGAGAAGTTAGTAATCTAGGCCAACAACTCAAAGACTTAACCCTTGGTATGAAATTCATAATGGATAACCTCAACAAGATTAACTCCAGAGAGCCCTCTCGAGATGACCTTCCTAGGACCTGAGAACCCTAGGAGAACTGAATACCCTCCTAGGAGATTCTCCGACAAGGATCCTTCCCCAAGGCGTTAGAGGCCACCTAACCCAAGAAGGAGGTTCCAAGACTTTGACTATCATGATGAGGATGAGTGGACACTAGACGAAGAAGAAAATTTTTGGTCCAACCGTCAAAAGGACTTAGACGATCTTAGGAACATTAAGTTCCATGTTCCGTCATTCAATGACACATGTGATGGTAACACCTTTCTAGATTGGATAGATAAAGTGAAAAAAGTCTTTGACTACTATGAATATTTGGATAAAGTTAAGATCTAACTAGTTTCGATCATGCTCACAGTATACGCGACCCTCTGATGGACCAACATTAAATCCCAAAGACAGAAGATAGGAGACGACCCTATCAACACTTGAAGAGTGATGAAGTTTCCTCATAACCAAGAGATTCATACCTAGCCAATACTGACAAGAGCACTTTTTACAAATCCAAAAACTGAGACAAGGAGGTAGATCTGTTGAAGAGTACCTCACTGAGTTTGAGACCTTGAGGATTCATGGAGATATGGACGAACCTGAAGAGCAAGTGCTTGCACAATTTATTCGAGGATTGCACCAAGATATAGGAGACACTGTTGAGCTACATCCCCTAGAATCCCTTGGCGCGGTAGTACAGATGGCTACAAAGGTGGAGTGTCAACTTAGTAGGAAGAGAAAAGCTAGTTTCACCCAGAAATTTCCGCTCAAGACTACTCCTAAGATCACCCCTCCACAACCAGAACCAAACAAAACTTTTACCAAAGCTGAGGGAAAGAAACCGTTTCCACATAGTTGGCCACCCAAAAAATCAAGTAATAAAACCCTAGTAGAAAGTGTCAATCTCACTAGATCGTGAGATCTCAAATACTTTAAGTGTCATGGCTTGGGTCATTTCATGGCTCAGTATCCTAACAGACAAGTGATGATCCTCCAGGAGGACACTAGAGAGTTTACAAGCAAAGACGAGAGAGAAGGTATAAATGAAGATAAAGAGGAGAGTGACTCCCAAAAGGAAGTTTTCCACGCCCCCTAAAGGACCCATGCTTATGGTCAGAAGACGTTTCTCATAACTAAGAATTCTGGAGAAGACTGTCAGCGTGACAACATCTTCCATAGTAGGTGTTTCATCAAGGAGAAGTTATGTTCCCTAATTATAGACGGAGGTAGTTGTGCTAACGTTGCCTCCACGGAGTTAGTGACCAAGTTAGGCCTAGAGATCAACACTCACCCCACCCCTACAAGCTACGTTGGCTAGATGATAGGGATGATGTCAAGGTTACCAAGCAAGTGAAAGTTGAATTTGCCCTCGGGAAGTACAAGGACATGGTCCTCTGCGATGTTGTGCCTATGAGTGCAAGTCATTTACTGCTAGGCTGACCCTGTCAGTTTGACCAAAGGGTAAACCACGACTGCTACACTAACTACTATTCCCTTAAGTTTGAAGGAAAGACCTTTAAGTTTGCTCCCATGACCCCCGAACAAATATCTAAACATGACCCTGCAAGAAAGGAAGCCAAGGATAAGGCTACTTTACTCATGAATAAGAAGGAGATAGAAACATCCGTGCGTAGAGGAGATCCCCTAATTTTGGTACTTTTTCGAGATAGAGTTATGAAGCTAGGAGTTATTCCTCAAACCATTAAATCTTTACTTAACCAATTCTAAGATGTGTTCCCAGAAGACTTACTTCAAGGTCTACAACCCTTGCGTGGCATTGAACACCAAATTGAATTCCTACCCGGAGCCGTACTACCTAATAGACCAACATACCGAATGAACCCCGAAGAAACCAAGAAACTGCAGGACCAAGTACAAAAACTTTTGGATAAAGGTTACATAAGAGAGTCCATGAGCCCCTATGCAGTACCCTCTTTATTAGTTTTCAAGAAAGACGGCACCATGAGGATGTGTGTCGATAGCCGAGTCGTGAACCAAATTACTGTCAAGTATAGATTTTCCATCCGCAGGCTCAAGGACATGTTGTATGAGCTCAGTGGAGCCTCCATTTTCTCTAAAATAGATCTTAAGAGTGGCTAACATCAGATCAGGATAGGGAAGGCAATAAATGAAAGACAGTCTTTAAGAAAAAATATGGATTATTCGAATGAATGGTAATGGCTTTTGGTTTATCTAGCGCCCCAAGTATGTTCATGAGACTCATGCACTATGTGCTTAAAGAGTACTTAGGAAAATTTATCGTGGTATACTTCGATGACATCTTAGTGTATAGCATGGGTTTCACTCAACACCTCTCCCACCTTAACTCACTTTTTCAGACCCTTGAAAAGGCTAAACTATTTGGTAACTTAGGAAAGTGCTATTTCGCACAGAACAAGGGGTACTTTCTGGGATTTATCATCTCAAAAGACGAGATGGAAGCGGGCGAAGAAAAGATAATGCCATCAAGGATTGGCCTATACCGAATTCTATCACAGAAATACGTAGCTTTCATGGGCTAGCCTCATTTTATAAAAGATTCATCAAAGACTTCAGTTCGATAGTTGCTCCACTTACCGATTGCACTAAGAAAGGGAAAGAGTTCTCTTGGACCCCGGCGTGTCAAAAGAGCTTTGACCTCATCAAAGACAGATTATGTCATTCCCCTGTACTTGCCCTCCCGGATTTCAACAAGGCCTTTAAGGTCAAAAGCGATGCATCTGGAGTTGGCATAGCAGCAGTGCTTATGTAAGATGGCAAACTCGTGGCATATTTTAGCGAAAAGTTGAAAGGACCCATACTAAATTATTCCACCTACGACAAAGAATTATACGCAGTTATACGTGCTATAGAATATTGGCAGCATTACCTCCTACCTCGAGAATTTGTTATCAACATTGATCACCAAGCTCTAAGACATATCAAGAGTCAGCACAAGCTGAACAAGAGACATGCCAAGTGGGTGGAGTTTTTAGAAAGGTTTCCATACACCCTTAAGTATTTGAAAGGAGAGAATAATGTCGTGGCCTATGCACTCTCTAGAAAGCGCATTCTACTCACCGAATTAGGGGTTAGGTTCTTTGGCTTTGAATGGATTAAAACCGACCCTGATTTTGGACCTTATTACATCAAGTGCATAGACAAGGCTGAAGGAAAATATCGCCTCATGGATGGCTATTTACTGAAAGTGGGAAAGTTGTGCATTTCTCAAGGAAGCTTAAGATGATGCCTAGTAAAAGAAGCTCATTGCGGAGGCCTAGCAAGTCACTTCGGAGAGAAAAAGACCCTAGAATCGCTTAAAGAACATTTCTATTGGCCTCGCATGATGAAAGATGTGCATCGCATGGTGGAGACATGCGTGATTTGTAAGAAGGCTAAGAGTAAAGTTCTACCTCAAGGCTTATATATGCCCTTACCCATCCCATCACACCCTTGGGTAGAGATTAGTATGGACTTCGTTTTAGGACTACCACGGATCGTTCTGAATAAAGACTCTATAATGGTGGTCATGGATCGGTTCTCCAAGATGGCACATTTCCTTCCTTGTGCCGCGATCGATGACTCTGTCTTAATAGCTAACCTATAGTTTAAAGAGATCGTTCGCCTGCATGGTATACCGCGTTTTATAGTGTCAGACAAAGACACTAAATTTCTTACTGCCTTTTGGACCACTTTGTGTAAAAAGTTGGGGACTAGGTTGTGTTTCAGTACATCTTTTCATCCCCAAACCGATGATCAAATGGAAGTCATCAACAGGACCCTAGGTACCCTCTTACGCACTGTTGCAGGAAAGAAACTGTCTAACTAGGATATAGTACACCCAGGCTTGGAGTTTGCCTACAACCGCACCCTTTATTCCACTACTCAGCAATCGCCCTTTGAGGTTGCCTATGAGTTTAATCCATATACACTATTAGATCTTGTTCCCTTACCTTTTACAGACTTTGCTAATCGATCAGGAGCGGACAAGGCTGAATGAATTAATGAATTACACGAGACTGTATGCAAAGGCATCGAGAAGAGCAACAAAAAGGTCGTCAAACACGCTAATAAAAGACGACGAGTAGTTATCTTTAATGAATGAGACTTAGTTTGGTTGCACCTAAGGAAAGAAAGGTTCCCCGCTAAAAGGAAATCCAAGTTAATGCCTAGAGCAGAAGGACCATTCAAGGTGTTAGAAAGAATCAACAATAACGCCTATATGATAGAGCTACCCGGCGACTACAGAATTTCCTCCACCTTTAATGTCCAAGATCTCTCTTCATACAAAGGAGACGATGATGACATTGAAGCGACCTCATTAACAGATTTGAGGTCAAATCCTCAATCACCTGGGGAGGATGATGTGCCACAGAGGGTCATCACTCGATCACAAACCAAGGTACGAGATTTATCAAACCTGTTCAGTAACAAGTTCAATTCTTTTACAGGAATTATGGGTATCGAATGCCTATTCGCGGACTTGGAATGGGACCTAAACACAAAGAACAAAGATCAACCCTTGCACTTGCTATCGTGGGAGCCAAAGGTGGAAGCACATGAAGAAGGGATTTGTCTCCCTCGAAATTAATTTGTAATTGAATTTTATTTGGCAGACATTCGTCCTTATATTTTTGTTGGCAAACATTCGCCTTCCTGTAATGTTTTATAGTTGCATGCATCCTTAGGCATTTGGATTAAATGTATGTTAAGTTAGATGGTGGTTAGAAGCAACAATTAAGCCAAAATTTAGCATCACATTGATGCAACAAATGGGCCAAAGCTTGAAGAGTGATCTGGTGTGCAAATGGACCAAGAATGGTCAACTATGTGGCCCATTTCGAAGCCCAAGCCCATTCCAACCTTCAGCCACCCTAGGTCTATAAATACATGGCTATTGGTGTGTGTAAAAGTTGTTGAATCTATGAGAATAGCCCCTTTTGTGTTCAGCCGAAGTAGCTTGAAGCTTGGTTAATGGTAAGGCTCGGTTCGGTCAAGAACCGAGAAGGAGTGCATCTCCTTCGAGCTTTCAAGCCCGAGGTTGCTTAAATAGCCATCGTTTCATTCTTCTTCCCTCTCTTCTCCAGAGAAGGATACACGAAGAGAGTGGCCAGAAACCGATTTCATTTCCTACTGTCTTCCTTCGGAAGATCGTGATGCCGAGAGCCTAAAAGGTTGCTCATCGGATAGCATTCGGTTTTCTGCTCATTTTGTTTTCTGTTGCGTTTGTAGGTAAAACACGACTCATTCGAGGTGGAATCGTGTCACCATGGCCCTCACATCTCTCATAGCCACTACTACATCCCACCAATGGCTAGCATCCTTGGCTAGATAGAATGCCGCACTAGACACCTTGTCCTGATCCTCCACTTTAGCATAACCCATCATCCTCTCCATGCTCCGTATCCACTCCTCAGCACTGAGAGGATCCAGAGATTACCCGTCAAAAATTAGGGGTCTAAGTCTGTGCAGTCTATCACCCCCTCTATCTGACGAACCCAGGGCACTAGACTGGCCCTGGTTGTCTCTGCTCATAAATCTCTCCAGCTGCTGAGACTGGCGGTGGACTAACTCGGTAAGCTGCCGGACGGTTTCATCCATGTCACCCACAGCTCTATTCGCCTCCCGTCGTGGTCGACCTCTTCCTCTAGCCTCCCCAGACATTTTCTACCCAAAAATATACAAAACTCACATTAGCCTTAACAATAAAAATTAAATCTAAACTCTTAAAGTTGGTGGAACGCTCCCGTGCAGTGGCTGGAGATGTTAGGTAATCTTCTTAATGACGTCGACCACGTGGCTCTGATACCATACCTTTCCCCCTCTTCCTACTAATTAACCATCCCCTCTACTATCCCCCAAGCGATGTGGAAATTGTGGCAGACCCTCTTGTCTTCACAATCTCACCCCTCCTCCGAGGGGCCCGATACCATCGTCGGCCACACTTCCGGTTAGGTAAAAGCTCTGATACCATATCTGTAGTGCCTCGAAAACCAACTTGTTTCCATATGCTCACTACCACTACTCACCCCTCTGATAACACATCTCTGCAGCATCCCCGAGTCATCCCTAGACCCTGATCTCCAACCGTATACTTCACTCATCAAGTTAAATAAAGTTGGTATAAGTTTAAAACTTGTTCCTCCACCTAAAATGACCTAAAAAAAACATTTGAAAACATCGTAGTGGAAAACTTTGGCTAAAATCGGTTTAAATAAAAATTTAGATTTCCTGAACAGTAAAATGCAGATTTGGTCGACACCTATAGGCACCAATCGACACTTGACCCACGCTGTGCACAGGGGTCGACACTCAAAGGCGTCGGTCTACACTACATTTTTCACTCTTTGCCCCAGTCGACCCTGACGGTCGACACTTCAGCTTGCCAGTCGACACCTGCATGTACAGGTCGACATATTGAAACTCTCTGTCTCCATCGGTCGACACCCCTCGAACTTTCTACACTAGCGGTTGACACTTCTAGCCGAGGGTCGACACCTGCTTTGTCTCAGTCATCATAGGTCGACCCTCGCGGTCGACTCTTACCTGGTTTCGATCAACACTTATACATATCGGTCGACACTTCCTAACTCCGGTCGACCACTAAGCCCATAGGTCGACACCTCCCTCACAGAATTCACCAAACACTTAAATTTTCCAAGAACGAACCTTACCACAACTCAACGATTAACCGAACAAAACGTACCCTTATCCCAACAAAACTCCCACCATTTAACCACAGAAGACAATCATCATAAATTACCAATGGTACGTCTGAAGTTCAAGAAAAACAATCTCATCGACTAACAACGAAGAGAATACACAATATAGAGCAACATTATGCTTCTATATACAACATGCACACATGCATCGTCAAATAACTCAAAACACTCATCAACCCAAAATACTCCCCAACCCAAAATCCTCTATCCATACCGGCCTATATTCACGGGTCGGGTCACCCTAACACGCAGTCGTCTACTACCTCAGTCGCGGACACCACCAACCGCCTCACACGTCAGTACCAAGCTCTCGGACCTCACCAGGAGATATGTCTGCACCTACACCATAGAACACACATCATAAGCCTAACGTTCATTAAGTAATGCGATATGAGAAGTCAAATCGACAATGCAATCCTATCACATGCAGTCGCTACTCTCCCACTCATGTTATTGTTATCGTTATCTGTGACGCGTAGTACAGCCGTACCAGAGTGAGAATGAACCTAGCGCCACACTACACCCTGACACGTCGCCACCGTCTCGGACTCCCCAGCAACGAGGCCCACAAGCTACACACCCGTGTCACCACACAGCAACCACACCAAGGTGAGGGTGACCCTCGCGCCACGCTACACCTTGATGCGTCGCCCCCGTCCTGGTCTCCTCAGCAACGAGGCCACAGTTACCACACATGCCCACATCCGCAGCAGCCACGTTAAAGTGAATATGAATTTCATGCCACACAACGTCTCAACACGTCGCCAACGTCCCGGTCTCCCCAGCAAAGAGGCCAAAGCCGCCCACACATGGGTCATCCTCACCAGCACATATCACAACACTCCATAATTCAAAATCATGGTCAAATTCATTTTCGTATAATTTTTCAAGAAAACAAAATGCATGACAAAAATAAACACACATATCAACATGCAACAAATCATATCGTTCCATAGTGTAGGCCCACCTGGGCAAAGCACATATATGCACTACTTACCTGGCGTCCTAAGCTCACTTGATGTACAATTTCGCCAAAAATGCCTTGACCTAAAATAAAAACTACAATCTGTCAAAACTCATCTCAAAACTTGCCTTACGCACTAAAATCATCAACACTAACATCACATGTCACAATTCCACTAAAAACACTCACTAATCCCACCCGGCTCAAAACTTGACATAACCTTCCGACGCGCATAACTTTTACATCGGTTATCAGAATCAAACAATTGTAGCAGCTAAACGTTCCTCTAACAATCTAATTTAACACGCTAAAACAGAATTTAAAACAATTAACCGTAGCCCCATCAAAATCCCCCAAAACAGAGCCTGTTTTATACACCAAAACGTCCAAAATTTCAACTTCAAACCAATTTCGTCAAGTCCTTCACCAATCAGCCACATTCCAACCTACTAAATAAGATCTAACACAATTTGAAGCTTCCCTGTAATAACCCGAGAAATTTTGAATCTTAGATCTAAGTTCTGAAATTTTTAATTAAATCTCAATTGGAATTTCGAGAAGTATTTAATAGGTAAATTAATATATAAAACTCGAAATCTAAATTTAGTGACTATTTCTGAAATTTTTAAGTCAGGAGGACGCAAATTTAACGAAGTTACGGACAGTTAAAACAAGTGAGGGCATTTTGGTAAATTTTAATTATTTAATTTAATTTTGTTTTTCTCTTTTTTTTTTAAAAAAACAACCGAATGGCTTCGAAGTAAAGCCATTTGTCTGCTGAACACCGAGAGGCCGAGAGAGAGATTAAGAGGGAGAGCGGGAACCAGAGAGCGAGCAGTCGACGATCGACGACGGAGAGTGATACCGGTGTGCTGGGAGCTTCGATGAGCTGAGTGGATGTGTGGGTGCAGCTTTTCCCAAGCTAAAAACTGAAGGTAAGCTCTCTGTTCCAGTGCAGTTCGACCGAGCTTGATGCTCAATTTTTCTCTCCGATATTGATGGAAATTACGGAGTGTAGTGTCGACTGTGGAAGGTCTGCGTGTGTGAGAGTGTAAAGTAAATGTCCGGTGGGAGGGAGAAAAACCGAAGGGAGAGGTTGAACAAAAATTCAGGTTGGTGCTCGAATTTTTGATTTCTATTTAGATTATGCTTGAATGAGTGAAATTTGACCGATTGAGTGAAGAAATTGGTAAGATTGAATTAAAGTTGAAATTCTGCGCACTTTGGTGTGGAAACCGGTTCTGTTTTAAATTTTGTTTTGTATGTTAAATTAGGTTATTAGTGGAACGTATGGCTGCTGGAATCGTGCGATTCCGATGTCCGACACAAAAGTTATGTGCATCAGAAGTTTATGTCAAATTT
This sequence comes from Begonia peltatifolia, assembly GCA_022433055.1. Classification (NCBI taxonomy): domain Eukaryota; kingdom Viridiplantae; phylum Streptophyta; class Magnoliopsida; order Cucurbitales; family Begoniaceae; genus Begonia; species Begonia peltatifolia. The sequence goes on from CM039523.1 coordinate 9,074,693, forward strand.
TAGACCGAGTCAAATTATTGAGCGTTTTTAGTGGAATTGTGACGCGTGATATTAGCGTTGCTGATTTTAGTGCGTAAGGCGAGTTTTGAGTTAGTTTTGGTTGAGGGAAACAGAGATGTGAAATTTAGATGAAGGGCATATTCGATTTTGGTGTTTTTCACCTAGCTACGGTTTATCATTTTAAAATCTGTTTTGGTATGTTAAACTAGGTTCCTAAGGGAACGTTTTTTTTTTTAAATCTCTCGATTCTAATAACGGACGCAAAAGTTATGTGTGTCCAAAGTTTATGCTGGTTTTAGGCCAAACCGAATTAGTGACCCTTTTTAGTTGAAATTTCATGGATTTAGTTGAGAGATGTAATTTTTAGAGTATTTCGTAAATTTTGATGTGAAGATTGATAGGCGATTGTTTATGTTCTAGGTTGAGCCGTTTTGGCAAAGCTGTGCATCGAGTAAGCTTAGGACACTAGATAGATAGTGTATGCATGTGTTTTGCCCAGGTGGGCCTACACCGTAGAACTTTAGAATTTATGTTGTTTGACTGTGATGTGCGTGCGTATTGTTTGCATGCATTATGTTTTAAAAAGGAAACAAAAATAGTTTTGAGCATGTTTTGAGTAGATGGTGATGAGCCATGTAGCAGTGGTACCACGGATCCTGCTAGTGTGTGGGTCAATGTGTAACCAACCACGGATTCTGCTCGAGGAGTGGGCTGGCTGGGCCGTCATGCGGCGTGTATGTCGACAGTGAGGATGATGGACAGTGGTACCGCGGATTCTGCTAGTGTGTGGGCTTGTGCAACACCAGTCACGAATTCCGTTCTAAGAGTGGGCCGGCTGGGCTGTCGCGAAATGTGTATGTGTGTGGTAGCTGTGGCACCATTGCTGGGAAGGCCGGGACAAGAGCGACGCGTCAGGGTGTAGTGTGGCGCAAGGTTCACCCTTATCCTGACGTAATTGCTGTGAGGTGATGCGTGTGTGTAGCTTGTGGGACCCATTGCTGAGGAGTCCGAGACGGTGGCAACATGTCAGGGTGTAGGGTGGCGCTAGGTTCATTCTCACCCTGGTGCGGCTACACTAAACGTCACAGATGTGACAACATGAGTGTGAATGTAGAGACTGCGTGTGATAGGATTGCATTGTCAGTTTTTACTTTCATATCGCATTACTTACTGAGCGTTATGCTTATGATGTGTGTTCTATGGTGTAGGTGCAGACATTGTTGCTGGTGAGCCCCGAGAGCCTACTCCCCAGGCGTAGGACGGTTGGCAGCGTGCGACCGAGGCACCGGACAGCAGATTGTTAGGGCGACCCGACCCGTGGAGATGGTAGTTGGTGGTGAGATTTACTCGGGTTGTTTGCTTTGTGTCGGGATATTTATGAGGTCGGATGAGTTCGTATAGGCGTCGGTTGTACAGGATTGTATAGAGTGTTTGTGGTGTTTTGGAGACGCGTGTACTTTTATATGTTGCAGTATGTCATTGTTCTATACTGTAAACTTTCTTTATTTGTAGTTCATGGATTTCGTTGTCTTTAAACTTTGATTTTTGTTATGGGGATCTCTATATAGTTTGATGGATAGATACACTTAAAAATTTTCTAGTGAGCTATGTTTAGGGTTAGAGTTTTTGGGATAGCCAGTTTTTAGGCGTTACTCTGCAAAAATTTTGGGAGAAAGATCGGGGAGTCGAGGGGCTAAGGAATAGGTGGGGGTGTGCGCGGTGAGGCGCGAAGGGAGTGGCGGTGTGCGCGGGAGCATGGCGTGACCGCAGGCGCGTGCAGCACGTGGCTCTACGAGTGCGCGCGGGTCGTACGGCATCGGGTGAGAGCGTGCGTGCGGCGTGCTACGCGGAGGCAGGGTACGTGGAGCACACGGCGCTGTGGAAGTGCGTGTGATGTGGCGATGTCGAGTTGGCACACGCGGCGCCGGGAGGGTGCACGCGAAGCGTCAAAGAGCGGACGTGGGTGCCCGCGCAGGGCGCACGACGCCACGTTGAGTGTGCGCGCGCGCGAGGACCATGTTGCGAGGACTATGGCAACCGAGCGCTCTACTTGTGTTCTTCTTCCTCTTCGGGGCGCAAGTTGTTTTCGAATCGAGTCGAAAAATTTTTATACTTACAAATGTTCTTTTGAATATGATTTGAAAATAAAAGTGGTATTAATTTAAATGAGTTCGCGTCGAGTCTCTATATGTCATAGTGTGTAGACGTAGTGAGCGCACCAGGAACATATGGGTTCTCGAGGGGTTACATTTCCATTTAGGAAACTCGTATGGCAGCGCAAGACCCTCTCGGCTCCTTCTTCCCAAGACCACTTCTTTACTGTCCACAACCTAATTATCGGTAATTCCACCTTTTAGACAGTCCAATTACTAGCCGAAAATCTCAGAATTCAAAACTCACATCAAACCCCGACTTGGTTGCCCAAAAAGAACAGAACAACAGATGGAGAGAGAGACTTATCGAGGGGCATCGTTCTGCACTCGGACGGAAAGAGAAGAGGAAGAAGAACACAAGCAGAGCGCTCGGTTGCCGACGATAGACCTGGACGGAGACTCTCCCTTGCAGTCACCTACAGAAAGCGCTCGGGCTCTCTCTTCGGGAGTTCGAGCTGCTGAAACCGAATGACTTCGATTCATCAAAGAAGCGACACTCGCCGGCGATTCTCTCTCTCACACTCACGCTCGTCAGCCGTCAATTGAAGCTCGAATTTCCAGCTTTCTCGATCGCTCTCTGTCTCTCGGGTGCTCGGCGAACAACAAGGTGGCATGACTTCCACCCGAAGCCATTCCACCTTAATATAAAAAATAATTTAAATAAATTACAAATTACTAAAACACCCTCACATGTTTTAATCGTCCGTATCTCTGTTAAATTTTTGTCCTCTCGAGTTCAAAATTCACAAATTCTTCTGCGAATAAAATTCCACGTTTTCATAAAATAAACTTTCCGCTAAAAACTTCCCGAAATTTTTGACGGAAAAATATTTAAATTTCGAAACTTTTCGGGTTATTACAAGGTTGATCTTGCACGAATAGATCTTAAGAATTTTATGAATTTTATGAATATTTTCAGAAAAATCAGATTATTATTATTAATTTGATATTGTTATCATGTTTGATCATAGATTTACTAACGGGAAAGGAAAAAAGAAAGATCAAATTTTTATTTGAATGACCAAAAGACAAAAAACAATTGAAAGAATAAATTCCTATAATCAAGGAGAGGTAGGGAAGTTGGTGGACAATTTCCTAGAATCAAGGAAGAGAGAGAAGGTGGGCTGAATCAATAAAGAAAAAAATTGATTTTGAAAAGAGGATCACGTTTTTCTGAGCTGATGACAAGAGAGAATAGAAGGAGGCTGGATCCTAAAATCAAGGAGAGAAAAGTAGGTGGCCGACAATTTTGGAAGGATGAGGAGAGAGAAGAGTTGCTAAATCAAAAAATGAAGGAAACACCTTTGAGGTTGTGGAAAAATAGGAACAAAAAAAATTTGCTGGAAGATAAAAGAAGCCAGGAAGCACCTTTTAAGTGGTCTGGAGCGTGGCTTACCAGCAGGCTCTTGAAAAAGGATTCTTCTTCTTCCTCTTCTTCTACTACTACTACTACTTTTTAATTTCCTTTTGATGAATTTTAATTGAATGGATTTTATTATTACGATTATGGGTTAGGTTTTTAATCTTAATTAGGAGAGAAAGTACTCGTTACGTGCTTTATTGATATTTATGAAAGTTACTATTTTTCCATTGAATAATCTATTATGATGTTTGAATAATCTATTATGATATTTGTTGTTTAATTCAAATTCTGTCGACGGGCAAATTTGATATTACATGTTTCTGTTATATCGAGAGGTAGATAAAAATTTTGAGATGCATGATTGATTAAATAAATTAAATTGTTGCAAAATAATTGACATTAATTTGTTTGGCATTGAGAATAGGATTCTAAAAAAATTCGGATTAGGTTTTTTTTTTAAATCAAAAGAATTTCTAAAACGAATTTAACTAAGTATTTTAAGAGAACCCTATAATATATTAGTTTTTGCTGTTAAGTGGAAAATGTTGTAGCTTTCTGTAGCATCAGTAATAATTTGCATGTAACTAGGAAATCGATCTTAACCAGGGCTTTTATCATCGTAATCTTCTTAAATTATTTCAATTTATTTTTTTATCATATCTAAGTAAATTCTAATTCCATATTATTCTACCATTCATGCCATTTTTCTTATTATTTCATCTTTATTTTATATAATTTATAGCAATTAAATTTAGTTAAGATTATCTTCGTGGGATTGACTTTTACTTACTATTTATTACTTTGTTAGCGACAGGTGCCAAGATCCAAATGTTACCCCGAGGACCCCACCTAACCTTACCCCTAAGAATTACCATTTGGAGATATGGAAGAGGAAAAAAAGGCATTCCTTTTGAATTTAAGGTCAAATCTTAACCACTCGGAGAGGATGATATATCAAGGAAATCGAATACCTAAACACGAGCCCAAAACCATACTAACGCGTTTGCTTATTTTGTAGGAAAGGTTCTTGGGATTCAAATGGCATTAAGGCCCAACTCATAATCTAAGGAGCACCCAAGAGTCCACTACTTAAGAAGGCCTAATCCAAGCACTTCCTTTTTGAAAACTTGAAAATCAAGGAGGCTCAAGGCTTGGAGGAACCATGTCACCATGTGAGCAAGGGACCTACCCTCAGCCATCACCACTTTGAAGAGGAAATTTGTTTTCCTTGAAACAAATCATGTAATTGAAACTATCCATTTATTTTTCCTCAAAACATTAGCTTGTGTTTATGTTTGCATTGCATACATGGCTGAACACATTTTTAAGGGAAGGTGAGCTGCATTTTGAATGGAAGAAGGTACAAAAATCGTGGGAGAGAGAAAAAAGAAGTACACATTGTACTCGGCCAATGAGAGCCAAGCACCTCTCCTCATTCTAGAGCCTTCTCCTTCTAGATCAGTTGAACCCTAAATGAAAATTGAAGCTTGCCTTCCAAAACCCAAGCCTCTTTGAGTCTCAAAACTCCATTGCTGCCGATAAGTTATATTTGAGCACTTGGTTGCCATTGCTAGCTGGAGTGTTTTTCCCTTAGAAGAACCACAAACCCAAGAGGTGCATCCTTATCATCTTCTCAAACCAGTAACCTTTCCATTTACATAACTTTTCATCCATGATGAATCTGACCTTGGAATTTTTAGGGTTTTCTGTCCGCATATCAAGTAAGAAGTTTCTAAATTTTCAAGTCATTTGGAATTATACATAAAACGTTATGTTGTTCAGGAGTTGGCCTTCTTTTGACTTACATAGCAGTATTCCTAAGCAGTTTGAGAAACTCTGATTATTCCAAACATAACTTTTTAACCAATACAAATTTTACATGAACTTTTAAGAATGTTTATTCCACGTATTGAGTAAAGTTCTATTAAATTTTCAGCTCATTTGGATTTAATTTGGAGAAGATATATTGTGTAGATTTTAGGGTATTTTTGGGTAAAACTGGTTTATCGAATATATATATTGTTATTTGTTTGTGCTTGCAACTTGTCCACTAGGTTGAAGTGCATCAGAAAGAGGAAAGGAGCTAGTAATCGTTTTTTTCTCAAAGAATGTCAATTCTTTCAAGCCTCCATCTAAAGTAGAAGAAAACGGCTACAATATAAAGAGTTGTCCTGTAAAAAGAATAGACGACAATAATGTGGTAGGAGATATCATTCGGCCAAGGACAAGGGAGATTAATTGCTTCAAGTGCCTTGGATTGAGGCATATTGCTTCCCAATGTCTAAACAAACGGGAAATGGTCCTTAAAAAAGGCACCAATGAAGTGGTTAGTGAAGATAAGGTGATAGGAGATTCTAGTAAAGATGAAGAGACTTAATAATACGTTTTCTATGCACAAGAGGGACCGTTACTAATGGTTATCCAGAGAGTCCTAACAACTCAAGCAAATAATGAAGAGTGCCAAAGGGAGAACATCTTCTACAGCTGATGCTTAATCAAGGAGAAAATTTGTTCTCTAATTATTGGAGGAAGTTGTACCAATGTTACCTTTATTGACCTTGTGGATAAGCTAGGGTTGGAAACCACTCTACATCTAAGCCCTTACAAATTGAGATGGTTGAATGATCGGTAATACATCAAAGTCTCCAAGTAAGTGAGCATAGAATTTTCCATTGGTGGGTACAAGGACAAAACTGTTTGTGATGTAGCACCAATGAGTGCTAGCCACCTCTTATTGGGGAGGCCGTGGCAATATGACATAAAGGTGACTCATGATGGATACTCTAACTTTTACTTTTTAAGTCTAGAGGAAAAATAATATAATTGGCTCCACTTAAACTGGAACAAGTAGCGCTCAATTAAGAATTCAGAAAGGAGGGAAAGACCAAGTCCACTCTTTCCATGTCCAAGAAGAAGTTAGGGAAGTCTCTGGTGGACCTATAATCCTAATAATGTTTTGGAAGAGAATGGAAGAATTAGGAAAAATTCCTATGAAAGTCCGGGTACTATTGGACAAGTTTCAAGATATATTTTCGGAGGAACTTCCACAAAGGCTACCACCCCTTCAGGGTATTGAGCATCAAATTGACTTACAACTGAAGGTTGTACTTCTGAATCATCTTTCCTATAGAATGAATCTGGAAAAAGCAAAGGAGTTACAAAAGCAAGTTCAAGAATTTCTTGAGAAATGTTACATTCGAGAATCAATGAGTATGTGTGTCGTGTTCACTTTTTTGGTGGCAAAGAAAGATGGTGCTATGAGAATGTGTGTGGATAGCTGAGTCATCTACCAAATCACAATTAACTATCAGTATTTCATTCCTAGATTCAAAGATATATTGGATGAGCTTAGTGGTTCTTCAATCTTTTTCAAGATAGATTTGAAAAGTGGCTACCACCAATCAGAAGGAAGAAAGGGGATGAATGAAAGACGACTTTCAAAACTAAGTATAGACTATTTGAATGGTTAGTAATGTCTTTTGATCTCTCGAACACTCCTAGTACTTTTATGAGGCTTATGCATTTTGTTCTTAAGGATTTCTTGAGAAAATTTATAGTGGTATACTTTGATGATATCTTGGTGTATAGTTTGGATCTTGCCTCTCATTTGGAGCATCTTCAGACTCTCTTTATTACTCTCAGAAGAGATGTTATGCTATATGGAAACCTTAAAACGTGCTCTTTTGTACAAGAAAGAGTGCACTTCTATATCATCACAAAGGAAGACATGGATGTATAGGAATCAAAGATTGAAGCCATTAAGAAATGACCGACTTTAAACGGAGTTTCGGAGGTGAGAAGTTTCCATGGATTGGCATCATTCTATAGAATGTTCATTATAGAATTGAGCTAAATTATACCACCCTTGACCGATTGTACCAAAAAGAGAAAGGAGTTTCATTGGACTCAAACTTACTAACAAAGTTTTAAGTTGATTAAAGAAAAGCATTGTCATACCCCTATTCTTATGCTACCCAATTTCAATAAAGTTTTTTATGTGGAATGTGATGCATCCGGGTCAGAAATTGGAGCATTACGCATGCAAGAAGGTAAATCTCTTGCATACTTTTGTGAGAAACTGATATACCTTAGAGGGCCATTACTCGATTACAAACCAAGGCTCAAGCATTATCAAACCTATTCACTAACAAGCTATATTCTTTTGTTAGTGATGATGATTTTGATGAATTTTTTGAAGACTTGGATTGGGAGCCGAGCACGAGGGACATGGAGTAACCAAATCACATGCTAACTTAGGGGCCAAGGTTAGAAGTTCATGTAAAGGAAATTTGTCTTCCCTAAAACCACTTTGTAACCAAACAATTTAAGTTTTTATGTTTTAGCAAACATTAGCCCGACTTGTATTTTTATTGGCAAACATTGGCCTTACTATAATTTTATTAATGCATTCATGTATTAGGGTTAGATTAATGTTAGGTTAGATGGTGGCTTGGATTGATTGAACTTAATATTAGAAGAGCATGCAAGTGAAAGCGACATGTGCACGTGCACCAAGAAGGCTAGCCAAGAGGAAGAGACCACATCCTCTTTTGACCAAACCTTTGCTGCATTTTGAAGGCACTTACCTGCACTTTCCCTTGCTGAAGCATCATGGATGCATGACGTGGCAAAAGCTAGCCATAGGATCATGAATTTCAACCAACATTTCAGCCATCCATGTCAAGTGTGCTACCATCTTTTTGACCGAGCTTTCAACGGCTCTTTGAGCATCATTTCAATCCAAAACCTCCAGCCACCTTTAGGTCTATAGAACAAAAGATGCAATCATGGTGGTCGTTGATCGACTCCAAAAATGGCACATTTTATAACTTGCTCCAAGACGGATGATTCTTTCATGATAGGCGAGTTATTTTTCAAGAAAGTGATCCATATGCACAAAATTTCCAAATCCATTGTATCAGATAGCGACACCAAATTTTTGAGTTCATTTTGGAAGATATTATGGAGGACGTTATGCATTAAATTAGTATTTAGCACCTCATTCTACCCCCAAACCGATAGCAAGACAGAAGTGGTGAATAGAACTATGAGAGCCTTGTTGAGAAGCATAGTAGGCAAGCGGCTCACCAATTGAGACATTCAACTTCCTTACATTGAGTTTGCGTATAATAGGAGCATACACAATTTGACCCAGAATATTCCTTTTGAGGTGGTTTACAGCTTTAACCCACTGACACCACTAGATCTTATTCTTTTGCCTTCAAAAGAATTGGCAAATCCTAATGAAGCAAGTAAGGCCGAACAAGTGAAGGCCATGCATAAAACAGTTCGAAAGACTACAAAAGAAGAATGACACTTATACCAAGCATTTTAACCGTGGAAGGAAGGAGATCATCTTCAAGGAGATAGATCTAGTTTGGCTTCATTTGAGGAATGAAAGGTTTCCTAAGCAAAGAAAGTCCAAACACCTTCATCGGGCTGATGGTCTATTCAAGATATAAAAAAGGATCAACAACAATGCCTATAAACTGGAACTAGTAAAGGAATATAGAGCATCAGCTACTTTCAATGTTTAAAACTTATCTCCTTACTTTGGGGATGAGAAAGAGAATGAACAATATAACTATTTGAATTTGTGGTCAAATCCTTAATAACCCGAAGAGTATGATGTGCCAAGAGGAGCAACCACTTGGTCACAAGCCAAAGCTTTAACTAACTTGTGTGCTCAATTTGTAGATAATGAAATGAAAGTCCAATTGGAATTAAGACCCATCCCGCAAGATAAGAAGAAGTCATTCCATTTGCTGACATGGAAACAACCTCATGGCCAACTCGAGCTTGAAGAAGGAACCAAAGTCTTCCTTGGAACAACTTGATGTAGCACTAAGTCTAGTTTTTTTTCTATAATTTAGTAGTTTCTCTTTTGTTTTGAAAGGGCTGAATATATATGCATTAAAGAGCACTTGTGCCTATGTCTGTGGAAGAAAAGGAAACCACTTGAAAGGGACATTTGGAGAGAGGGAGTTTGCCAAAATTGGCAAAATCATGTATGCACTCGGCTAGCACACTTGGTTGAGTACTCCCTCATCTAGTACCTCTAGTTGGCTTAACATGGGAACCCTAAATTATAAAGGGGAGTGGTATTTAAACCAACCTTAAGGCTATTGGAAAAGCAGCACATTTTGAATAAAAAATTGAAGTTCATCTTCTTCCAAATCTTTAAGCTTCCAAGCAACAAGTCGCCACTTCTCCTCAGTGAATTATATCTGAGTGTATATGAGTGTTTCAGTTTCCACCTTTGTGAGTGTAGTGGAATCTTTTTATCACATTCCTTCTCTGTCTTCTCTATGAAAGTAGAACAATCAACAAAGGTGCAAAAATCTCTCATCACAGCAAATTTGAGTGTTCTTCCACAAAGAGAACCAAATACCCAAGTTCAGCTTTATCACTTCTCGAACCAACGAGCATCATCTTGACCATATCTATCCATCCTCATTGAGTTAGCCCTTAAAATTTGAAGGGTATTTCCACCACGTCCCAGGTAAGGTTCTAGTAGAATTTTTGATTCATTGGAGCTATTTTGATAGAGTTATTACATTCTGGAAGTTTGCCATAGAGGTTTTGTTCGAAAACTATTTTTGTGAACCATGTCCTTTGTGTTTCAATCTTTCTTCTATTGGTTGAATCATGTCAGAACATCCACAATGCACATTGTGTATCATCTGCCAATTTTTTTTTCATAATTTCTCTGAGTAATGTTGTTTGAGGTTAACTTGTTTTGTGTTGATTTGAATTGTCGTGGTTGGTTGGCATTTGGCCACATGTAAATTTTGGTCAAACTGTCAATTTTTGTTTCCACATCTTTTGATTGGTATTTTGTCTTTGAGTTTGTTAAAAGGAGATTCCTAAAGCGTTTGAACATTCAATGAATATCAAAAAATTTTCATGCAATTTAGTTCCTAGAATTTAGTTAAGTAATCAACTTTTTTTCGAATGAATCTTCGTTTAAAGTTTGAGAATTTTTCTCGATTAGGTTTAAGAAATTTTGTTTAGAGCTTTAGAGCGTCTGAATGTCGGATTATAATTGAAGATATGTTTCATATATGTTACATATATATATTTAATAAGAAAGGGGAGGACCTCCATTTTTTGTGTGTCCACTACACAACCATAAGAGAAAGGGGATAGGGAGAGTATCCAAGCATGGATCGAAGGTTGACAGCTCAAGGGCCATATGTTGTTGTCTCCCTATTTGGTTTCTATGATCGATGCAGGACCCACCTATTGTTCGTTTTTACATATCGGTTAGGGTTTTGATTGTCATTTAGAGTTGCTAACCCCAATTAGTTTCTTTTAATATCTTTTGTGTTCTGATCTAGGATTTAATGTCGGGTTAGTTATAGGTTCCGACAGTGTCCTAGATTCCAGCACCTTAGATTTGATGTGCATGTACAAATCGATAAAGTTGTGGTCATCATTGAGCTAAGAATTTCTAAATTGTACTTCATTGAATTGCATAGTTTTTTGGCGTCTTGGATTCAATGCAATGTTCTTTTTTCTAATGCTTGTCCTGATGTGCGCAACTCAATAAGGTTGTCATCATCATTGATTTGGTTCTATCTCACTGAGCAACCAGAATTGGAAGGTATGAACCTTCTGATGAGTGAAAGTTGTTTGTTATACCTGGAAAAAATGGAAATAGGAAGGTGATGACGTCCTCCTTGGATCTTGAATCTTTAAACTTGCCCAGGAAGTATTGGTTCACATAGGGTGGAGTCAGCTTGGAGTTTGGCTCGTTGAAAGCGCTTTGGCTATATGTTGGTGTTGTTATTGCTCATTGAAGAGTGGATCTCTTTCTTCGTCCTCTTCTTTATTTTTCTTGAGGGTTATTCTTGTCCATGTGAGGAGTTTCTTGTTATTGCTTTATTGGTTGTTTGTATAAATTATTGAATGTTTAGTATTTTTTTTCCCTACATTGTATTGATTAGATTTATTTAAGTTTTGCGTTATCTTATTTTTATTTGATCGTTATGCAGATTTTGACCTTTGTGAGTCAATGATGAATTTATTTTAAAGTCTTTCGTTATAAAATCTAATTTTGAGTTGGATAATTAGATCCTCTCTAAATATCAAATCACTCGACCCCATATATCTGTCTAGGCTCATTTCCAGGTCGTGACACATGGTTTATTTTTTTGTTCCAAAATTACCCTACTCTACCAAGTTCTAAAGTCCTCTTCCAATTCTTTTACCAACCGCCCAAGATCTAGCAGGATGGAAATCAATGAAGACATAAAAGAGATCTAGAAACTTATGCCGGTAGTTTTAGGAACTTCAAATTTCAAACCCAATAGAACTTTCCCAGAGAGATTGGAAGGTGAAATCAAGACAAGATACCCCAAAAAGGAAAGAAAATGAAGTTTACTGGTTCAAAAGAATACATAGAATTACTTCAAATCCGCAGGGAAGCTGCGTCCGACTTTCGAGATATGTAAGGGAGTAAAAAAACCAAAATCTTGGCCCTGAACAGAGGAGATTGAGCAGATGGAGAAGAGTAGGATAAAATGTACAAGAGAAAGATGATGGATTAAGAGCAGAAAATTGCTACTGGAAGGGAATGAACGGAGCAAAATAATTAAATAAATTAGTGTCAAATTTTATATCAAAATTCACAAGTAAATGAACAGTTTCGTTGAAATTGTAAATGCAAATATACGCTCCAACTTCAAAGTCCCAGATGACAAAATTAGCAAACAATAGTTTCTTAGTCAAATTGTTGGTAGCATAAAAAGCTCAAGTGATTTCTTAATCAGATCTGCACTAGTGTATTTAAAAACAAAATGGCCAATTCCATATCTCAAAGAAAATGTCCAAAAAACCCCGATGAGCTAGAGCAAGGAATAACTTAAGAGGCCTATTTGCAAAACTATTTCAACTTTCGGGCACTCGTAAAATCTCTTGGTTTGACAGAGTGAGCCAATACTTGGACACTGATCTACTTCTTTTTCTTCGATTTGCTTGATAGTGACTGAGTATATGCCGTTCCCTAAGCATCAAATAGAAAAGAAAGGAATACAGCATGAGCATACACCCTTTAATGGCTAAGTTGAGCGAGAAGGGGGAGAGAGCGATTGTGTTGACTTCTTTTTACTCAAAATGATCTAGTGTAGAAACTTATTTTGTTGAAATATTCGCGGCATACCTGAAGCCACTCATCCATGGAAGCATCAGTAGTCTTCGTACCAACTTCAACCTTGGAAGCCCTCTTGGTTTTCTACTTCAACAAAGAAAATCGATTAGGATCTCACACAACATGCGATCAATTGCAGATGAACAAACCAAAACTACTAGTAAAAATGACACGCCATAAACGTAAATGTTGTAGCACAACAGCAGGACGGCCATTCCTCACACAACCCAGTCTAAATTATGCAAACAAGAGATAATAATCATATGAAAATAAGGTGATTGAATTGTTATTCCCTTGACTTCAGGTGGAAAAAAGCTCGGAAGAATTTTTGTTACTGAAAGAAAATGTACCTTTGACAGATTCTGTATTTGACCTTGAATCCACAAGCCAAGGAGCACAAGAAGGGCAATCCCAAGAGTTACTAGAAAAACAGACTCAATGCTGAGAAAACCACCAGCTTCTACAACTTCAATGGTTCCATTGAAGAACGTGTTTTGATATGTCTGATGGTCTATCTCATAAATGACAGTGCCCACAAGATCAAATGTTCCAGGCTGAACAGAAAGCACATTATTCAGAATATATTTTTGCTTACAAGTTCTCAGATATAAATGAAACTTAAATATGACTAGAAAATGTAGCTATGTCACACGATTACGCATTATTTTTTTATAATAGTAAAAAAAAAATTGCATCAAAGAAAAATAAGATGTGAATGATAATATATCCTTCCTACTCAAGAAAAGGAAACTAACACTCAAAATGTTGCAATATATTTGCAAATCAAGAGAACCAATAAAAAAGGCTAGTTTCTAAAATTTCTGATGACTATTATTCAAAATGCAAGTACCTGCAAATACTTGCTAACAGCAAATATATAAGGAAAGGTAGCCTGGCTTGATCCTGGCACTGTTGCATTGTTAAAGCCCTTCAGCAAAAAAGGCAATTAAGAAAATTAAAGCCCGACCATACTCAATAACACCAAACAGCAGTTTTGTAACATTGTGTAAGAGAGTCCCTGGAGATAAGAGAAGCTTCTTCGAAAATAAAAATAAAATAAATAAATAAAGGAAAATAGAGTATATTGGACTTGGTCAACTTTACGAAATTTTGTGACATAGCTACTTAATAAATCAATCTAAGAGAAAAGACTATTCTATACATACCACAATTTGATTTGCTTCTTTTCTACAGGAAGATACACTGAATAAGGAAAGCCCCTAAAAGGGACAGCAACCCTAAAGAAGAAAAAGTTTTATGCAAAAACCCAGAAGTTCACTCCTATATTTCCTCTTTCCATCTAGATGTATTACTCAAAAATTTTTCTAAAATATCAGCAACCAAGAGCCAAAGTGATATTGTCAAGTCTGTGACGAATGGCTAGAAATTCTAGTATAACACTGAAATACAGCATCATAAATACAGTTTGAGAACAGATTACAGCAGAGAACAAGGATCTGACTGATGGGTATGTTCAAACTAATTCAACCAAGATCCTGATTTTTTTTTTCTATTAAAAATATTGAAGACTTTGCACAAAAGAAACTCAAAAAAGAAGTTTCTTTTTTCTGACAAAAAATGCTTTATCTCATAAGATTGTTTAACAAAATAATTTTTGTTTTTGAACTAATTCAACAATACCAGATAGCGTTAGTCGTATAAATCTTCAATCCCGACCATTTTGGCATGTACACAAATGTTTGAAGGCCAAAAAAATTACAGAGTAATAGAACATAAGTAAAACCAATCAGTTCAATTAGTTAAATTATTGTAAGAAAATGGAATGCATACAGGTCGTTACAAAATCCCATGTGGTTACTGAAAAAGTCACACACACACAAACTTATCATAGAATTACCTGGGCAGTAAGGTTTTGAATGAGCATACGATGATCATAAGAAAAATGAACACTAGCCTTGATCGCAATAACATTCACAGTTGACTCTCCTAATATTTCATCAAAAGAAGGGATTAGCTAAATTTCAAAGGTGGGAACTATAAATGCAATAACAGTCATTAGGACAAATAAAGTAACGTGAGAAAAATTATAAAAATAACTGCACGATTGAATTGTCAAGCAACAAGAAAGTAATATATTTCCTTAGCATTAGAAAAATGATAATAATAATGCAAATAAGGACGATCTTTATCTAAATTTCATTTCATTACCATCATTCTTCATCCCAACAAGTAATTCGGACTCTTCCCCTGCAGTCACCACTACAAACATGGAAGACATAAATTTTACACGACTCCTCGTATAACTGAAGAAGCTAACCGCATGAGAAAAGAAGTCACACTCTTACAATGTGCTTTGTTGTTGGGGAAAATGCATATAGTATCAATTCCTGGAGCGGAGCTAAAGCTCCCATCACCAAAATCATGATCATCTTCACCAACAATTCCAAGGTCACTAACTTCATCAACCCCATCGGCAGCTTCCACTTCCGAGTTTGATTGGCACCAAACAACTACGTAGAAAAATGAAAAATAATTCAGAGGAGGTCATCAACTCATGCACATGACACACTCATCGGAAGTAGAAAACAAGTTTTAAGAGCAAATCCGTGAATCAAAATACATTGTAGTACCCCTCCAAGTTAATTTTCATTTTCGAACAAGAATTCGCAATCAGGGACTTAAAAAGCACGTTATTCTTAAATTTTTCCTCTTTTAGAGAGAACTTCTAGCGCTGTGGTGAAAAAAAAAAAAGAAAAAAAAAGTCTTTCGCTTTAAGAAGAAAAAACAGTCCCACACAAATTTAACCAAGAAAAAACTCAATTTTAAAGCACATTCGATGTCAAATTTTGAAACAGCAATCCTATAATCAGCAAAACGAAATGTTGACAAAAACCGTTGAAAAAAAACGAATCAACACAGGATTCGGGAACAAGATAGAGCGATCTTAACGGGATTGAACATCAGTACCGTAGCAAGGACGCTAAAAAAAATGAAGAAATGGTAGACATGCATGCATGAATCTAGATCTGTAGAAACGGAAGAGAACCTTGAAGCAAAGGTGAGGCGATGAAGAGGATTGCGAGGAAGAAAACCCTAAAGGAGTATGTCGCCATGGAAGGGAATAAGTGGGAAGAATTCGATTACTCGCAAATTGGATTTGGAAGAAGAGGCCGATGTATGAAACCTATATCTAGTCCAAACCCGAGATCGCGCGGAGACCAAACTATGGCCGTCGGTTCGTACATTAAAAACCGTCTGTCAAAATACGTTGTCGTTTCGTCACATCGTATGGAAAATGGAGGAGAATTTATATGCCAAGTATAATTGTTAGCTCATTTAATAAAAATAAATTAATAATTAAAAAAAAATTATATCGAGCGGAGACCAACTATTATTTAATGACCTTAAATGTTTAGTTAAAAAATGTGACAAATTTATTAGTCTTCTTTGGGATATGGATAGAGTTGCTAACAAAGTATACTTTTTAAAAAATGATAATAATATGTGATATAATGTTACTGCTAAAGTACAACAACTGAAGAACAAAAAAGGAAATGAGGTACACACCGATGACTCTTTCACTTCTCAATCCTTAGATACCATTTGCAGTTCATTTTACAATCATTTTTACTGCTATTTCTCATGAGATATTGCAATTACACTTCACATTTATAATCGCTAAATCAGCTAGGCTTATTTCTACGCCTCTTACTAACTTCTCTTT
Organism: Begonia peltatifolia; assembly: GCA_022433055.1. NCBI lineage: Eukaryota > Viridiplantae > Streptophyta > Magnoliopsida > Cucurbitales > Begoniaceae > Begonia > Begonia peltatifolia. The sequence goes on from CM039523.1 coordinate 9,091,045, forward strand.
CTGTACATCTTTGGACTCCAACGTTTTCTCTCCTAGTTTGGACACTCTTCCATTTGTAACATTGTCATCCTCTTCGAGATTAATCTTTGTCTTTGAAATTAAAATTTAGAGAGATCTTTTTGAATTCTTTTAAAAAATTCAGTATTGTAAGATAAATATAACCTAGAAGATATTTATGTATGCTCTTCAAAGTTACTCTTTGAAGATTCCTTTCTACTAACTCTTCTGTTACACGTGATTGATCTTGCGGATATTAATTAAACTTTTTTAATTATTCAAGGGTATCATCTTTAATCGTGATTGATCTTTCAAGTGTTAATTGAATCTTACAATGTTTTAAGAGATTCACCTTTTCTTCATTTCTTATGACCAATAAATATAGAATCTGAAAATTTAAGTACAATGACCTAACTCTAATGAATGAATAATTTCAAATTTAGGAATGAGAGAGGTCAAGTTAAAGCTCAAGAATAGAGGTTTAAATATTCACAAGTTGATTGCGCAACACTTCAGTATAATTTCCAATCAGTTTGTTGTACAGCTGAGAGTGCTTTTATTTATAGTTGCCTTCAAAATCTCATGGTCTGGTCCCCGCTAGTATTTTCTGAGCAACCGTGATATGTCTATTAGGAAAAGAAATAGATTGACGGACTTCCTCGTTTGAAATCCTGAACTATTACTATGACGTCTGCAATTCTTAATCGGGCATCCGCACGAAGCTTCAATTTCAATTTCTGCATTTAGCCTGGACTGCTGCGAGGTTCTTTTGGCTTCCGCCCTAGGCTTCTGGATTTTGGGTCAGAGGGTCTGTAAATTGATCTTGAAAAACATTACCTGGCTTGAGCTTCTACAATTTTTTATGAACTACAACTGCTGGTGACCACGTCAAAATATGTATTCTTGATTGAGCATAGGTAATCGGCTCCATTTTCACCTTGCTAGGCACTAAGCAACCACTCTTCGGTGTTGGGCGCCCACACAAATGAAACTTTGACACTTGTGCGATATTAAGTCCTAAACTTTAACACTAGTGTCTTCTAACTCAAACTGTTATTTGTCTAATAATTTGCAATGTATGTGAATTAAGGCCAGCATAGAATTGATTTCTGCGTCTTCAATATCTTCATCTTGTCTTGATAATGCATCAACAACCATAGTTGATCTACCTAGATTATATAGTATCTTAAAATCGTATCCAAGTAGATGAAAGATTGCTGCTCTAGGGTCTGAATTGTCTGATATGTCTCAATGATAAAACGTCCTCCAAGTGGATATTGTATCCATTTTTTAATAGCCTCAACTATAACAAATATATCTCTAGCATATGTGCTTGCCTTTTGCATTCTAGGAGCTAACTTTTTGCTGAAAAGTTATAGGATGTGCATCCTGCAAAAGCATAGCTCGAATGCCCAATCCACCAGCATTCGTTTCCAATACAAATTGTTTTGAAAAATCTGGTAATGATAGGACCGACGTTGAGGTCATTGTTTCCTAGAGGTTTTGCAATTCTTGATCTGCTTCTTCTCCCACGTTTAAAAGCTTTTGTTTGTTAGAAATTCGTTCAGGGACCAGCAAATAGATGCACAATTCTTTACAAGCTTTCTGTAGTATTCTATTAATGTAAGAAAATTTCAGAGTTGCTTGAAAGAATTAGGGACTGGCCTCTGTACAATAGCTAAAAATTTTTCTTTCTGGGGTTTACTCAAATAATCAACGAAATACTGTCCAAACGTTCTTCTTTGTTTCTGCTATCTATAAGTATATCATTAATAAAAACGCCATAAATTTCTTTAGAAATAGCTTAAAAATAGTGTTCACACCCCTAGAAAAGTTGTTTAGGGATCTATAATCTACACAGAATCTCCTAGTGCCATTTTTTAACCCTTATCAGTTTGATTAGCCTTCTTTAAGCATTTTTGTCACCAATTTTTCCATTTTAGTTTTCTGGTAATGAGGGTATCTATACCGTCTTATACCTGTCGACGTAGATTATGAAGTGACATGAATCTGACGATCCATACTTGAATTTTAAAAATCTAAGCATACTTAACCAATAATTCTTGAATGTTTGCTGACTCCTGTTTTTCGTAATCCATCTGAACCTCATCATTCTCACAACCAACAACAAACAGACAACTTCGATTTGGATTTATGATTCTTGATGACTTTTTTTTATCACAGCTGTAACATGGTCCCTTCTCCCACTTTCTAACATTTCTGATGTAGTTAATCGTTTCACTGCTATATTAGAAGATTTAACATTAACAAAAACAATAGTTGAGTTGGTTTTCAAATGGTACTAGCATAGTGGAGTACTGCTGCAGTTCAATTTCAATGATTGATAGTAACTACCCTTCACAGATGTTTGTTTCTACTCATTATCACTGACTTTTGCATTCATTAAGTTTGCTAATTTATTGCCTGATGTGGGGATCATTCCTCTATTCGTTTCAAAACAGCTCTGAAGGCAAGATGAAGGTACACTTGGATAGTGAAACTGAAACTCTTTCACCTCTCAATTCTTCAATGCCATTTACAGTTCATTTTACAATCATTTATACCACTCTTCTAATAAGTGTTATTGTAGTTGCATATCTCTTTCTGTATATCTGTGGACTCCAACGTCTTCTCTCCTTATTTGGTCTGCTCTTCCACTAGTAACATATGGGTTGTCAATGACCTATCAGTTCAAGAATTGCATCACATTATACCACAAATATCATCACATACAACACAAATGTCAAATAGTAATTTCTATGAAGTATTATTCCACGTTCACACGTCAATTAGAAATTATTGCACCCATCAATCTCGATAATATGTGATCAAAATTCTATATTTTCACAGTAAAAATTGCGAATAGTTGAGGAAAAAAATAGGACTAACAGGCCGTTTAACTTCCCATTTCTCAAAGTGAATCAATTCAATCTGTATTAGTAGTACATGATGATTCATTTAGCAAGCACATTTGTAGAATGAGATACTAATATAAATTATAAAGGCATTTAATTATAAAATGTTATTCATGATCATAATGTTTGTGTTGCGGCTTGAATTAAAACTAACCTTGTTAATCACATTAGAATAATAAAAATGTAATTGTAAAATGATAATAAATTTTTAATTTTTAATTTTTAATTGTAGATAATTATTGACAAAGGCAGAGATGTCTTGGCTAGCAAATTGGTAAATCAACTATGAATAAATGTAAAAAAAAAAAAAAATTATGATATTTGTGACTATCCTAAAATTTATTTTTGTTTTTTCTTAATTTGAAACCTTAAATTTTTCCCAAATCAATTTTGCAAATTAAGTTAAATTAGATCATTATAAAATCTTAATTTTCTTAATTTAAAATCCTTGAAAATAATAGAAATTATTTATTCAACGAAACTTTGAAACAACTATCAATAAATATTTAGAAAAATTCAATACTAAACAAATATTAAATAAAATTTTATTTATTAATTTTAAAAAATAACTTCATTAATTGAAGAATTCAACAACTGATGAAATAAATTATTCAAACCGAAATAAATTGAAATTAAATGTAATTAAATATTAAATATCCTTTTAAACGATATAAAATCATGACTTTCAATTACTATTCGGAGCTAACGATAACATCTTCGTCTGTATGCTAGTTTGCCTCTAGAAAATTCTTGATTAGCGTCAGTTCATGTAATTTTAATTGCATACATTATCTAATTCAATGATTTAAAAGTTAAATATTGGATAGAACTCATTTTTCATTCCTTATCATGCATTCAGCCTTTCAGATAACTAGCGGTTTCTCGCCCTCATAATGTTTCATCAGGCATCTAAAATCGTACTTGTACCATCTGAACACTCTTTTTCAAACACTTAGAGCTACAAAATTATTTGGCAACCTAAAGAAGTATACATTTGCTCATGCAAGAGTTTATTTTTTAGGTTTTATTATAACTAAAGAACGAATGGAAGTTGAAGAATATGAAATCGAGACCATTAGAGATTGGCCCATTCCTATGGGAATATCGGGTGTGCGCAATTTCTATGAATTAGCCTCATTCTATCGAAGGTTTATTAAGGATTTTAACTCAATCATGACTCCTATTACGGATTGCACCAAGAAAAGAAGAGATTGTCAATGGACTCCATCTTGTCAACGTAGTTTTGAGCTAATCAAAGAGAAATTATGTCAATCACTCGTCCTAACACTTCTAAATTTTAACAAAGTGTTTGAAATAGAGAGTGATGCATCTGAAGTCAGGATCAGAGCAGTTCTAGGGAGACCAATAGCATATTTTAGCGAAAAACTAAAAGGAGCAGCCTTCAACTACTCCACGTATGACAAGGATTTCTACGATATCATATAAGTACTTGAACAATGGCAGCATTATCTGTTATCCAAAGAATTCGTCATATACACTGACCATCAGTCGCTTAAGCACATTAAGAGTCAAGGCAAACTAAATAGGCATCACGCCAAGTGGATGAAATTTCTAGAAAGATACTGTTATACATTGAAGTATAAGAAAAGAGAAACTAATGTGGTAGCGGATGCACTTTCAAGGAGACATATTCTGTTAACTGAACTGGGAACATGGATTTTTGGATTTGAATGGATGAAAGACACTTACAAATTTGATCCTGACTTTGGCCTTTACTACCTTATATGTCAAGATAAAGTAGGAGGAGATTTCCATGACATGGACGGATACTTGTTTAAAGGAGGCAAGTTATGTGTTCTCATTGAGGGTTTAAGGAAATGTCTCGTTAAGTAAGCCCACAGTGGGGGCTTATCCAGTCATTTTGGAAAAAAGAAGACACAATGTATACTAAAAGAGCATTTCTTCTGGCCCCATCTCTCACGTGATCTTTATCGAATAATTGAACAATGTATTGTATGTAAAAAGGCAAAAAGAAGAGTTCTTCCTCAAGAATTGTACTTACCACTCCCCGTACCAACTCACTCGTAGGTAGAAATTAACATGAACTTTGATCTAGGACTTCCACGTATAGCCAGAGCCAAGGATTTCATTATGTTAGTCGTGGATCGATTTCCAAGATGGCACATTTCATTGCATGTGCCAAAACTGATGACTCCATTATTATTGTTGATCTTTTCTTTAAGGAGATAGTCTGACTTAAATGGATACTACACTCTATAGTGTCAGATAAGGAAACCAAATTCTTAAGCACATTTTGAAAAACTTTGTGGAAAAGATTGGAACGAAACTTCTTTTCTGTACATCATTCCACTCACAAACTAATAATTAGACCGAAGTGGTCAACTGAACCTTAGGAAACCTTTTAAGAAGTGTTGTGGGAAAGAAGTTAACCGACTAGGATGTCCAACTTCCGTACCTTGAATTTGCCTACAATCGTAGTGTTCACTCCGCTACCCAACTAACACCTTTTGAAGTGGTATATGACTTTAATCCTGCCACTCTATTAGATCTCGTGCTACTACCTATAAAAGATTTATTAAACCTAGTAGGGGTCGACAAAGCAACACAAGTTAAGAAATTACATGAGACAGTTAGAAAAGCCATACAGAGGAAAAATGAGATTTACGCCAAACAAGCTAACAAGGTGCATAAGGATGTGATATTTAAAGAAGGTGACTTAGTGTGGCTTTACTTGAGAAAAGAGTGTTTTCCTAAGCAATGATGATCCAAACTTCTCCCAAGAGCCGATGGTACATTTAAAATTTTAGAACGCATCAATAACAATGCGTACAAATTGGAATTGCCAGGGGACTATGGAGTATCAGCCACATTTAATGTACATGATCTTTCACCTTATACTGATGAAGAAAAGGACATTACGAGGAACAAAACACTAGATTTAAGATCAAATCTTCACTCACCTGAAGAGGATAATATGCCTTATAGGCCAATAACTCGATCCCAAACCAAGGCACAAACACCAACTATCCTTTTAACGGACAAGTTTGCTAATTTTGTAAATGAAGGTCTTTTTGAATACTTAGAGTGGGAGCCAAAATCTCTAGACATGGACAAGCTGCCACATGTTCTATCATGGAAACCACTTGATGGACCATCATATATTCAAAAAGGAATTTGTCTTCCCGAAGACAATTTTATGTAACCAAGCACACTTTGTATTTTGTTTTGATTTTTGGCAAACATTGACCTTCTTGTAATCTTTGGCAAACATTATATTATTAAGCATGCATGGATGATAGTCATCTAGGATAACATGGTGGCTAAGGATTGGGATGCATAAAGAGCTCGAGAGACGCAAGCTAAATGAAAACACACCATCATCATAGAACTGGTTATGCACTCACAAAAGGTAGGCCTAATCTCAAGGTGGCGTGCACAAATGCAGCCATGGCCAACCATACATGGAAGATAGCCAACCAACGATTTGGGCCAAGGAGGCGTGCGCATGGAAATGGACCAAACAAATGAAGCTAAGGGTGATATTCCAAAATACCTTCTCATTTTTTTGAATCAGTTTTTCAAATTTGAAATCGCATCAGCTCACTCCCCTCATGTATGGATTCAAGACCCACTACCTTACAATGACATACTTTCCTTACAAAGAACAAATCCTAGTGGTTGAAAAGGGAAAAACCGCGCGCGCGAACGACTTAGATCGCACTCTTGGATGCTTGGATGCTCCTATTGATTGTTTTTCCTTACAACCTTAAGCCATATTTAAACTCTTTTCTTCAGAGATTGTACTCAATTTTTTCTCATCAATAAAATTAGATTGTTTCCTCTTAACACTAAAAGAGCAATCAGCTCTCCAAGGTAAGACCTCGGTGAGCGTATCCGATATGAGTTAGCCTCCATTGTCTATCAAGTTCGTGGTTACTAGAAGGTCCTTATAGACATCTTTCTCTCTGCTCTTTCTAAGGACTAGAAAATAGAGAAAGGTGGAAACCAAGCCTTGTGCGCTGTTGTAATCCTCCTTAGAAAATTGCATTAACCAAAAGTGCTAAAAGTTGCCTATTAGACCCACCACAAGATCTTTTGCATAACGTTTTCATTGTGTCTTATTTGTACTTGAAATGTTTAGGGTTTGTTCATCACTCATCAAGTTAGACTCCTTTAAAATTTCATAGCATTTGGAATACATTTGATTATTTTGTGCATAATTTGTTTGAGGTGTTCCTTGGGTTGAGCAGGGAACACCGAACCCTTGGTTTGTTTTGCATTAACCTTGGTTTTTGCAGGGCCAAACCATGTCAGCGTGATGCCCAATCAGCATTTGTGTAGCACTATAGTTCTTGATCTCTTTGTTGAAGAAATAGTCCCAAATGAGCATACTTCGTAAGTACCTGAGGACACATTTGATGACTTTCATGTGAAGATCAGTAGGTGTATGCATGAATTGACATAGTTTGTTAACTGCAAATGAAGGATCCTGTCTTATGATCATGTAGTACTGAAGAGCGCTAAGTATGCTGCAATATTCAGTAGCGTTAGATAATGGTGTGCGCCATCATGACTGCAAAGTGGTGACAAAGCAAGGGGAGTATGCTGAGGCTTAGAGTCAAGCATTCCTCTTTTTGTCAATAAGTCACAAATGTATTTCATTTGGCTTAGATGTAAACCAGTGGCGTGATGATTGACTTCAACACCCAAGAAGAAATGTAACTGGCCGAGGTCTTTAATGGCAAATAGCTAAGATAGATGAGCAATCAACACAGAGATTGGAGTTGAAGATGAGTCTGTCACAATAATATCATCAATATACACTAAAACCATAACTATGTGAGAGGCAGCATGGTAGATAAACATAGATGTATTAGCTTTGGAACCAATAAAACCCTAATTAAGAAGACCTGTACTGTGTTTGAGAAATCGAGCACGTGGAGATTGTTTTAAGCCGTAGAGAGAACGATGTAGCTTACAAACATAATCAGGCCGAGTAGAATCGATGAATCCCTGAGGTTGAAACATATAAACATCATCTAGGAGACCTCTGTGAAGAAAAGCATTTTGAACATCTAACGTCTTTATAGGCCACTTCCGAGAGACTGCAATGTTGAGTCACATAGTTGTGGGTTTTATCACAGGACTAAACATTTCGTGAAAATCAAGGCCCGGTGTTTGTTGAAAACTTTTGGCAACAAGACGTGCTTTGAAACGATCTATCAATCCATCTGGACGGAGTTTGATTCTGTAAACCCAATTTGAACTGATAATCCGAGAGGCACTAGATTTTGGAACAACAGACCAAGTGTCTTGAGATTGAAGAGCATTGAACTCCATTTGCATAGCCTCACGCCACTCATCGTGTTAACAAGCTTCACTGTAGGAGGAGGGTTCACATAGAATGTTACTTGTAACACTGAAGAACACTTTTGGTTTAAATATACTGAATTTAGACTGCGTAACCATATGATGATCATTCACAGTCGACGGTTCCAGTAACCTCTGAGGTTGTTCATGCAGAGAAGGAGTAGATGAGAGGGAGGGAGATGAGACAGAAGGCGTGTTTAGACACTGGATAAGGTTACTGGTGGAAGAAAAGTAGGATTGAGTGGTAGGTGTGAATGGCAGAAAAGTAATAATGGAGACTCCATGATTTTTCATAGGAGATGATGAGTTGTGACAGAATGGAAAAAGTTTTTCATTGAAGTTTACATGTCGACATAGAGTTGATCAGTAGATGGTTGAAGAAAAATGTAGTCATGTGATAGCTACTGTACCCTAGAAAGATGCAAGGACTTAACTTAAACTCTAGTTTGTGAGAGTTATAAGGAAGTAAAAAAGGAAAGCACTGACATCCAAAAATTTAAAGGTGTGAATAAGAGGGATTTTTGTTGTGAAGTGTTTGAAATGGAGAATTATTTAACAAAATTTTGGATGAGAGTCTGTTAATTAAGTATACTGCAGTACTAAAAGCAAATGGCCAGTATTGTAAAGGCATAAAAGCTTGAGCAAGTAGAGCTAAACCCGTTTCGATGATATGTCAATTTTTGCATTCAACTCACCTATTTTGTTGCGGGGTGTAGGGGCATGAAATTTCGTGTGAAATGCCTTGAGTTGAGAACAATTTTGACGAAGACCTAAATTCACCACCCCAATAGGATCTAACTCATTTAATAACATTAAGAAATTGAGTTTGGATCCTTTGTAGAAATTTGAAGAATGTATTATAAGCTTCATCTTTAGAATGGAGATGATATAACTAGGTAAATCTGGAAAAATATCAATAAATAGAATGAAATATTTAACACTAGGAATTGAAGAAACTGGGGAAGGACACCATAAATCAGTGTGAATCAACTCAAATTTGGCAATGGCATGAGATACAAAGCGTTGAAATGGTAACTTATGAGATTTTTCTAATAGACAAGATGAACAGAAATCCATAAATCCAGACGAATTAGAAGAAATATTACAACTAGATAAGACTGACTTAATGACATTTGATCAAGAATGTCCCAAGCGAGAGTGCCACAGATTTGAAGGTTTGCTAGAGACGGTATAGAGTTGAGCAGAGAAAGGCCGACACAGAGGAAGAGAGCAGACTTGATAGAGACCGTTGTCAAGGATTCCCTAGAGAAGAATTTTGTGGGATACCTATTCCTTGACAACAAAAAAATAAGGATGAAACTCAATGAACACTTTATTATCGAGAAATAATTGTGAAACACTAAGTAGAGAGAGAAAGTGATAAACAATACGCAAATTTAAATAAGTGGGGTAAGCTGGAAAGGTTGCATGACCAATGTTAGAGATAAGAGAAACCTTACCATTATCAATTGTGATATGATCATCGTCTGCGTACAGAGTAGCCGAGTCCATGTAACACCCAGAATTTTTCCGTTTAAGTTAATTTTGGAAGTACGTGATTGTAATCGGCAGAGTAATGGTCGGAATTGTGGGTGGAAAATTTCTACTCTTACGTAAAAGATTATTTTACGACTAATGGAGGAGAGAAAAATTTAAAAATATAGTCGGAGTTGGATGGTATAACAGATTTAGTAAGCGGTTAAGAGTTGAGGGCAAAATACTAATTAGGAATAATTATATTTAATAATATAATTAAAATAAAACAACAGGGGAGGAACAGACCACCCCCCCCCCCCATTTCTTCTTCTTCTCCTCCTCCTCCTCTTGCACGAGCAACTCGACGCTTTCTTCCGGCAGCGATTTCTTCCGTCCTCATCTGTTTCTTCAAATCTACGATAAGTTTTGGTTGATTTTTAGTAGATAGCTAGTATTCGGGTCGTTTTGAACAATAATAGTAGAGTTGGAGAGAATTATGGGTGAGCCCTAAGAGTGAGATACAAAATTTAGAGGTTTTAGTCGATTTTGTACGTATGCTGATGTTTAAGCTAGGAATAGGAGTGGATTATAAGTTTTTGTGGAAAAGATTGAAGGTGTAGATAACCGAATAACCCGGGTTACGGGACGGGCTCCGTTTGGCCAAGCTATAAGTGAGGGATTAGGAAATTGTATAGGCCGTTAGGAACTAGACGTCCTTAGGAGCTCGTAGTATTTTGAATCGTCCAAATCGGAAGTGCATGGGTGGAGTTATGAATTTTTGAAAGATTAGTCGGATCGTTAGTTAAAATCTCAGTTTGGACTGAGTGAGGATTTAGTGGTTGATCCCTTTAAAGTTTTACGGAGTTAATGAAAAGTAGAGCTAATAGATGTGTGATTTTATAGGTTTTCCAGTTAGCGTACGAGATTTGAATTACGAGTGCTAAGGACGCTAAGTAAGTAATGTAGTAGGAGTTTTTCCTTCGGGCCTACATCACAGTTAAGTAGGATGCATTGCACGTTTACTTTATGTTATGCTTTGTAATATGCATCATGGTTTTAAATTACGAAACGAAACGAAAATAAATTTCCATGTTTTATTAAGTAAAACAGTAGGATGTGATAAGACGAATGAAATGAGAAGATACGTAAGAAGATAATAAAGGTGAGGTTGAGTGGTCTTGTCCAGTGAGGTGGACCGCGAGGTGTATCACTCTTCCTTCGCTTTACGTAGTGACCTTGTCAAGTGAGGTGGACCGCGAAGTATGTAACTTTACTAGATTGGGTCTGGCCTTGTCTAGTGAGGTGGACCGTAAGGTGCGTCATATCGATCTAGCACGTAAAGAAGAACCCAGTAGTAAGAAGATAAACAAGATGTAAGAAAGAAACGAAAACGAAAGTAGAGACGAAACTGTAGAAATTGCATATGTTAGGATGTGAATGTTTTTCAGTGTTTAAGTTTATATGCATTACTCACTTAGCATTAAGCTAATAGTTGGGTTCTGTGATGTAGGTGACAACGCAGCAGCTAGTGAGTATCCCGACCATGCCTAGGACTAGGAAGCAGTTTGAGGAGGATGCGCGTGGGACAACTGGGCCAGCTATTGAGGCGTTTTGACTATGACGGGTGTAAGTATGGGTGGTCAGGTATTTTGAGTCGTACGTAGTTATTTTAATGTAAAAGAGAGATTTGAATTTGGGCTGAGTACTTTGGCGTGCGTAACAGGTTGTAAATTGAGTCGAGAAGTAGATTTATGGATTTTAAATGTTTAATCAAAATTCGTGTTGTTTTGTTGAATTCTGTTGAAGTTTCTAGGTGCAAAGTGTCGACCGAATTCCATAGGTGTCGACAGGTTAGTATAAAATAGAGCGTGAGTGTCGACTACGAGACATGACCTACGCAGGGCAGAGTCGAAGTAGGTGTCGACCCCTGACTACAAGTGTCGACCGGTCCGTGTAAAATTAGCAGTGGTGTCGACTACGATGGTTGACTTACGAGGACAGAGAGGATCAATGTGTCGACCTACGACAGCGGGTGTCGACCCCTCTCTAAAATGGGTGTGGAGGTGTCGACCGGTGTCCCCGGTGTCGACCGATGAAAAGACCCGAGAGAAAGTTAGTGTCGACCGGTGTTTGTTAGTGTCGACCGATGAAAACTCGAGACAACTTAAATGTCGACCGGTTCTTGCAGGTGTCGACCGGTCTCTTTAATCTTTATGTTTTAAAAGTGAAGTTATTTAAACCGATTTTAAACGAAGTTTCCGCTATAGTATTTACATGTATTTCTTTTGGAAGACGTTTGAAAAAAAAAAGAGTCGTTTTGAGTCGAAAAACAAAGTTTTCAAATTTTTAGAAAATATTTAGTAGAGAAATATGAGGGAAGGTGACGAGTAGTAGTTGGTAGCGAACCGGGAATCACGGAGGATTTTCGAGTCGTTACAGTCCAGCATGTTCAGATCTGGAGTAAAATAATGAGATGCTCAGATAGGGTCTAGTGTTGTGGCAGTTGTGCTTGAGTGGACACATTGTGAGGGAAGAACAACAGAGAAGTTTCGTGGAGGGTTTGAGGTAGGTTGATATTGGAGGTTAGTTCTGTGGTAGCAAACATTGTCAATATGTCCAAGTTTAAGGCAAATTTGACAGCGAGGTCAAAATGGCGGTTTGTTTTGTGGAAAAAAGGATTAACGTGGACAATTAGGAGGAGTTGGAAGTGAAGGTGTAACACCCGGATTTTTCATTAAATGAGTTTCGGAATTCGTGATTGTAATCGGCGGAGTTTTTGTCGGAATTGTAAGCGAAAAATTTCTACTCTTAAATAAAAGATTATTTTGAGTCTAATGCAGGAGAGAAAAATTTAAGAACCTAACCAAAATCGGACCGTATAACAGATTTATTAAACGATTAAGGGTTAAGGGCGAAATAGTAATTAGGATTATTATTAGTATTATTATAAAAAAAATATCAAAACACCCTACGGTGTTTTTCTTCTCCCCTAGCGCTAAAACCCTTGCTCTCCTGTTCTTCTTCCCTCTCCCACGTGAAGCCCTTGACGATTCCTCCGTTCCTCCAAATTTAAGGTAAGTTTCTAATAGATAGTTAGTACTATAGTTGTTTTGAGCGGTAGAAGTGTAGTTAGAGCAATTTATTGGATATTACGGTAAAACCAAAGTTGGAGGAATGAAATTTCAAAGTTATTGTCGATTTTTATCCGTATGTTGGCGTTTAAGCTAGAAGTAGGAGTAGATTACGAGATTCTATAGAGAATATTGAGCGTTGGGACAACCGAATGCTCGAATGGTGGAACGATTTCCGTTCGGTCACATTCGGCAGAGCTATAGGTGTTGGATTAGAAATTTGATTAGGTTGTTAGAAATTAGACGTCCTCAGAAGTCCATAGCCTTTTGGATAGTCCAATTCGGACGAGTATTTGAGAAATTATGAATTCCGAAGTTGGTCGAAAATTGAGTTGGATTTCGGGTTTAGTAGAGAGTTTTGGTTTTGTATGAGTTATAACTTTCAAGTTAGGAATTTATTAATTGAATGAGGTAGAACTGATGGATGTGTGATTTTATAGGTATTTCCCGTTAGCATACAAAGTTACGGAGTGTGAGAAATTTCTAGGACGACAAGTAAGTAATGGATTGTTTGTGATTTGCCTTCGGGCCTATGCCATGGAACGATAGGGTTGATTGTTTGTTTTGACTGTTTGTTTTGTTTATTGGTCAGTTGATTGCGCATACGTGTGACATGCATAATGGTTTTGAATTGTACGTATGAAATGTAATCAGATAAGAAAAGATGGCATATATGAGAACGCCTCGTCGTTAACGTGCTAGTAAGAAAGCACTAGAGGTTTCTCATTGATGAAAGTACGTAAGATGACATGGTTTGTGAATGCCTCGTCGTTAACGTGCTAGTGAGAAAACACTAGAGGGTTCTATGATCGATGTTGGGAGGAGATTTTGTATGGTCGTCCCGTGGTGAACACAATGTGTGCATCTAATCTCGCTCCGTGGGTCATGGTTTGGCCGTCCTGGGTATGAAAGGATGGGTGCCTATTTGACTCACACGTGAAAATAGAAGATGATAATAATGAAAACAAAATGAAAACGAAACAGAGCGTAGAAACTGCATGTGTTAAGGGTTGAGTTGGGGATTGCATTGTCAGTTTTGCGTTTCATATTCCATACTTGCTAAGCATTAGGTTTATGTTTTGTATTCCATGGTGTAGGTGACGGCGAGCTCTGCGGTGAGTTGTTTGAACATGGACATGACTAGGATGGCGGTTGGTGATGCATGCGGTATGCCGGTGCAAGCAGTTTGTTGGGGTGATGCGACCATGGTGTGATAGGTTGTGGAATTTGTAAGCATTTTGTGTTGAACACCTATGTATAATTGCGGATTAGTATTTTGAAGTATAGAAAGTGTTTTTAAATCGTACAAGTCATTTTGACGAATGATTAAAATTGTTTTTAACTTAAAAGGGTTGTATTTTTGGAAACTACTTGAAGAATTGTTGTCTTAAAGATACAGGTCTTGACTTTATGGTTTTAATCGTGAAAATTTTTGTCGTCCGTTTTCTTTCGAACTGATGTTATTTTTATACTGTTGGTGCAAAGTGTCGACCAAACTCCATAGGTGTCGACCAGTAGTGCAAAAATGGCAGCGGTGTCGACTGCGAGGACCGACCTACATGGGCAGAGAGGATCAAAGAGTCGACCTATGAAAGCAGGTGTCGATCGCTCTTTGCGATGAGCGTAGAAGTGTCGACCGGTGTTTTCAGTGTCGACCGACGAGAAGACCCGAGAGAAACGTAGTGTTGTCCGACGTTTGCCAATATCGACAGATGAAAAACCCGAGACAACCCAAGTGTCGACCGATGCTTACAGGTGTTGACCGGTGTCTCTGTTTTATGTTTCATAAAATAAAGTTTTATTCAAACTGATTTTAATTGAGGTTTTCCGCTATAATGTCATTTAAAATATTTTCAAAAATGCCATTTTGAGTCAAGAAATAAAAGTTTTAAGTTTTATGCGAATTCTTACGATACGAGTACAATTAGTGAGTAAAGTAGCAAACCGGGTCCAAAGTGGACTGGAGCTCTACAAAAGGGTTTGAGAAGGGTAGTCGTGGACCTCATGGTCTGTTGGATGTAAATGAGGTCCCGTGGAGAAGAAAATTTAGGTTTGTGTTTATTTCCAACAAAATTGATGTAATTTGCTTGAAAGGAGCTCAATGAGGCAATGGAAGTTTGGCGTTCTAGTCGAGCATCATAGCTAAACAGAAAGCTGTTGAGTTCTTTAATTGAGGGATGATCATTGCGAGTGGAAATATAGGTGACAAATTACTTGTATTCAGCTTAGGAAATATAGAAGTTGATCCATGTAGCTGACTAGTTCACCGATTGCTGCCAGTTGGTTGCAGAGACTCTGGAACTTTTGAACATAAGCCATAGCAATGAGACCATCTTTGCAAAAAGCTTGTAGGTTTATGCAAAGCTTCGAGATCCGAGCAAACAATAAAGCAGAGTAAAGTTGTTCGAGTGTCTCCCAGACCTCAAAGGTCAAAAAGTAGCCTACTAGTTGTCCTAGCATTTGTTCATGAACGACGGATAGATCCAATTCATTATGAGGCAATTGCACCTCTGCCAAGAGAGAAAATCAGGGTTGATGATATGAAAATAAACTTCATCGTTTTTGGAAGGACAGAGATGGGTTCTAATGAGAATGTCTTCAAGACCATTGACAATGACTACATCCAGTAGCTGATTTTTCCAAATGAGAAAGTTTAAATCGTCAAGCTTGATAGTTAAAGATTGATTTACTGAGGGCAGATGAAGAAGCGAGGGTAGAGGAGAAGATGATGACAAAGGTCTATTTGCTATCGTACTCTATGAGGAGGCCATTTTTCAAAGAAGAGTACAAAGAGGAGCAAGGAGTTGTTTATAGCTCTGATACCATGTCAGAAAACGTAGAAGAGGAGAAGATGGAAGAAGATAATTAGAAATTGTATTCTATCTTATTATCTCAATAGAGAAATATAGAGACTTTATAAATCTAAACCTAATAGCAGAAAAACGACTAAATGAAACGTAGCAACATGAAATATTACTGAGAGAGAAAAAAATCAAATGCTAACAGAATTGTAACAGTTTTGATGAACCCGGTTTAGTGATATGATTCAACATAAATTAACAGCAGTTAAAAAAATAATTTCGTAAAAATAGAGTCACTCATGATCTCCAAGAATATCATGTCTTATGCATTTAAAATAAAAACAGATATACTTGGCGATCACAAAAATCATAAAAATATCATGATTAGGTTTAGGGTTTTATGCCTACGGACATGGCATAGTCAGTTGTTCTGCTATTAAAACAAAGTTTTTCATGTCGAAATATGAAAACGTAAATAAGGAATTTATGCATTGAATAAAATAGTAGCAAGAGATTTAACAATTATTTTATAAAGTAAAATAATTTAACGTACAAAAATTAAAAATAAAATAAATCTCTACCTCAAATGAACCTACCACTGACCAAGCCTGATAATTCCAAAGATTTGAATTTCAAGAGTCCAAAATTTTATTTAATAAGTGGGTACCTATCTATAATAAAATTGTAATATTTTTAGATTAGTCTACCATTAATTTGGGTGGAAAAATATCAAAACTTAGACCAAAATAAGCCTAGATTCCTAGCCCAAAAAGGGCAAAACTGCAGCTCGATAAGAGGTAGATTCACAGTCCATAAAAAGTCCAAGAACAAATTGCAACCTAATAGTTGCCAAACCCATCTTGGATCAAGTCTTAACAAAAACTGGACCATGACCCAACTCACCAAAATATTGGTCCCCTTGCAAATGAACTCAGAGTCGCCCCCAACAATGCTGAGTTTGCGTCTGTTCCAAGGTCGAATGCCGACCAACAATTCGACCATGTGACTCTCTCCTACTCACTAAAGACCATTTAGTGAGTAGGAGAGAGTCACATGACAAGAGGAGAACAAAAAGTGAATGGTTTTCTCATTTGGACGAATACTCCATTTTCTCCCTCCTTCATTTTATTCCTTTTGCATTAGTCTTATTCTTAGGTTGTAAACTCTAATCTTGTGGTATTTATACCATTTTTGTAATAACCCGAGATATTTCAAATCTTAGATTTAATTTCTGAAATTTGAATGAAGTCTCGGATGAAATTTTCGGGAAGTTTTTAGCGGGAAATTTATTTTTCGAAACTCGGGATTTAATTCGTAGAACCATTATGAAATTTTTAAAGTCAGGAGGATGCAAATTTAACGAAGATGTGGACGATTAAAACACGTGAGGGAGTTTTGGTAAATTTTAATTTTTTAAATTAAATTTTATTTAAAAAAATGATGAAAACTAGAATGGCTTCACGAGGAAGCCATTCGGCTTTCCTCTTCGGTTGTTCTCCCGCGACAAAGAACCGAGGACCCAAGCGACCAGTCGACGGACGACGACCGTGCGAAGGGAGCTCCAACGAGCTGAGGAGAGGTGCTGGCTCGACTTTTTCGTGCTGGAAGACTGAAGGTAAGCCCCTCACTCGTTTTGGTTTCGGTCGACTGAGTGTGAGGAGTTCGGTGGCCTCCTAATTTCCCGATGGATGAGCTTGGGTTTTTGGGTGCTTTGAGAGCTAGGGTGTGTGTGTGCTGGAGGCAGCTTGTGGCCCGGCCTTTCCGCACCCAGAAGCCAGCCGAGAGCGAGGAGCGTTCCCCTGTCTCTCTTCGTTTTGAAGGTCAAGCGTGATGTTTGTTTTCCTTTCGGTTTTGTGAGGTTTGAACTGAATGTTTAGGGTGATTTAAGAGCTAGTGTGAAGTGTGTGAAGTGCTTGTGCAATGGATAGAAAACGTCCAAGACAGAGGAGAGGATTGAGAGAGTTTTGTAATGCCATTCAGATTTTTTGATAGGGAAGCTTTAAATTGTTATTTGTTTACACATGATTGATTGGAATGTGCCGGTTTGGTGAATAAATTTTTGGAAATCAGGTTGAAGTTGAAATTCAGATTTTTTTTGTGTAAAAACAGGTTCTGTTTTTGGCCGTTTCGGCCTAGCTTCGGTTATTCCTTTTAAATTCTATTTCAGCGGGTTAAATTAGGTTGTTAGAAGAACGTTTGGCTGCTGGAATCGTTCGATTCTGATGTCCGACGCAAAAGTTATGCGCATTGGAAGTTTATGTCGAATTTTGAACCGGGTCAAATTATTGAGTGTTTTTGGTAGAATTGCGACGCGTGATGTTAGCATTGCTGATTTTAGTGCGTAAAACGAGTTTTGAGTGAGTTTGTGTTGAGGGAAAACGGAGATGTGAAATTTGAGTGAAGAGCAAATTCAGTTTTTGGTGTTTTTCACCTAGCTATTGCTTACTGTTTTAAAATCTGTCTTAGCATGTTAAACTAGGTTCCTAAAGGAATGTTTAGCCTCTTGAATCGCTTGATTCCGATAACGGACGCAAAGGTTATGCGCGTCCGAAGTTTAGGCTGGTTTTCGGCCGAACCGAATTAGTAACTCGTTTTAGTTGGGATTTCATGGGTTTAGTAAGGATTGTGATTTTTAGTGTATTTAGTGAATTTTGATGCGAAGATTGATGGGCGATTGTTATGTTTTAGGTTGAAGCGTTTTGGCAAAGCTGTGCGTCGAGTAAGCTTAGGACGCCAGGTAAGTAGTGCATGCATGTGTTTTGCCCAGGTGGGCATACACCGTGGAATATTAGGATTTATGTTGTTTGATTGTGATGTGCGTGCGTATTGTTTGACATGCATCATGTTTTAAAAAGGAAATGAAAATAGTTTTGAGCATGTTTTGAGTAAATGGTGATGAGATGCGTGGCGGTAGAACGGCGGATCCTGCTAGTGTGTGGGCCGGTGCGTAACTAATCGCGGATTTCGCTCAAGGAGTGGGCCTGCTGGGCCGTCACGCGGCGTGTATGTGTCAACGGTGACGATGATGAACAGTGGTACCGCCGATTCTGCTAGTGTGTGGGCTGGCGCAACACCAGTTGCGGATTCCGCTCGAGGAGTGGCCCGACTAAGCTGTCGCGAAATATGTGTGTGTGGCAACTGTGGCCTCGTTAATGGGGAGACTGGGACGGGGGCGACGTGTTAGGGTGTAGCATGGCACGAGGTACACCCTCACCCTGATGTGGTTGTTGTGTGGTGATGCATGTGTATAGCTTATGGGCCTCGTTGCTGGGGAGTCCGGGACGGTGGCGACATGTCAGGATGTACAGTGGCGCTAGGTTCATTCTCACCTTGGTGCGGCTGCACTATGTGTCACAGATGTGACAACATGAGTGTGAGTGTAGAGACTGCATGTGATAGGATTACATTATCGATTTTTACTTTCATATCGCATCACATTAGGTTTATGTTGTGTGTTCTATGGAGTAGGTGCAGATATTGTCACTGGTGAGCCCCAAAGCCTAATTCTGAGGTGTAGGACGGTTGGCGGCGCGCGACCGAGGCACTGGACAGCAGATTGTTAGGGCGATTCGACCCGTGGAGATGGTAGGTGGTGGTGAGATTTACTTGGGTTGTTGTTTTTGTGTCGGGATATTTATGTGGTTAGAGGTGTTCGTATAGACGTCGGTTGTACAGAATTGTATAGAGCATTTGTGGTGTTTTGGAGACGCTTGCGTACTTTTATATGTTAGAGTAGGACATTGCTCTATACTGTAGACTTTTTTCATTTGTACCTGATGGATTTCGTTGTCTTTAAACTTTGATTTTGTTATGGAGATTCTTTGGATAGTTTGATGGATGGATATTTCTTGTTTTCTGGTGAACTGTGTGCAGGGTTTACATGTTGGGATAGCCAGTTTTTAGGCGTTACTCTGCCGAATTTTCGGGAGAAGGGTTGGAGAGTCGAGAGGGTACGGAATAGATCGAGGTGTGCGCGGTGAGGCGTGAAGGGAGTGACGGTGTGCGCAGGAGCGCAGCGTGACCGCAGGCGCGCAGGGCACGCAGCCCTGCGATTGCGCACGGGTCGTGCGGCGTCGGGTGAGGGCGTGCGTGCGAACGTGCTGCACGGAAGCAGGATGCTTGGGGCACGCGGCGGTGTCGAGTGGGCGTGCGCGGTGCCGTGAGAGTGCTCGCGGGGCGCCAAAGTAGGGACATGGGCACGCGGGGTGCGCTACTCTCAGGCCGAGTAGGCGCGTGCACGGCGCCAGGTCGAGTGTGTACGCGCGCTGTGTGCGGCGTGGGACCATGGACACGCTGCGCTGTTACTCGGGGCACGACACTGTGTTGGGTAGAATTGGACTCCTTCCTAGAATTTTGAGTCTTGTCGTCTTATTTTAAAAACTACTTTAAATTGTCTTTTCTGCTGCGTATTTTATATTGAGGATTTTGTGTTCCCTCTTCGGGGCTCGAGTTGTTTTCTAATCGAGTAAAAAAAATTTTTTATACTTACGAATATTCTTTTGAATATGATTTGAAAGTGAAAGTGATATTAAATTAAGTGAGTTCGCGTCAAGTCTTTTTATGTCACAATGTGTAGACGTGGTGAGCGCACCGGGAGCGTGTGGGTTCTCGGGGTGCAACAACTTTTATGGGCTATTACCTGGAGGATATTTTTTCGAATGAAGAAAAACTGAAGTTCATCTTCCACAAAATCCTTGAAGTCGTTGGCAACCAATCCTCACATTCCTCGGTGAGTCATATTTGAGCAAGTGGGTTGTGTTGGTTTTCCATTTTTGTGAGTGTAATGGACTCCATCATTATTGCATCCTTCTTCTACCTCATTCCTCAAGGTATAAATATTTAGTAAGGGTTTATGAAGCTCTCTCCATAGCAAGTTGTAGTGCTCTTCCTCAAGGAGGTCAAATAACCGAGAACGTGCAATTATATCACCTTCCAACGATCGAGCACCACCTCCTCCATAAATTTTTGTTCCTTTTGATTCAAGCCCTAATTTTAGATACCATCATCCTCACTCATGCAGCGGTAACTTGCCACAAGAATTGCTTCATCTCGATTTTAAACGAGAGACTTATGTCTCTCCAAATTTGATCTTTTGTTCTTGGCCAAAGCAATAACCCGAGCTCCGACGACCCTCTGTATTTTTAGCATACCTTTTGTCCCACGGTGAATTAAATCTTGAAACTTTGAGGGATATTTCTCAATATCTAGGGCTAGAATGGGTTAAAATTTCAGCCTTAAATTCCAAGTTTAGCCTGCATTATCGATGTTCAAAGTTGTTGTTCGTTTCTAGTAAAACAGCACTAGTCCGTTTTCAATGTGCCTTGAAGTCTTCCCATTTTGAGGCACGTCAAGCGGTCCCTCTTCTTCCAAAATGTAGCCAACAATCCCTCCATCACATGTTCAGCAATTTCATGCCACCTAATACATAAAAAAATGTTAAAGAATTTAAAGAAAATAAAAGCAAACTCAAGCTATATTAATTGTCGCAAGGAGGACAAAATCCTTTTTTCATTTTTGGAGTGGCTGAGGGGTGCTCCCATGTTAGCAAGTGGAAAGGCATTTCCATATCTAGTGTACTTGGCTCCAACCTCAAGTTTTCAAAGAATGTTTTACTTACAAAAAGAGCATACTCATTAGTTAAAAGCTCGGCCAAGGATTTGGCTCACAATCGAGTGATGGCTCCTCTTGGCATATCACTCAATCCCAATCACAATTAACACACTATTTAATAGAATCTTGAATAATGGAAAATTTTGAATTTTTACACATACCATGACAGAACTCCCGACAACACTGCAATATTTGGCGTTAACTCTCATCCAAAATAATAATATCAACTATCTAGAAATCTTTTAATAAGTAGTGAAGAAATTTGTTTAATTTTCCAACAAAAAAAACATCATGAAGGATGAATAATTTATACTTACTCAAATATGCACTTCTTGTGCTCCAAGGACAAGATTTAATCACCAACAGAGAGAAACGTCATTTGCAGTGAGGTAAAATTACAGAGAGGAGAGGTAAGAGCATAGTGTGAGAGGGAGTGGAGAGTGAAATCACATAGAGAGAAATGAGGAGCGGAGGGTGAGAGTAAGTGTGTGGCGACCTGAAAATCCTCCATGATTCCCGGTTCGCTACCAACTACTACTTGTCACCGTCCCTCATATCCTCTACTAAATATTTCTTAGAAATTGAAAAGATTTACTTTTGACTCAAAAAGACTTTTTTTTTTAAACGACTTTTAAAAGAAATACATATAAATGCCGCAGCGGAAACTCATTTAAATTCAGTGTAAGTAAAGTTCACCATTTTAAAACACAGAATGCAGAGAGCGGTCGACACTTGTAAGCACCGGTCGACACCTAAGTCTTCTCAGGTTTTTCCATCGGTCGACACTGGAAACACCGATCGACACTTCTATGCTCTACACAGAGAGGGGTCGCCACCCGTTACCACAGGTCGACACCTTAACCCTCTCTGCCCGCGCAGGTTGTTCCCCGCGGTCGACACCGCTACCATTTTTACATGATCGGTCGACACCTGTAACCAGGGGTCGACACTTGCTTCGGCTCTGCCTGTCACAGGTCGAGCCTCGCGGTCGACACTTCCTTTACATTTACACTGACCGGTCGACACCTCTCGACTTTGGTCGACACCTCACACCAGTATCAGTAAAAATAATCATGCCAGTTCATTTTAAAAATAAACACACGACGAATACTCCTCAATTAAATCCACGAAGTAAAGCTCATATGTTGAAAACATAATATTTCCCTAGTAAATCTTAAAACGACACAACTTTACTTCGACCTTCAACTATCCCCATACCACACAAGCTATAACCTCAAAATTTTATACAACTCTATTCGACTCAAAACACTTACAATTTACACTCTCTTTACCCGTCATGGTCGTGTCGCCCCAACATTTCCTTACACTGGCATGCGACACCTCCCGCCAACTCCGACCTAGGCCTACTCGTTACCTAGCAACTCACCTGACAGCGCGTCGTCACCTACACTAAAGAACACAAAACGTAAGCGTAATGCTTAGCAAGTATGGAAACATGAACTCGAAAACCAATGCAAAACTCAACCCCTACTCATACAGTTTCTATACTCAACTCCGTTTTCTTTTCATTTCGTTATTTTCATCTTTCACTTTCCGGTGAGAGTCAGGCCGGCACCCATCCCTTCCACACTCGGAACGGCCATTCCATAACCCACGGAGCGAGGTTAGAGACACACATCATGTTTGCACATGGAACGGCCCTACGTAACCTCCTCCTAACAACGATCGTTGAACCCCCTAGCGCTCTCAATAGTACTTTAACGACGAGGCGTTCGCAAGCCGTGTCACATTACGTACTTTCATCCATGGGAACCCCCTAGTGTTTTCTCACTAGCACGTTAACGATGAGGCGTTCACCCATGCGTTGCAAGTTTTTTCTTATCTGGTTACATTTCACATACACATTTCAAAACATGCTTAAAACTCGTATTTCGTAGTTCAAAACTATGATGCATGACAATCACAAATGCACGACTCAACAACAAAGCAACAAACAAGCAAACAAGCAACCAAACAATCCTACCGTTCCATGGTGTAGGCCCAAAGGCAAATCACATACATTCCACCACTTACCTGGCGTTCTCGAAATCCTTTCGCGTTTCATGACTTGGTGCTCTAACTGGAATACCTATAACATTGCACATCCGTCAATTTTAATTCATCAAATTCATAACTCCCTAACTTACAAGTCCTAATTCACATCAAAATCGAAACTATCCAAAAATCTTGAAATTTCACACAATTTCCGTTCGACTCTAGAAATTGACAACTTCTTCATTACTCGTCCGAATTGGACGATACTAAATACTACGGGTTCCTGAGGATGTCTAGTTTCCCGTGAAGGCATCCATTTCCCATTCGGATGTCCACAACTTAACCGAACATGGTCGAACGGACACCGTTCAAAATCTCACGTACACGGCCAATAAATCTCCCAATCTTCCTCACTAATTCTCGTAATCTACTCCTATTTCTATCATAAGCACCATTACACGGATAGAATCCAACTCTACGCTCAACTTCTCACGTTACCCTCCTAGGTTTTCACTGATTCGACTTCTACCCTTGCCCAACCCGATTTCGCCACTAATAACACCAACACACTAACTAACTACGCAAAGCTAATGAGAACTTATCGTATATTCGAAGATTCGCAGAAGAACGGAAAAAGATCGCAGCCCAGAGGAAAAGGAGGACACTGCTCGATGGAGAGGAGAACGCGAGAGAGGAGAGGAAATGCTAAGGGAGGAAGGGGAGGGCACCGACGGTGCTCTCCCTCTTTCATTTTTTTTTTTATATTATTTTATTATATTTACCAAATTTCCCTCCTCCTTAAACCTTTTAACAATTTCTTGATTTCGTCCGAATCCGGTTAAATTCTTAAATTTCTCTTTCCACCATTAGCCTTAAAATAATCTTTCACTTAGGGGCCAAAATTTTTCATTATTAATTCGGACCAAAACTTCGCTGATTAAAATTTACGAAAATCCGACATTAATTTTCAACGGAAAATTTTCGGGTATTACATCCCTCCCTCCTTACAAAAATTTTGTCCCCAAAATTTGTTATTTAAACAGCTCAGGATAACATTGCATCATATCATGTTGCCTTTCCCACGTCGCCTCTTCCATATTGTGGTTACGCCACAGAACTTTTACCAGCGGAATGTCCTCGTTGTGTAGCATCTTTGCTGCATAATCCAAGATCTCCACTGGCCTTTCTTCGTACATCAGAGTTGGTCGTACTTCGATCTCTGTTGAACCACAACGTGTGATGGATCTCTGAGACACTTTCTTAGCATCGACACGTGGAAGACATTATGAAATCCTTCCATGGAAGCTAGCAGTTCTAGCTGGTACGCAGCTCTTCCAATTTTTTTCGTGATCGGGAACGGCCCAACATATCTTGGGCTCAACTTACCCTTCCTCTCGAATCTCATCACACCTTTGAATGGTGAAATCTTCAGAAAAACTTCATCTCGTACTTTAAATTCCAATTCCTTTCTTCTTCTATCGGCATAGCTCTTTTGTCGACTTTGAGCTGTCTATATCCGCTGCTGAATAACCTTGATCTTCTCAGTGGCTTGCTGCACAGTTTCGGGACCAATCAAGCCTGCTTCGCCGACTTCATCCCAATAAAGGGGCGATCTGCACTTCCTTCCGTATAAGGCTTCGTAAGGGGCCATACCTATCGTCGCCTGATAGCTGTTGTTGTAAGAGAATTCCAGCAAAGGTAAATACTTGCTCCACGAACCTTGGAACTCCAACAGACAAGCTCGAAGCATATCCTCAAAAATCTGAATAGTTCGCTCAGACTGCCCATCGGTTTGAGGATGAAAAGCTGTACTGAAAGTCAGTCGTGTCCCCATTGCCTTGTGCAACCTTATTATCTCCTTAATATACAGGTTAGCGAATTGGTCCATATTGAATATCATCTTCACCGGTAGGAAATGGGCGGATTTGGTCAGACGATCTACAATCACCCACACCGCATCAAATCCTTTTGCCGTCCAGGGTAATCTAACAACGAAGTCAATGGATATCTGGTCCCACTTCTATTCTGAAATCGGCAATGGTTGCAATTTACCAGCTGGTCTCTGATGTTCGGCTTTAATCTGCTGGCAGATTAAGCACGTCTCCACATACTTTGCTACAGACTTTTTCTTGCTAAGCCACCAATAATGTTGCTTAAGGTCTATGTACATCTTGGTGCTTTCTGGGTGATTAGAGAACCTTGAGGAGTGCGCTTAAGAAAAAATGTTTTCTTGAAGTTGACCGTTGTTCGGAACGTACCACCTATTCCGAAACTTCAGGATTCCATAGCTTGAACAGCTAATTTCGGTTTTGTCGTTAGATGCTATGCTCGTCCTGAATTCATTGCATCTTAGGTCATCCCGTTGAGCTTCTTTAATTTGCTCAAGAATTGACGACTTCATAAATAAGGCTAACAATTGCGCTGCCGCATTCAAGACTAACTCCAAATTAAATCTTTGAAATTATGCACTCAACTCCTTAGACATCTCGGCATTCATCGCTGATACTGAGGTCAAAATTTAGCTCAATGCATCGGCCACTACATTGGCTTTGCCGGGGTGGTATTTGATTTCCAGGTCGTAGTCCTTCATAAACTCCAACCACCGCCTTTGCCTCATGTTTAGTTCCTTCTGAGTGAAAATATACTTCAGGCTCTTGTGATCTGAGTATACCTCACATTGCTGTCCATAGAGATAGTGCCTCCAGATCTTTAGCGCGAAAACGACAGCCGCTAACTCCAAATCATGAGTTGGGTAATTCCGCTTACAGGGCTTTAATTGCCTCGAAGCATAAGCAATCACTTTTCTGTCCTGCATCAAGACACAACCTAATCCAATTCGGGAAGCATCACAGTAAATATTAAATTTCTCGTACATCACTGGAAGTGTCAATACTGGAGCTGTAGTCAATTTTTGGTTCAGCATCTAGAAACTATGCTCACAGTCCTTCGTCCATGCATATTTAACTTCCTTTCACGTCAGACAAGTTAGGAGTGCCGCAATCTTTGAAAATCCTTCAATAAACCTTCGATAGTAACCCACTAACCCTAGAAAGCTTCGAATCTCTCTGATGCTCCTTGGCTATGGCCATTCATTGATCGACTGTATCTTGGCCGGATCCACCGATATTCCGCCACCGGAAATCACATGTCCAAGAAAATTAACTTTATTCAGCCAGAACTCGCACTTGGAGAACTTTGCGTACAATTGATGCCGCTTCAAGGTTTCCAAAACAATCTTCAAATGCTCCTTATGCTCTTCCTCACTACGGGTGTAAACCAAGATGTCGTCCATAAACACAATGACGAACTTATCTAAATATTCCTAGAATACCCGATTCATCAGGTCCATGAAAACGGCTGGGGCATTTGTCAGTCCAAATGACATTACTAGAAACTCATAATGCCTATATCTAGTCTGTAAAGCTGTCTTCGGGATATCCTGTGATCTGACGTTTAGTTAGTAGTACCCCGATCTCATATCTATCTTCGAGAAAATCCGAGCTCCTTGCAACTGATCAAACAAGTCATCTATCCTTGGTAGTGGATACTTATTCTTTATGGTCAGCTTGTTTTAGCTCCCGGTAGTCAATACACATCCGGAGCGATCCATCTTTCTTTTTCACAAATAAGACTGGCACACCCCACGATGAAAAACTCAGGCGCATGAATCCTTTCTCCAATAGTTCTTCCAATTGCTTCTTCAATTCTTTTAATTCCAGAGGAGCCAACTTATACGGGTTCTTCGATATTGGCTCGACACCGGGATATGTGTCGATCGTAAATTCAACTTCTCAGTCTGGGGGCAACCTGGGCAAGTCATCCAAAAACACATCAGGGAATTCACGAACTACCTCAATATCTTGTGACTTTGCCTCCACGTGAAGTTGAGCATCTAATATTGTTGCAAGAAAACAAGAATGCTCACCCACCATTAACCTTCGAGCCTCGATGGGTGCCATCACGGATGGTCTCTCCCTATTCTTCATGGCCTGCAGCGAATGCTTCGCAACGTCTGAGGGTTGGAAGTTAACAGTCCCAGCCCTGCAATCGATCGTCGCGTAGTGCCGAAACAGCCAATCCATGCCCAATATCACGTCGTAGCTCGTTATCCCCACTACAATCAAATCGACAGGCATACTCCTGGTCTCCACTGATATGACACTATCGCATACTACTTGATCGGAATGCATGCGCTCACCGGATGGCAACCTCACTTCAAATGTGCACCCGGCGGGTTTAGCTTACAAGTTCACCTTTACTACAAACGTCGTGGCAACAAAGGAGTGCGACGCTCCTGAATCTATCAATGTAAATGCGGGCACTGTATCAATTAGCACCGTACCTGTGATAACCGCTAGCCGATCCTCGCTCTCGGGCTCTATCATTGCGAAGATCCTGGGCATCGTCTTGGCCGGACCCTTCTTCGCTGCGGGACAATCTCTGGATATATGGTCGGTCTCATTACAGGTAAAACATCGGTTGACCCTCGGCTTTGTGCAATATCAGGAAATGTGACCAGCTTCATTGCAATTGTAGCATATTCCTGCAAACTGTCCACATTCCCCCTGGTGGCTCTTCAAGCATTTAGGACACTGCAGGTACTTACTTTGTACCTGGGGCTTCTTGCCTCCCCTCGAATCGTACATCGCACTGTCTGGCCTCTTGGCTCCCGAGGAAGATTCTCCCCTGCTTATATGTGGCGAGATCTCCTTAAAGAACCTCTTGGTTGCCTCTACTGGCCTCGCACGCTTGGCCTTTGCCCCCTCCACTGCTAATGCCTTGGCCACAACTCTTGCATATGGCACACCCTCAGTTCCGGAAATTGTCACACCCCTGTATATCTCAGGCTTCAATCCTTGCACAAACTGCAACACTTTTTCTTCTTCATTGCTCACCAATTGGCTCGCAAATCTGGACAACGATTTGAATTGCCTAACATATTCGGCTACCGGCCCAGTCTGCTTCAACTGTAGGAACTCCAATCTTTTTGCAGCTTGGACCGTCCGGTTGTAGTACTTGTCATAAAACATTTCTTTGAATCTCTTCCAGGTCAAGTCCCTAGCATCTATGGTGGCCTCTACCATCTCCCACCAGCTCTGAGCATCATTTGAGAAGTGAAATGTTGCACACTTGACCATGTTTCCTTCCTCCACATCGGCATACTTAAACATGTTCTCAATGGTGTGGATCCACCTTTCCGCAACTGTAGGGTCTGTCATCTGGGCCTCAAACATCAGAGGCTTCAATCTTCTGAACCTCTCCCCATTAGAGCCCGCTCCATGGCTCCCCTGTTCTTGGTTTAGTAACATTCTCAATTGTTGGGACTGCCTATTCACCAACTCGGTCAACCGCCTAATCGTAGCCGAGTTATCATCACCTTCCGACTCTACTGCCTCTCTCGAAACTCTAGGTCGTCCCGGTCATCTATCCATTTCAGTAAATTCCTGTACGAGGTTAGCATAGTCTAGCCTTAGTCATAATCTAACTAAAATAAATAACTACTTACAGTTGGAGGAGCACGTTGCATGGCGGCCAGTAAATGTTGAGTAATCCATTGAACGACATAACCATAATGGCTCTTACACTCGTAACATACTCTCTTTCCCCCAAGCGGTGTGGGAATTATGATAGGCCCTTTCGCCTTCACAATCTCACCCCTCCATCGAGAGGCCCGACATCCTTGTCGGCCACACTTCCGGTTGAGTACAAGTTCTGATACCAACACTGTAGCGACCCGAAAATCCTCCGTGATTCCCGATTCGCTACCAACTACTACTCGTCACCGTCTCTCATATCCTCTACCAAATATTTCTTAGAATTTTAAATTTTTACACATACCATGACAGAACTCCCGACAACACTACAATATTTGGCGTTAACTCTAATCCAAAATAATAATATCAACTGCCTAGAAATCCTTTAATAAGTAGTGAAGAAATTTGTTTAATTTTCCAACAACAACAACATCATGAAGGATGAATAATTTATACTTACTCAAATATGCACTTCTTGTGCTCCAAGGACAAGATTTAATCACCGACAGAGAGAAAAGTCATTCGCAGTGAGGTAAAATTACAGAGAGGAGAGGTAAGAGCATAGTGTGAGAGGGAGTGGAGAGTGGAATCACATAGAGAGAAATGATGAGCGGAGGGTGAGAGTAAGTGCGTGGCGACCCGAAAATCTTCTGTGATTCCCGGTTCGCTACCAACTATTATTCGTCACCGTCCCTCATATCCTCTACCAAATATTTCTTAGAAATTGGAAAGATTTACTTTTTGACTCAAAAGGACTTTTTTTTTTTTAAACAACTTTCAAAAGAAATACATATAAATGCCGCAGCGAAAACTCATTTAAATTCGGTGTAAGTAAACTTCACCATTTTAAAACATAGAAATGCAGAGACTGGTCGACACTTGTAAGCACCGGTTGACATTTAAGTCTTCTTGGGTTTTCCCATCGGTTGACACCGGAAACACTGGTCGACACTTTTATGCTCTACACAGAGAGGGGTCGACACCTTAACCCTCTCTGCCTGCGCAGGTCGTTTCCTGCGGTTGACACCGCTACCAATTTTACATGATCAGTCGACACCTGTAACCAGGGGTCGATATCTGCTTCAGCTCTGTCTGTTACAGGTCGAGCCTCGCGGTCGACACTCCCTTTACATTTACACTGACCGGTCAACACCTCACACCAGTATCAGTAAAAATAACCATGCCAGTTCGTTTTAAAAATAAACACATGACGAATACTTCTCAATTAAATCCATGAAGTAAAGCTCATATGTTGAAAACATAATACTTCCCTAGTAAATCTTAAAACGACACAACTTTACTTTGACCTTCAACTATCCCCATATCACACAAGCTATAACCTCAAAATTTTATACAACTCTATTCGACTCAAAACACTTACAATTTACACTCTTTTTACCCGCCATGGTCCTGTTGCCCCAACATTTTCCTGCACCGGCATGCAACACCTCCTGCCAACTCCAACATAGGCCTACTCGTTACCTAGCAACTCACCTGACAACGCGTCATCACCTACACCAAGGAACACAAAACGTAAGCCTAATGTTTAGCAAGTATGGAAACATGAACTCGAAAACCAATGTAAAACTCAACCCCTACTCATGCAGTTTCTATACTCAACTTCGTTTTCTTTTCATTTCGTTATTTTCATCTTTCACTTTCTGGTGTGAGTCAGGCCGGCACCCATCCCTTCCACACTCGGGACGGCCATTCCATAACCCACGGAGCGAGGTTAGAGACACACATCATGTTCGCACATGGAACGGCCCTACGTAACCTCCTCCTAACAACGATCGTTGAACCCCCTAGCGCTCTCAATAGCACGTTAACGACGAGGCGTTTGCAAACCGTGTCACATTACATATTTTCATCCATGGGAACCCCTTAGTGCTTTCTCACTAGCACGTTAACGACGAGGCATTCACCCATGCATTGCAAGTCTTTTCTTATCTGGTTACATTTCACATACACATTTCAAAACATGCTTAAAACTCGTATTGCGTAGTTCAAAATCATGATGCATGACAATCACAAATGCACGACTCAATAACAAAGCAACAAACAAGCAAACAAGCAACCAAACAATCCTACAGTTCCATGGTGTAGGCACAAAGGCAAATCACATACATTCCACCACTTACTTGGCTTTCTCGAAATCCTTTCGCGTTTCGTGACTTGGTGCTCTAACTGGAATACCTATAAAATTGCACATCTGTCAATTTTAATTCATCGAATTCATAACTCCCTAACTTACAAGTCCTAATTCACATCAAAATCGAAACTATCCAAAAATCTCAAAATTCCACACAATTTCCGTCTGACTCCAGAAATTCACAACTTCTCCATTACTCGTCCGAATTGGACGAACTACGGGTTCCTGAGGATGTCTAGTTTCTCGTGATCGCATCCATTTCCCATTCGGATGTCCACAACTTAACCAAACATGGCCGAACGGACACCGTTCAAAATCTCACGTACACGACCAATAAATCTCTCAATCTTCCTCACTAATTCTCGTAATCTACTCCTATTTCTATCATAAGCACCATTACACAGATAGAATCCAACTCTATACTCAACTTTTCACATTACCGTCTTAGGTTTTCACTAATTCGATTTATACCCTTGCCAAACCCGGTTTCGCTAGTAATAACCCCAACACACTAACTAACTACGCAAAGCTAACAAGAACTTACCGTAGATTTGAAGATTCGCGGAAGAACGGAAGAAGATCGCAGCCCAGAGGAAAAGGAAGACACCGCTCGATGGAGAGGAGAACACAAGAGAGGGGACAAAATGCTAGGGGAGGAAGGGGAGGGCACCGACGGTGCTCTCCCTCTTTCATTTATTTTTATATTATTTTATTATATTTATCAAATTGCCCTTTTCCTTAAACCGTTTCACAATTCCCTGATTTCGTCCGAATCCGGTTAAATTCTTAAATTTCTCTCTCTATTATTAACGTTAAAATAATCTTTCACTAAGGGGGCTGAAATTTTTCGTTATTAATTCGGACCAAAACTCCTCCGATTAAAATTTACGAAAATCCGACATAAATTTTCAACGGAAAATTTCTGAGTATTGCAAAGTGGGCTGAAGGAAAGAAATAAGGAAAGGACTTCTTTTCTTCTCTAAACTCTAACGCTCATGCAAAAGCTGTAGAGGCATTCGGAAAGAGGAAAAAAAAATTCCTTACGTGATTATATATAGCCGTTCCAACATGTACACATTACCATAAAAAATCACAATGCATGTTATACATATATACATGGAATACATGACATTAGATGCATAAATTACAATGCTTGGTGGAATGTGTGATGTACATACTACATGCATGCTAGATGGAAGTTATATGATTGTTTATAATTGTAACTTTGTGCGTGTGTATTTCATGATGTATGAGACATATTTAGTGTGGGTTTTAGAAAAAGAAGTTGAAACTTTATGTTCTTCGTATCATGCCATTCCCTAAACCTCAAGAGAAGAATGATGATGACTGCTACAGACTTGTCAGTAAAAGCCTCGGAATGTAGCAGTGTATGAAACTAGATGTGTGCATGTATGGATGCATATATTAACATTTATATTAGCATGCTAGTATATATGGTTATCATTCATATTTTATGATATATGCCATGCACATTGCATTTAGGAATGACATGATGTGTGTGTTCTTGGTGTAGCTCCATTCACATTCACGATAATACACCAAGATTGGATTTAGTAAATTGCTTTGAATACTTTGGTAAATCTTTACCGTAACTATTTACTTACGAGAGTTTATAAAAGCTCATTATGTGATCTCTTTCTATTTTTCAAAATCAAGTAGCAAAAATTCGAATGATAAAGATAAAAGTAAGTTGTTGGATGATATGAGCACAACATAGGCTAGAGAATATTTCATTTCACTCTTATTTTGTACTTTAGTTTGTTATTACCTAGAGTCTATATGTATTTTAGTGAAAATCTTGTATATAATAAGACTTATAAAAAACTTTGGAGATATATTTTTAATTTATTTGGCCTTGCATGTATAGTTAATAGTTTGGATTATTACATTTTTAATCTTTATAATTTATTGTATATTTGGAATGCATTTTATGATGTGAGACCATTATATCATAGTTTAGGATTGCAAAAGCCAAAATTTTTAAGCTTATAAAATTTATGTATAAATTTTTCGCGTTTAAGATGGTCAATGAGTAATGAGTTGACTCATTTTGTCATTTGACGACCACATTGGATTTTTATCAGATAAATGGTCAAATAGGTAATTTGGAAAATTACTGTATTGTTTAATTGGAGAAGATAAATTTTGGATAAAAGATTCGGTGTTGTCGGATAAGAAAATGAAGGTTTTTATTTAATTTAAATACATTTATTTAAATTAAATGAATAAAGAAAAAAGAAAAGATTAAAAGGATTTATGAGTTGGGAACCATTGGTGGGGAATTCTCCTTTGCGCAGTCGAGAGGGAGAGAGAGAGAGAGAAAAGAAAAAAGAAATTTTTCCTGTCGTTCGATTGTGTTCCCCTTTGCGTAGTCAAACATCATGTAACAACTTTCATGAAAGGACTTCAAGTTATAGTAAGTTTTTGACCTCCGTTTTTAGTGTTAAATATCAGGGTTTTTATGTTAATCAAATTTCAAGCTTGGAAATTTGAATCCATGGGTGTTTATGGGTTATTTGAGTATGATTAAGTTGCATTTAAGTTATTGGGTCCATTGGTAGTGGAAATTGACAAAGGTGAGCGATTTTATGCCCGTCAACACTTCAAACCCTGCACTTGAAACAAAAAGTTGAAGGTGTCGGTTTTTTGAAGGAAGTGTTGACTGCTAGTGCATTTGAGTTGAAACCCGAGAGATATGAAGTCTCAACCACTACGATGAAGTGTCAACTGCAAGCTCAACCCGAGTGTTCTAAGTGTCGACTTGTGGGTCAACCCCCACTTATAATTGTCAATTGGTGACCCCTAAAGTTTCGATCACGCGGTTTTTTTTTTTTTGAAAAATTTTGTTGAGTTCTAAATTGGGTTCCTAGTCCCAGTATAGAAGTCATCCTTGTGTTTCCCTAAGTAATTAAGGGAGATTTCATGATTTTGGATTTGTTTTAGGCTCAGACAAGTTCGTAGATTTTGAGCTGATACCAAAGGTGGTAGCTCCAATTAGCTAAAGGAGACATCGTCGTCTAGGTAGGGATTTTATACTTTTTGTACTGCCTCGCATAGTTTTATAAAAACCTATTTTGGAGAGTTGTTACCGATATAAAACCTAACAGGGTCTGGTCACCAGCATATCTGTTTTTACGCATATGTATATACGATTTTGCATGTTTATAATTGATACATGGTTTTATATTGATATGATGTATATCTTTTGAGGATAACTTCTCGTTATACTTTGGACAGTTTTGGTGCCAAAATATCATAAGAACATTCAAGTACCTCTTCTATTGCGTGAATGAGCAATGATGACACGCTCCTTGGGTTTTGAATTCTTCAATATGATATGAATAAGTTTGAGTTTTCTGATTATTCGAGTGGTATCGTTGTTTTGTCTATGGATCATTGGTAACCCTTGTGACATGGTTGGACCTACAGGTTGTCGTTACCTTTTATCTTCCTTTCGGGCTCATGAGGTAATGTTGGATCTTCGAATCGTCATCTTTCTGGTATGCCAGAGGTGGTCCTTGTGTGACTCTTCTTTTTTGCTATGATGATTTTTATTTAAAAAGTACAATGATTCTGTATTTTTATATAGTCGTCTATGTAAATGACAATGTTTGATGTATTGCCTCATCTATAGCTCGTTGAGCCTCTTTTTAATAAAATGATGAAAACAAGTTTTCTAAATAGATATTTGAAAACCATATGACCTGCTCATGTTTTTGGAACCAAAAGTTAAAGAAGTTTGACATGCACTGCATTTAATATAATTTGCTTACTGAGTTAGTCACTCACCCTAACGACCACTCTTCTTTTTAGTAAAGAACAAA
The DNA here is from genome assembly GCA_022433055.1 of Begonia peltatifolia. Lineage (NCBI taxonomy): Eukaryota > Viridiplantae > Streptophyta > Magnoliopsida > Cucurbitales > Begoniaceae > Begonia > Begonia peltatifolia. Next base: position 9,125,853 of record CM039523.1, read on the forward strand.
TGCAGTGAGTAGCAGGAGTTTCGAAATAGTCGCTTATTTAATTTGTGTTTGAGTGTTATTTCATTCCCTAGTGAGAACTTATCCATATTTGGACGTTATATTTAACTATCATATTATTATATTTGTAATCATCATGTGGATCTTGACTTTTGATTTAAATTCAAGTATTGGTTTGCAATGAAAGACTTGAATTTAAATCAAAAGTCAAGATGTTTTATTAGGCGATTGGGTCCTCTCTAATGATCGGGTCATCCAACTCAGCGTTCTATCAAGCTTGCCTCCGGGTCATGACAAGGACATCCGATGAGCTCGAGTGGGTGGCATTTCAGCATAGTTTAAGCATGTAGTGGCTCGCGTTCCACCACGACCCACTCTTGCGGTTCCAAGATAGGTCGTGATGGCTCGAATACTTAAGCACGCATCAACTATTGTACCTATCATTAGGGTTGTGCTACTTGCTTCAAATTAATTTTGGAAAGAATAATTAAAACCTAATAAAACATCTTCATTTTCTTGTGCATGGACCAAACCTCAAACAAAAAATAAGGTGATATTGATTCATATTGGATCATAATTTCTTATTTAGATTGTTCCACAATTTTGAGTTGTCATTTTTTTTTGTTAAAACTGAATAATAAACTGAAAAGAAAACACGTAACGAAACATCGATTTTACTTGAAAACCCCTTTTGCAAAAAATAAAATAAAGGGAGAAAAGAACAGTCACTGTAAAACAAAATTTCAAACAAGAATTTTACAACTCCAAAATTTCAAGAAATCATACTTCTTCCTTGGAACTTGCTCTTCAAAGAGGCTCCACTCCAACTTAGTGAGTTACATCCGAGTGAGTGAACATTAAGTCCATCTTTGTGAGTGTAGTGGACTCCCTCTCCTACTAAACATTTCTCCATTCTCTTAGAGGTGTAACTCTCCAACAAGGATTTAGCAAACTCTCATCACAGCTCGTTGGAAGGTTTTTCTCATGAAAACTGAGGAAGCCAAGGAAGTGCAACAACAATATTTTCTGGACCAGCCAGCACCCTAACATCCGTAACTTTGCTTCCTCAATGTTTTTTACCTTCATTTTTTTATGAAAAGCCTCAAAAACCATATTCATTTGACTTCAGAAAAGAGAGTTATGTCTTTCCAAATTTGACTAATTGTTTTTTGCCAGAGCAGTATGTCGAGCTTCCAATGACCTCCAACACTTTCATCATAACTTTTGATCCACAAAGCTTTTGGCCATGATATTTCGAGAGATTTTCTTCCCCTCTTCCCAGTATGTACTATAAAAAATGTAGCCGCAAAGGCTAAGAACTGCTTGAGTTGTAGTTGTTTGAAGTCAATTCCATTTCCAGCAAAACAACGCAAATCCAACATTTCACATAAATACTTGCCCCCCATTTAGTGGCACGTCACTTGGTATCAGAGCTCTATCACTTGTCCTAATTTTTTTTTCTACTGTTGTGGTGTCATTTACATTGCCAATATCCTTACAAAATCATGTAAGGTTATGTCAAAACCTTGTGCAAGAGAAAAATGATGAAATTTTTGCACTTTTCCTTGGCATTGACTGTGGTCTTGAAAGATTATCTAAGTTGATTGGATAGTCTACTCATGCTATGGTAAAAGAGGAGAAAATAAATTTTGATTCTTTTGAGCAAATGGTTGCAAATAATTGTGAGTTGTTCGAAGATTGTTTGGATTAGTACTCTCATGTTGTAGAACTAGCCAAACTCAAGCAGGATGAGGAAGAATTTGCCTCACAAGCAAATGTAGCAAAAATACTCAAATATGAATTAATGAAGTTGAATATAGATAGCTAAAATGGAGTTCAAACTGAGTTTAGAAAAATTGATGGCAGCTTCGAAGGGTTGCTATATCCAAATTTTTCTAAAGACATTCTGATTATTTCAAATTATTTGAAGGATCTTCTAAAAGTTAGAAGATTTTTGGATTAGAATTTGACAAGAAGAAAAATAAAGTAGTAAATCACACTCAAGAGGAACATTTACTCTTGCTAAGTGAAAGACCCCTAACTCAAAAAAACTGAGAAGAAGAATTTCAAGGGGGACAAGTTTTTCTCAGCCGTTGTTTGAATGTGGACCAAGAACATTCTTTGTTCATCAATGAGGGGAGTTGTATCAACATGACCATTATGGATATGTTTATGAAGCCTAACTCGGATTCATCGGTTCTTTCAAATCCTTGCCCACAAAGGAGAATAAATAACAAGGAGGACATCCTAACCCTCAAACCGTGTCAAGGAGGCATGTGCTAACTCCTATATTGAATGATTTTCTAGATGGAATTATTTGGATTGAAGATTCTTTCAATGTTGGAATTGAGTTGGTCCCTTTGGTTAAACAAATTGAGTGAAGAAACCATTTTTTTAGAAAGTTGGCTTTTGAAGATGATTATTCTTTTTTATGGAAGAGAGTGAAGATTATTTGGTATTATCCCATTTCTCTTTTATTTTCCTAACACTAGTATGATACTTGTGCACTCTGTTATGGATGAATATGCAAAAGAGATTATGGTTGTTCATGATAATAACATGTGTCAGTCGTATGCATGCCATATGTTTTTTTTCACCTGATTTAGAAGATACTTTTTGCCTTCCAAGATTATTGTCGACTTCTTTGGTTCAACTGAGAATTTGGTTATTTTCGACTTTGCTTATTGGCTTAGACATGTTGAATTCAAAGTTGATAATGATTTTTATTTCGCTATAATAATGGAACCTTGTGAGTGAAATGATGCATCAAAGTGACCTGTTTTTGGTACTATTATAAGAGCATTGTTTATGGTTTAGAGGGTTAAATCTATATGCTATGATGGATGGTTAGTTTTTTTTTTTCTAATGCTAGTTAAATACTTTGTGATTCAAGTTTAGGGCCTTGAGTCTATTTTGCAAGAAGACAACACGAGTGAGTTGAGCACGAGCCGATTGCATATTATTGTTTTGGTTGATATCTAATGTTTTTTTAGTTTCTTTTATGACATCACATTTGGAGCTGTTTTAGATTTCTCCTAACTTATCAAGAGAGTCTTCCTTGGTGGAATATGATCAACTTAAAAGAATAGAAAGAAAAAGTCAAAGTGGAGACGACCTTTGATTTGATGACAAATCATTTCCAACCCCAGAAAGATGATGTGCCGTCAGGTGGGGGTGGGGGTCAAGTTCCATAGCTTGGATCGAATATATCTAATTTTATTTGTTTTAATTCATTTGTTGGGATATATGAACCACTCTCCACAATGTGACACAAATCATAGTCTAATGATTGTATATAAATTTTCATTCTAGACTACCAATACAAATAATCATTTTCAATAAAAATGGAGGTTTAAAAATAGATTGACTTTAAACATACAAATTATAAATATATTTTAAAAAAACATTTTTACAAAAATTGTGAAGCACAACAAAGATTCATGATCCTGTCTGATACCAATTAAATGATTGAATTAACCTAAAAGTGGTTGGGGGATAAATAAGGTTTATTAAAAATTCTATTTGTTTGTTGTCTCACATTATATTCTCTTTTAATAAAATAAACTAAATCAAATATGCCAACATAAAAAATTACTAAAGATAAAAGAATAAGAAAGTGTAAACAAATTTGTTAATTTGGTTCGGCCAAACAGCCTACAACCTTATTCCAGGTCCTTCGTAGAAGATTTCTTTACTAATAATTTTTCTATTACAAGTGATTGATCTTCCACGTGCCATCAAACCTTATAGTTATTCTAGTGTGGGACCTTTCTGACATGCTTCAAGTTATCAATTTGTGTGACAACACGAATATTAGTTCACGTAGGATTTCCAACTGACAATAACTGAAGATCTCTAGATTCCACCAAACATAACTATATCAATTTGGATCTAAAATATTATGAAATTTTAATGGAGAATTGCTCAAGATGTGATTGAGATGTCCTTAAAACTTTAAATCGACACTCGTTATAGCTAAAAAGATATTGCACAAACAAAACAGAAAATATATTCTTGGATGAAGTAGATTCTGGTCCGAAAATTACTCAATTCCTAAAAACATAATTTTTAATTGGCTGGATCAAATGCTCTAAAATTTTAAAGGGATCTTAATCAGAGAGTGGAAAAACACCATTAAATTTTCAGAGTCTAAATCGTGGCGAAGAAGAGATATGATTGAAAGGGCGTTGTTGGTCCGTGGGTTTGTGATTCTTCTTGATGAAGAACACTCCAACTTACCAAAGATGAGAGTTTTATACTCTTTTGTTTGAATGTTTACCTATGAAAAAGGTAGAAAAAAGAGTAAAAATAAGAGTTCCCAAAAGTACTCACAAATTTGGAAGACAATTGCACAATACTCTTACGGATATCACTCACCATGTGGGATCCGAAATGAGGGTCAAAGAGCAACGAAATTTAGAGAGAAACTCTTAGGGTTTTTGGCTCAAAAAGGGTTGCTGAACATCAGCTATATGGGGGGTTTAAATAGCCCCAAAATTAGGTCAAAATATTACATAAAAAGAAAAGAGTGATCCTTTCCTAATCGGTCGAGGGGGCCACTTGCACATGCCGCATACGTCTCTCCTCTCAATAGTGCAAACCCTAAATTTCTTTCAAGTTTTGCTGCCTAAATTCTCTTTAAGGTGTATCCCTCAAATCCTTTTCATGGTGTAGCCCATTTAGGTCTTCAATAGATGAGCATTGTTGTTGATTCTTTCCAAAACTTTAAATGGTCCATCGCCTCTTGAGAGTAATTTAGATTTCCATTGATTCGTAAATCTTTCCTTCCTTAGATGTAACCAAACCAGGTCCCCTTCTTCAAAGATAATCTCTTTTCTTCCTCGGTTGGCATGCTTGGCATATGTCTCATTTTTCTTTGAATGGTCTTTCTAACCACTTCATGCATGCTCTTGACTTGTTCGACTTTGTTGGCTCCACTAGGACTTTCTAGATCTTTTAAAGGTAATGGCACAAAATCTAATGGTGTAAGTGAATTAAAACAATATATTGCCTTGAATAGAGTCTTTTGTGTTGAATTATGCACACTCATATTGTAAGCGAATTCCATATAAGGGAGTTGAGTGTCCCAATAAGTAAATCGCTTGTTTACGATGCTCCTCAATAAAGTACCTAAGGTCCTATAGACAACCTCAGTTTGATTATCTGTTTGAGGGTGAAAAGAAATGCTAAAAGTAGCTTTGTACCTAGCTTTCTCTAAAGTGTTTTTCAAAAAGAACTTAAAAATTTAGTGTCTTTATCCAACACAATGGTTTTCGGAATTCCATGTAAGCGAACCACTTCTTTGAAGAATAAATCAGTTGTATGGATGACATCATCTATTTTGGAATAAGCTATAAAATGTGTCATCTTTGATAATCGATCTACGACTACCATAATAGATTCATTGGCTCGAATTGTCCTAAGTAATCCCATAAAAAAAATCTAGACCAACCTTCACCTATGGATGACTTGGAATTGGTAAATACAAGTAGAAACCTTGAGGAAGAACTCAACTTTCTTGCCTTCTTACAAACTATACACGTCTTCTTGCAAACTATGCACTTTTCAATCACTTTACACACATCTTGATCATGTGTGGCCAATAAAAATGTTCGTTGATGACTTTCGAGGTTTTCTTTTCTCCGAAGTGGTTAGCTAACCCCCCACCGTGAGCTTCTTTAACCAACACATCTCGGTTGCCTCCTTTTTGGATGCATAGTTTTCCCCCTTTAAGGAGATAGCCATCTACTAGATGATTACTACAATCAGTGTTGTTCTTACTTAGTGCATACCAATGGCTGAAATCTTAGTCTTCTTCATACATGATTTTGATCCATTTAAAACCAAAAAAAACTTAGTGCTTAATTCGATCAAAAGCATGTGTCTTTTTGAGAGGGCGTCGACTACCACATTGGTCTCCCCCTTTTTATACTTGATGATGTAAGGATATCTCTCTAGAAATGCATCTCATTTTGCATGTCTTCTATTCAACTTTCCTTTGTTTTTAATGTGCTTGAAGGCTTGGTGGTTAGTGTGAATAATAAGCTCCTTAGGCAGAAGGTAATGTTTTCCTGGCTCAAGAGCTCGAATGACAGCTAAAAACTCTTTATCATAGATAGAGTGATTGAGGGCGGCTCTTTTGAATTTTTCACTGAAGTATGCAAAGCGGTTTTCCTTCTTGCATGAGTAGTGCCCCAATTCCGATCCTGGATGCGTCACACTCCACCTCGAAAACTTTTGTTGAAATCGGGTAGCATAAGAACAGGTGCATTGCATAATTTCTCTTTGATTAACTCAAAACCTTTTTGGCAAGTTTGATTCCATTGAAAATCCTTACCTTTTTTAGTACAATCGATGATGGGAGCCATGATGAAGTTAAAATCCTTGATGAATCTTTTGTAGAAGGAAGCCAAACCATGAAAACTCCTTAACTCCAAAATTTCTTTTGGTATTGGCCACTCTTTGATGGCCACGATTTTTGCTTCATCAACCTTCATGCCATCCTTAGTAATAATGAAATCAATGAAATAAATCTTTTTTGAGCAAAAGAACAGTTTTTGAGATTTCCAAAAAGTTGGGCATCTCTAAGTGTCTCAAAAAGAGTACGAAGATGCTTCAAGTGAGATGAAAAATCCATACGATAAACTAAGATGTCGTCGAAGTAGACCATGATAAATTTTTCCAAAAATTTCTTGAGGATGTGATGCATAAACCTCATAAAAGTGTTAGGGGCATTTGAGAGACTGAATGACAGTACTAACTATTCGAATAATCTATATTTTGTTTTGAAAGTCGTCTTCCATTCATCTCCTTCTTTCATTCGAATTTAGTGATAACCACTTTTTAGATCCATCTAAAGAATGAAGCTTCAATAAGTTCATTTAGCATATTTTCAAGTCGAGGAATGAGAAATCAATACTTAATAGTAATTTGATTGATAGCTCTCTATCTACACACATTCTCATGGAATCATCCTTCTTGGCTACTAAAAAAGTAGGTATGGCACATGGGCTCATTGACCACGAATATACCATTTCTCGAGTAGGTCTTGAACTTGGCTTTGCAACTTCTTAGTTTCTTCTGGATTCATTATATAAGCAGGGTGATTTGGAAGCACCACCCCAGTTGTAAATCGATTTGGTGTTCAATACCACGAAGGTGAGGCAAACCTTGTGGTAATTCCTTTATAAATATGTCTTGAAATTGTTTCAAGAGATGTTGAACGGTCATGGGAACCTCTCCTAAGTTCCTCCAATCTTTCTCGGAACATGATCAAAATAAGGGGACCTCCTCCCAAAAGTGACTTTTTCAATTCATTTTTGGACATGAAAAGATTAGTCTTGTATTTTTCTTTCTTTCTTGCTTTTTCATCATGGGCCACTGGCTCGGGTTTGAGGGAAGCAAATTTAATGAATTTGCCTCCATACTTCAAAGAGTAGCAATTTGAGTGTCCATCATGAGAGACCCTCCTATCGAATTGCCATGGCCTCCGTAATAAAAGGTGGCTTGCACTCATGGGAACCACATCACATACTACCTTGTATTTGTATCCTCTAATGAAAAATTTAATGCATACTTGTTTGGCCACGTTAACATCGTCTCGATCATTTAACCACCTTAGCTTGTAAGGTGACGTGTAAGCTTAATAGTGATCAAGTTTAATTGATTATCAAAACAATTAAACTTGATCACTATTAAGCTAACAGACTTCACAGATGTGTTTTGTTTAGTTGTAAAGCATAGTGTGATCCGATCTTTGCTTGATGTCGTGGCTATGCATGATTTTAAGATTGAGCAGTAGTTAGATGTAAAATTACATTTTTATATGAAGAATTTGGAGAGAACGTCTGCATGCAGAATCCTGAAGGCTTTGTAGTTCTTAAAAAGGACTATGCTTATTCATTAGAAAAGTCACTTTATGGTACGATAAAATGTTAGAATTTCAGAAAAAGTGACAATGACAGTTGTGTCTATATTAAGTATAGAGAGTGACAATGATTCACTCTATTAGTTGCTGAACAGTAAACTACAAAATAAATAAATAATTGAACACCAAAATTTTACGTGAAAATATTTTTTGAGATAATTCAAAAATGGAGAAGAATATTTACTATGAAGATCAAATTTCAACTCCGTATTTTATGACTAAATCATATGGAACAAAACAATCCTCTAAAAAATATCTAAAATGAAGGTTCATCGACCCTATTCAAATGAATTTAGGTCACAAAACTGTAATATTTATAATTAAATTGGGTCACATATATCAATATATGTATAAAAAGGTATCATCTTTGTAATGATAATTTTAATTTTCATGACTATTCATTTAAATATCAATCAACCACTGTAGGTCTTTTAATTTTGCTTTTTTCGAAAAAAACTAGTGTTGTTCCGTCTCACACCTCTTCTTTCATCTTGTGGCTACACCATATGGATACTGTCACGGGAGCAAGTCCTGCCACAACTTTTTCACCCTCGTGATAGCACTAAGCACTCGCACTTAGTTAGCCTACTCCACTTCCTTAGTTTCAAACCGTCAATCATCTAACACTTTGCAACTGAATTTAGAGAGAACACCACTCAACTTACGGGCATGTCCCAACCTTTGTTTGTATTGACACTCTTTAATAAATTTATAAAGGAAACACTCCAAGTTAACCCACACAACGTCTCTCTTTCCCGTGCCCTCTCCCTCTCTAGGAAGAGCTCTCTATTTATAAGCATACAAAATGTAGTTAACAACCCTAACTACATGAGTTCTGTGGATCTCCTCTGATCCCACTATGTGCTGCGCAAGTGCTGCACCCAGTCGTTTGTGAACTGCCCCTGCACAGCTCATCGGTTACTCTTAGTGGTGCTTGATCGTGGCACATGTCCACCCACTTGGTGTATAGTGTCTTCCTCGGCCACTATGTGCTGGGCGTAACCGCTGCGCCCAGTCACTTATGAACCGTCCACGTTCAGCCCTTTGTATTCGCGCCATCTGCCCATGTCATGCATCAGCATCGGGTCGTGCTGGACTGCCCACATCCAGCAGATCATGCGTGCGCCAACTGCCCACGTCGTGTGTCAGCTCTGTGTGCAAAGTAACTGCCCGTCAACGCATCGCTTGGCCGAGTAGTGTGGGTCGTGCGCGCAGTGACCGCCCACGCCTCGCACCATGATGTCACTGTGCCTGCCTGCTAGGCTGTCTTTCTCACTCTTTCCAGACAGCGCTCGAGAAACCCGGTTCTTGTCTTAAGTGTCAGCCCGCTTGTCTGGGCTGCCTTGTCTGAGGCTTTGCACGTCGCCGCACCACGAAGTGCTGGTCGTGTGCGAGGTGATCACCCACGATCCAACACATCAATTGCGCCCAGTAGTGCTGCTACCAGCACACCCACATTTAGCCACATCTATGAGATAACCGCCTATGACCGTCGCCCCTTTGCTCGGCCATGCTGCACTGAACTGTCCACGTTCAGCGTCTAAGTTAGCCTGACTAGGTCCAACACGACTTGGATTGAACTTGACGTGCCACTCATCCCACGTCTAGGCTTTATGGCGTGGCCAACCCCACCTTTGACGCCCCATATCACTACATGACCCTTGTCTACTTAACCGAATAACTTGTCTCTGAAATTTTTGGCGGCCGAAACATGCTGCTCGTGCGCTCCCGCCAAACCAGCCCTCTACTCCGCCCAAGTCCTTCTGAATTACAAGCTTCTCTTGACGCGAGTCTCTTCTATGTCATTTTCCCACTACACTTGCATAGTACCCCGATTGTTTGAGTGAATGAAACCACCAACTTGAATTGCTTCAGTCAATGGACTATGCCGAACCCAATGACACGGCGCTCTTCGCCTACGACACTTCAATGGTCTAACAGATACTTCATATTTAACTACGCTTTCCAAAGGACGATTTTGCAGTGTCTTCTACATTGCTCACTATTAGTGGCAGTTTTTCAAACTCCTCTGCAGCAGTGCTTCAACGCTCTCCGCTATTAGCCTTTGCATTGGGATTTTTGGGTATTGGGCGTGAAATATGACAATTTCAAGATTGGAGAGCTTAATTCCAGTAAAAAAACTGAGATATTAAAAAAGAACGTGAGTAACACAATTATTAAAAAAAAAATAAAGACATCAAACATAAACCTCTGATGGTGCATCCATTATTGGATTTAATTATATGTTCACTGTTAAACACAAATTTGTGTTCTATGTGATATTATGTGACCTTTTGTTTCACACTATCTAAACTATCTCTGCAAGTGCTTGATGCCAGTCCACGATGAGACCAAAAGGCCAAACCGTCAAAGTTCCTTCCAAAAGAAGAGGCATATATTTAAAAAGTACTAATCAGGACAAGCAAAGAGGTAAAGAGAAACCTAATCCTCACGAGGGCGGCACTAGAATGAAGAATCCACCCTTTTAAAAACCTAATTTATATATTTCCATCAAAACAATAATATCCACCAGCATCATAGTCCAAAAAAAATTCTTTGGACATAAATAATTCTTTGTATCATAATTTATCTAATTCCACAAGTTCTTTACTGTCAATGCATGATTCATAAACTATCTAATGTTTGTCCATGAAATGAAAATGGTAGAAATTAGCTCAAACTAAAATGACAACCATTTGATGCTTGCTATTATTGCATTGCTACATCCGATCAATCCCCGTGGATCGTGTAACGTTCCCATTTCTTTGTCGGGTCGTATATCTGCCCAAATCATAACACCATCAACATTAAAAACATAAGGGGGTGGAGAGTGTAAAAAGGATAAAAATTTCAAATAAAATGAGGAAGAAGTGGCAGCTTACCTCCCATCTTGAAGCAGGAAAGATATGCTTGTTCTTTTCATACCAGTGCCTTTCTACGACTTTCCCTGCATGTGACTGAGAAAGACAACATAAAACTTGTTACAATCGCAGAATATTCCAAACTGCTGGAAGGAACTTCTTACTACAACTCAATCGGCATTCCACCATCACAATGAAGTTTAAGTCCAACTTATACAATTCTATGCTTCACAGTTCATTATTTGAGCCAACTAGTTAGAGTTGATAATTCAAATGTCAGTCCAGAAGATACAAACTATATGATAGCAATTTCACGTCCTCTTGATTTATTTCAAGATCAGTGATTGACACTATTCCAAAAACAATCGACGGTATAAAATGAAAAAAAAAAAAAACTCCAGCAAAAAAGGAGTATTATTATAGACCTCCAATCAAATTCACTTCCTCCCAAAAGAATCTAGAGAAATGAATGTAATAATAGGAATAGTTTAGTAAAGACTATAGTGGTATGATAAGGACTATTGGGATGAAAGGATATTATTTTAATTATGACTTTGAAGATTATGTCTGATAATTATTTAAAGAAGAGATTATAGTAGGAAGCATTGTCAAAAAAGTATTTCTTACAAGTAGATTTTCGAAAAAAAGAGTTAGTAGACCTCTCAAATGTCTGTCTATAAGAGTAATTTCGTTTTTGCAATTATATCATTCTTGTTTTATTGTAATTAAATTCTTCAGGTTCCTATCAAATTGGTATCATAGTATTACGATGGCCGAAAATTTTATCGGTTAAATTCATTTTGAATTTAGACAGATTCAAGAAGTTAAAACTTGACTTTGAGAAGTTGGATCGGCTATCACTTCTAAGAGTCAAATCCATTTGAGTGGACAAATCAGAGCAAGTAAATGGGGCAACGAGCGAAGCAATTGGAGAAGACCCTAAGGCAGCAACACAGTCATCTAAACTGGTCAGAGATGAAGGCAACGTTGACACCTCCTCTTAAACAGCTACTATTCACCATTGATGACCAAGAAATGGGAGAGAATCAGTATGACAATGAGGGGTGCGTGAGGAGGTCCAAAATATCAAGGTTAAATCTATCAAACCTCAATGACATGATGTTAGAAAACTCGATGAATAATCATCATTGCAGGTCCAAAATCTTAGTACCTTCCCTTGTTAGTTTTTGTGATTGTGTTTATGATGTAGGAAATGCGGGTATAATGACCATCGGCCAAAAGTTTGGGCGGAAATATTTTCTCATGCTCATGGGTTGGTCTAGAGCTCATCCAAAGAATTAAGAAAAGATATAGTCATATGTTAGGTCATTATTATTTTCTAGTCCATCTATATCCATATTCCGGCAGCCTAAACTAATATTACTCCACCAACCAAGCTTACTTATTATCAACTTAATTTTCTGCAGCAATATTTCATAATATAATTGACAACACCACTATTCAAACATTTAACCGATGCTGAATTGAATGGATAAAGAAAGAAGAGTACAAGACCATAGACCTTGAGGACAAGGTGCACTTTAGGCCGTAGGTGATGATAGACTTCCGATTAAATTCACTTACTCTAGAGAGAAAAAAAATAATAATAAAAAATAAATAAATATATATATATATATATATAGATCATGAATGTAATAATAAGGATAATGTAGCAATGATTACAAGGGTATGAAATGGTGTTATTACAATTAAGATGAAATAGTGTTATTTTAATTATAACTATTACGGTCTTCTGAATGATAATTATTTAAAAGGGAGATCATAGCACGGAGAATTGTCAAAAAGTATTTTTTTAAAATGAGTTTTCTAAGAAAAAAACTAGGGACCTTTTGAATATTTGTGATATCATTGTTATTAAGAATGTATAAATGTTAGTATTGATACTTTCCTTACTTACGAATTAATTTTTTTATTTACATTTCAATTTCGTGTATAAATATTTTTACCATATGAATGAAAAATTATGAAAAATTCTTCCTTTCAATTTGTTGTAACATGGTATCAGAGCTACAATAATTCTTTCTCTTCTATCGAGCATAAATTTGTTCAGCAGTTATGATCACAGTTGAACCCTAATTGGTCAGACTACCATTGTCATCTCTATTCATTGGCATTCAAGAGTTTTTTTTATCGACTCGGCAAACAGTAGGAGGAAAATGACGTCGACGCCCTCTACGTCCACGAAGTCGCGGTGTTTGCCCTCTGCACCCACGAACTTCAGCGTTCTCCTTCGTCGGAGTTCTCGTCGGCGTCCTTGGCTTTTCTGCTCTACAGCCTTCAACAGCATTCTTTGCTCTTTAGCCTTCAGCAGCATTCTCTGCTCTTCAAACTTCGACAAACTTTGGTTGTTGTGTTTTTGTATGTTGTTTCAGCTGTGTTTATTATTGTCTTTTTCTACCACAATTTTTCAGTTGCTTTGGAGGAAAAGATTAGGTATTGTGAACTTGTTTAGAAGACAGTAAATTCTAGTTTTGAGTTTTTTATTTTTCTTGTAGTGATCTTGGGTTTCTTACCATTGTTCAAATTTTGAGCAGAGGTGCGAAACTTTTCTGTTCTTCATTCCGCCTAATGTGGAGAAGTGCGTAATGTTTTTCTTTCTTCTTTCGTTCTACATTCTGCCCTAGTGAGCAGAGTTGTGAAAGCACTACAAGGGAACTCTAACTAGCACAGCTCTCTTTCTGAACATTGGTTTGTTGTTGTGTTATTTTCGTGGGCCCGTTTGAGATTAGGACTTGGTGAGACTTTTTTAGAATACCCAATTGTGTAATGAATTATCTTTGTAACAAGTTAAATATCATTGACATTTATGCTCCAACTTGAAAGAGTGTTAAGAATATGTAAATATTAAGATTGATAGTTTTTTAATTAAAGCAAATTTGATTTTGTATTGAATTAAGAATTAATTTTTTTATTTGCATTTCAATTTTGTTTATAAATATTTTCACTATATGAATGAAATATTATAAAAAATTATTCTCTTCAATTTGTTGTAACATTTGTAATTTTGATTTCTATTTGTATTGTCCTTGTTTTGTTTTAATTAAATTCGGCTTCTTATAACATTATTTAACGACAATATTAAAAACAAAGTTATGTGGTTGGTAAATATAATACAAATTTCTAAGATGCACATGGACTCATTTGTAAAATTGATCCTTAAATTTTAAGAGAGGGATTTGACAAAATAATACTTCTTTCAACAATATTGGTGGTTGCAAACAAACAGACTGAGATAATAATAAAATAAAGATAGATAATGTACCTCATCTTTTTCTATAGTTGCATCGGCAATTGTCCTTACGTCTTCGTGCACATCAAAGTGGAAAAGCTGTGTATGAAACAAATACAATCACTCTTTAATAATCTTTAAGCCCAGGAATAAATTGATTATAACAGGCCTAGGGAGAAATAAATTTTATAAGGTCAAAAAAGTTATCACAATGCTTCTACATATGCCTTATCCTCCGAGTTTCAAGAAGTACCCGATAAATCATAACTATTAAATAAACATAAAAATGTCAAATAACAGAAGTGTGCAGTAGCTTTTATTTTTATTTTTATTTTTATTGTTTGTTCTGATAGGAGTTAAAACTTGGAAAAACTTCCAATCAAAGGCTATTAATCAAAAGGATTTATATCAGTAAACATTACCGGTCCACTTTTGCCTCTCGCCCGGTTGATAATTAGCTCATAGAAACTGTGTTGCTGCACTTCCAGAATGAACTAATCAGCAAATACACTAGACACCAGCAATTCAGATGAATCATTGAAAAGCAACTTCAAATAATATTATCTTACATGCGGTATTATGAGATCTTCTTTCACATATAGCAAGTTCTCCACTGATGTAGTTCTAATCTCCCGAAACTCAGGTGCTAATTGCTGCTGTACAGCATGAAGGAACTCTCCTATTGAATCACCTTTCCGTACCTAACCAGTAAAAGGTGTTTAGCAAGGAATAGAAATAGACAAATTGTAGAGAAAAAAGTGAGGAAGATTTAGTCATATGCCAGTTAGACAAGATTTATTTACTTGAATCACACGCCTATGTCCCGTTCCATCCCAATAGCTGTATGTAATTTGAAGAGGCTCACCTGAGACATCAGAAAAATTATGATTTTTCTGGTTGAATTCTAAGTTTCTTCAAAATAAATTATTGACCAAGTTAATGAGCAAAACTAAGAGTTACTTCGTATCTGTTCCTGCTCACGAAGCCACTGTTTCTTCAACCTTTCACGCTCAGCTTGCTCTTCAGCTTCTCGCTCACTGTATAAGATAATCCTCAGCCACCCTAAGCTAAGATGTTAGACCAATACAAACCCCAGAGAGAGAAAGAAAGAAAGGGAGAGGGAAGAGAGAGAGAGAGAGAGAGAGAGAGAGAGAGAGAGAGAGAATTAACACCTATCTGGAAGGAAGCTAGTTTCTACTGTAGGATCTTTGCCAAATTTTCCATGACCAAACATCATTCCTTCTGAATCTTCTGCAAATACATAAGCAAAGATCAAAATAGAGAAAGGATAATGAGAGAATATTAATTATCATCTGACTTTTAGAAATTAAGTAACCTTACAAATGAAACAAAAATCACAAAAAGACCAAACAAAAGTAATCTCAGAGTTGTATGGTTGTCGAGCAGTGAATAAGTAAGGTTCACCCCGATAAATGTTTGTGTCTTCTTTACATGAGTAGGCAGTTAAGACCTATTTTTTACTCTGCCGATCCCATTCATAGAGTGGTTTGTTAAATATAGATTGACTGACATTATAGATCTTTTACTCCTTTGTACACTTTAAATTACTATTCTGCTTTATTAATAAGACATTAGAACTAGACTTCAATGAAAACAAAGCAAGGTTTAAAAACCGCAGTTCAGAATTAAATCAAAGATACTATTTGAATTGCCAAATACAAAAGTAATCCCTATTCATCATTTTCAAAATTGAACAAATCTCTCTAGGAGGACACACTGAACACGTCATTAAAATCTGGTTTCCACATTCCATCACATAAAATGTGAATGTTAGGTAAAATAGACTACTCATATTTGAGTAACCAATGAACTACATTTGGCAGCCAATGGATTATGAAGAAGATTTACTAAAGACTAGACAAATTTTAAGAGAAACACTAATTTTCAGGGTAAAAATAAACAACAAAAGTTTATAGTTTAGAATCTCAAATATTTGATAAACATAAATGGTACAATGTTTATACTTGAATCGGAAAAAAAAATAACAAGCATTTTCATGGATGTGAATGAGCACAATGAGAACAAAATGAAAGGACTTCAAATATTAGCCAAAATACACTTACTCATTCCCTTGTCTTCCTCTTCACTTCCATTATCGATGTCATCAGCAAAAGACAAACGTGAATTACCCTTTATCTTCCTCTTCTTCCTCTTCTGCAACTGAAGCTCCTCCTCCCTAGTTTCAAGAGAAGTAATATATTATAAATTTTCTATATGTAAGAAGGGAACATAATATAGCATATTCAGCCAAAAACTGAAGGAGCAAATTAGAATGTAAAAAGGCAGAGACTAGTGAACAAAATAATGAACTTTCAAAAATTAAACAGAATAAAATAAGATAAAAACCCACTCTTGCTGCTGCTTTTGAAGTTTTTCCTTCTCTTCCTCTTCAATTTTGTTCCGAATGTTTACCCTCTAACATAATGTAAAGAAGAACAAACATGAGTTGTAAAGGACCTTATGCTTTAATTTTCATACCTAAAATAGGCTATAAACAGAAAGCATTTGGAGTAACATTGATAATACCTTCTCAACGTATTGCTCTCTTGTAACCAATCCTACAGTTTCCTTCTTAAAAGCGGTCTCAAGAATCTGAAGCACTCACATAGAAAAAAGTAGAAAACTAAGTTTTGTTGTTGTAGTTAACTTACGTGCAAAATCAAAATATTGCTTTTCGAACGAGGCAACGAAACATTGGGACACTAGACTCATTGCAGTCTCAATTTCTATAATTTTTAACCGCACCCAACAGTCAAGTAATACAGATAGAGAATCCCCATGAAATTCCAAATCCCGACGCCTAAGTAAAACATCGCAAGAATTCCAGAGAACTGTTAAAAAAAGAAATTGGAAGGTTGATCATCGATTATGGACCTCGGAGGTACTGGACCCAAATTGGAGAAGACCCGGCTGCCCCTTGTCTGATGCGGACTTGGTTTTGAGCTCCTGGATTTTCCTGCGCTCGGCTTCTCTTTGCTTCTCGAGCCTTCGGATCCTCACGGCGTCTTGGGCCGTCCCAACGTAACCATCTCCCATTCCCGACATCTTGACGACCCTACTTCTCCCTCTGGGCGAGCTCTTCTCTTCTCTCCTCTCTTTTCTCCGGAAGTGCCACTGCAATTGTCGAAGTCGATACTTAAATAGCTTCTAATAGCCGTGTGGATTCTACGGCGGTGTCCACGAATTGGGATGATCTGGTTCCCTAAATTAAAATTGGGTCTTATGTCACCTTAATTTTGTTTCAACAATTGATATTCCAAATTGAGGATGTTCAACATATTGAACAATAGTATTATAAGATCTATTAAATCATCAAATGTCTCGCCTGTCTCGCACGCGAGCGTCTTAGTTTTCAAAACCAGACTCAATCATCTAATCATGACTCTGAGGCTATTAGAGAGGATTTTTATGGAGTAGCCTCCAAGTTTTATAAATCAGCAATCTAGAATTTGTCTACCAAGCGAACAAAAGGTTATGCGGTCTAGACCAATCACCAAGGGCTTGATATAGTAAATTATGTACATCAATTGCATGGGTTTCGAATGTACCAAGGAATGACTTCAATCAACTTTGGCCAATTCCATGATCGAAATTTCTAGTTCATGAATTTGTTCATTTTATAGGTCTCATCTTAGGGTTCAAATGAACTAAAGATTTGTGCTTAGAATTTGTATTGCATTGTTGAGTGTCATAACACCAACCCTAAGCATGTCAGTTTCAATAATTCGAAAGCAGATACATCAATATTGATTTATCATAAGGATCGATTTTTTGGTTATGTTTGTGTATGTCAATGATATTCTGTAACAAATACACGCTCTTGTATTACCTAACAACTTCTCTGCTTTCACAATATGTTTGCTCTTAAAAGGATTTGACTCTTCTACAGTATTTTCTCAACATTCCAGTTTGCACTTCAGCGAGTGTCATTCTAGATCAATCAAACTACATTATCAATTTGCTTATCGAGCAAACTTATTAGAGTGCAAAATGTCCCAACTTCTATGGATTTTAGTCCAATTTTACTTCAAGCTTCTAGAATCTGTTTCAGCACCCCATGGCAAGATGGATCTTAGTATGAATTGTTGTTTGTGCACTTCAATATTACACTTCAAATTGCCAAGACATTCCCTCCTTATATTATAAAGTATGTCAATTATACTTATGACAACCCATCCCAAAGATTATTTAGATTCCCAAAGTGGGTACATGAGAAAGAAACACAAGAGAGTATCAAAATTATCTTTTGTAAGTCTTATGATGCTAAAAATTTGTTGTGCAAAAACAATACACTAAGTAAGTGCACAAGCCACAATCAAGTAATAGATTATAAGTAAAAGTTAATCACATTAGAACAATATTATTGTAATTTTAAATTCAAGTCGATTACAAATGAAAATTAACTAGAAATGTGAATTGAGTGTCAATTAAATGACTAAATCAAAGCACAAACAATAAGATAAAAAATTCAAATAATAGAAACATGATCTAAATTTGATTTCTTTTTTCATGTGAATATTACCACAAATATTGTGAATATGCTGTAGCAAAATAAGTTAGATGACATAGAATTTTTATTTCATACAAGTTTCACTAGAGTTTTTTGATTAATTCTCTTCATATTTATGAAAGACAAATATCACAAAGAATTTATTTGAGTAAAATTCTAATAAATCATGCAATTCAAACATAATGATGTGTAAATATTTGAAATTAACAACATAACATATATGGAGTCAATATTTTCACATAATTCAATATCCTTCGTAATTCTTATTTACCATAAAGTATTATAAGAATCTAAATATCTAGTCATGTCGCAAAAGTATATAAGATTCGCATAATTAAGTACTCTCTTCTTCTAGGCACACGTAATTTAGTCCACAATGGGTAGAAAACAGAACAACATTGATCATTGACATTTTATATTTAAAATTATAAAAAAAATATGATTAATTTCTCTTTAACGAAATGTTGCATGTGCTGCAGCAATTCTTGTCGAGTCTATTTGCATTTTTTGCAGAACCTCTCCTTCGTTCGTGTTCTCCATCTCGGCATGATGGTCTTCTCTCAAGTCTTTATTTCTCTCTATTTGTCCCTCCCCACAGTCTTTATTTCTCCAATGTCCTGTCTTGGGTCTTTCCTCTCTTTCCTAGAGTCTTCCTTCAAAGAGGTTGTGGTCCATCTTTTTTCTTCTAGAAATAACTTCTTTTATTTCTTTTCACCATTAATATACATAAAACATAATTGTTAATTAGATTTGTCATCAAAATAGATTGTTTTATAAAAACACGATGCTTAAGTACTTCATAGCATTTTATGGCAAGAACGTGATTTTCATTTATTCACTTACCGATTTTGAATAATATTTATGCCTATATAATAACTATTTTTCAAAAATTATCGAGTTTGATGAGAGAATAAATCTATCGATAGAACTGTATTTGTCTTGGTGTTAGTTTTTTTCATAATTGATGACAAGACAAAATATAGGTCGTTGGGGAATGAGAATATAATGAGACTATAATTTGTGTAGTTGATTAGTTAGCATATATTGATGTATTATTCCAGCATTCTTGCATGCAATGAGACTATGTTGACGAGAATTTACAAAAAATAGGAAGAGATCATGTATTTTTCTTGGGTAAAGAGTCCTAAACTTCTAGAAGAAGCAATGAGGGGGAGGGGTGTTACGTGTCGAGGTGAGTAGCCTAGAAATCATTGAGGAACTGTGCGACGTAAGTGATAAAAATACTGAAGTAATATTTTATTGAATAATAAGAGGTAATATCTTATTGGGTAAGCATCCAGGTTAGGTATGCATGACGCCTGAGGTGTATGAAAATTTATTTGCATGTGAGGTTACCTCATTACTACTATAATTGTTCTGTTGTGTTAGATATACAAATATTTGTCAGATGTGCATGTTTTCTCCTAGTTAGACTATCATTTGTTTTTGTAGAGTGACACTTAACCGTTGGGTGTTGGGTATTGATGTCCACGAATAACCGCACTAAACTCATGCAGATAAATATGCGACATGTATTTACTAATGTTAATCTATATGAAATAACATTTTATTAATATTATATCAATTAAGTCTCACCATGCACGGTAAAATTGTGCATTTTAATATGTAACCATGTCCTAACCTATGGAAGTGAAAGTGGAAGTGGAAGTGGAAGTGGAAGAAGAAGCGATGTACCAAGAGGAGCAATCACTAGGACACAAGCCAAAACTTTAACTATCTTTGTATACTCATTTTGTAGATAATGCATTTGATAACCAATTGGAGACAGAGCCTAAGAAACCATTTCACTTGTTGACAGTGGAGCAACCTCTTGGTCGAACTAAACTTGAAGGAGAAATCAATGTTTTCCTTGGAACAAATTAATGTCATCATAAGCGTTGTTTATTTTCATTAGTTTTTTAGTAGTTTTATTTTGTGTATGCCTTGTGATGGCCGAATATGTGTAGTTGAAGATCATTTTGTGGCTATGTTTTGGGGAAGAAGAGACCATTTGATAGTGACCTTTGGAGACAGAAAGAGTTTTGCCAATTGGCAAAACATCTTTGTACTCGGCTCTTGCACTTAGCCGAGTACTTCCCCCATTTTTACTAGTCTCTTGGCTGATGGTTTGAACCCTAATTTGTAAAAGAATATGGTATTTAAATTATCCTTAACTCCTCTTTTAAGACATTGAATGAATTTGCAGTAGCTCAAACTTGGTGTTAACTCCAAAGAGACTTCTTCTTGAGTGAGTCGTATTCGTTAGAATGGTGGAGTGTGCATTGTGTTTTTATCTTGTGAGAGCTAAAGTGGTTATTACTATTTTGCAATCTTCCTACCCTCCTTTAGGTGTGGAGTCTCGTAACAAGATTGTACCAAACTCTCATCATTCCCATTCTTAGAAGTCTTCATCCATTGTTAGAAAAGAAGATACTTTGAGGAGCTGTTTCCTTTTACCCGAGTAGTATCTATTGTTACCAGCACCACTTTCGCTTCTTTTCTTTTCTTCTATTTGCAAGATCTTTGGAGGAACATCTCCTCACTCATTAAGGGTGAGGTTGTCCAAATTTCAGCCCTTAACTTGCTTTACAACTTCAGTTATTTCCGTTCAAAGATTAACCCAATGTGGCCAAGTTTTCCGTTTCTACTGAGTCGTCTTAAGTTTGTGTTTTTCGGCCGTTGGGAACCATATCATTTGGTATAAGAGCTCCGTCCTTCCTTGCTCTATTATTTTGTTTTGAGATATATTCTTGGTGCCAAGTTGATGACAATGAGTGGAGTTGAAACCCCCAAAATAGAGATACTAATGCCCAAGCAACTGGGGCACCGAACCAAAAAGAAGGCGAGTCTAGTGTTCAAGGACAACTACACGAGTTAAGAAGCAAGTTTGACTATCTACACTAATTCTTGTTAGGGATAAGAAACCACCATGCGAAGGCTCCTCAAACACCAATACCTAGGAGAAAACCCAAAAATCCGAGGAGGAGAAACAACCATAATGTAGTCAATGAACAGGAGGAATCCGAGGATGAATATTATGATAGTCCACATGCAAGGGACGATCCTAGTGATGAAATGAAGCATATTAAGATATCAATTCCCCTCTTTAATGGTTCTTGTAATAGTGATGGATTCTTGGATTTGATAAAAAATGTAGAGAAAATGTTTGATTACTATATCTATTCAAAAAAGGTGAAGATATAATTAGTCTCTTTGGAGCTATCAGGTTATGCTAGTTTATGGAAGGATAATTTAAGGGCTCAAAGAAAGCGTGAAAATAATGAGGATATTGTGATTTGAAAGGTTATGAACTCCTTGATGAGGAGGATGTTTTTGTTAAGCCACTATAAGCAAATACAAAACCTGAAGCAAGACACCTTGTCAGTGGAAGAGTACATAACCAAGTTTGAGTCACTCAAGATTAGAAGTGGTTTGGAGAAACCCGAAGAACAAGTTATTGCAAGATTTATAAGGAATTTGAATAGAGAGATTGAGGATGTTGTGGAATTGCAAACTTTTGAATCAATGGATGTTGTCATTCAACTTACTATGAAGGTTAAGAGGCAAATGAAAAGAAAGGGAAAATGAACTAGTAATCAGTTCTTTTCAAAGGCTGTAAATCCTTACAAACCACCATCTAAAATAGAAGAGAAGGATACAAATACGAAAAGTTGGCCTATAAAAGGAAAAGAAGACAAGAAGATGGTAGAAGATATCACTCAATCAAGGACAAGGGAGATTAAGTGCTTCAAGTGTCTCAGATTAGGGCATATTGCTTCCCAACGTCCCAACAAAGTGGATTATGGTTCTTAGAGAATGCACCAATGAAATGGTGAGTGAAGATGAAGTCGTGGAAGATTCTAGTGAAGACATTGAGGCACAAGAAGAAGTATTCCATACTCAAGAAGAGGCTCTCTTAATGGTTATCTGAAGAGTCCTAATTACACAAGCCAACAATAAAGATTGTCAAATGGAGAGCATCTTCCACAATCGATGCTTGATAAAGGAGAAAGTTTACTCTCTAATCATTGATAGAGGGAGTTATACCAATATCATTTTTCGTGACCTGGTGGAAAAGTTAGAGGATGAGACTACTCTACATTTAAGTCCTTACAAATTGAGATAGTTGAATAATCGAAAAGATGTCAAAGTCTCTAAGCAAATGGGCATAGAGCTTTCCATTGGAGGGTACAAGGACAATGATAGTTGTGATATGGTGCTGATGAGTACGAGACGCCTTTTATTAAGGAGGTCGTGGCAATATGATAGGTGTCTCACGATGGCAACCACTGGTCTCGACCAAGCGCATGGCTGAGTTGATTACCTAACTATCGATTAGCACTCATTTGCTCTTTG
Source organism: Begonia peltatifolia (assembly GCA_022433055.1). Classification (NCBI taxonomy): domain Eukaryota; kingdom Viridiplantae; phylum Streptophyta; class Magnoliopsida; order Cucurbitales; family Begoniaceae; genus Begonia; species Begonia peltatifolia. Next base: position 9,148,775 of record CM039523.1, read on the forward strand.
TGTAGGTGAAGGCCATCTTATAGCTTGGATTAGGAGCATTGAAGAGGGAATTTGTCTTCCATTTTACAAATTATGTAACCAAGCTTTTATATGTTTTAATTCGTAGGAAATTTTAGTTTCACTTAAATCTTGTTTATGGACAAACTTGTAGCCATATTATTGTTTAGGATATTTCGTTTAGCCTTAAAAAAAGTTTGAGGATCAAGAATTGGCTCACAAGGGAAGATGATGATCAAGGATAGGCGCGCACAGTAAGGAACCAAGCAGCAGCATCAGGGCACCACAGGACAGGATGCCATGGTCGAGTAAGCATGCAGCATCAGCAGCTGAGGGTGCGCGAGGAGACCAGCCAAGCAGCCATCATGCGCAAGGAGGCATCACTTGCCCACACGGTAGAGTGCGCATCAGGCACGATCATTGGCATACACGAGCTTCACAAGATGCGCGCACAGAGTCGACATTATGCTCATGTGCAAAACGAACCAGCAGCACACTTGGTCGAGCTGTCCACGCCAACGGCTATTTTTCCAACGGCTTAATTTTCTTCAGCAGCTTTTTCTCTTCTGAAACCCAGCTTTACCTGATACCTTTTGTAACACCCAGAATTTTTTGCTAGAACAATTTTTAGATTTACGTAATTGTAATCGGCAGAGTTTTAGTCAGAATTAAGAGCGGAGAATTTATACTAGTAGATAAAAGATTATTTTGAGGTTAATAAAGAAGAGAAGATTTTAAGAATCCAACCGAAAACGAACTAAATAACCGTTCGGTTAAAAGATTAAGAGTTGAGGGTGAAATAGTGATTAAAATTAATTATAATATAATTAATATAAAAATAAAAAGAAAAGGAGGCAGAAAAGGAGCCATGTAGTCATTCTCTTCATCGGTCGAGAGCAACTGATCTTTGAAAGGTTAGAATGGGATTGGGCTTTGAAATGGGCCACATGGTTGGCCATTCTTGGTCCACTTGCACACCAAATCACTCTTCAAACTTTGGCCCATTTGTTGCATCAGTGGGATGCTAAACTCCGGCCTAATTGTTGCTTCTAACCACCATCTAACTTAACTTACATCTAATCCTAATGCCTAAAGATGCATGCAATTATAAAACATTACAGGAAGACGAATGTTTGCCAACAAAAACATAAGGTGAATGTTTGCCGAATAAACTTCAATTACAAATTAAATCCGAGGGAGACAAATCCCTTCTTCATGTGCTTCCACCTTTAGCTCCCACGATAGCAAGTGCAAGGGTTGATCCTTGTCCTTTGTGCTCGGTTCCCATTCCAAATCCGCGAAGAGGCATTCGACACCTATAATTCCAGCAAAAGAATTAAACTTGTTAGTGATCAGGTTGGATAAAGCTCGTGCCTTGGTTTGTGATCGAGTGACGGCCCTCTGGGGCACATCACTTTCACAACCAAACCCAAAACAGTTCTGATCGTTGTCAACTTCACAATTGGCAAAAAGATCTCGATGTAGTCAATCCCTTTTTTCTGTTGGAAACCTTTGACAACCAATCTAGCCTTGTACTGCTTGCTCCCATCATGTTCTTCTTTAATTCGGTAAACCCACTTGTTGTGCAGTTATTTCTTACCCTTCGGCAACTTAGCCAATTGTCAAGTTTGATTTGACTTCAACGAGTCCATCTCATCTTTCATGGCTGCCTTCCACTTAATCGAATCATCAGACTATGATGATTCCTCATAAGATCCCGGTTCGCCTCTGTTGGTCAGCAGGATGTAATTAAGAGATGGAGACCATCTATGGACTAGTTTGCTAACTCTGGATGATCTTTTCAGTTCTGCAATCGGCGTTTGCGGATTTACCTATAGAGTCATATTCTCATCAACTTCTTCTTCAACAACACTGTGATCTTCTTTGACAGTCGGAGTATTAGCAGCTGAAAAATCTTTCAAGTTGATCACAGTAGACTCTTTCAATAAAGAACTCCCACTGTCAGAAGTCTTGCCAATAGCATCTTTGTAAAGAACCTGTTCGTTGAAGTTGACATTCCTATTGTGAAATGATATTCAGATTTTGATTATCCCAGAAACGATAACCAAACTCGGCGTCACCATAACCAATAAAAAAATACTTATTAGATTTTGGATCAAGCTTGTTTCTATCAGAATCATCAACATGAACATATGATAAACGACCAAACACTTTCAGAAAAGAAAGTTTTACCTTTTTACAGCTCCAATCTTCTTCTGGAAGTTTGAAATATAGGGGTACAGAGGGTTCTCTGTTGATTAGGTAGGCTGTAGTGTTGACTGCATTTGCCCAAAAATATTTAGGCAGCCTAGTGTGCAATCTTATGCTCCCTGCACGTTCATTTAGTGTTTTGTTCTTGCTTTCAGCTACTCTATTTTCTTGAGTTGTTAAAGGAATAGTCTTTTCCATCTTGATTCCATTCACAACACAAAACTCCGAATCGATATACTCGCCTCTGTTGTCAGACCTCAAATATTTCACCTTCAGATTTGTTTCATTCTCAACCAAGTTCTGTCACTTCTTAAAAACATTAAATACATTAGATTTGTTCTTCATGAAGTAAACTCATACCTTTCTTGTTTAATCATCTATGAACGTCACGTAGTAGTATGATCTACCAAGAGAAGAAAATGGTGCGGGTCCCCACACGTCGATGTATACTAATTCCAGTCTTTCCTTCTTCAGCTCCTTCCCAACCTTTAGAAAACTGACACATTTTTGTTTCTAAAAAATGCAGCTTTCACACAACTGATGCTCGACATACTTTAAGTTTAGAATCTGACTATTTTTTGACAAGAATCTTCATTCCTTTCTCACTCATGTGGCCCAACCTGCAGTACCACAACTTTGTGTTCTTTGAACTATCAACAACAACAATTGTGTCTCGGCATGTTGAAGTAATGTATAGGGTTCTTGTTTTGTGACCTCGAGCGACAACCATTGCTCCTTTAGTGACCTTCCAATCACTGTTTCCAAAACTGACATTGTGACCTTCACTATCAAGCTGTACAATTGAAATCAGATTATGCATCAATCCTGATACGTGTCTCACTTTACTAATCTTCCAAAAGGACTCGTTTGCTATCTTCAGTTTGATGTCCTCGATGCCCACAATATCCAGTGTCTCACCATCTACAAGGTAGATCTTCCCATAGTTTCTAGTCACATAATTCTCCATTAATTCCTTGTGTTCGGTGGTCTGAAAAGATGCTCCCAAATCCAAAACCCATGAGTCTATCATATTGTCGACTGAAAGAAGTAATGCATCAGTGATGTTTTCTGTTTCTGCATTTGCTCCATCACCTTTGTCATTTTTGTTCTTCTTCGGTGCTCTGCAATTCTTCTTCATGTGACCCTGCTTGTCACAATTCCAGCACTCAAGTGTTCGCCGAGATATGGACTGACCCCTTTCATTCTTTGACTTAGATCTGCTCCTACCCTTGTTAGAGTTTTTATCATTATTTCTACCTCTGTTTTCAACATTTAGAGCTGAGTCTTTTGATGTTTCACCAGAACCAATCTTACAAACTTCCTCAGCAAGAATACGATCCCTCAAATTGGTGAATACCAATTTTGCACTTTCGACTGAGTTACTAACTGTTGTCCTCATAGGTTTCCAACTATTTGGTAGAGACACGAACAAAATTAGGGCACGAACCTCATCCCCAAAATCAATTTCCACAAATAGCAATTGATTCACAATAGTATTAAATTCATTCAGATGCGCTGCAACAGAAGTATTATCAATTATCTTCAGATTAAAAAGTTTATTCATTAGAAATACCTTGTTAATTGCAGAGGATTTCTCGTACATATCAGAGAGAGCCTTCATCAGACTTGCAGCGGTCTTCTCCTTCGCCACACTAAGCAACACTTTTGACTAGCGTCAATCGAATGACTCCCAAAACCTGTTTGTCAAGGAGATTACATTCACTATCTTCCATCTTCTCTGGTTTTACACTTAAGGGAAGATGAAGCTTTTTTCCGTACAAGTAATCCTCAATTTTCATTCTCCAGAATGCGAAGTCTGCCCCATTGAATTTTCCAATATCGTGCCTTGTGCTATCATCATCTGTCATCGTTATAAATAATCAATGCTCAAAACAGATATTTCTAAATCAATTATTCAGTCCCAATAATCAATCTCCACAATATTAGTAAATCTGTCAAAATAATTTGAGAATTTTAATTCCCAAAAAATTTTAACAGCAATAATTAATCTTCAAATTTCAAAAATCAAATATCTCAAAAAATTTTCAATAAAAAAATACTTCCACCAAGTTTCCACGTTCTGTATTATGATCGGCAAATTAGAGCATGCCTCATGGAGAACGACTGTGTGACAGAGGAAGGTAGCTCTTCCTTGGACGGTGGATGACTCTGTTGATGGTCGACTGTGTGCGGCAAAGCAAATCAGCAACAGGTTGTGTGCGCGGCTGTTCTGGTGTGTTTTGAATGGCGGCGACCTCTTCTTCTTGGACGGACGGTAGCCTCTTTTTCTTTCCTCGGTAGCAGCGTGGGTCGACTTTCTATTTTTTCTTCACTGGTTCTATTCTGGAAGAAGAACTATAGTGAGAATAAGTCACTTTTTTTGGATGATGTGCCAGCAGAAGCAAAAAACCCTTTTTCTTTTTCTCCAAAAATTGTAAATTTCACAGACTGAAATTGTAGTCCTCGATTTGTTCGATACCTTCAAAAAATCAAAACCTGATTTTTCGAAAACCTTCAACTTGAACCTTGCTCTGTTATCAGTTGTTAGGATTAGACGCCCTAATCCACCTGTAACGAACGATAAAAAATATGAAAAGAAAATAACACAAAGATTTATAGTGGTTCACTCTCGTGTGAGAGCTACCTTTTTTTTCTTTGATTTGAACTCAGCCATAATGGTTCAATCGTCCACTGCCCGCTGACAGATATCACTAAGATAAAAAACGAGTTACAACAGTTTTTGCCTCACACACTCAGACTACTCCGATAGCCTAAATGCGTCTTTATATAGTAGACGATTTAGGGTTACAGAATAACAGGGTAAATATGACGAAAATACTTCCAAACTTAAATTAGCCTCGATAACTCAACAAAGATACGATGTCAAACACAAAGGGTAAAACCAAAATATCCAAACCTTCTAAGACTCGTGAGATCAAGTGCTTTAGATGTTGAGGTTTTGGACACATAAATTGTTCAAACAAGAGAGCTATGACTATATTGAATAAAGGTAACGCAGCAAGTATTAGCTCAAGTGACGATGAAATACCAATTTTGGAAGATTGTAGCGATGGGGATATTGAAGTGCTCGTAAGAGGCAAATTATTGGTCACAAGGAGAGCCCTTAACATTAAGTCTAAAGATGATGGAGTTAAAGTGCAAAGAGAGAATATCTTTCATACTAGATCTTACGTGAACAAGAAGGTATGTAGTTTAATCATTGATAGTGGGAGTTATACGAATGTTGCTAGCACTTTCTTGGTGGAAAAGTTGAGTTTTGAAATCAAGGAACACCCAAAACTATATAAGCTTCAATGTTTAAATGATTGTGGAGAAATAAAAGTCACTAAACATGTAAAAGTGCCGCTATCAATTGGAAGGTGTGATGTAGTACCTATGCAAGTCACTCATATTCTTTTGGTAAGGTCGTGACAATTTGATAGAAAAGTTAAACACAATAGATTCAAGAACGAATACTTATTTGTTCAAAATGGAAGAATGGTAGTCCTAATGTCATTAACACCTTGGAAGACTAAGAATCAAGATAGGATTGCAAAATAGTTTAAAAGGAGCAAAAAGCCAATAAGTGAACAAAATGTGAGTGAAAAGGAGAGTGGAACAACTGGAAAGAAAAAAGGAGAAAAGAAAGTGGAGAGAAAAATCGAGTTTGAGAGAAAACAAGAGGAGAGTGGAATGACAAGAAAAAGTGAGGTGACAAGTATGATGTTACCAAAAAAAACAAGTACTCTTACTTTTAGACAAAGATGTTTACTTTTTGTCGGACTAACTGTTACTCTTATGAGTGTTATTTCCTCTCTGTTGCACAAATTTGAGGATGTATTTCTCGAGGAATTATTAGGAGGATTACAACCACTGAGAGGGATTGAACATTAAATAAATTTCATCCTAAGGGCATCAATTCCCAATCGGTCAAAATATCGAGCTAATCTTAAAGAGACTAAGGAGATCAAAAAGCAAGTGGATGGATTGGTGGAAAAAGGGTTCCTGAATGAAAGTCTTAGTCCATGTTCGATTCCTATAATCTTAGTTCCAAAGAAAAATAGAACGTGGCGAATGTGTATAGATCATTGAGCTATTAATAAAATCATGTACAATATCGACATCATATTCTTAGATTAGATTATATGCTTGATGAATTATACGGTGCATGCTCATTTTCAAAAATGGATCTAAAGAACGGGTAATGCCAAATTCACATGAAAGAAGTAGATGAATGAAAAAATACTTTGAAAACTAAGCATGGACTCTATGAATGGATGATTATGTTGTTGGGATTATCTAATGCACCTAGCACGTTTATAAGATTGATGAATTATGCGTTGAGAACATTTATCGTTAAGTTTGTTGTTGTTTATTTTGATAATATCTTAGTTTCTGGCAAAACTTTAGATGCCCATGTAGAACACTTGAATGCGGTTTTTAATGCTTTAAGAAAAAATCAACCATGCACTTACTTGAAAAAATGCACTTTTTGCATTAAATTTGTAACGCCCAGAATTTTCGTTAAATAATTTTTGAAATTTTATATCGGTAAATAGAGGAGTTCTAGTTGGAATTAAGGCCAAAAAATTTAGCCAATTAGGCAGAAGATTATTTCGAGGCTAATGGATAAAAGAAATTTGTAGGATTCCGACTGGACACGGACCGAATAACAGTTTAACTAAACGATTAAATATTGAGGGCGAAAAGTTAATTAGAATTAATTATATATATTTTTTAAAAAAACAAAAATTATAAGAGGGAGAAGGATCGTAGAAATCCTTCTCCCCCTTCAGTTTTTCCCCCTCCCAAGCAAAACTCTCTTCTCTTCGTCGATTTCCTTTCCAACAATGATCCTCTCGATTTTCCATAAACCTTCAAATGTACAGTAAGTTTTAGTTAATTTTTAGAAGATAGTTAGTCTTTTAGTTGTTTTGAGTGGTAAAAGTGAAGTTAGAGAGAGTATTGAGTAGTTTTGGTGAAACCTAAGAGGGAGTTACGAGATTTTGAGGTTGCAGTCAATTTTATACATGTATTGGTGTTTAAGCTGGAAGTAGGAGTAAATTATGAGTTTTTATGGAGAAGATTGAGGGTTTGGATGACCGAATACTCGGGTGACGGAACGGTTTCCGTACAGCCATATTCGGCCAAGTTGTAGGTGTTGGATTAGGAATCAGATTAGAAATTAGACGTCTTATAGAATCCTTAGTATTTCAAATCGTTCAAATTAGACGAGTATTGGATAAGTTATGCATTTTCGAATTTGGTTAGAAATTGTGTAGGATTTCGAGTTTAGCTAGAAGCGACGGTTTAGTAAGAGTTTATGATTTCGTGTTAGAATTTCATGAGTTGGACGAAGTGAAATTAATTAATGTGTGGTTTTATAGGTTCTCTAGTTTAGCGAGCGAACTACAAACTTTGAGATACGAATTGCTAGGACGCCAGGTAAGTAGTGTAGTAGGTGCTTTTGCCTACTGGCCTACATCACAGTTCGATAGGATGCATTCACGTTTATTTTATGTTATGCTTTAGTGATTATGCATCATGGTTTTAAAGTACGAGAACGAAACAAAAATGAATTTCCATGTCTTTACAAAATGAAACAGTAGGATGTGACATGATGAACGAAATGAGAAGATACGTAAAAAGATAATGAAGGTGGGGTTGAGTGGTCATGTCCCAAGAGATGGACCGCGAGGTGTATCACTTCTTCCCCCACTTTACGTGGTGACCTTGTCCCAAGAGGTAGACCGCGAGGTGTGTCACTTTACTAGATCGAGGTTGGCCTTGTCCCGTGAGATGGATCGCGAGGTGTGTCACCTTGATCTAGCACATAAAGAAGAATCCAGTAGTAAGAAGATAAAGAAGATGTAAGAAAGAGACGAAACTATAGAAACTACATTTGTTAAGTTATGGTTGTTTCATTGTTGATGTTTTATGCACATTACTTATTTAGCATTAGGCTAGTAGATGAATTCTGTGATGTAGGTGACGATGCAGTAGCTGGTGAGTACCCTGAGCAAGTTCAAGACTAGGAAGCAGTTGGAGAGGTGCACTCGTGGACGGTTCGACCGGCTGTTGAAGCGTTTTGACCAGGGTGGGCATGTGTAAGATTTTCGAGTTGTGACGAATCTTTTGAGTCATTTTGGTATATAGTTGGACTTCAAATTTTAGTAGTCATTTTGATGTACAAAGTTGATTTTGAAAGTTGGTTGAGAAGCGTAGGTTACTAGTTTTAAACGTATAGTCGAAACTCGGTTATTTTTGGAAAGTTAAGGTTTTATGAAAATTCTGAGAAGGAAGTGTCGACCGATAGACTTAGTGCTCGACCAAATTTGGCAAGTGTTGACTGACCTACGGAGACAGAGCCATATCAGGTGTCGACTTGTCCGTGGAAGTGTCAACCGGTCAGTGTAAAGATGGTAGGAGTATCGGCCGCAAGGTTCGACCGATGGAAATAAAGAGGATGAAGGTGTCGACCTGTGAAGACATGTGTCAACCGGTCTCTGAGATGAGCGTAGAAGTGTCGACCACGGGGCTCAACCGGTGCGGCAAGAGAAGATTGGATTGTCGACCTGTGTTCACAAGTGTCGACCGGTTAGAATGATGAGTAGAGAGGTGTCAGCCGCTAGGGTCGACCGATGAAAACAGAGGCAAATGAAGTGTCGATTGGTGCTCAGAGGGGTCGAATGAAAATGTCTTTTAATATTTTAAAAAATTGAAATTTTATTTAAACTGATTTTAATCAAAGTCTTCCGCTACGACGATTTTAAACGTTTTCAAAAGTGTTGTTTTATGTCGAGGAACAAAAGTGTTAAATTTTATATGAATTTTATCGATTTGATGAGTAAGTGTACGATTGGCGACCTGGGTCCGGGGACAACTTGGGGGCGCTACTATGATGGTATCCGAATAGAAAGTTGTAGTAGTAGCGAGCGTACCGGAAACCTTATGGGTTTTCAGGTCGCTACAAATTTGGTAGTGCTTCTCTGTTTTGTAGTTAGTTCGAGAGAAGTGTCGGTGGATGAAGAAAAAGTGAAAGCGATCAAGGAATGGTCAAAACCTAAAAATGCTAATGAGGTACGTAGCTTTCATGGCCTATTTAGCTTTTATAGAAAATTTATTGCTTGTTTAAAGACTAACGATTGCTTATTTTAGCAAAAAGCTTAATGGAGCGACATTGAATTACCCAACATATGACAAGGAATTATACACCTTGGTGAGTACATTACAAAAGTGGCAAGATTACTTGTGGCCAAGAGAGTTTATCATTCATTCTGACCACAAAATTTTGAAGTACTTTAAGTCACAAAGAAAACTACACAAAATGCATTAAAAATGTATGGAGTTTATAGAAACATTTTTTTACATCATCCATTACAAAAGAGGTAATGAAACTGTGGTTGCTTATGTTTTATGGTGAAGGTATGTACTTATAACTTCCTTGCAATCTAAATTGCTCAAATTTGAATTAATTAAGGTGTTGTATGCTTTAGATTCAAACTTTAATGATGTTTGGAATTCTTATGAAAATGTGGCATGTGATGATTACTATAGGCATGAAGGACATTTGTTTGAAAAAATGAGTTTTACATTCATCAATGTTTTTTAAGGGAATTACTTGTTAGAGAGACTCATACAGGCGGACTAATAAGACATTTTGGTGTACAAAAACTTTAGAAATATTGTGTGAACATTTTTATTGGCAAAAAATGAGACATGATGTACATTTGATTTGTGGAAAATGTATTGAATGTAAGAAGTCCAAATGTAAAATTATACCATATGAGAAATATATGATGGTCCTAGAGAAATAACCATCGGATCACGGTCCAAAACCTTAACTAACTTGTGTTCTCATTTTGTAGGTATAACATTTGAAGACCAATTGAAGCTTGACCCTAGCACACAAGACAAGGAGAAGCCATTCAACTTGTTGACTTGGGAGCTACGTCAAGTCCGAACCAAGTTTGAAGAAGAAACCAATATCTTCCTTGAAACAAAGTGATGCAACGAAGATTTTAGCTTGTTTTTCTCTTAGTTTTTTAGTAGTTTTTCGTACAAACTTGTGATGGCCGAACACATTTGTATCAGGGTCTTTTTCTTGCTGTGTTTTGTGGTGGAGAGACTAATTGAAAGTGACATTTGAAGAGAGGGAGAGTTTTTCCAAAATTGGCAAAACAAGCTTGTACTTGGCAAGAGCTTTTGGCTGATTGTGTCTTGTTTTGTCCCTTTTTGTTGGCTAATGTTTTAAACCATAATGTTGTAAAGAGGTATGGTATTTAAACCACTCTTATAGCAGCTAGTTAGCAGCACATTTTGAAATGAAAAACTGAATTTCTTCAGCCAAATCCTTGAAGTTGTCGGTGTAAAGTCTCCACATCCTCTTGGTGAGTCATATCTGAGTGTGTGGGAAGTGTTGGTTTCCATTTTCGTGAGTGTTGTGAATTCCTTCATTATTGCCCCCTTCTTCTACCTCTTCATTGGTGGTAGAAATGTTCAGCAATGGTGTATGAAGCTCTCATCTTAGCAAGTTGGAGTGCTCTTTTGGTAGAAGAGCCAAATACTTGAGGAGGTGCATCCTTATGACCTTTCGGACCAACGTGCACTTATTTGTCCATCTTTCCTCATTTTCATCAAGTTAGACTCTAATTTTTGGAGGGTGTTTCTATCCTTTCTACAGCAAGAGTTTGTTAAAGTTTCACCTTCTTTGGAGTGTTTTTGGTTGAGTTTTAACCCTGTCCAAATCGTTCCATTTTTGGGTTTTAGTCTTTCTTACTGAGGTTTGAGTTTGGTGTTTCATGTGCTCCTTTTGAAGCAAGTCAATATACTCATCTCTCGATACCTAGTCAATCTTGGATTGATATTTATATAAATTTTGTTTTAGGATTACTGAGAACTCAAAAGTGGCAAGGATAGTATTTTTGTTGTTGTTGATATGTTTAGTAAAATGTCACACTTAACTGCTTGTTTAAAGATTAACGATCCTACTCATAGAAGATCTACTTTTAGAGAAATTATACAATTACATGGATTACCTAGAACTATTGTGAGTGATATAGATGTTAATTTTATGAGTCACTTTTGGCGAACGTTGTGGAATAAGCTACGCACCAAACTTCTATTCTATACCATAGCACATCCACAATTCGAGTAGTTAATCGAACACTTTCTACCTTGTTATGAGTTGATGTAATTAATATTTTTAAGAACTTAAAACAATGGGAGAAGTTTCTACCACACGTTGAGTTTGCATACAATCGAGTTGTTCATTCTACTACGTCTTATTCTTCATTTAAGATAGTTTATGGTTTTAATCCTCTAACTCCACTTGACCTTTTACCTTTGCCTACAAATTAGTTTATTAATGTTGATGAAAGGTAAAAAGGCCGAGTTTGTAAAAGATTCGCATGCAAAAGTGCGAGATAACATTGAGAAAAGAAATGAGCACTATGCAAGGCAAGCTAACTAAATCACTACCAAGTGTAGCTTTCCTACACTATGGCTGGAACACATGTTGGATGAATTGAGTATTGCTTCAATCTTTTCTAAAGTAGATTTGAAGAGTGATTACCCCTAAATTTGGATGAAGGAGGGAGATGAGTAGAAGACGGATTTCAAGACAAAATATGGTCTGCGTGAGGGGCTAGCCATGTCATTTTTCCTATTTAATGCTTCTAGCACCTTCAAGAGCCTCACTTAAAGAATATTTGGGCAAGTTTGTTGTGGTTTAATTTGATGACATACTCCCGTATAGCTTGGATCTACAATCTCATTCGAGGTATTTACAGCAATTGTTTGATGCACTTAGATAAGTCAAACTATTCAGTAACCTCAAGAAGTGCTCTTTCATCAAAGAGAGGGTCTACTTTCTTAGATTCATTATCTCCAAGCTCAGTTGTAATAACCCGGAAATTTTGAATTTTAATTTTTATCTCTGAAATTTTTAAATTTAATCTCGGTCGGGGTTTTGAGAAATATTTCAACGGGAAATTTAAATTTTTAAGACTCGGAGCCTACTTTTGCGATGGTGTTCGGAATTTAAAGTCGGGAGGTTGAGAAATTTACGAAATTACGGAAGATTAAAACACGTGAGGGCGTTTAGGTAAATTATTATTTGTTTTAAAAAAAAAATGAAAACACCTGAATGGCTTCGGGAAGAAGCCATTCGGCTGATTTCTGCACAGCACCCGAGTGCCGAGAGAAGGCGACCGAGGAGCTAAGGCGATCATGTGCCGAAGTCAGAGCTGCGATCGATGGCCGACGAGCATGGGTGGGAGGTGCGAGTTGCGAGCAGGTGCTGCTGTCCCGGCGAACTGAATCCGTTCGGTTTCAGCAGCTCGGGTTCCCGAAGTGAGAGCTGAGTGTTTCGACCGACGACCGCGAAGGGCGGGTTTCCGACCAATTCTGCCACCAACAATTTGGGCGCCTTACTGGAGTCCCTCTTTTCCGTTGGGTGCAGAACGTACATTTGCTCGGTAAGTCTCCCTCCCCTTCCCTCTGCTACTGTCTAGTTTGGCCGAGAGTAAGGTTCGGCCTCCCTCTATTTTCAGTGATTTTGGCTGAAGTTTTGAGGAGGGAGTGCCGGGAATTTGAAGGGGGAAACCGAAGGCGATCCCTGTCGGTTTCCCTGTTGTTGGCCGAGCTTGGGCGACCCGACTTGTGGTGGTGGTAGGTGATAGTGGATTTATTATTTTATGTCGGGTATTTGTGTAGACAGCGGAGTTGTATAGACGTTGATTTTTTTTTTTGAGATTGTATAGAGGGGTTGTAGTGTTTTGGGGACACGTACGTATTGTTATATGTTAGAGTATGACATTACTTTATACTGGAGACTTTCTTCATTTGAATTTGATGGGTTTTCGTTGTCCTTAAACTCTGATTTTGTTATGGTGGTTTTCTCTGGATGGTTGATAGTTAAATATTGTTAGATTATGGTAAATTGTGTGCAGGGTTTAAATTTTGGGATAGTCAGTTTTTAGCCGTTACTCTGCCGAAATTTCGGGAGAGAGGTTGGGAGTCGAGGGGATATGGAATGAGTTGAGATGTGAACAGTGAATGCTAAAGAAGGGTAGATGAGCGTGGGAGTGCGGCGTGATCGCAGATGCGCGGGGCACGCGGCCCTGCAGGTGCTCACGGGTCGTACGGCGCCGGGTGAGGGCGTGCGATCGGACATGCTGTACAGTGGCAGGGTGCGTGGGACACGCGGCGTTGTGAGCGTGCGCGAGACACAGTGACGTGGAGTTGGCACGTGCGGCACTGCGAGAGTGCGCGCGGGGTGTCGAAGTGGAGACGTGAGTGCGCGGTACCGGATTGTGTAGTTCGAGGGGTGCGTTGGATTTTTCCTAGCATTTCAAGTCTTACCGTTTTATCTTAAACTATTTTAAATGGTTTTCTTTTCTACTGCGTAGTTTTTATGTCGAGGATTTCGTGTTTTCTCTTCGGGACGCGATTTGTTTTCGAATCGAGTCGAAAATTTTTCATACTCACAAATGTTCTTTTGAAAATGATTTGAAAACGAAAAAGGGATTAAATTGAGTGAGTTATGTCAAGTGTTAGTGTGTGTAGTGTGTAGGTGCACTGCAGCGCACCAAGAACGCGGGATTTCTCCGGGTGTTACAGTTATGGTATTCAAAGCCACGGGGTCAACGTCGTTCAGAGGATTACCTAACACTGCCAGCCACTGCACGGGAGCACTTCACCAACTGTAAGTGTTTAGATTTGAATTTATTGTAGTATGTGAGCTTTATATTTATGTTAAAGGTAGAAAATGTCAGGAGAGGCGAGAGGTAGAGGTAGAGGGCGGCCACGACGAGAGGCGCCTCCTAGAGCTGTGGGCGACATGGATGATACCGTCCGGCAGCTTACCGAGTTGGTTCACCGTGAGTCTCAACAGTTGGAGAGGTTTATGAGCAGGGACGACCAGGGTCAGTCTAGCGCCCAGAGTTCGTCCGACAGAGGGGGTGACAGGCTGCACAGACTTAGACCCCCGACCTTTGACGGATCATCTCTGGATCCTCTCAGTGCTGAGGAGTGGATACGGAGTATGAAGAGGATGATGAGTTTTGCCAAAGTAGAGGAGCATGACAGAGTTTCTAGTGCGACATTCTATCTTGCCAAGGATGCGAGCCATTGGTGGGATACTGTGGCGACCACGAGAGATGTGGAGGCCATGACCTGGGAGGAGTTCAGGTCGGTGTTTTTCGGCAAGTATTTCAGTCATTCAGTCAGGACACAGAAGATGGTGGAGTTTGCACTGTTGAAGCAGACTGGCACTGTGGCCGAGTATGTATGTGTAACACCCCGCGAAACCCCGCGTTCTCGGTGCGCTACAGTGCATCTATACACACACACTAACACTTAACATAATTCAGTCAATTTAATACCATTTTGTTTCGAATTTATTCTTCTCTTTTTTTTTTGACTCGATTCGAAAACAACTCGCGTCTCCCCTTCGACACCTCACGCACACTCTCACGGTGCCGCACATACCACTCAACGTTACTGTGTTTCGCGCACGCTCACAGCGCCGCATGCCCCACGCACCCTGCCGCTGTACAACACGTCCGCGCGCACACCCTCACCCGGTGTCGCACGACCCGTGGGTACCCAACAGGGCCGCATGCCCCGCGCACCTGCGATCACGCCGCACATCCACACTCATCTAAACTCCTCTAGCATTCATCATACACACACCTTGACCTATTTCGTATCCTCTCGAATCTCAACCCCTCTCCCGAAATTTCGGCAGAGTACCGCCTAAAAACTGGCTACCCCAAAATTTAACCCTGCACACAATTCACCAGAATTTAACAATATTTACCTATCCATCATCCAAAGAAATCATCCCAATCCAAATCAGAGTAAGAAGACGACGAAAATCCATCAAATACAAATGAAGAAAGTCTCCAGTATAGAGAAATAACATACTCTAACATGGAAAATATCCGCGTACGTCACCAAAATCACACGCACTCCATATACACCTATACACTGACGCATATACAACAATCAATCCCATCCTCCGTACATAATCACCGCAAAGGAAAGAAAACCCACAAACCGACCAGGCCACAACCTACCATATCCATGGGTCGGGTCGCCTTAACAAAAGTCCGTCATCCGGTGCCGCGGTCGCACGCCGCCAACCATCCTACGCCTCAGGACTAGGCACTCGAGGCTCACCAGCGAAATCGTCAGCACCTACACCACAGAACACACAACATAAGCCTAACGTTCAGTAAGTAATGCGATATGAAAGTAAAAGCCGACAATACAATCCTATCACATGCAGTCTCTACACTCACACTCATGTTGTCACATCTGTGACGCGTAGTGCAACCGCACTAGGGTAAGGAGGAACCTCACGCCACCCTACACCCTGACACGTCGCCACCGTCCCGGACTCCCCAGCAATGAGGCCCACAAGCTACACCCACGCATCACCACACGGCAACCACATCAGGGTAAGGGTGTACCTCGCGCCACTCTACACCCTGACACGTCGCCCCCGTCCCAGCCTCCCCAGCACGGGGCCACAGTTGCCACACGCACACGTTTCGCGACAGCCCAGCCGGCCCACCCCTCGAGTAGGATCCGCGACTGGTGTTGCACCGGCCCACACACTAGTAGGATCCGCGGTACCACTGCCCATATCCTCACCGTCAACACATTCACGCCGCATGACGGCCCAGCCCTCGAGTAGGATCCGCGACTGGTGAAGCACCGGCCCGCACACTAGCGGGATCCGCGGTACCACCGCCACACGTCTCACCTCATACATCAAAGCATGCTAAAAAATCATTTTCGTTCCCGTTTTTAAAAAAAATATGATGCATGTCACACAATACGCACACACACCGCAATCAATCACATAAACACTAAAGTTCTACAGTGTAGGCCCACTTGGGCAAAACACATGCATGCACTACTTACCTGGCGTCCCAAGCTCGCTCGACGCACAGCTTTGCCAAAAGAAAGCCTCAACCTAAAACACAACCAATTTCTCATCAGTATTTATCTCAACATTCACCAATTAGCTAAAAATAGCCTTCTCTAACTACACTCATGAAATTTCAACTAAAACGGTCCATTGGTTTGGTTTGGCCGAAAACCAGCCCAACGTTCGGATGCGCATAACTTTTGTGTCCGTCAACGGAATCGAGCGATTCAAGTGGCTAAACGTTCTCTTAGAAACCTAGTTTAACATCCCAAGATGGATTTTAAAGCGGTAGGCCGGAGATAGGCGAAAAACGCTAAAAACCGAATCTGCCACCTTTATTAAAATTTCACATTTTCACTTCCCTTCAACCAAAACTCACTCCCAACTAGTTATATGCATCAAAATGGCTATGCTACTCTTACACATCGAATTTCCACGAAAAACGGTCACTAATTTGACTTAAACCAAAATCCCGCATAAACTTTCGACGCGCATAACTTTTGCGTCGGATATCGGAATTGAACGATTCCAGCGGCCATAGGTTCCTCTAACCACCTAATTTATTCCACAAAAACAGAATTTAAAAATGATCAGCCAAACGTAGGCCGAAACGGCCAAAAACAGAACTGCCTCCAAACAAAAAAAAAACGTCCGATTCATGATCCAAATTCGAATTTCACAACTCCTATACAGAATTGGTCATATCCCACTTATACATTCCGGCCAACCTTGCCAAAATTGAAAGGAGGCCGAGCACCAAGCTCGGCCAACAACAGGGAAACCGACAGGGCTCGCCTTCGGTTTCCCCCCTCCAAATTCCCGGCACTTCCCCCTCAACACTTCAGCCAAAATTACCGAAAATGGAGGGGGAAGGGGGCCGAGCCTTACACTCGGCCAAAACGAACAGAACAGACAGAGGGAGGAAGAGAGGCTTACCGAGCAAATGGAGTTCTGCGCGAAACGGAAAAAAAAACAATATTCCAGTAAGGCGCCCAAATCGTCGATGGCAGAGTTGGTCAGCAACCCGCCCTTCGCAGTCGTCGGCAGAACACGTTCGGGCTCGCTACCTTCGGAAATTCGAGCTACAGCAACCAAACGACTCCGAATCGCCGGAGAAGAACCACTCGGCCCCGGTTTCGTTCACACCCTCGATTTCGACGTCCACCGATCGAAGATCGCACCTCCACTCCCGATCGCCCTCTCTCCCTCACGCCACTCCCCTGCTTCGCTCGGTGGCAAGTGAAAACAGCCGAATGGCTTCTTCCCGAAGCCATTCGGTTGTTATGTGATGTTTTTTTTTTTTTTTTTTTTAAATTATAAAATACATACAAATTACCAAATTGTCCTCACGTGCTTCAATCGTCCGAAATTTCGTA
The DNA here is from genome assembly GCA_022433055.1 of Begonia peltatifolia. NCBI lineage: Eukaryota > Viridiplantae > Streptophyta > Magnoliopsida > Cucurbitales > Begoniaceae > Begonia > Begonia peltatifolia. Next base: position 9,166,301 of record CM039523.1, read on the forward strand.
ACTTTCTCGACTTCCCGACTTTAAATTCCTAAAAACATCGGAAAAGTAGGCTCCGAGTCTTATAATTCAAATCCTTCCCGTTGAAATATTTCTCAAAACTCTGACCGGGATTAAACTAAAAATTCCAGAAATTAAAAATAAAATTCGAAATTCTCGGGTTATTACATTCCCCCCACCTTATAAGAATTTTGTTCCCAAAATTTACGTACCGAATAAGTCGGGATACTGCCGCTCCATGTCATCACGTCGCTCCCAAGTAGTTTCCTCTACACCATGGTTGCGCCACCTCACCTTGACCAGCGGAATCTCCTTGTTGCGCAGCACCTTCACAGCTGATTCTAAGATCTTCACTGGCTTTTCCTCGTACGATAGCGTCGGCTGGATCTCTATATCCTGTTGTGGCACTACCTGAGAGGGATCGCGCATACACTTCCTCAGCATCGAGACATGAAAAACATCATGGATGGCATCCATCGACGCAGGCAACTGAAGCTGATATGCAGTTCTCCCGATCCGCTTGACAATCGGGAATGGTCCCACAAACTGAGGGTTGAGTTTCCCCCGCTTTCCGAACCTTACCACTCCCTTGAACGGCGAGACCTTCAGAAAAACCTCATCGCCCTCATTAAACTCCAACTCTCGGCGTCT